>OX453310.1:17937017-18622373 GCA_949710035.1 Crambus lathoniellus
TAATCTCAAAATCCACACAACGTTTTGATAATGAACGATGTTTTGTATCTTTTAACTTTTCATCCGTACAAGTGTGCACTTGACTACTTTTAAATAGATAATTGCGTCTTCAGTGTATGCGATAGCGAAAGAGACCTCTTCACTTTGAATAGTTCATAATCTTTACTATCATTCAAAAACCCAAATTTAGCTTCCACTTGAAATAGTGAATGCGCTGATAGTGTTTGCGCTCTTGAAACATGGTCTTCCTGTGGTTTATGTGTAATGAAATGCGTTTTAATGCCTTTAACTTTCCCGGTTTGGAGCTAACTGAAATGAAGACCTTTTAAAGTTTTTTGCAGTGGCTAAACACTTAGCGTTTTATGTTACATCAATACGGTATAAATGTTGTTCCATTAACAGTTACAACATTTTGTATGCAGATAGTCTATACCTTGAATTATCATGGATCTAAAATATTGTTTGAAATTAAAATTGTAATTCGGTTGTATGTAGTTATGCTGTATGTTTTTGGCCACGATGCATTTTTTTTCACTTTTAATGGGTTTGCTCTTGATCCCAATCAAGCCCAATGTAATCAAGTAAGTATGTAATATATTTTTTTCTTTTCAGTAATGCATTACTAGTAAAATTTTGAGATTTATATCCTCTTGAGATCTATCTTCCGTTGTAACTTTCTATACAATTTATTGCATTATTTTAAAATTTAAATACATTTCGCTGTTTTAATAATATGTTTTTAATTATTAAATACTCGTAAACGATAAGAGAAACCAAACTAACAATCAATTGTAGAATTCAATTCTGATCGCAATAGATTCAGTAGTTACATTAACGAGTTACAATATTTGTTGATAAATGGAAGGATAAGTATTATATTTCACGCTTGCGATGCTACAAATTGATACAGCCTCGGTACACTGTACCATTTTATTGTTCGTACCAGAATTATCTGTTGTACTGGACGTGTGTGCGTGCATTAAATTCTCTATATAACATGTCTAATATACAGATGTGGTATCACGGCGCGCACCGATCGTAAATGTCATCTGAAAATTTATATTCATTACGATTAGATAGCACTCCACAATAGCCAGCCTATTGTTGGTTCTCCATACCACCTGATCGATGTAATGATATTGCATTTTTATAGTTGATATACACGGCCCTCTTCTCAGTATTAGATTTACGAGACAACACACCACGCTCGCGACAGAAACAGTAGGATATGTGTTTTCATCGCGCCACACATTAAACCTTTTATGACAAGTTAATTTATACACCGCCCACCTCGAGCTTCCATAAAAGTATAGCGTTACATGACCGTCAAACGTAAAATATGGTGCCTCGGGTATGCATAAACCATCTTCTTCATTATACGACTATATTGTAAAAACACTAAAATCGTATATTAGGCAATTTATAAAAGTACCATAAGAAGAAATGTTAATCAACGTAAACTGAATGTTGTTTTCTAGTTTTAGAGTTTACGATTTTTCTCCTTAGAGAAGGTTGAATGCTGGAGGTAGTGATCAAGACAGTGAATGCACGGCCGCGTACGCATCGCAATTTGCGACTCCACTCAATATAGCCGATTTACGAGGATCCATTTTCAATTTTACGAGCCGACTGACGTGCCCACTTTTAGTGGGACTCCGATTCTCTGAAAGATCACCGCATCCCGAGAACACTCCGAACTAATAATACGGCCGCGTCGGCTCTCAACATACCGGCAACCTTAGATTCATACATTTACTTCCTATTCGTTGTAACACCGCACAACTAAGCTGCTCTGATGTCTGCGTAAATTTATTTCAAGTACGAACTTCTATGCCTCAGGCCTTCTGCTAAACGTCTGTTAAAGAATTACTCTTGTCTGTAACTACAACTTTACAGTAGGTTCGCTCATTTAATATATTTGAAGTACATATACCTTGAAAATTGCTACGTGGTATAGTTAATGTTTAACGTAAATAAATAGAGAACCACACATTCACACATGTCGGGCCCGTCCGTGCCGTATAATATTTTGACTAACACAGCGCATTTGTGGAAAGCTAGCTGCGCTGCGGTTTGCGATGAATAATCGCATACAAACTCCAACTCACAATGGCCAATGCGAGTGTTTAAATGCCCTATTAAATCTTACGTACTGCGTAGGATTCTGTGGGATTCAATTACGCTTTGTGCGCGATGAAAGGCGCCGTAGTTTGAACGTGTAAACCGAGCCGCGAGCCTGAACACATCCCGACACCTCGCCCTCAATGAGCCTGTCACAAAAGGTGTAAACGAAATGAGGACGGCGGCCAGACGCCGGGGGCAGATTGAATAAATACTAAATTAAATAAGAGCAAATAAAACCCTATTAATGAGTAAATGCGTCTCGGATAATTCTGTACGTGTGACGTGAGGTGAGCGACAAAAGGCTCCTCTTGCACGTCTCGTCTCCCGGCGGAACAACGCTGACACCAGATTCGGAGAGGATTATTTGATTGTATTAGAAATGAGTATATTCTCTAGTGTATTGTGTTTCAACTCCCGGGTACATTGTCTCCGTCGGAGGCTTCGTTTCAGTTAATGCTGGTTGTATTTGATTTGCACTTTCTATAAACTTTATCTTATGTTTTAAGAGATGGGGCTCCGATTTCTCTTATGAACCGACCGCCTTGCATGCCGTAGGATAAATCTTATATATCGTAAAGCAAAGTTTTAAAAGTAAACGGATCCTCCAAAGACTATTATGATGACATTATCATTTCTTTTTAATTATTTAATTTGTTTAAATTGGCAATCACGTTGCCTATCTATGTATGGCAGAACGGAAGTTCTTAATGAAACCACTGACCTACTAAGATGTAGGATGTAGGTACTCTCTTTTGATAATTGAACATGAGTTTAATATGGCTGTGTGTCAGTGCTGGTTGAATGATAAATTAAATATGAAACGCAACTAAAATCGATAGAGTTATAAATTGAATTATCGTTTTTTGTATATAAGTATTTTGCTAGTTGCTAACTAAAATAATTTTTTACGATATCATAAAACAAAGGCGTAAAGTGGCTGATATACGTGCGAGTAAGTACGCGAACTTGTGGCTCGACGATCTTTTTCGCTCGTGTGTCACCCTAAGTACGCGTACTTTAAAACCGCCGAGTAAGTTCGTTGGCGATCCAACAATACATTGGGAGCAAAGCTTCACGTATGTTACTTACCGATGTCGAGCCGCGTAAGTTTGCGGTCTTAAAAACCGCGTACTTTAAGTTCGTACGTCTATCACCCGCTTAAGCATTACATCGGCTATCATTAGAAATTACTTTTGTTTATCATAACGACTCTCTCATGTCAAACATGGCTTAAAAATATTAACACAATCTTATCACATAATTACACTGGAGCCAGTATCGGTCGTATTAAAATTATTATCGGCATTTGCCCCCCAAACGTTCATCGCAACATAAACAGAACGTTTTCTATTCGGAAACCAATTATCATTTACATATCACAGACGAGGCACCGACGCTGGCTGGCACGCCGGGGTCAATATATTTATCCAATAGCTATTTCTACTTGACACCTACCTCCCCTCTCAACTTCTTCGTTATCGCGCGATGAAAGAATCGAACCGAACACTCGCAGAGATCTTGGTAATCTGGTCGGTCAGCTAGATTGGTATATAAGTGCATACGTGGAGGCTGCGAGTAGAGATGGGACGAGTTTCGACTATTTCACTCATCGAATATTCGGAAAATATTTGATTTAGATCACCTTTTTGTTTTTTACGTATGTTCTTCTTAGTAGCCTTTGTTTTTCTAAAGATAAATAATTAGAGACAAAAAGCTTACGAATAAAATTTACTGCGAAGTTTTACAATGTTACATAGTGAGACTTTGATTACTTAAGAAGATTATTGTAATAATTGTGAAAGTCAAGTTCCTTACTCTCCGATTTTTTTGCATCTCAATACTGCCTTTAAAACTGATGGTACCGCTACGTATTAAATCATCATCAGCCATTCCGAGTCCACTGCTAGGCCTCCTCCTTTGAGCGCCACAAAGAGCGGCTGTGGGCTATTTGCAGCCAACGGCTTCCCGCAACCTTTACCAAGTCATCAGTCCACCTTGTGGGAGGCCGTCCTACGCTGCGTCGTCCAGTTCGTGGTCGTCAATCCAGAACCTTTCTTCCTCAACGGTTGTCAGTTCTGCAGACGATGTGGCCTGCCTATCGCCACTTCAACGTCGCTACTCTGAGAGCTATGTCGGTAGCAGCTTTGTTCTTCTGCGGATCTCTTCGTTGCGAACCTTATCACGCTGGGAGATACCGAGCTCTCTCCATAGCTCGTTGGGTCACTCTGAGCTTGTTTAAGAGGCCAACTGTCAGAGACCACGTTTCGGTGCCGTATGTCATCACTGGCAAAACACATTGCTTTGGTCTTTAGGCTCTGCGAGAGACGGCACGTGGAAATATCGCGCAACTTCCCGAACGCTGCCCAACCGAGTTGAATTCTTCGTGCCACTTCTTTATCGAAGATATTATAAAGTACTCTTTCGGCGTTGTAAGATTTGACACTTCACTAGAAGCCAGTACCGAAACAAGACGGCTAACCAAATCGCCTTTGTTAAGATTTTATCTCACCGTTAAATACTTCTTGCCTTTACAGAGTATCGGAGGCGGCTCGGACCTCTGGCGACCAATTATACTTGTTATCGTTTCGAATGGTTCGTTTTGGGGATATACGAATCGCTTCTTTTGTATCCTATCGAGTCTACAAATATTGGGTCAATAATTTGTTGCTGGAATGTTTTAATATTTCTGTGACATTTTGTTGATTGCTGTTAGATATTTTTGTCGACAACTAACTTTTGTTGTTTGGTTTCCAAATGAATGTTTTAGAAAGTGTGCGAATGTAAGCAGTGGATTGTCATTCATAAAAAACTTAATCACTGAGTTATGATTAGTTTTAGATTGACTACAGTGACAGTTTGAAAAACTCATATCAACGCATAATAAACGAAAGCAACAAGTGCATTAGTTTTAAAACCAGCGTGAAAGTAACGAAGCAAGTATAAGCTTTTTAAAGCCGATGCGAATAATGAATTTCATGGCATTTCGTTTTGCATTAAATATTCATTAGCATCCGTTGAAAGTTCGCCAAGGTTGTAATCTATATAAGATTAGGCTTAACTAACCTTAGCTTTCTACGGCCGGCACCGCTGCCCCACTTCCGAGTGACTGCGTATCGATAAGTAATTAAACTATCCACACGGAATGCTCGCCGACAAACGGACTGACCTCGCATTGTCAGCTGTAGATATTCATAGAATTAAGTAGTTATGCATCAATTCACTTATACCTATAAACACATATCTATACATACAATGAAGCCCAATCTGTAGATGATTTTTAAATCAATGTCGACGCCGAAACAATTGCGCGCTCGGAAGTAACATTATTTCATAATACCCGTTAAATTTGATCAATTTTATTTCACAAATATTTTCACAGAAGTTCGGTTCTATGTCTAATAGTACCAAATTATTACGTAACATAAAGTGTGGATAATGAACTATGTAATGTTTTTGTGTCTATATTATTTTGACAAACGATCTGCAGCCAATTCCTGTTTTGTTAAATTTTACTAATTCCACACCGCACGCGTAAGATCTAACATTTAAGATTAAGTCAACGGTTTGTTAAAAGTAAAACTTTCACAGCAATACAGCACGTATTTCTATGGGATAAAAGGTTATGGAAAGTCCACTTGTAACTGTACAAAGTCGAAGAATGTCTTCCAAACCGGCTCTAATTGGACGTGGCTAATTTATAATTGCTTCAGAAGTCGATTTGATTCGAATATAAATATTAGCTTCTACGTTAAAACTAGATTTGCAAGCTTCGCGAATTGTATATTATGTTAAATTAACTTTTTTATATGGAGATCAAGAAAAGGCGATTTGATTAATTGTTATTTGATTTCGTTGGCATGAAAGTTGTTCGTTTTAATGAGTTCTTTTTTTTAATGCGTGAGGGTGATTTCTTTAAGCCTCTTTTGTTATTGGTTGTGGTGCTTCCATAAGTATCTTAACTTCTTATTCTTTAATTTGCTGGATAATGTAACTAATATTCTTAGTAAAAATGTGTTTGTCCGGCATCAGGATTAGTATAAGTAACAGAATAAATACAGCAAATGTACTTAAAAATAATAGTTTTATAATTAGAAAGCGTCTGCTAGCTAACCCATGACTATCTAAGCTCGCCTATCAAATCCAAGAAATTATAAACCAGAAACAAATAGCTACGTCGAAATAATAACCGCTTGTAAACATAATTGAAATAAAAATTTTTGATAATCAAATCAATCCGGCGAAGGCAACTTAATTAACGTTGTTGCTCGTAACAGCGTATAATTTGCGTCAAAACTGTTTCGCGTCCGATGAAGATCGTTAGTGAGTCACAAAGCTCATAGACATAGCTGGTAAAAGGCGGACAGAGGAGGAAGGAGAGTGCACTTCTGTGTTTGCCTATTTTAGTGTTCAGCTGTTCCTTATTTAAATTAAATATAAAAAAAATACTTAACATTGTGTAGGTACGATAATATATTTTAGAATACAGAGAAGGAAGAATGTACCCTACATTACCAAAAATACAAGCAGACAGGCAGTTTTTGACAAGAGTAAAATGGCGTAACCTTTTAATAAATTACTATTCGAATAGATAGAAGATAGTAAATATTTAAAAACAGTTTATTACTATATTACTATAAAATCGGGCTAAATTATACCGTTTCGTGATCGTAAAATATATCATAAAATAGTTTTTTTTATTTAACTCTTTAAATTAATGTAACAACACATACTTATAAAATATTAAACAAAATAAAAACTTAAAATATAGTGCTATAACTGCGGTCTTAGTTATTGCTTAAAGCGATAATACTATCTCTTCTAGACAAATACATCCCTCTGTATGTATGTATGGTGATTGACAGGGAGATAAAAACGTTACTATGAAATTTGGCCTCTGTTCGGTTACACTTGTCTGTATGATAACTAGAGCCAGCACGTGATATTGTTTGGTTTCGTAATGGACGAACCAAAATAACAGGTTGCGACGCATAAAGCTAACGAGATGAAATTAACGGCCCCATTTTATAGTATTTAATGTTGCTGTTATGTATAAGAGCAGTTTTTTTGGAAATTACATACGAATCACGAATCGTTTTGTAGGCCGTCCTAATGATCTCTCTTTTTTAATTTAAGCTATCTAGATGTGTATCAAGTGGATGAGTGGATGCAACCTCTTCTCTTTTTGTTCACTAATGAAGTTTAGATCAAAATTTTGCTTTGGAAAGCAACAAAAAATCGATATTGCCTAAAAAGCTTTCAAATTTTATTTCAATGTTTAGTCATCATTTTTTATCCACACCGGGGTAGCACTTAGCTCTCATTTCACCTGATGTTAGATAAGTGGTGATAAGGCTGAAGGTGGAAGCGCACTATTCCAGGAATCCTCTATCACCGAGGAACTGGCTATCTTATCTCTTACTGCCGGAACACAATAATACTTAAAACATCATTGTTCTGGCGTCAGACTTAGATAAGATGGTGGTAACTAGCCAGGCGGACTAAGGAAAAGTCCTTCCACCAACCAAACCGAATACAATATGTACAGTCTGCCAAATATGTGGTCTACCACCGTAAGGGTGAAGTTCGTTTGTTCGTCAACTAACAACAAGGTTGATTTTCCTTTGCTTGAATTTTATGACACTTCGCGAATTCGTTTTTCGAATTTCGAATCGTCGAATATTGATTCTCATCAACCACATACAAATTTCTTGATTCTAATATTGCGGTATAAGGGTGGTTTCAAACTGGCGTTTTTTTCTGCGCGTATACGGTCGTTTCATCATACGCGCTTTCACGCGAGCCACAATACGGACTTCAAAAAACTGAACGCTCGTAAACGGGCATATTTCGGCGTGTTCGCTCGAACCTTGCGCTTGATTAGCGTATGGCTCGCGCTTATACAAGCATACAAGCACGTCAACGCTCGTACGAGTCGCGCGTGTGGCAAAAGGCGCGCCTATACTATACGCGCCTACATTGCGCTTCCGAAAACGAGCTTATACGCGCGTATGAAACGCTAATCTGAAACCGCCCTAATGTTCCTTGGGAAGGTTGTTCTATTCTTTCTATTCTATTCTATTCTTTTAATGAATTACCAATTTCAGTATTTAGGGGTATTTTTGTAAGGATAGTAATTAACCGATCGACTAAAAAACATTTTAGGGTACCAAAATTACTAGGTGAGCGACTTAGTCGCCAATCTAACCTAACCTAAACCTATTTTTCCGCTGCTCACTTAGTATTTTTAGTCGCTCAACCTATTAATTTTTAGTCGCCTGGTTTAACACTTTGCATAAATGGATGTCCACTGCTAAACGTAGGCCTCCCGCAATGCTAATTGCTTATTAAAAATATTATATAAATACTATATACTAAATAAAAATGTTAATTATTTGGTTGTTAAAAATATTATTTTTCACATGGAATAAGTCACTTAAAAAAAATTAAATGTTTAAATCTTGTGTAGCCGCCATCTGCCTCTATGACTTCTCGGAGTCGGTCCCTCATTGAGCCCACCAGCCTCGTGCAGATGTCAGACTCACGGGTTTCCTCCCATACCTCATTGCAGTGCCCTTGCAGTGCTTCTGCTGATCTTTAGTTGCGGTTCCATCATCTCTGAACCATAAGACACATTTGATTCTCTAGAAATCTCACTAATATCGAATCCATCATTGTGAAGTGCGATTATTTGAGCTCTCTCGGCTATGGATAAATTTCGAGGCATACTGTAGTAAAATAATGAATAAATTTTATTTTAGTTGAGGGAGTGAAAATACTTGTGACATTAATTTGTCAGTGATATATATTCTTTTCCAGTGAAAGAGTTTTCTACTTTAAAAAACCCAGATGAAAAAACCTCCTTAGTTCTGAAGTTTATGAAAAACTGTGAGGGTTGTTTGTTGTTGCAAATTATGATCTAATGCATAGGTCACAAAGGCGAAAATAACATTGTGTGTTTGCTCTATGATTTCATGTCAGTTTTCTCAGATAACAAACAATTTTAAAGATTCGCCTTTAGCGATATTTTGTTGACACGGGAACTATTGTCAAAACTGGTAGACCACTTTCTTGGCCGGCTGTACTCCCACTGAAAATCGAACCCGGGACCTCTGGGTCTGATACCTGTGGTGCGTACCGCTAGACCACAGAGGCGGGTAAAATTTGGATTAAAAAAACATTTTTAAAATATCCAGATAAGCGAGAGTAACTTTAAAATTTAACGTGATGATAAGGATCAATGGATTCATGATTAGGCGTGTGAAATTTTTATTGCTTCAATATAAAATTTGGATTAACAATAAAACCATGACTTCACACTGGCTCCGGCGCGCCGGCTGACCGTAAGTTTGTATTTAGTATCAAATGAGATCCTAATTTATGTGATCTTCTACTGTTAACAAGTATGTACTGTTAGCTGTAAGTACTTAGTTACCTCTGACTTATAAGCTTTGTGGATCTATGAATGCCTAAAATAGATAGACCAATTTTTTTGTATGCACGTGTCGGTCTGGTGTACAGAATTCTAATTTAGTTTACTATATAAAGCACAATGTAATTTATTGTGTTTTACGTTACTGCTGATAAAGCTTGCAGATATAATGAACAATGTATGGAATGCTCTCATAGTAACGAAATAGTCGCAACAATATTATTACGGTCAGGGCTAGCGCGCGTTGAACTCTTTTGTACCGAGCGCTGCGTTCTCTCGCCTCTAATGAGATAGTCCAAACATCGACCTCAACGGAACATTACACGCTCTAGGATATTAAAATGAGACAAATTTATTGCCGCACTCCGATTATACTTTCGATAAACGCGCAGACCGGTGATTATGATATCTCGTAGTTTAATCGTACGATCGATACGGAGTCGCGTTCCGTTCTACACTAAACCAGTACCAATAAAAAAGAAACTGGTCGGCCGCCCGGCCGCGGCAGTATCCAACAGTTTACGTTGGAAAATCAACAAGGTGCCAGGGAGGGGTCTACGCGCCGGAACGGTGCGTTATCGGCTCAATCTGGGCCGAACAATGCATCCAATGTTTCAATATAACTCCGACAGAATTTTTAACGTTTCATCGGCGGTGTAACAATCGTAAAATAAATTCTCTACGCCTTCTCAGAGCTCTGATTAATGTCGAACAGAGCGCTGCGTCGCGTTTATTTTTTTCACCTCCGTGTTATTCTCTAGTTTAATTTATGTGCGCCGAGCCGTACGGCGATTTGGTATTGTTTGAACAGTCGGGAAACGTTCGCATACGGTTGGGGCTAGTTTAACTCATTGCGTAGAAAGTTCGCGCGCTTAAGTAGGTCAAACAGAATTAATGTTGTTCCGATCTTTCTGTGTTTGTAGGCTGCTTTGTTGTTTAAGTGATAGGATAATAAATTAAACATACCGGTAAGGCGTTGTGTCCAGCCTCCGGTGTAGATATCAGCTACCTAAGGTGGGTTAATAATGAAAATGGAATAACTGGTTGCTGCTCCGGCACTCGCAAAGTAAATGTAACAAATCACGTGGGAGTATATTTGATATGAGTGTTGTGTCGGCTTTAGTTCAAATTTCATTTATTTATTCTGTATCATATGATACCGTATAAGCTCATATTAATATCAGTTTTCACAATTCCCACACCTCTTGTGAATTATTAACTAAGCCCTTGATAGAAAGTGATATAGTTGCTCATTGAACGGGCAGTGTGAGCCAAGATTAAGAAATTTAGATAAAATATCCGAAGTAGGTAATTATTATTTCAAACAAAGTAGGCTTTTTTAAGTTTTTTATCTTATCTGCTTCATTAAATATTCTGAATAAAAACAAACCAATTACTTAGTTACATTGCATTGTTAAGCAATATTGTATTATTGTATGTGCCTTCATATAATTCGATTCTCGTATCAAACGTTTGCATCAAAATTTGGCCTCAAAATACAAGCTAACAGACATTGCAAATATAATTAATAAATAACCTTAAATTTATTGCAATCAACTAGGAAATTTGTTCGCTTTAACGACAATTTCACAGTTGATTGCCGTATAATTTAATTACAAATCAGAGATAAATTGCAAAAGTGTTGCTACACTCTCGATAAATCGGTGATTTAATTTATAAAAGGAGGTAATTCTAGAAAATTATTTTATTTTCAGTAAATGCCCCGTGATACTTTTTGCAATAACGAATACACACGTTATTTCTTGCGATTCATACAGAAATTTACATAAATCATTACCTATCACAAAAATTATAAAGCGATTCAGATATAAGTATCTTAATATGTTCTTTGATAGAGATATTGTAGAGTTCAAATCCCCAAAAGCTTTACTTACGCTTTACAAATCTTTAATACTTAGTCAGCTTGAGTATGCAGCGCCTGTCTGGTCGCCGCAGTACAGCGTACATATAGACAGATTAGAATCTACTCAAAGGCGTCTACTTAAAATACTGACACTTAGATTTGGTCTCAAACGCGAATTGACATCATATGCCGATCGACTTGAGTACTTTAGGATAAGGAGTCTCGAGAGTCGTCGTAAATTACATGACCTGTCTTACTTACACAAAATTTTAAATGGCTCAATTTGTACTACCCTTTTGTCGGATATTCATATAAATGTTCCTAACAGATCCTCGAGGCGTAAGCGTCCCTTCAGTATCCCTTTCTGTAACAACAATGTTTCGTTTCACAATCCCATCTACAGAATGTGTCGAGACTACAACACCATAGTCGACAAGCATACCGTTGTACCTGACATCTACGATACTTCTCTTAATAAATGGAAGTCGGGACTGATTAGATTATTATAAATTATCATTAGTGTGTGTGTCCTTACTTTTTATTCTTTTTTAATTCTATATTAATAATGCTTAATGTATAACGCTTGTATTTTTTTTATTAATTATTTCAATATTTTTTTTTAATTATTTTTAATACTGTTGCTATTTTTTTAATGTAATTTAATTAATGCGCATTTTGGATGTCACGCCTGACATGCTGCGTACACATACTTTTGGAGTTGCAGCCTACCGTTTTGTATTATTTTCATTACTCTATACTCTAGAATGTGATTGTTGTAACTCTGTATTGTGTGCCTATATAAATAAACAAATAAACAAGTTTGTGTTTAACTATATGTGTGTTGATATATTTAACTTAAATCTACACACTTAAAATTAATTAAACCCAGACACTGAACGAAAATATGTACTAAGTAATTGGATTGAATTGAATTGACCTGAGCCCTAATGTTTTGCCCCAATGAGGAATTAAACCAACTATTCACTGCTTAGTGGCAGCCATCAGTCCACTCAATTTGGTAAGTACTTAAAAAAAACCGTGCCAATAATGTTGTATAACGATCACATTACAGATCAATAAACTACAAGCAAGAAACAAAAGTTGATAAATGAAACACAACTTACATTTTACTCAATTATTATTGCTTATCTTCTAAGCATCTTATTTGTCCCTGATTTCTAAGCAATAAGTCACATCTCGGATTGCTGTATGGCACGCAATCGGCACATTTCCTGGCAACGCCCGACGCGAGATAAAAACATTTAGATTCGAAACGGAAAATGTTAGAAGATTAGTATGTAACAACACACGCTACTTTTGAATAGGAAACGTGACATTATTCCAGCTGTTATGCGAATTTAAGTTCTATTGCGTGTTTGTAATAAAACTTCAATTTACTCTTATGAGTTTAATCGTAACGGAAATTCTCATTAGTTGTCATTACTTATTTTACTATTTATAGATGTATTTTATTATTATTTGAATTTGAGAGGCTATGCATCTCCCATATGAGTTGTAGTCACTGCGACCTAAAAGATCTATTGTGACTCGCCACATTGGTTGGAGTAACTTTTAGTATGGAGGCTTCCAAGAAGTCTAGAATATTCCTAGCTTTGTGAGTTTTAACCTCCTCCGGGCGCATAATGTGCCGACCCAGATGGATACTGCGTTTGTGTAAAGATGCCGGGGCCTTTTCCTCTTCTGTTTACAGTAGCGGCAAACGTCAGTGTTACTCAATTTCATGTGAAATTGGTGCCTATTTAGTTTGCAGTGGCCGGTTAAGGCGAGGACTATCGCACAGATGTTCGTCCGACTAAGATCCAGGAGTTCGGCAGTTCGGCTTTGCGAGTAGCCTTCTATAAGGAATTTGGCGTGTAGCAGTCCTGGTTGTATCAGTTTATTTATAGATATAACTTGCAGGCATTCGTAAAGTCTAGGTATGGTTATTAAAAGGACATATTTACGGTCTGCTAATAGTAAAGTGAACACAATGTCAAGCTACTTAACAAATATTGAATTAACTGCAATTTACCGTGCAGTTAATATTGTATCATGCTTAACAGGAACAGCTAAAACTTATATAACAAAGGAAGAAAAACTCAAGTATTGTTGTTAGGTAAACGCAGGAACGATTTAGCGGAGCGCGTGATATATTTGTCCTCTAGTATACCTTAACTATACTGTTTGTATGTTTCTTAAACTACACTTTTCATTTTTTTTTCTCAAATTAAAACCATAGGAAGCATTTAAAACATGCAAAACCCATGACCGTATGTATATATCCATATTATTCCCGTGCATGATTAGTTGATTACTGTATGCAATAGTCCCTGAGGACAGCTCGCGTTTCCTGGAGGACTGATGCATATTGTTTATCTGAAGTCCCAGGGTTATGTGCCCAGTGCATTCCGCATAATAGCTAAACCAATTAGTTCATTAAACAAAGCCGTCCTTGAGGCTAATTAGCTGACTCGATGACTGAACTTAATGCTTTGATATGGACAAGGATATTAACTTTGATGCTGTTCCTTAATAATGGAACTACATTATACTTAATATCATAGTTATATAATGACTTGGTTTTCACAATAAGTATTATGCCCAAATCATTGTAGCCTTATAAAGGTGTTTTTGCTGATTGCAAGCAGTAGGTAATGGCTGGGTTTGCTACTATTACGATGACCTGGCGAAGGTTGTGGGAAGCCGACGGCTGCAAATAGCCCACAGCCGCTCTTTGAGGCGCTCAAAGGGTGGAGGTCTATGTCGTCTTTTCGTCGACTGCTGGATATAGGCCACTCCTAATTCACGCCACTGAGCTCGGTCGTCAGCTCTTCGCAGCCAGCCCTCGGGATTTGGCTGATGATGATCATGGCACTATTACATGAAGGCCTTTGTCCGATTTAGAAGCATATGCATATGAAATCAAAGTTGCCTGTCACTGTAGGTATTTGAGAGAAGTTTTTCTGAAGCCACGCTAAGAGTGACGGCGACGCGTGGATGAGCGAAAAGATGCTCGTTTTGTTCTACATGAATGTAGTTAAATGTTTTTTTACTACCAGCTGAAGTGAACCCCACACCTTTTAAGATTTGAAATATGACTTAGGGTGCATAAGCATATCTTACTGCCATTTGACATGGAAATGTAGCCCCAGTTACATTATACGTAAACTCGTGGGTGTTAGGTCAAATTTACTGGAAGTGCTAGTTAAATTTATACAAGTGGGCGGAAACTACACAATCCTAGTACAAATCTGACAAAACTTTGTCATTGTGCATAAGGAAGCGTCTGTTATATTTTTAATACTATAGGTAACATCCTCGGGCCTTATCGTGAGGTTTTAGAGCAATGTCAGGGTAATATTGTAAGCAAGATAATACTACGAGTATAATTTTAGGGATTATTCTACTCATGAAAACAAACAACTTTTATTATGGAACCAAAACTAAAATCGCGAAAAAAAAACATCTGTTCCATACAAAAGTGCAAAAATATGTAATTTATATGTCAAATCTAGATTTCACTATTGTTCCCATAATAAAAGTTGTTGGTTTTCATGAGTTAAACAATCCGTGAAATTTTCCGGGGTGATAAAAAATTACCGAGTAAGTATTTACATTTTTACAAATTATTTTGATGGTTATCATTACTGTTATGTAAAACTACGTTGTCGTCAATTAAGATTACTAGTTTACATCAACTGTGCAGGTAAAAGTACATTCAGATCAGCAAGAGAACTTAGGCTTCGTTCGTTCGTTTTTAAGAAATTAATTTTACAGAAACCAGTTTGTATTATGATTATCCATTTTAGTAGCTAAATCGTTTTATTGCTAATTCTATCCGTATTATTTAAAATCATCTCTGCAATGTTTTATTTAATAACCTTAAGTAGTGTATTATAAGAGTCCACATAAACAATAAACTTATTATACCCATACATACTTCGTAGCATTCGTGCAGGTGCATTCTAAACTAAAACAATAAAATGATTAAGAGTCAATTATTATGGTTTTATTCGTGAAATTAGTTTTACAAACATGGTCTTATAGCTTATACAGCTGAGTGTTTCTGCTAAAAAGCGGTAAAATGCTTTGCAGGTTATTTGTAAATATGTGTAGTTCATAAAAGCTTTTTACTGAATGTGTAGGTATAAGCTATAAAAAAAAAACTTTTGTGAACAAGGAAGTAGATTCTTGACAAACATTCTTATTAAAATTAGTACCTACTAAAAATACTTCTTGCCAACTTGCTTAGTAGGGCTAAGTATTGTTTTTCTGGTACTTATTGAAATCTTTGAAATCATACATATGTAAATACTAAAATCCTTCAAGCTGAAATTTCATTGCAAGTTTGATTTGCATTGGATGACAATACACTATATAGTACTGCAGCAAAAAAGCTTGTCATAAAAATGACATTTAAAAAAAACTTATTTCTTAAAAACTTATTAAACATCTGCGGTAGTCACTAACAATAACAATGTATTCGTTTCGTTTTGTTGACAAAGATAAATAAAGTAAAACATGGTAACTTAAAAGTGAATACTTTCGACCACAACATGAAATTACATTAGATGGGAAATTCTTTGAATAATGCAAACACTTACCACAGTCATGGCTGCTAAGTTGCGAATATAATTGAAAAGGGCTTGTTTATAACTTCTGTTTCTATTGCGTACATTGTACGCATTCATTTTAGTATTGTTTCACCTCTAAAAGGAAATGATTGCCGTTTTTGCATAAAACGAAAGACGAACAAAATTACCTTCAAGGTATTAATTAATCTGGCTGCCAAAGGGCAAAGTTTCCTTGAGTTCTAAATTATGCAGATTGTTTAGGGAGCGTTTATACTTACTATATACATAATTTATTTCCGTACTTGCTACTGTGTTTTGTTTTTTTTTAACCTGATTAACGCATTTTGAGATCCCAACGTATATTTCAAGTTAAGACTTAAATTACTTATAATAAAAAGTGATTTGTCAAATATCGATTGTAATTTTAAGTATGTTTTATCTAAATAATTTGATGTGGTTGTCATTCTCGGCTGCCTTTTTTTATATAAATACTTATAGTAAATATCTGATTAAGTTACCAATCTAGAATTCTATCGTCTTACTCATCATCATCATCAGCCATCCCCACTGCTAGGGCACTGGGCCTTCTTAATAGATGGATAAAAATTATAGGCCATGACCAACCATGCGGGCCCAATGCGGTTAGGTGGGTATTAACGACTGTAAATGCAGCCGGGACCAACGGCTTAACGTGCCTTCCGAAGCACGGAGGAGCTCGAGACGAAAAGTTATAGGTCACCTATCCCGTGACCGACTATTGCGAAAGTTGCTTAACCTCAACGATCGCAGGCCGAGCGCGGTAACCACTGCGCCACGAGCTCCTCAACCGTTTTAACCTTCAACTGTCTCAGTGCTTATGAATAATCTCATAATAAACTCGTCATAGGCAACCTCCATTAGGCTGTCCCCATACTGCGTTCACCACCTGGTTCTACATAATACGAACCTACACACAATAATGTTAATGAATTAATCCATAATTATTTCCTCTCTCTTACTGCTTATGAATAATCTCAAAACATAACTCGTCAGAGTTAACTTCCATCAGTCTGTCTCCAGCATACTGCGGTCAGCACCAGCATCTACATAATACGTGAACCTAACATTACAATAAGAATTATATTAAATTCTTAGTAGATAAATATGAAGTTCATGTATCAATCCAAAATAATTTCCTCCCTCTTACTGATTATGAATAATCTCAAAACATAACTCGTCAGTGTTAACTTCCATCAGTCTGTCTCCAGCATACTGCGGTCAGCACCAGCATCTACATAATACGTGAACCTAACATTATAATATGAATTATATTAAATTCTTTGTAGGTATATATAAAGTTAATGTATCAATCCATAATAATTTCCTCTCTCTTACTGCTTATGAATAATCTCAAAACATAACTCGTCAGTGTTAACTTCCATCAGTCTGTTTCCAGTATACTGCGGTCAGCACCAGCATCTACATAATACTTCACGTATTCATCACCTAACATTATAATAAGAGTTATATTAAATTCTCAGTAGGTAAATATGAAGTTACAGTATCAATCTATATTATTATGTTTTTAATATGTAACATGAGTGTGATACTTGTGTATAATTTTATGCATTCACATACGAATTAATATTAAAATAAGAGCGATGTCAAGAATTCTAACGGACTGATGAGACACTTAATGGTTGTTTTATGAATCTCAGATCTTTTTATAATAATAAAGTCTAATAAAATCAGCTCTACGAAAAATAAATCGAATAAAAATTTTAAATCAGAAAGAGAAGTCAAGATATATAATACGTAGGTACATAGGTATACCTAATAGTTAACAAAATTTTATTTTTATTTTTAAGATCATTCTTAATATTATTCTTATCAGTTTCATGATATTCTACTAAGTGCAAACCGGGTACTGATAGAAAAAAAAACGATACTAAAATACCTAAGTTTCTGACTTCGAGTCTAACGGTTGTAACCCACACAAAAAGTTATGGCCAGCTACAAAATCGTGAAAACTCGCAGCCAAGAGTCTGCTATAATCCAATAAAAGTTGTTCCGAAAGCGGCCACCAAATGCACAGCTGAATATGGTTAACTATTCGTGCGAACTCTGTAAATGGGATTCCGGTGATTTGAGCGAATACAATCCGCTGCGTTTCCATTGTATCACTGACGTACGGGAAAACTTTTCGGGAAATTCTTGTAAGTATTAGATGCACACCAAGCATCGAGATGCTTGTTATTGCATGGTGTAACAACTCTTGAGGATTCTACATATTAGGACGAAACACGTGTAAAATGTCGGTAAATTTATTTTATTTCACTTGCAGTGTATGCATGTTTGTCCGTTCAGGTCAAATCTTACAAGCTAAATTTAACCCAATTTTCAGTGTCCCATTGAGCTGAAATTTTGCATACAGGTTTGATTTGGATGACAATTGTCATCCAAATCAAACCTGCATACAGGTTTGATTTATACAATATTATATATATATATTATATATATTATATATTAATACAATATTAATCACACAAATAATACAGTACACTCAGTATACAGTCAGAAAAAAAGCTTGCCATAAAAATGAAATTATTAACAAAAACTCATTAATTTGGTTTTTAAATATCTTTTTATAAGATCCGATAAGTGAAATGGAAACGCGACCCAAAGCATGATGGCGTAGTATCCTTTTGTTCGGAGTTCCAGTTGCTTCTCATATTAAGGCTGCAGGGCGAGGCTTGTTACCACAGATTGAAGGCTCACGGTGAAATCTAAAAATTAGATTAAAAGGAAATCATGTGTGTATTTATGGTCTTTTTGGAACATTTCACTCTTGTTTCCCTACCTTTAATTTCTTGTCTGGGACGACGCATGACATTTCAGTACTTACTTAAATCGTTAATTGACTTTAAGTAAATTGACAAGTTATCAATACCTCTTCAAAGACCATGTACGTATATTGTCAGCCACTAAACAAGGATGGTTAACATAGGATTTTGTCACAACACAATCGAATGTCGATTGTCCAATTTAAAATCATTCTGTGCTGAAAAAATCGTTATCTAATCGGTATCTACCAAGTGTTTGTAGAATTTTCATAACTTAAGAATGAACAAATACGAAAAGCACGTTTGTAACCATCATTATTATGGTAACACGAGTGTGGTAGGCGTATCCTTACGTGCATTCTTCTTACCTACTTAGGCGCAGCTTGTTACGTAGATTGAAAGTGCGCGGTCGACAACGAATAACATTAAATGTATTTTATTTATTTATTTAATAATTATGTACACACAAAGGTTGTTATATAAAAACATAAACAGAGAAGAATTATACAAGGGCACAGCTTATTCCACTTTGGAATATCTATCAGCTGGCCTTTAGTTATAAGTGTAAGTAGTTCTTGTAGTAGTGCCATAACTAAATTTCATAGAATACTTATCCCAAACCATACAAAATATACCTACGCAAAGGGCATTTGAAACCACCATTATTATGGAAACGCGAGCGTAGTAAGCGTATCCTTACGCAGGGTACTCACTCATATTATAAGTGTAGCAGCACGTAACTTAGGTATCTAATACGGTGTCAAGTTAGCAAGTGCGCCACAGGTACGATCTTACGAACTCACTTGAAACTACTGCATCTTAGGATGGTATTCCACTTATCAAATATTTGATCAAAGAAATTGGACGAGCACGAATTCATGAATGGTTTCATTGATAAATTCTTTGATCAAATATATATTGGACAAAGATCTTTGATCAGTAGAATACCACCCTTACAAACAGCTGATGACCTTGAAACGTCTGAACAGATCTTCGCAAAAATTGTAGCTAAGAACCATCCCGATCACGTCAGCTTTCTAACAAAACAAACCGCATCATAATCGGTCTATTCTTTCAGGAGCTACGATGCCACAGATACTTAGACACGTCAAACTTATAACAGCCCTCATTTTCAAGTTTGGGTTTTAAAATATCAGATAGGTTACACGCGACCATCCGTTTTCATACGAGAAAACTTAAATGTAATATTGACAGTTCACTGACGTCTCTACGGATGGTCGATAAATATTTAACATACTAACCCGTCATAAGTGAGTACCCAGCTTTAGGTGCCTCCTTCTCACCAACTCAGGCGCAGCTTGTTACGTAGATTGAAGGTTCGCGGTCGGCGCTCGCGCAGATCCTGGCGTAAAAAGTGGAATGCACTCTTATTTGCCTATGAGAGCGAATGCATTACAGTATAACCCGCGCGGAATTTTAATCATGTGTTTTCTTTGTTTTCTGATGACTGATGCAGCTTTTTTAAAGTTGAGAACGCGAGGAGATGCAAAAATATTAAGATTATAAATGTTTGATAGAATCAAGCTACGAACAATAGTAGATTGTACAACAAGTGCATAAAAGGGGGTTTTATGTACGAGTTATACACTCTGCTTTTCACTTCAGTTGTGAGGACCGGACGACGTTCCGTGGGCAGGCCCCCTACAAGGTGGACCGACGATCTGGTCAAGGTCGCGGGAAGCCGCTGGATGCAGGCAGCGCAGGACCGATCGTTGTGGAGATCCTTGGGGGGGGCCTATGCCCAGCAGTGGGTGTCGTTCGGCTGACATGATGATGATGATGAGAGGAAATTAAATAGCAATATTGCAAAAAGAAAAAATAGAGACGTCAATATACTTTTTTTCTTTTTTTTTATACGTGGCAGTGGCAGCATAGTGACTAAGCATAGATAGTATAGTCCAAAATGCTCTTGAAATACTTATTTCTTAGAAAACTCATCAATTTTGCCTAGTTTTATTAATTTAGTATTATAACATGGATTATATACAAAATTGAAGAAACAGAATGAAATAACAAGTTTATTTAACTAAGTTTAATAATTGCGTGTGTGACTGTTTACCTGACGACCTTTGTCTGAGAGTCTGATACTTAGAAGAAGATTTTACTTTATAGACTAGAGCATAAAAAGCGATTTTATGCAGCTTATACCCAACATAAATACGAATTTTATGAGCATGAGAAGTGAAAAGAAAGTTAGATATTTGCTTGCGTAGTTAGTTAATCTTTAGCTCATTACTCGTATTCCATTTAGTACTGTATCTTATAGTCTGATTAAAATAATCATTATTTATGATATTGACGACCGATTTAGCGCAGGGGTAGGATACCCCTCGGCGCCAGAGGTCTCGGGTTCGATTCCCGAACAAGACAAATATTTGTGTGCAAGAACATGTCTATTTGTCTTGGTCTGGGTGTTTTCTTTGTATATTAAGTATGTATTTACAAACAAAAAAAGGTAAGTATATAAGTATAATATTTCTCCGTTATCTAGTTTCCGTAACACAATTTCTTAATAAAAAACTACTTATCATCAGCTAGATAAGCTGGATTGTAAGAATTATTTATTTATTATGAGTAGTGTTGGCGAATTCCCTAATAATAGAGCTTTATCTATTGTGACAAACAATCTTTTTTTGTGGAAGTAAGCTACATCTATTTCTTTTTTTCACAAAAGTTACGGACTTCCGCCAGGTCACGCCAGATTCAATCAAATAGAGCTTTATCTTTTATCATTTGACATGATATTATCACAGGGTAAAAAAAAACATCATCATCATGTCAGCCGAACGACGCCCACTGCTGTGCATAGGCCTCCGCCAAGAATCTCCACAACGATCCAGCCAACGCATCCAGCGGCTTCCCGCGATCTTGACCTGGGTGCCTACCATCAACTCTTATTGCGGTTTTGTTTAGGAACCTAAACTGATCTGCTTCGCTTATTCGTACCACGACAGCTTAATATCAATGACAGCGATTCAGTGATCATTCAATGACATTTCACAGCCGCTGAGCTGTCATCAACTCTTATTTGACTTATAACTCGGCCAAGTTAACATGACACCTGCAAGTTATACCCGTCCCTTTCACTCTCCGGGCATGACAGAATCGAGTGAAAGAGACGGGTAGAAGAAATAAGGACACAAATCGTTCGGTCATTCACATTTAGCAATTCATTTGCGATCCAGTTTTTAGAAGGTCAGAGTACGAAAGAAAGCAATTCATTTTAGGAACCTATTCTGCATCGCGCTATTTTTGAATCGCTGTCTTAAAGTTGATGGTAGGCACCCAGATCGTTTTATAAAAAAAAAATACTACTAACCAAATGTGAGTAGGTATTTTTCTTACTAAGTTCAAAAAAGATTCCTATTTAGAATTTATTATAGTTCCTTTAAATAAAACAACTAGTTCCTCTTATAAGACTTTAAAAGCCAGGTGATTGTAACTTGAGATTTATCTATAAAAGACCAACGTCATAAAATCTTTATTTATTGCCTTTAATACTAACTCCTTATCTATAAGCGGAATTATAATGTCACTGAGAGCGTCGACATGTCTGCACATAAAATGTACCTATGAATATAACTTTCATGACAGAGCTAACTTTAAGTATTAGGTAAGAGATGTTTGGATGTTTGTTACTCAATCACGCCAAAACGGCTGAACAGATTTGGCTGGAATTTGGGACACAGATACTTTGTAGCCTGGAGAGGAACATAGGCTCATTTTTATCTCGGAAAAATATCATATTCCCTTGTAATAACGTCGTGTAGCCCACGCGGGCGAAGCCGCGGGCGGAAAGCTAGTATTCTTATAAGCACACTTGGCTACAATGCAATTTTCACAGTCACGTATTCACTTTAACGTCTCATAGATGAGAAAGTATTTGCATCAATGCAGTCATTTATTCATCGACTAGCTTTCGCCGCGGCTTCGCTCGCGTGTACTACACGACGACGTTATCCTGAGAGAATGTGATATTTTACCGAGATAAACAGTAGCCATGTATCCAATCCTCCAGCATCCAATCTACCCCCGTAGAAAAATCACATTGATCCGTTGCTCCGTTTTGACGTGAAAGGCGGACAAATAAATAAGATCTAGGTACTGGTTTTCCAGTGGGAATATGACACATTCCCGTGGTAAAAAGTAAAAGTAGCCTATTATAATCCTTCCCAGGTGTCAAAACTATTTATTTAAATATCAATTTCTTATTCCATCTTATTTCATCAGAATCGGTTCATCCGTTTTGACGTGAAAATGGAACATGCAGACCGACAAACAAACATACACATTTTCGCATTTATAATATTAGTAGGGATAGTAGGGATGAAGAGGCCAAATCGAACTTAAGTTTTAAAATAAATACCACGACTGCTCTCCATTTTCTCAAAATTTACAAAAACTTAATCGGACTTCTCGTCCCATATAACTTAAATATGGAGCTACGTTTAGACATTTGAGAAAATTTAAGAACAATATGGAGTTCTTTGAAATTATATTATGGCTTATTAGTATTTAGCTTCTCCTTTGTCTGAAAAATCATTGCAGAGATGCAAATGGTTTTGTACGAAAATTGGACTTTGGTCATGTTTCAGTGTTGGTGAGTGTAGATTAAACATTAATATACCTATTCTCTTACCTATTATTACTATACCATCACAAAAAATATATTTAATCCAAACCAATGAATTAGTTCCCAGGTAAGTACAGTCAGCGTCAAAATGATCTAAGCGTTCAAACCTACCAAAAGTATCTGAAGATTTGACAAAAATCACTCTTAACACAAATACTTTAAGGTGTATTATCATTTGTTGTCATTTGTTCTCAAACAACAAATGAAAATGCATCTTTATGTCTTGAGATGAGGTTGACTTTTGTCAAATCTCTAGATACTTTTGGTAGGTTTGAACGCTTAGATCATTTTGACGCTGACTGTACAATCACATTCCGAAAACCTCCTTCAGTTGTAATAATAATTCCTTTATTAAGTCATAATATTCTGCTCTTACCTTTCGAAACTAGAAGCGCGTCGCTTACACTCAGGTGCCGAGTTAACTTGTTCGGGTAGTAGTTAAGCTAGACTTAGGCGATTCATAAGTTTTGGTGAAAACGGCCATTAAAACTGTATACAGCTTTGTGTCCATCGTTCCAGCAGCGCCACGGTCTCCGATTTGCTTGAAAAAAATACACCATGCAGGCCAATTTTTTACCAGTCGGGAAAAAATACGATTGATTTTTTCCCCCCACTGGATCCGAGGATATACGGGGATTTCTGTGGCGCTGCTGGAACGACGTCGTCCTGGCAGCGCCCCGCTATTTCTCATTAATTACAAAAGCTATAATAAATCTAATAAGACACATATTTTTGGCTTTTTTTTCCATTTCACATAAGCTAATGTCCACCTGTAAATGTCGACAGATTCAGGAGTAATCGTAGGTCACTTGGGGCGCTGCTGGGACGACGTCGTCCCAGCAGCGCCACGGCCGATTCTCAGCAATTCGATTTTTTTACTGAAAACAGTGTGCCTGTATATTTACTTCCTTCATCATAGAGTACGGAAAAAATTGAATTTCTACATTTCATCATGGAATAATGATTTTATAGGCATCGAAAAATTATAACCTCAAAAAAATTTTTTTTTGCTCTAACGCCTTTAATTGATGTATTAAATAGCATTTGCGCATTCTTTTATCTTCCTATAAAGGGAAAAAAATAAACCACTCTCGCAGCATTAACTATTCCAGAGAAATCCTAGGTTTAGATTGTGTTCATACATTTAGGCATCGTTCCAGCAGCGCCACACCCAGTACAGCATGATCCAGGGCACCTGTCACCAAACTGAGCATGCCAATATTTACTACTACCATAGCGAACACGGGAAAAAATCTGATAACGAGTATAACACAGCGAATTTCCGAGAAATAAGCCTTTGATTCAATATGCCATACAATTGGTACATTCGAGTAGAAAAGTTTTATTTAAATTCTTTTTAGTGCCACAAACTTGGGGGCTTTAAGCCCCCAGTACAGGCTGTCCGATCATGTTGGCCGACCATTATGATGGGCCATCGTGTACAGGGGCGGTTTGCGTGTGATTGCCGTCTGCGAGCAACGCAAACCGCCCCTGTACACGATGGCCCATCATGGTCGGCCAACATGATCGGCCATCCTGTACTGGGGGCTTCATACTTCATGTTTACCGGGCTTGTCAAGCATTGCATTGCATCATTGGGGCACAACATCGGTATCGCTATGCGGATCGCAGCTCAGCATTATTATGGTGCAAATAATGCAATGCAAGCAAAGTAATATTAACGTAATAAAGACCGTACGAGCCAAAAAAAACGTTGGCCATTTGTTTCCACATGCCATAGAGAAAGGTTAACCTATGGAGTGTAGGATAGAAGCATGATAGAAGTGGGTAAAAAACCACATCATCCATCATAGCCTGATTACACCTACCGAGTAGAGTGGCGAGACAAGTGCTCTCGGCTCGGCCGAATACTAGGTACATGTAAACACAGTACTCGGCCGAGCTCGGTACAACATTAACTCGGTCCCGTTAGATACTTTTGATTGGGTAATCGATACTTAGATTATTTGAGCCAATGACATATCATTGATTTGAGCCCCAAAAATAATCTACAATACAATGGGTGATTTTCTGAAAGCTCGCTCACTAGATGGCGCTGTCCCACCTCTATGCAGTTAGAAGGAACGGAACGTTATAAATTTTACTTTGACGCGACTTTTGTTACGTAAAACGGAACGTCAGACAGATGTTATTTATTTACCTTAATCTTTAAAGAACAATGGCCACTGTCCATACATTTGAAATCCTGTCAATGATTTGGCGTGTATAATTCCTCTTGATATCAAAATGTAATCGCTATATAAAACTGTTTATGGGTCTGAAGTCAGATTTTTCATTAAAGGCCAAGGAAGTCTAAAAACAACACTTAAAGTTTTGAGGTTAGAAATCTCATTTATGTTTAAGACGGCTTTTGACGTGACGCTGTCATGTCCATAGCATGTAAAAACATGGTAAAAACTAAAGGCAATTCTACGTATTTGCTAGTTCACTTAAAAAGACAGCATAAAGAATTAAAGAGGCTTTATAATAATATGGTATTAGTTGGTATGGGTAACCAATTAATTGTTATAGTTTAAAAACAATCCTACATTTGAACTACAAGTTACTATTTATAAAAAAATGCATAACGATATTTTCGATACGATATTTTCAATACTGATGCAAAGGCATACGATATAATATATTGTATATCGATACGATCAGTTGCGATACATTACGATACGATGTATCGATACAAAGCAATATGACACCTGTCAGATCAACAATACGTCCCGTTTTAGGTAGCATAGTTGTTGTACGGGACCGGCCGTTTATGAGCGGTAGCAGCCCCGGTGTACATAAACTGTGCGGAGACGGAGAGGTTCCGGACGGTGAAGAAAACCACTGGTTGTTGATGCTCGTTCGGGCAGAGTGACTTTATTGTTCTTCTTACAATATCTGGATGCGAATGAATCTTAATGCGAGGGCACGCGATATTTATAACGACTCTAATTGTTTCCGCGTATTTTCTCACAAAAGAATTCAAGGAATTTACTTACACGCGCGACGCTAAATTAGTTCTCGGAACTGTGGCAGTCTGCGTGTAAGGGAGTTCCGAGATGTGCCGCTAGAGGCGCGGTTGTGCTAGAAGAGCATATCCCGCGAGTGAGCGAGATAGCGAATCGGACCTTAGGTACGTCGAGGCAATACCGTATCGAGAGCCCTTTGCATTTTACAAATTATTTCAATATTATAAACGATCTATATACAACACAAAAAACTTATCTAATTTATCTCAACCTAGCAGAGGGAGTAAAATACACACAAAAATATCATTTTATTGTACAACGGTCAACTCAAGGAATTTTATATACATCTTATTTCTAAACATAATAAATCGTAATAATCTGTCCCGCACATATCTCCCGCCGTACATAAGCCCGGCGGCTTATGTAGTTCAATCCGGTGCGGGCGCCGTCGGTAGCACGATGAGCTTCTTCACAGGCCGTCGTAGCACGCCGCCTCGGGTACGCACGTCGACCACGCGCGTCACGCCGTCGGGTCCCGGGTGCAGCTCGGTGACTAGGCCTCTGGGCCATACGTTGCGGGGCAGGTTGCCGTCGGCGATGAGGACCACGTCGTCCACCCTGATGGCCGGCCCACGGCCGTGGGGCTCCCGCCGGTGTTGAAGCTCGGGCAGGTACTCGCGCACCCAGCGCGCCCAGAAGTGGTCGGCGAGGCGCTGTGCGCGGCGCCAGGTGGCGCGGCCGCTCAGGTCAGCGTCGGTGCAGGTGCCCGTCGGTGGTGTGCGCGCTGATCCCCCCAACAGGAAATGGTTAGGGGTCAACGCCTCTTCGTCGGTGGCTTCGACGGACACGTGGGTGAGCGGGCGGCTGTTGACCACGTACTCAGCTTCGGCCAGTAGCGTGTGCAGGCATTCTTCAGTCGGGTGCTGCTCGGTCAGGGTTTTCTGTAGGGCGGTCTTCACGGACTTGACTAGCCGCTCCCAGCATCCCCCCATGAATGGACTGGAGGGGCAGATGTACTTCCATCGGATGGCACGTCGCGATGCTTCCTCTTCAGCGGCGTCTCGTAGCTCACGATCGGCGGCGTGCATGTTCGTCCCGTTGTCTGAGTAGATCTCGGCGGGGCAGCCGCGCCGCGCTATGAAGCGGCGCAGGGCCATCACGGCGGAGTCCCCACTCAGACTGGCGGCGACCTCCAGGTGCAGCGCTCGGGTGGTGAGGCAGGTGAAGAGGGCCACGTAGCGTTTCTCATGGCGGCGGCCAATGGTCACGGTGATCGGGCCAAAATAGTCCAGCCCCACATAGGTGAAGGGGCGCTGATGATGACCCAAGCGAGAGTAAGGATGATCACCGGTCGGTGGCGCAGCGGGCTTCGTTTTCTTTATTCGGCACGCCAAACAACTTTTCACTATCTGTCGCGTCGTAGGTCGAAGGCGCAACACCCAATATCGCTGTCTCACTTCATTTATTGTTATCTCGGTGCTCCCGTGCGCCATCTGTCGGTGAACCGACGCTATGTAGAGTTTCGTATACGGGTGGTCGCCGTCCAACACGGCGGGCGCTTTAATTTCGCTGCTAATATCGGCGGCGGCGGTTATTCTCGACTTCAGTCGTAGAGTTTCGTTTTCGTCTACGTAAACGGTGAGTTTTTTCAATCTGTCGGTCGGTGAAACTTGTTTTGTTCGTAGCGCGGCGATCTCTCTTTCAAACGAATCGTGTTGCGATTGCTTCACCCACAGCTGTTCGGCGCGACGGATAAAATCAGCGCTCAATGTTTTGAACGCGCACTCGTTCGTCAGTGGGCGTGGCTTCTGCTGGGCGGAGCTTATCCTGTTGTGACTCTTGTTAGCTCGCCATTGTGGATCGGCTTCCGCGCGCGGTTTTGTCCGTTTGTACTGGACACGTTGTTTTCTCGTTTTCAGTGCTTCGATAAATTGAAGTACTCGTGCGGTAGTGCGGATAAGTCGCTGCCATGAAGAAAAGCGTGTTATCTCGGGTAACGCTTTTGCGGCGTCTGGCGTTGCTATGGCGACGGCGTTTGTTCTTTCTTCGCCCGTTATTTCGGTTTTCGTTATTGTTTCTTGCGGCCACTCCTCTTCGGGTAGGTACAGGAATGGTGGCCTGGTGAACCAACGGTGTGCGGCGGTGAAATCAGCTGGTACGCCGCGGGTTGCGTCATCGGCTACGTTGTGACGGGTCGGTACCCACCGCCACTCGTTCACGGCGGTTTCTTCTTCGATCTCGGCGACTCGGTGGGCGACGAATGGTTTGAACGCGCGCGGTCCCGCGCGTAGCCAGGCGAGCACTGTCTTCGAGTCACTCCAAAAGTGTTTGCTGTCGAAACTGGTCTGGTACTCTTCGGAGACGGATTTTCCCAGGCGGCTGCCCAGCACGGCGGCTTGTAGCTCCATACGCGGTATCGAGGTCAACTTCAGCGGCGCGACCTTGGCTTTGGCTGCGGCCAATGAGACGTGTACTTGGCCATCTTCTGTTTCCACGCGCCAGTAGGCGGCGGCGGCATAGGCGACGTTGCTGGCGTCCACGAAGACATGTAGTTGGCGCCGGGCGGCGTCGGTCAGGTGCGGGTGACAGCGCGGCACGCTGACGTTTTCTAGTTTCTTCAGGTCGGTCACCCATCCGTGCCAGCGTTCTTGAAGGGTTTCGTGGAGCGGCTCGTCCCATCCTGTTCCGTGGCGCCAAGTCTCTTGTAACAGCTGTTTGGCTTGAATCGTAACTGGCGAAGCGAAGCCCAGCGGATCAAACAGTGACATAACGGTAGTCAGCGCTTCTCTCTTCGTTGGAGTTCGTTGACCGTCGAGTAGCTCGGGCGCGACGCGCGCGAAGTTCAAGTTGAAACTTAGCGTGTCGGTTGCGGGTCGCCAGCTGAGCCCTAGTACTTTTTCTTCTCTGTCGCTCGCGAGTGTGACGTCGCTGTTATTCGTATGTACTTTTTCGTTCGCCATTGTTTCGGTAACTTCTTTCTTGTTTGACGTCCATTTGCATAAATTAAAATTCGCTTCTCGGTGTACGTTTCGAACTTCGGTGGCTATTCGAATCGCTTCTTCGACGGTAGGAAAACTTTGTAGGTAGTCGTCCATGTAGTGATGCTTTTCGATAGCGTCGGCGGCGTCGGGACACTTTTCGCGGTGTAGTTCGGCGTTGTGATTTTTCACGTACAGCGCGGTGCACGGGGAGCAGGCGGCGCCGAAGATCACGGACTTCATTCTGAACTCTTCGGGTGGGCCCTCCCGCCGGTCATGGCGCCACAGGAACCGTAGGGCGTCTCGATCTTCGCTGCGTATGCCGATGCGGAGAAACATTTCTTCTATGTCGGCAGCGACGGCGACTTCGTGTTGTCTGAAGCGCATAAGTACCCCCGGCAGTGACTGGAGGAGGTCGGGGCCGCTGAGCAGGTGGTCGTTGAGCGAAGTACCGGAGTAACGGGCGGCGGCGTCGAACACGACGCGTACTTTTCCCGGTTTCGCTGGGTGGAACACGGCGAAGTGAGGTAGGTACCAGGTGCGGCCGGGGTCAATGACCGGCGGGGCTGGTTCGGCGTAACCTTTCCTCAGGAGCGCTTCTATGTTTTCTTGATACTTGCTGCGCAGTGTCTCATCTTTATCTATTTTCCGCTCGGTCGAAATCATCCTTTTCAGCGCGCCGTCGTAGTTATTCGGTAACGCGACGCTATCTTTCCATAACAGCGATGTTTCGTAGCCGCTGTCGGTGTTTCTCTTCACTGTGTTTTCTTGAAGTTGTTTAAGCGCGAGCTCTTCGGGGTCGGACTTCGATTTTTTCGGTTGTATGCAGAGCGATTCGAGGGAGAAGAATTGTTTCATTGCTTCGTCGGTGTTGCGATCTGCATTTTCGTTTCGGTTTTCGTTTTCGATGCGGACGTTCACGTGAGCGACGTAGTGTACTCGCTGTCCCAGGCTTCGAGTGGTGGCGCCGTGCAGTACCCACCCCAGCGGCGTGAGAGAAGCCGCCGGTTGGTTTTCGCCTCCTTTCCTCATTTGTTCGGCGACTAACAGGTGCCAGTTGTCCTGGCCGATAAGTAGCGTCGGCGTGGCTCGTTCATAATATACGTGAGCTTCGATGTCACGTAGGTGCGGCGCGTTGACTACGTCGTTTTTCGTGATTGTTTGCGGCGCCAGCTTCAATTTTTCGATCGTACGGGCTTGAATGTTGAACTCGTTGTTGTTTCCATTCAGCTGTAGAGTGACACGGCGAGAGTTTCTGTCCTCTTCTCTCCCTGAGACTGTTTCGATAGCGAGTATGTCGGCGGGTCCGTCGGCTCCTATTTTTGCGGCGATGGCGGCGTCTATCAGTGTGACGGTAGACCCGTCGTCCAGGAGTGCATGCGTGTCAATGAACCCGCTCTGCCCGGTGACTCGTACTGGTATGATCTTCAGGTAGGTACTTGTGGCTCGGCGTGACTTCGTGGTTGCAACTATCTCGGGTTCGATGTTCGCAGCTGGCGGCGGCGGCGGCGGCGGCGGCGGTGCCGGCGCGGCCTCGGTGCGCCTCTCGTAGTGCAGAAGTCGGTGGTGCGTCTTAGTGCAGCCGTTTTCCCCGCAGCGTCGTAGTTGACATCGGTGTGAATAAGTTCTCGCCCCTAGGCAACGGAAACAGAGTTGCTTTTCCTTTGCCAGTCTCCACTTTTCGTCGTTGTTCGCCCTCTTGAAAGTTTCGCACGCGTAGGCTGAGTGGTTAGGTTGCGCGCACACAGCGCAGGTTCGTTGTCTCTCTGGCGCGCTTGTTTCGGTTGCTGTGTTTGTTCGGTGCGCCGGGTGTGTTCGCTGTGTTGACTGATGCGTGCGTTGCGGGCGAGTTCGGTGCGTTGGTTGCGGCGGTTGACGCGTGGACGGGCGTTCGTCGGACGTGATGTTTTCGGGCGGCGCAAACTCTCTGCAGTTCTCGGCTTCGGCGACGATAAACTTGCGGAACATGTCGAGACTTGCTTTCTTCGCTGTTTTTGGTTTGTAGTCGTACCATCTGTATCGCAGGCTCGGCGTAAGTTTCTCGACTAGCGTCTTGAGTACTTTCGGGTTCTGGCAGTACCCTTCTTCCCCCAACGTGTAGAGCACGGTCACGGCATTTTGTATCTTATTGGCGAAGGCGCAGACGTCTCTCGGTGCGTCGGTCACTCGTTGAATATTTTCGATTTTCTCGAGTTCTAGTTCTGCGATGACTTGCGGTCGGCCGAAACGGTTTTCAAGTGCCTTCATTATGACTTCCGGTTTCGATACGACGGCGAGTAGGTCTTCGACCTCTTCTTTGGCTCTTCCCCGTAGCGCTCGGCGTAGGCGGGCGGTATTTTCTCTCGCGGAGCCGTAGACTGTTAAATCTTCGTAAGCCATCTTGAAGTTCAGCCAGTCGGTGTGTGCGCCGTTGAAGATCGGTAACTCGACGCTCGAACTGTGTCTGATTACTTCAGTCTTCGGTTGAAAGGCTCTGGCCGCTTCCATAATCGCCGCAGTTAGCTCGCTCACTTTTATTGCCGTCTCTTTCTTCGGTGTCGCCCCGGCAGGCGTGGTATGTAGAGACGGTGCTGGCGCCTTCGTGACGTCTTCGGTGGTTGTGAGTGGCTTCGTGGCTTGTATCCATTCTTCTGTTCTGTTTCTGGAATTGGCTTCCGCTTCGTCGTCTTGGCTTAGTTCCGTGGTTTCGGATTCTGCGTCGCTGTCGGCTTCGATTCTTGCTAACCGGGCCTTGGCGAGGTTTAGCTCTTTTTCGGCTATCTCTTCTCTGGCTTCTGCGAGGAGGCGCGCTCGTTCGGACTTCGTGGTGATGGCGCGCGACTCCCTCGTACTCGTCGCTCGGCTGGGCGGTGCGGTGCGACGGTGTGACGGTGGTTTTCTTTGCTCCTGTTCCTTTTTCTGTGTGCTGGACGCGTGGCGTGGCGGTGACTCGTAGTGGCGTGATGGCGACTCGTAGCGGCGTGGTGGCGACTCATGGCGACGCGGAGACGGCGAAGGTTGACGGAGCACCGGTTGGCGCAGCTCTCGGTGAAGCGATGAACTTCTTGAAACGTGGCGCCTCGGCGGCGGGCGTGACGTTGGGCTGTGCTGGCTTCGTCGTTGCGGAGGTTCGTCTGGGCGTGCTTGATGGTTCGGTGATGAGACGCGTCGGTGTGGCTGCGAGACGTCGGGGCGCTGAGGTGAGCCGCGTTGGTTCGGCGGTGAAGCGTGGCGACGTGGCGGCGAGGCTTCTTGACGCGGCTCCCTCACGCGTCCTCGTGACGGGGAAACAGGAGGTTCTTCGTGGGTGATTCGCTCGGCGATTCTTCTTTCTTTTTCACTTCTAGTGAGCACCATCTTGACTGTAGTTTTCTATGTCTTCAGTAGGTATCTTCTGATCCGGCTCGAAGGACCAATATGTACGGGACCGGCCGTTTATGAGCGGTAGCAGCCCCGGTGTACATAAACTGTGCGGAGACGGAGAGGTTCCGGACGGTGAAGAAAACCACTGGTTGTTGATGCTCGTTCGGGCAGAGTGACTTTATTGTTCTTCTTACAATATCTGGATGCGAATGAATCTTAATGCGAGGGCACGCGATATTTATAACGACTCTAATTGTTTCCGCGTATTTTCTCACAAAAGAATTCAAGGAATTTACTTACACGCGCGACGCTAAATTAGTTCTCGGAACTGTGGCAGTCTGCGTGTAAGGGAGTTCCGAGATGTGCCGCTAGAGGCGCGGTTGTGCTAGAAGAGCATATCCCGCGAGTGAGCGAGATAGCGAATCGGACCTTAGGTACGTCGAGGCAATACCGTATCGAGAGCCCTTTGCATTTTACAAATTATTTCAATATTATAAACGATCTATATACTACACAAAAAACTTATCTAATTTATCTCAACCTAGCAGAGGGAGTAAAATACACACAAAAATATCATTTTATTGTACAACGGTCAACTCAAGGAATTTTATATACATCTTATTTCTAAACATAATAAATCGTAATAATCTGTCCCGCACAGTTGTTGAGTTTAGTCGTTCAGAAAATAAATGATAAGATATTGTGTTATTAAGTCTTCAAAAAATGTTAAATGTATTTCATGTAATGGTGATGCTTCCTAGAATTAATATGAAATCATTGTTTGAAGCAGAAGTTATAAGCATCACATTATCGAATAAAGATCAAAAGTGTAACGGAACACCATCGGAACACTTTGACCTTTAGAGTGCGTTCATAATCCTTAACTTTGTCACTATTTTATGAAGAAAACACAATAATGTATTTTTCGTTGTTGGCCTTGAATGGGAACATAAATAGCATGGTTCGATTTGTTGATTTTTTAGCTATTTTATCCAATAGCATTTATTATTATACAATCTAAAAAATATCAGGGCTATAATAGCCATTGTTCTTTACCTATTTCGTTTCTGTTCCTCACAGTAGTACCTATCAGTACTTATTTAATTTATTTTAAGTTTCCTTTGGGTTTTTTAAAGTAAATATATTAAATATGATTCATACCAAACTATACCATGTACATACTTCGTTCAACGCCATCTAGTGAAGCATTTGGAAGCTTTTTTTTTAAATAGCCTCAGAAAATCGCTCATTAATCGATTCGGATCGATTATCCGGCAACAATCACTAACAAAATTTAATTAACGGATTTATTTGAAAATGAAATTGTATTAATTTTATGAGAACACAGAATCCTAAACTTATACTAGGCTCCTCAGTGTTATCTGATATGCAGTGTAGTCTCTTTAAATGATCTCGAAGATTTGTTAGGTACTTATGTTTCCACAAAGCTTTATTTTCTTTTTACAAGTTTTATTTTTCTTTTTAACCGACTTCAAAAAAAGGCGGAGGTTCTCAGTTCGGTTGAATTTTTTTTTTTTTTTTTTTTTTTTTAATGTTTGTTACCTCATAACTTTGTCAATTATAAACCGATTTTAGAAATTCTTTTTTGGTTTGAAAGCATATAGTTACAAATTGGTCCCATTGTTATACGGTCAGGATCTGATGATGGCATCCTGGAGAAATCAAGGGAACTCTTCAAATATTATAGGCACACCTATAGCGATTTTGGTATTTTCTTAAGTAACTCGTGCATTTGCTTTCGGTAAGCACCATTTGGTGAAGAGTAACTGATGATAAAGACCACATATGGCCATCGAAAACATTAATTAAATACTAAATATGTTACGGGCGCAATACGATTCCTTTAAGGTTCATAAGTAATTTTCAAGTATTTGCGACTGGTAGTCATCATCTCACGATGATGAGCTGGTGATGGAAGGTACAACTCCTCAATAGTTAGGAGTTGGAGGATAATTCTTTAAATATCGTTGATACGTAAATATTTGTAGTTGTTACCTTTCAGGTTATTTAGTTAAGCTGATGATGGAAGGTAAAACTCTTTAACGCTTAGGAGTTAAAGTATGTTTTTAAGTACTACAAGCGCCAATAGAACTTTAGGTTGTATTCTTTCAAGTAATTTAGGTTAGCTGATGTTGGAAGGAAACTGCATAACAGTTAAGAGTTGGAGGGTGGTGCTTGTCTGAGTTCTAATTTAGATATGGGCTATAGTCGTTGCACATTGAGCTACCCTTGCTCATTATGCGGTTTCTTATAGTAGATTTCTGACACTAAAAAAGGAAAAATAAACAAAATTTTTCAAAAAAAATAAAACCGCCTTCAAAACAAAACTGCAAACAAAAACTCATATCCCAAAAACACGTAAAAGTGAAAAATAAATTGAATCATTCAATTCAAAGTACGAAAGTGCGGGACTTTTTCTAATTAATCTTGAACTTACTGATCTGATTGAAGTCGGTGTCAAGCCGAAAGTAACAAGAACGAATACTTAAAATTCAATTTCATTTCATTTCAAAATAGTGAAACAATAATAAACAATATCTCATGCGCAGAGTGGTGTAAATTGTAACCTATCAAATACATATTAATATTAATATCTATTTGGCTTGACACCGACTTCAATCAGATCAGTAAGTTCAAGATTAATTAGAAAAAGTCCCGCACTTTCGTACTTTGAATTGAATGATTCAATTTATTTTTCACTTTTACGTGTTTTTGGGATATGAGTTTTTGTTTGCAGTTTTGTTTTGAAGGCGGTTTTATTTTTTTTGAAAAATTTTTACAAGTTTTGCACGTGGCCTCCAGTTCCCCCTCTCTTCTCAAAATGCGTCCAAATACGAAATTTACTTTTTAACAACGACAGATAAATAAATAAGCAGCCCTAAATTACCGCCGAAATAACTCTACAATTCAAAGGTAACTGTACTGTCATTGTCATGTCACTATATGACACTACAGTCTGTAAAATTTGTCATGGTTGGAATAGCGGCTCATTTGTGCAAAGCAAAAAGATGTTAATGCTATTGGAATAAAGCTCAAGAAAAACCACATCAGATATTTTTTATGACAATGTAGCTTACGCTAGAAAATTAGACTCTATTCCTTGTGCAGAAGCAACGTTTTTCTTTGCACGAATGAGCTGTCATTTTGGCCATGCTGGGTTTTACTGTTAAGCCGCCAGTACCTTTTTAAACTTGTTCGTTCTAAAGTGTCAATGTACGATGTATTGGTCATGGTCGCCGACCATGGTCGGCCAACTTGTACTGGGGGCTTTACGTTACGTTACGACTCCTTGCCAGAAAGTTAAAAAAAAGCAAAACCATGTCTGATGAACGCCATCTGTTGAGTTTTTAGGAACTAACTTTTTTCTTTTTTAATCATCTGTTAAGCCCCCAGTACAGGATGGCCCATCATGGTCGGCCAACCAACATGATCGGCCATCCTGTACTGGGGGCTTCAGAAAATCCCTCATTATGACGTTCGGTTTTCCCCATGACTTTTAATGGGGACAAGGATCGGGACCAAAATTTATTAAATTTATTAAATTCAACGGGAATACAGGGCTGAGACATACATGGACAGACATACATATATGACGAATCTATAAGGTTTCCGTTTTTTCCCATTAGGCAACGGAACCCTAATAAAAAGTCAAAGTTAAAAACATAAAATGTAATAAGAAAATTATTTATTAACTTATAAAATAATGCACAAATAAGGACCATGTCCCAGCGTGTGTCAAATAATGCCACAAGATGATAATTACCTACTAATCTGTGATGGATTATTTTTAAATACAAAAACTTTTCTACTCGAATGTACCAATTGTATGGCATATTGAATCAAAGGCTTATTTCTCGGAAATTCGCTGTGTTATACTCGTTATCAGATTTTTTCCCGTGTTCGCTATGGTAGTAGTAAATATTGGCATGCTCAGTTTGTTGACAGGTGCCCTGGATCATGCTGTACTGGGTGTGGCGCTGCTGGAACGATGCCTAAATGTATGAACACAATCTAAACCTAGGATTTCTCTGGAATAGTTAATGCTGCGAGAGTGGTTTATTTTTTTCCCTTTATAGGAAGATAAAAGAATGCGCAAATGCTATTTAATACATCAATTAAAGGCGTTAGAGCAAAAAAAAATTTTTTTGAGGTTATAATTTTTCGATGCCTATAAAATCATTATTCCATGATGAAATGTAGAAATTCAATTTTTTCCGTACTCTATGATGAAGGAAGTAAATATACAGGCACACTGTTTTCAGTAAAAAAATCGAATTGCTGAGATTCGGCCGTGGCGCTGCTGGGACGACGTCGTCCCAGCAGCGCCCCAAGTGACCTACGATTACTCCTGAATCTGTCGACATTTACAGGTGGACATTAGCTTATGTGAAATGGAAAAAAAAGCCAAAAATATGTGTCTTATTAGATTTATTATAGCTTTTGTAATTAATGAGAAATAGCGGGGCGCTGCCAGGACGACGTCGTTCCAGCAGCGCCACAGAAATCCCCGTATATCCTCGGATCCAGTGGGGGGAAAAAATCAATCGTATTTTTTCCCGACTGGTAAAAAATTGGCCTGCATGGTGTATTTTTTTCAAGCAAATCGGAGACCGTGGCGCTGCTGGAACGATGGACACTACAGCTTTGACCTACGTCTCATTTTTCATATCAACATCAAAACTTAAGTTTTTTATTTTCTATTTATTTGTCAGTGTCATATTATTTGATTTGTATTTCTTGGAATAAATAGTTGCCATATCAACTATATCATGCCAACTGTTGACAAACTGAAGAATTGTCGAGTTACGTAAAGGATGACTAAAAATGACATTGGGACCCTATATGCCATGCGAATGCGTAATCGGTAAAGCAGACATATTGCTTAGAAGCAAACGAAAATAAACCTTACAGCAAAGAACCTTTCAATTTTACCAGTGTACATATCTTTTTTATTTTATTATAATCAATGTAGTTAATAACGAAGAATGTGCTTTGAATTTTAAAATAGTTTTACTTAAACCAATTACTGTACTTTAGATGCGCGATTGGTATTCCTCAACACGTTTGATTTACATCTGTCTTCTTGTAAATATTGTTTAGAATACTAGTTTTATTTAATAGCTTAAGTGTTCTCATGGATTATGTATTCACCACACAAATTAATTTAAAGAAGTTCCCTGCATGCGTTCTTAATACAGATCACTGAATTAATCATTGACTATTTTCTAAATAACAATTGTTACTTTGAATATTTATGTAGTGTTCTCTCTCTCTGTTCACGTCAATTTGAATTCGAAATACTCAGCTTAAAACTCCATTGCCTACATTCTTTTTACTGTAGTTTATCAGCACTTTCATTCAATCAATTTAACAATTATTGTAAGAAACTTTTTTTATGTAAATATGTTTATAAATATTGGACAGCATTGGACTTAGCTTCAATTCCACACTATATTAAATAAAACCATTTAACTAAATAGTCTAGTAGTCAATATAGCTTTTCATCATACTTTTGCCACATTGTCTTCTAAAAGTACCCATTTAATCAAAGGTATATACTTTAGAAGACAATGTTCAAATTATTCACAAAATTCTAAATCCTATTTCATTTTCAATACAAAAAAGAAAATAGAGACTTACAAATGCTCTCTTTAAAATCATTTAAACGAAATATTAAATTGTTCCCAGAAATGCTAAGAGATTAAAAAAATAAATATAAGAAAAAGCTTAATCTGAAATATGAAAAATTGCTTCTATAACGCCCCATAGTAGTCTTATCTTGAATTAAGACTAAGTTATCGGAAACGGAAATTATTTAGTTTCTGTATTATGTAATATCAATCAATGCCGTAATATGAGTCACAAAACTGATTGTTAAAATATTGTAAATTGTTTCCCGCTTTTTAACTTTATTATGAATATGTAGAGCAAGGTGTTAAAATTATTCTTTGTATTTAAAAACATTTATGTACGCATCCCACAGAAGGAACAGAGAAATTTAAGCTATTATTAAGGGCAAGACTATGTCCTAGAGTGTGAGAGACAGATGCCTGCAATAGGGTTCCAAAGAAAGCCGGTTACACAGGTCACCAGGCTAATTTAAACAATCTAATCTAAACCTAACTTAAACATGGCACACATGTTGTATGAATGTTACTATTTTTGTGGTATTTTACAAAATGCTGGCTGTTTACAAAATAAAATAATATAAAATTGAAATATTATTTTTATTAGTTGATCATAGATGTTATTTTTGAATAATTTAATTCTCAGATTTATAATTTGATTGCGACATGTATCTTTCAGCATATTTTAATACTTACCTAATGTTATTGTATTTTTGTGATTCACAATATACTCTTAACTGATTTCGCGTTTTCCTTTTAATTTATTCAATTGTTTACAAAAACTTGTGTTTGTAATGTGACCACAAATTATCAATACTTTGTTGGCATTATATTAGAAATAACATTGTTTTCTGGCATAATAAGCACCTTCATGAATCAGTTCTATTTTTAATAATGATTTAGTGATATATGAGTATTATTATAAATTCATTTAATTGCCTATACTTAACTCTATTATTGTTACAGTATGTAATGTTTTATAGTAAGAAATTAAAATAATTTGTTACTAGGTACTTTGATTTTAATAAACACCTGTTTGTCGTGAGATGTATAAGGAAGATTTAATTGAAAAGAGTTAATATGTTTGATCTCATGATTTAATTTTTAGTTTATCACTTTTTGACACTGTCAATTTTTGAAAATATTTACAATAAATATTTTTAATATGACTAAAGTACAAAATATACATTGTTGGGATATTATCCTACAAAAACTAAGTTACAACTAATTTATCACAGATAGTGGCAATGATGCCATTGTAAGTCACATTTATAGTACACGGGCAAGCTTTGCCTCTAGAAACATAGCCTGAAAAGGCTTAAAAAATACATATCTACATATTCAGAATACAAATATTTGCAGTAATTATATATGTAACGACATTATTAAATCTAAATTGTTTGAGATTGGCATCAATGCAGTTAAAAAGAACTGAAGTTTACAGCTAACTTTAGTATGCAATTCAGACTATCCTAGAAATTAAGCGTATTTACATTATTTTCACTTTTAAAATCAATTATATTTACAATACATACGTTAGCAGACTAGCCATCACATTTTATACGGTCGTTTGTCAATTCCTAGAGTACTTATCACTTCACTGCACTGATTTAGTTCGGAATCACTTTATACGTGGACGGACATAGTACGCGGTGAGGCACGCGGTGGCACTTGGTGTGGGACGTGGGAGGGATGGGGTGGGAGCACAGGGTGAGCACCATGCACAGGTGGTGGAGGCAACGCGCCCAGGTGATTGCGCGCGTGGTGGTGCCTGTGCATAGCAACGCTCCCCGGACTCGGCACACCCCTACACCTCTGGTTTGCCGGCACGTCCGGCAACACAAAACGCAACTTCTCCCAAAACAACTTATCGTCCCACTGAAGACAAGTATTAGTCTTCAAATACAGTCTTAAGTCCGGATCGAGATCCTTCTGAGGCACTTTACCGTATAACACTACCACTAATCTTCTTCTACGATCTCTCAACACGCGATGATGAGCAGATTTAAACTCAAAACGACACCACTCGTTTCTTATAAAGTTTTCACTGAGCACCATTATTGTACGCCGCGACGATTCCACAGCCTGCACTATGTTGTCGGCCACGTACCCGCCCACGGGTAAATCTCTGTAGTGTAGGCATAGTTTATAGGATGGGTCACCGCGTTCTAAAACTGCAGCTAACTCTTCTGTCACCCAAGCTTCATCTTTTGAACTGTAACTCACAAACGCATCGAACATCTTTTCACGGTCGTCTCTATCTATGTCACTGGTTCGGTAAAACAGTCTAACACCGAACTTTGAATGGAACCACACTCTCATCTCTTGCCTGAATATGAATACGATCATGCTCACAAATGACACAAGCAAAAATGCACCCAGTGTTGCAACAAGTAGTGGAATGTAATCTGGCACCTCTTCATTCGTGATTATAGTTTTTGTTGCCGTCAGATTTCCATTAATACTGTTGTTAATACTTGGAAGTCCCGTGCAAATGGTACCATTTTCGTAGATTATGTTGAAACCTGATTGTGGGTTGCTGTACATAGTTTCATTATACACTACTAAGTCGGTATTATTGTAAATGCACTTTATCTTCGATTGATCTACTATTGAACTGACACGTTTTGTCCATTCTCGGAACATTTCGGTATATTCGCAATCACATGACCATGGATTATAAGAAAGGGTTATTTCTGTTATCGCCGGATTTATTTGCCATACTGATAACGTTATTAGTCTATTATCGTGAAGGTGTAACAGTTTAAGCCGCGACATATGGTTGAACATTTCTTTTCCAATGTGTTTAATTTTGTTGTTGTTGATGTACAGCTCTCTTAGATTGTCTAATCCTCCAAATTCTTGGCCTTCTATTGTAGTGAGACTGTTATGATCTAAACGGAGCACTTCTAGTTCTCTCAGTCCATTGAATGTTCTGTTGTGAATAGTTTCGATGTTAGATGAGTTCAAGAAAAGTATCTTTAGCCTCTTTCTACCGATAAAAGCGTGACTCGGAAGCATTTTAATGTCGTTACCGTCAAGGTACAGTTGCGTGGCCTCCATCGGTATTCTCTCTGGTAATGTGTTCACATAGCCGGCACTAGAGCACTCCACGACGTTTGCCGACCATGATTGATCGTGATAGCATGTGCAATTATTTGGGCAACTCATTTCACAGTCACAAGCATCAAAATCGCAACAGTGGCACAACGCAAAACAATGAAATTCGTATTTGCACAAAAACTGGTGCGGAGCGGCATCTATCAAAGCTACATGTGTGCTTCCACGATTGTAAAGTAATTTACAGTTTATACTATCCAAATCCATTAACTTTGGCTGAGTTCTTGCTCTGTTCCCAGTGTTTATTTTTTGAAGCCATTCCATTGTGCAATCACACTCTAATGGGTTTCCGCCAATGAAGAATTCTGGCACCGATTTATCTTGCGGTACAGCAGATATTCGTAATGAGTTTGGATCCAAATTCGTTATTTTGTTTCCATACAAATCGACTCGAGTCAAGTTAGGTTTCTTGAAAAATGTATATGATTGTACTTTTGAAATCAAATTGTCGTTTAAATATAACATTTCCACTGAGTTTGGTATGGCACTGCCCGTGATTTCAGTTAGTCGGTTCGAACTAGCGTCAAAAGTACTCAGTGATAATCTCGATTCAATCTCAAAGTAATTTCCAAGTTCAGCGATTCTATTCGCGTGAATGTCTAACCACTGCAGTCCTGTTGGTATCATGGCGTAGTCGAACGATTCCAATTGGTTATCGGAAATGTTTAACCAGACGAGATTATGAAGGTTAACAAATAAACCCCTTATATCCTTCAAAGAATTTCCATCCAGCCTGATTGCTTGTAAATTAACATTCGCATCAAACGCGCCGCTTTCAATTCTTTGTATTTTATTTCTTGACAAATTCAATATTTTTAACGAAGTCATTCTGTCAAATACACCTTTGGTTATGTTGCCGATATTATTTTCTGTGAGTCTTAAACCATACATTTGTTTCATCGTCATAAAAGATGCATTTTCTATGCTTACAATTAAATTTTCTCCAAGATCAAGAGTTTTTAACTGTGGAATTTCTTTTAATGCGGTTGGGACCTCATCCAGCCTATTCCCATTGATATGCAGGTCTTGTAACGAAGAGCAATTGCGTAATGCATGTGGGTGTATTCTAGAAATGCGGTTACTGTCTATAGACAATACAGACAATGCTTGCAGACCACTAAATGCGTAGCTTTCAATGTTTGTCAGTCTATTGTTCGATAAAATTAATGTGTGCAAATTGTTCAGTGAACTGAATACATTTTCTGGAATATGCTCTATAAAATTCTCTTGCATTTTTAGTATTTGCAGGTTATGTAGATCTCTGAATAACGCTATTTCCATTTTTGAAACTCTATTGTGAGAGAAGTCTAAAAAGACTAGACGTTTTAATCCAGAAAACGTCGATGTGTTGATCCAATCTGACGTTAGTTCGTTATATGATAAATCCAAAACCAGTAATTGGTAAAGATCACTGAATAATCCTGGTGCTAACACAGTTATGGTATTGTTGTTCAAATATATTTCTCTTAACTCTTTGGTGTCGCTAAAGAGCTCCGGCGGCAAACTTGTAAGTTGATTATCAGAAAACTTAATAGTTGTAAGTGAAACTAGTCCTTCCAATGCTTTATCTGCAATCGAGTTCATTCCATTACTTTGGAAATAAAGTTTTTTCAGTCTTTTTAATCCTGATAAAAGACTAGGTGGAAGTGTATCTATAATATTACGTGACAGATCTAAAATTGTTAAATTATCTCCGCATTTCTCTGTTGGATGTCGATGCGCAGTTGAAAATTGAAAATGACTTATATCCCTCATTCTATTTCCCGTCATATTCAGATATTCGAGATTTCTCAATGTGCATAGAGCACCTTCGGGGAAGGATAACATATTGTTTTCGCTCAAATCCAATCTCTCTAGATTTTGCACATCTCTTGAGAATGCTGTGGGTGTTATTTCAAGTGACATAGTAGACCATTCGGTGTTGTGAGTTTTTATTGTTAAATTTCTCAGTTCACGGAGACCGGTGAAAGCGCCATCGGATAGATTTCCAATTTTGCAGTATTCTATAGTTAACTCCCGCAGTTCGATTAACTGCCGAAAGCTACCTGGTGACAAAGAGCTTTGGAATAACAGTGCATCACTACACTCGAGGTGTAGCCTCACAGTTAGATGTGGTTGTATTGCACTAAAGTTCGTGTTTTCTAATTCACTGTTTATAGTCCTTAATCTGCATAATAGTGCAACTCCGGAACCGTCGTCGTCTGTCGTCCAACGACATTCGTCAGGAGCTTGGTAGCGAGCCCCCGTGGTGGCCGACAGGGATGCGCCCCACACTGTCAGAGCAGTGCTGAGCACCAGCAGCGCCCGTGTGATACACGCGGAACACATTGTTTTGATTCACAAACTTCACTTATTACATAGTTTCATTTTCCATCAGCTCGCACTAAAATTGCACATCAACATCGTACCGACCGCGCACATTAGTCCATTTCTCCCGTTGGGTGAGTACTTCACTTGCCGAACCGGCCACTTAACTCGTTTCTCGCGAGAACACTAATTGGACAGGATCGTGTTGTCGGAACCACAGCGTGAGTGAACGCAACACGCGCGCTCGGGCCGTGGTCTGGGGTGGAACTGACTCCGTCGAACCTGCGGTGCGCTCGCGCACAAGGCCGCGCTGGTTCACGCGTTCCAACAGGTAACGCAGAGTGCGAGTTAAGAACGTAGTAAGCGCCGCACGTAGCTTACACTGTTAAGCTTTGTCATTTCACGGCAAAGCCCGTCAGAAAAATACAGTTTACGCACACATTGGCGCGGGGTAAGGCACACTACGAAGTGAAACCGCTTTTTGTGGCGAACGAGCTAGCTTTCTTACGGTATGTGCGATAGAGACAGAGGGATGGTTGCGGGGTAAGAAGCGCTGGGAGAGTTTGGTGGGGGCTCGAGGCAGCTGGCCAGGTAGTGCGCTGGCGCATTGCCGCAGTCACTGCTTGTTAACACTCCCGTTGATAGAATTGTATTGCGGACATTTGACGAATGTTGACATTTTGTTTACTCACTATCGTTAATGAAATGAAAGGAATTTATTGCTGTAGACTAATCACTCATTCCATTTTGAGTTGCTAGGGTTCTCATTACTAAAGATAAGAAACGTAGACTGCATTATTTTTGTTCGTAAATATCTGTAAATGCATCATTTATTTTCAATATTTAAACTTACTTAAATGTACCCATTTATTGCTTTAAAATAAATGGTGTTTTGGTGAGTAATTATAAATAATTACCAAAATAATGCAGTTTAACTTAAAATCAATAATTTAATTACAATATTTGCAAATAATGACTTGAAATTGGAGTAATTTTAAATTTTTAAAAGAATTGTTTATATTTGCGTTCCTCACAATTCTTAAATTGTTCATATTTTTACATTGTTAAAAAATTTTAATGTTCCTGAGCTTTCAGTAAAACCTAAAGTCTAAAAACCACAAGAAATTAACTTTCTTTTTCTCATATCCGGTGTATTAATATTTACCTCAGTGTAAGTACAGTTTTGAAGAGCTTTGCTATAGCATAGTAGTTATTTCGTAGATATTTTTATATAACTGTACATTCATATTCATACTTTATAATTTCATCAGTGAACTGTATAATTAATATGTTCTATTATCGCTTTAAATAATTATATGCAATGCAATAATTAATACAACAGTAGGTACTTACCTATTGTATGTTTTGGTAAGTATTTCTAGGTAACTGTCCAATAACTTAAATAGTTTTAATGATTATTACCAAAATATTTGCAAATTATAGCCATAATAAATGCTGTAAGCCATAACTATCGGAGTACCTAATGGTTAGTTTTTACAATAAATGTATTGTTGCGTTCGTCCATAGGAATCTGATTCTGCCTAAAATATGACACTTTTGACTTTAAGAATTATGCAAATGATTAAACTTTATAAAGTTTCACAGTTACAGTCAAAACTCAGTTATTAAGTTAAGCCCAGTGTGCAGTTTTGAAGATTATCTATTTTTCTTAGTTACTAACATTCAGATGCATCGGGTTTTTTGATCACGCGATGCAATAAAAATAAAGTTTTTGCAAAATGTTGGTGCATAATTTTGCTATATTTTAGTTAAACGTTTTTGATATAATTTCCTACATTTCGAAAGGCAGGCATCTCATCAAATTAAACATCTGCACATTAAGCATTTTGTGTAGCCGCCAATTTGTTGAACCGCTTGATTAAATAAATTGCAGTATAGTTTAGAATGCGATCCTTTGATTTATACCAACAACTTAAACGTCGTTTTGCTTATTCCTGTTATTAGATACTCTTTGGAATTTTTTGCTTAGGCTGAAAAAAAAAGTAATAAATTCACGAGTGCATATTTTCGGGCGTTTGCAACTGTATGCTTTGTGTTGTTGGATCATTTATAATTCGGACATGGTCTATTGAGGGTTCAAATTTCTCACCTGCGGTTGCAAAAAATGAAGTACGTGCCACGAAACAAAAGAAGGTTTCTTTACCTGCGCTCTGTCAATGTACCCTAATAATTATTTTTGGGTTTTAAATCGACTTGATGTATAGAAAAATTAGGCGAATCACTCTTGCTATTACATAATATCATATTTCCTTAATGACTTCTGGAGAACTTTATTATTTATGTTATTTACTTGGTTGATTATTATGCTTATGCTTTGTGGAAATATTGATTACACGATCGTTTTACTGGGTTATGAAATACTCTTGAACTGTATATTCGCATCGCAGGTCTAAAGATACCCATCCTGTTAAAGATGAATAGTTGGCTTAATACAAAATAATAAATGGTCGTGATCATAATTTTATTTGGTGTCGAGATGATAAGGGGACGGCGCGGGCGCGTCGGTCGCGAGCGCTATTTATGCGAGGTGTTGCTGCCCGATCCAACGTGCCCGCTATATCTCAATTGCAATAAATTATATCCTTTGACACGCGGGCACCGGAAAATTTGCAATCGCACAACTAGAGAGCGAGGCACTCGCGGCCCTCCTCCTTTATGTAAACAGCGCAAATGGCTTTGTAATGGGAACCGCGTCCGTCCCACTATGACACCGGCTCAATATTTCAAGCCGCTCCCACGGGTCGTTTGTCCACATCGCGCCTAGATACGTCCCGCACAAAGGGCCAGCGGGAGATCTCTCCTTCGACTTTTTGTCGTAAGTGGCGAGGCGTTTCTTGTCCTGCCCTTATAAAAGAATAGATTGCCGGTAAATCGTTGCTTATTGTGGCGCTATTTAATGTGCATTTCGAGGGCTATCCGACGGACGTTATGACGAAATGCTCGTATTCAATTTACCGTGCTTCATGTCGACACGCAACTGTCTGGGGTGCTGGATTGTTGCGTGGGTACATGTGTTTGATGTGGGTCAGTTGCCTTTATGATTCACGGAGAACAGACGAAACCCAAATTGAGCGAAAGAAAACTGCCGTTTCGCACCATGCTGTGAATTAACTCTGAAATGATTTGACTCTACATAATTGTAGGTTTCTATGGAAAAAACAGAATTTAAAGTAAAGCTTCTGATGCATTTTTAAAACCAAACAATCCTCGGTAGGGGCGGGTAGAACCAATTTAAAACGGGCTCCAAAAATAATAACGAACGTCGATCCGCCGAGGTAATGCGTACACGTTCGATTTTAATTCGTTTTATCGGGCAGCTCCATCGGCGTGTAAAACCGTTCCGTTGATTTCCATTATATTATTAATTTTTGTAATTTCGTTGCCTAATCTCCGGCGACAGGCCCGATACCGGCGCGACACTTATCTCGGTGTCGGCGGACACATATAATCCATTAAGTCGTCATTTCCACTCGGCTGATCATTCCTCAACCACGCGTCAGCCCGCCCCCGGACGGTGCTCGCCGTATTGTTCGCTACTGCTTTATCTCCACCGAGGACCTTCTCAATCAACCCCACCACACCCAATATGCACCTTAAAACAATACCCTCAAAGATTATAACACAATGCGGCACCCGCACAAAAAGGTTTATCCTTGTCTACTAATGGACTAGTTTGTTATCTAATCGACTACACGGTGGACCTATTAATAATTTCCCACATAATTTTCTAATTAACGTCCTGTCCGGAGCGGGCGGGGCCTTGGGGCATACAAAAACGGAAATGACAGGGAATTGGGATTAAATAGTATGTAATAAATTTATTTGCATTTACTTATCGTTGTGTGTCTCCGTTTTAATATTAATCAGTTTTTTTTGTTTCAGGTAACTAGCAGTGATGGATTGGTGACTATACAAACATCAAATAAAACAGCCTTTATTAAAAGATTTTTTATTTTTAACACGTGAGTAAAGCGCAGCGCAGCGGTGCGCTTGCGCCGATCGTGGCACGGCCAATTTGGCGCTATTGACAAAAATGCATAGGCATGGAACTGACCTCAAGTCACCTAGTCTAGGCGAATGAATTTGAAAATTAATCTTAAATCGACCACGATATGAAAACGTTACTGAAAACAAGTTCGCTCCGAAAGCGATTGAATCTTGCATACAGCCCCAGATAGGAATGTTTAAAAATCTGAACGAAACAAGTGAAGGTAACTTGAATTATATACACGCATTTTGTGGGGTCGCTGTTCAAGAGTGGCGTGTAAATTGAGCGTAGTAGTGCCTGCGCCGGTCGCGGCACGGGCAAATTGGCGCTATTGACAAGAAACGGCATAGGCATGGAACTGACCTAAAGTCACTTAGTCTAGGCGAATGAATTTGAAAATCAATCTTAAAACGCTCACTAAATGTAAACGTTACAGAAAACAAGGTCGCTTCGAAAGCGATTGAATTGAATATTGCATAGAGCCCCAGATACATCTAAAAATCATGTACGAAACAAGTGAAGGTAATTTGAATTGTATACACGCATTTTGTGGGGTAGCTCTTGAAGAGTGGCGTGTAAATTGAAGGATTTAACACGTGAGCGGAGCGTAGTGGTGCCTGCGCCGGTCGCGGCTCGGGCAATTTGGCGCGAGACTCGGCGGGGCTTATTTGTTCGCTGCGGCACCTGGCTAGTCAGGACCGCTTGGTGTCGACTAGGGGACCTGTAGAGATATCAAATGATGAAATAAATTTAAATGTTATGCAGACAACGTAATCTACAAAAGATGTAATTTTTTAATGGGTACATTATTAACTCTCAAGCTCCGTCTACGTCATGGATTCTAGTCTTGATCGGATTGTTTTCAAACAACAGCTAACTAAGTATTCATACAATACGTACAGGGATCATATAAAATAATTGATAGTTTCCTGTACCCCAGGTTCTCCGCGAACCCATTTCAGGGATTAGTCTCTTCCATTACATTATATTAAGTCTTAGTCCTCACATTATTTTTGTGAAGAGACAAATAAATGATTTATTTTTTGTAAATAAAGTGAAATCAAGAGTTCTTACATAAATCAATTTTCCACATCTCACAAAAACGTAAAAAAATACTTTTGAGTGGTTTGAATCACTATATTATTATATTGCACTGTGCTGTAAATCTACTATGCTCAGTTTGAAAATTTCATTGCTAATTCGGGAAAATATTCATTCACTTTTATAATAATTTTAATAACCAATTTCAGCAGTTGATTTGCCATTCTTAGGCCAATCATTAATTGCGATAATAGTACCTTAAACCCACCAGCATGCTACTCCACACGTTTTCCTGTTCCCTAGGACGCTACGTGGCGTCGAATAGGACCGGTTAGATTACGCATTGTCGCGGCACAATTAGAAACTGTTGCGGAGCCCTGCTCCTCTGTTATTTGCAAACAATCGACTCGACATCTGTGCCCTGATGCCTGTCACCCGCTAATATATGAGGGGCATCTGCTAATTGCGCTCATTCTGTATGAAAGTCACTTTATGTTGAAGTGAAACGAAACGCCTTGATTTTGAAAAAGAAATTGATCAAGTTAATAGGTGATTTATAAATTACGAATGGCCGCCCGCAACTTCGACCGCGTGTAATTTCATTATATCGCTTTAAAATTTTGGATCAAAAAGTAGGTAGGTTTTAATAGGCGTTATCCAAGGTCTCATCATCATCATCAGCCAATTTTATTTTTCCACCACTCGAGCACAGGCCGTCCTTAGATTGATAAGGAGAATGGGCATGCATGACCCACAATACGGGCCCATTGCAAATCGGTAAATGCAGCCGTAATGGCTAAACGTACCTTCCGGAGTACGGCAAAATTCTCAAGATTAGTAATATATTTTTGGTCACCCATCCCGTGACCGACCATTACGTACGTTACTTAACCGCTGCGATCGTAGGCCAATTGCGCTACCCGCTGCGCCGCATTCTCTACCTAGTCTTTATACCAAATTTCTTAAAAGTCGGATCAGTGGCTTAGGCGTGAGAAGGTAACAGATAGACAAACAGACAGATCTACTTTCAGTTATTTAATATGATATATTCACCTACCCTTAACCAATATGCAAAAAGTCATGTAGATACTTAGTTAAATCAAAAAATAATGGGAACCTTTAATTTTCCCGATATAAAAAACTAGAACTAGAAACTTTAGAATGAATGTTACAGGACCTAAACTATCACCCAACATAAATTCATGTTGATCCTTCGCACAGTGAACAACGACTATATCCCACGGGAACATTATTTTTTCCTGGATAATTAGTAACTTGAGCACTCTTCTAGAGTAAGATCTATGTTATTGCCTAATTTAATACATGTGTTTTGTACTCAAACAGGGGTTTTTTATTTCGCCTACGCAGCAGATCATTTGTACTACATACCATAAATTTTATATTTCTAAGTCCAGGCATGACGAAGTTCCATATAACCCTTATCCCCCCATTTAGGGGAGAAGTTTTCCAAAATACTTTCTTAGGGTACGTCTCATAGTCATAATACTTACCTGCCAAAGTTCATCTTCATTGGTCAAGTAGTTTTTAAGATTTCGTGATGAGTGAGTGAGTGAGTTACCTTTCCCTTTTTATAGATGTCGCAGGGATTTTGTCAAAGTCGTGATATTATAATTCCACTAGTGAAATTATAATTTCACGTGATATTATGAATAGACAGTACGAGACAGTATGCACACGGCTGCGAGCCTCGGAAGTCCTGTAGAGCACGTGATAGGTTAGAAATTTAAGGCGATCGCGAAGCGCAGCGAAGCGATTGCCTTAAATTTCGTGGTTATTTTTATTGATACAAAAACACTGTCTATTCATAGTTTAACTAGTGGAATTATAATATCACACGAAATTATAATTTCACTAGTGGAATTATAATATCACTAGTGGAATTATAATATCACGACTTTGACAAAATCCCTGCGACATAGATATACAGATTGGGAACAAATAATAATTGCAAACAATCATTTAAATTATTTAGACTAAAGTTTTTTTTTTCGGAAGTGTCGAACATCTGGAAATTGCAATGGCGGATCGCGTAGGTATTGGAAAACTCAAGCGAAATTCTATAACTGAACTTATTGTTTTTCGGGAATTCATAAAACTTAAAACCAAATTAACTGACTTACGCCCGAATTCTCAAACGCAAATCATCTTTGGGAGCGTCTTAAACATCATGGCATCTCTTTCATATGATTGACATTTAAAGTGACAGGGCGATGTGTGAGACGCTCCCAAAGATAAGTAGCGTTCGAGTATTCGGGCAATAATATCTTACAAAGTAATGAGTGTCAGTACACCAAACGCGTTGTAATTCGTTAAAATTGTTTTAGTGCAACAAATAGAACATGTAAGATGCGAAAATGTAAGAAGCGTTTAACTTCAACTGAGTATGATCTTCTTGTTGTTAAATAGTTGCATGAATGTTAAGAACTCAAATTATGTCTAAGACATTGCGTGATGGAAATTATTAAGTAAAGAATGTCACAATTATCATACCAGTTGAACTTGTTTCTTTCACATGTTTGTAGAAATTAAGCCATTTTGTATTGTACAAACGAGATTTAGTTAAGCTATTATATTTTTGCAATTTTCAATGTATGTAGCTAAGGGTTTATTTATGTTTAGCCCGGAGCAACTATAAAAGAAAAAAAAACATTACTCGTAAGTATCTACTTTGTAATCCGCTGGAAACAAACACCTTTAACAAGGGATACAATTAATTTAGACTTTATTAATTACTAGTCAAATATCTCATTCTATATACGACTAAAAATAACAACGTTAGTTCAAGGATTTTTTTTTATTCACAACGGGGTAGCACTTAGCCTTCATCAGACCTGATGTTAAGTGGTGATAAGGCTGAAGGCGGAAGCGCACTACTCCCGGAATCCTCAATCACTGAGGAACTGGCTTTCTTATCTCTAACTGCCGGAACACAATAATGCTGAAACATCATTGTTATGGCGTCAGACTTAGATAACATGGTGGTAGCTAGCCAGGCGGACTAAGAACAAGTCCTACCACCAACCAAACCGAATACAATATGTACCCCCATTGGGAATCGAACCCGGGACCTCTTGGTCTGAAATCGGTGGTGTGAACCACTAGACCACAGAGGCGGTTAAATTAGGAGAAGCGGTTAGGATTAATTTAATCAGAGCTCTTAAGAATAAAAAATCAAAAAGTTAATTCAGCTGAAAAAATACTTGTTTCAAACAAGCTTACCAATGAAATTGAGTTTTAAAATGATTGTACGTCAGCATTCAATATTTAAATTGTAATCAACCACCAATGGTTTTTCGATTATCGTTTAGTCGATTACTTCTGTTGTTTATAAACTAAAGAGCGTGTAAGCATCTCGTATATTAGTCACTGTAACAAATTTGTTTCGCCTTATTTCGTTAACAAGTCGTACATTGTCTAGTTTGAATGGCTCGCTGAGTAATGATTGATGAATGATCGACTGACTCATTGATAATATGCCATAGAATAGTTATCGGACGTGATATTGGGTTCCGGACGTCCCATTGTTCGAAAATCAGAATGTGCTTTCACTGGCAAAGCCTCGTACTTTACAAATAAACGGTTGGTGCTAATGTAGGAGTTTGCACGCTTCAATTAATTATTTGACAAACATTAGTGATACTGAAATTTGTTAGGTGGAATTGGCTTTACACGATACAAGTTGAATTCAGTGTGTCTAATATTGTAAGGCATTCGGTAATGCCACGATTATAGAAATGGCGCACATTGTTTATTGTGAGTCACGTACGTCCCAATATCGCAACGTTTGTGACACAATTATAAGCGGGGCTCGACAAGGAAGGTTTTTGTGTCGCTCTCGTATAAAGGACGGGCTTGCGTGGCATCTCCCGCCGAGAAATACGTGCTTCCACTAAGAAAAATGTTAGCAGGCATCTCGGAAATTTCAATTGTAACCTTTGTTGCGTTCGCACACCCCACCTTTCCAATTTGTTCGGCTCGTGAGCCGCGAATGGACGGCCCTAGATATCATCGGTATACCGGCTCCTCTGTTGACTCTCCTGATTAAATTCTTTGCACTGACGTACGACTCCGGCGATTAACTGAGTTATTTGTCGGGACCACTTTGACTTATTTCTGCTGCAAGACTAGTCTTGCGCGTTGAAATATTACTTGACGTATCACTCATGCTTATACTGGTATGTGATAATATCATACCATCTACTACGCACTTGAAAAGGGCATCTGTATTCTCCCTCTTTGATTTTAATGAAATATCATCCTGTAAATGTTGGGTTGCATTGCAATTGTGTTGAACGTATCCGTTTTTATCCACAACTTAGCCTTCATCACACATGTTAAGTGATGATAATTTTAACATCACCCCCAGTGAAGGTGGAAGCGCACTACTCCCGGAATCCTCAATTACTGAGAAACTGGCTATCTTTCTTTAACTTCCGAAACACAACATCGCTAAAAACATCGTTTGTTATGGTGGCAAACTTAGAAAAGATAGTGGTAGCTAGTCAGGCAGCCTTTAAACAAGCCCTACCACCAACCGTAACCGTTAAAACATTATAGTAGTATTTACACAATTAATTAACACGACAGCATGGGCTCCCGACACAAAACTGCGATGGACGTCGCGTTGCATCGCAAAAATATGAGGCGTGTCATGCTCATAGAAACCTTATTGCCGGTCAAATACTTGACACGCGTCTCAGATTTTTATGCAATGCGATGCGATATCTCAGTTTTGTGTGGGAGCCTTTAAACAGATGCTACATACCGTTACATACATTTAAACAGATACCTAGTGTTTTAACAAAATTCCTATATTATTTCAATACATCCTTTGGTTAACACCTCGTCGTTTATGAATAATAAATAAAGTCAATTCGAATTTTTTGAACGGCGTCGTAAATGCAAACTTAATTTCAAATTAAATTAACTTCGGTGTAAATGTGATGGCATTCCGTTTTTGATGGCAATTATATTACAGTGAAATCGAATGATACCTCTGTAAAAAGCATTTAGTATAAAAGCAAACGTTGGAAATAACGATACAAAGTTTTATAAAGCGAAACTCATTTTGGAACAGTGATGTCATTTAGCAACCAATCTTAAATTTGGTTTCGAATTGCTAATATTTAACATGCTACGTAACATCATACCATGCATATACAATGTTGCACCAGATGTTATCATGTTATCGTCTCCGAAAATCATGTTCTAGCTAGAACAAATGCAAAGCGCCATTCAAGAATGGTTCGAATTGTAAAAATGTCTAGCATTGTCTCACAAACCAACATCTGGGGACGTGTCACAAAGCCTGCTGCTGACTAAACACGATGCCTTTATCAAGTTCAAGACAATGAGTCAAAAGGACGCGACCGCGCCTCCGTCCTTAGCCCAATAAATATTCCCTTTACAAGGCGTACAATACCCGTAACTTCGGAGATTAATATAATAATATTTTTACGCCCGTACACAAACCGACCTAATGAATAATGGCAACATGTACACTGATAAAACTCGCAGTTTTATTGCAAGTCGCGCGCGATAACTCAACCCGGTCGACCGGTGAAATAATTTACTTGGTGGTCCTTCGCATTTTAAGGCTCCGCTACCGTGGTTACTTCTGTCCTTTCCCGATGAGTTTACGTTCCGTTAAACATATAAATGATAGCGTTTGTCCTATTCAACGTTTCCTAAGCAAGTAATGTATAGGGGTTGCTGCTTTTGATATGCAGCGTTACGTTGGACACTGTCGTATAAACTTTTCTGATGTATTTACATGATATGCATTAACAGGAATACTATATTTACAGGTGATTTATAAATACACAACTTATTATCACCCTTGATTAATTTGAAATCTCCCACATGGTCTAGCTGGTCAAGTTTCTGATCTCATCATACATGTTCATTCTGCCACAATCATTCTGATTTTAGTCTATTCTTTATACACTTCTCATAAAAAAAAAAATCGAAACACTAGGCAATTTTTATACAAACATGAACATGCTCACATGAGAGTCTCATAGATGGGAAACTATTTGCATTTCTGAAATGATTTTAACCTCAATGAAGAAACCAAAGGCCCAATACGGTATTTTACTGATTTTTTTTTACTTCTTTAAAATGTTTTTCGAAATATTAGCTACACAAAACAAGTTTTCATTTTGAATTATCTTGAATATTTTCAAAGATATAGGACTTCAAACTTTATAATTAGACAAGGACAGGACGCTATCTTAGTGACGTCAGTGGGTTAGTAGCGTCATAGTCACGCCATAGAAGATTTCGTTTTAGAAAGAGACAGCTATAGTCAAAATCAAACAGACTATAATTCTTTTATTATAAAACAGATTCAAATTATTTTTTCACATTTGGTATTCTTAATTGCAATATTTTTTAACGTCATCATTAAATATCTAAATTTCAACAACAGTAAAATACCCTATTGTCGTAAAACAGTTTCAAAAGTTCTCAAAATCCTTTCAATTTGAAAACAGAAAAACCAGAAGTCAAATTTCATGTCCCTTAAAACGTTATATGGAGCAAGGAGTCCGGAATATTGTTTTTAATTTTTGGGGAAATTATAGCCCGTAGGTACTAAGATTTTTTAAACCGTGATTCGTTAATTGGGTATTTGTCCACTCCATATAGACGTAATAAACATTGTAGAGATGCAATAGTTTTCCATATTATGAGACTCTGAAATGAGCATGTTTATATAAAAATGGCCTAGTGTTTCGATTTTTTTGATAATAAGTGTATATAATATTGATAATAATCCCTGTAGGTATTAAATTAGGATATGAAACGTTATAAATATATGGGCAGGCCCCCTACAAGGTGGACCGACGATCTGGTCAAGGTCGCGGGAAGCCGCTGGATGCGGGCAGCGCAGGACCGATCGTTGTGGAGATCCTTGGGGGAGGCCTATGCCCAGCAGTGGGCGTCGTACGGCTGAAATGAATGATGATGAAACGTTAACCCCAATACAGTTATCGTTAAATGTAATTGAACAAAAAACAAATTTTACTGCACACTTTTTACGTAAAAAGACATTCAATGAGTCACATTGACGACACAACCCACAATGCTCACGCCACAGAAATCACATTAATAAAAACAACAATTGCGATTATTAACTCGTCCCCAGTAAAAAACACAAAAAAGCATAACTCCCCAAACGTGCATTGTGACATTAACTCTCTATTAAATATTTTCCGCGTTGCTGCGACCTAATCTGTACCCACAATGGGTAATAAAAATGTGTATATAAAAAACGGTGGATTTGAAAAGGCCATTCAATGCGGCGCGGATCACGTGTCAATCAAACCTTACTTCTCCCGCAATGGATCGTGTTATTCCATTTTGGCGTTATGTTATTCATTGGCTGTATCGCTGCTCCCCGCTTTTGGGGCATGCATAATACTAGGGGCCATATTGTAAGAGTGCTTTAATCCTTACTAATATAAAAAAGTATGTACGTTCGTATTGCAGCGTGAATAAGTTTTATTTGGGAGCATTTAGCCGTCATACAAGGCCCCCTACAAGGTGGACCGACGATCTGGTCAAGGTCGCGGGAAGCCGCTGGATGCGGGCAGCGCAGGACCGATCGTTGTGGAGATCCTTGGGAGAGGCCTATGCCCAGCAGTGGGCGTCGTACGGCTGAAATGATGATGATGATGATAGCCGTCATAAAAGCTTTGAAGAAACTTTTGAAGGATTTATAATCTTGACAAAACAGACCAAAAACCTGTATAACAATAACTGTTAAGGTATAGCTAGCTTCCTATTGTATATTCAACATCTTTCACAAGCCCTTTCACTTGACGTAGGTATACTGAAAATCTATTACTATGATCCTTTATGATCGCTTATGCCAAGGATTGGATTGGAAAACAACTTCTGTTTTTAAAAGCCGTCGAGACAAATATGTGCCACCACTCAAACAGACATATTTTCAAATTCGTACCAATATTGCTCTGAATTTTTAAATCACATCCAAACCAAATTTGGTGAAAAACGTAAAAAAAAGCCAAGTGAAGCCTGGTGAGTAACTAGTGTTGCGTTTCACCTCGTGCCCGCTGCTCCCAGCTTTGCCGAAGGGCGCGCGGTATTATGTTACTGCTACGCATTCTTTGAAACCTTACCCGGGATGGGATTCTTTTGTTGTGACTCGATTTGAATATTACTTTAATATGATGGGACTATGCATTAAATAATAACGCGAGCGGGTAACGTAAACTACTCGCGTCTAGCTTAATCATTTTTAGCTGACTGCTTCTCGAGCGGGAGGTAATGTAATGGCCCCATATTCATGCCATAACTCCGGTTAAAAGAGTAATGTGACTTTCTTATTTTGCTGTTTGTGTAGTAAGTTTTTATTTGTAACTTTGTAATGACAGTGTTTGTTTGTTTTGATGAAACATTACAACGACGAGCGAGGCTATCTATATTTTGGGAACAAATTATTTTTCTACTTATGCCTCGGTTCACTAACAGTGTCGGTTGCCTTAACAGCCCGATTAAAATTGAATGCTCGCACTTGATTGGTATTCGTATATGGATTAACCAAAGGTTAACCAACGGTTAACGTAACCGACTGTTAGTGAACAGGGTAATTTGTTGTGCCTTAGTGTCTAAATTGTTTGGCTACAAATGTTTCGTCATAACAACAACTTTTCAAATGATACAAAATACTGACAATAATACTGGTTTTGTCAGAACATACATATGTAATATGAATTCAACGTTAATGCAGGCGCACGTTCCCGGCGTGTGCCGATATTTCAGCATATTGTCCCATCCACGTGAACTTCTTGTACGACGATTGTAAAACAACGCCCATAAAATATCTTCACAGAGATCCACGACAGCGGGCGTGATACGAAAGCGTTTACAGAATTCATAAATTTCGGACAACAAAGGACTCGGAAAACCGTTTAAGGCGCATATTCGGATGCGACCGCATTGCATTAGTGATATGGTAATGTGATTGTTCGCGATAAATTAAATGGCGGGGTCCCGAGGTGCGTTCGCGCAGCGGGGCCCTGGCGACGCCCGCGCATGCACCCGCTCGCCACTTCCCAGGTTATGCACCTCACACATTCAACAATGCACATTCTCAAAAATATACCTACATTGCTTACCCCAATACGACCATATGCGACGCAACTCAAAACCCGATGGCGTGGGCCGTGGATGCAGCCTCGTTGCAATCCTTAATATAATTGGAAATTATAGTTCATGAAATAAACTGTCAACCGCCAAGTTCCGCAAGGTGCGGACACGGAGTTCGTGTCCTGTCGTCTCGTTTAATTGGCTTCGCGCATTGTTCTAGTAGCCTTTTATGAAGCGGAGCGATTTTGGCCGTCCGACTCTGCATTCTTCACCGTGACTCAGACGTCGACAGTTTGTAAAAGTGTCATTGGTATGTTGAACAAATTACCAACATTAGCCATTCGCCGATGTGAAACTCGGTGTCGACAAACTTTTTATTAGATAGTTCCCAGAGACCGTAGACCCTTCCGAGTTGCTTCAAATTGAGTGACAAATGTTAGGTTTGACGCCCGCTTTGCATATCTGAGCAGTAAATCTACATGAGCCCTAGCTTTACTCATATTTCCGAGTTGTCCCCCAAAGCCTAGCTAGAAGGCAGGCATATAAATGAATTTGTCGACCTTTATCTTCCGTTGTAGAACAAATTAGTTCCATTTCGAATTAGTCTTCGTTACCCCTATCATCCCTGTAATAGATCGTCTGTAACAGATAATTTGTTGTTCGAATTTCAACGTCGGCCATTTATATAAATTACTCGTTAATTAACTACTTTGTTAGGTCCGAGCATGGTCGGCGCAGGGTCCCTTCAGCTAGCGAAAAGTCAGATGATGCCAGCAAAAAACTTAAATAAGGTACGGTGAACTTTTTATTAAGGATCATATTCTTATTTTTTAAATCATTCATTCAGTTTTACATTTAATCTTATATCTCACATTTGACTTACTAAACTTTATACATTAGAATGTTTCAGTTCGTTGTCATAGCATTAGCATTAAAGTTAAAAAAAACATACTAATGCAGATCGGCTACTTTTGTGTGAAAATGCAAGTAGGTAACCTAGTGCCACAGGTTCTTCGATTGGTTTCTGATCAAGATCAATATACAGTTGCATCGCACGAGAGTTGGTCGCTCAAATGTGCTCGCTCACATTATTTAGCCGCCACTTCCTATTACTATCCTGGCACAGTCGCCATACAAGCCACGTAGATCCGGCGGATAGCGCACATAAAAGCAACAATCTTATTTCGGAAGATGCAAACAATAAACGCAGAGAGAAAAACAAAATTTTTATGGCGCACTCGCTTTGGTTATTGCCAATTTGTGTCAACTGAAGCGTTCGTTTAATATTAATAAAACTGCTAGCCCCCCATCCCTCCGCGTGCTTTTACGGTCGGGTTGATGGCGACTTATTTGAATAAATATTTCCGAGAGCGAACGAGTCCGGGTCTCTTTTTAAATTTATTTATTTTGTATTTTTTTCTGTTCCCCGTGTGTGAGGCTAGCGGGCGTTCTTGGTGACGCCCCGCTAGGGGGCGCATCGGTAATGTGAATGACGCGACACTATTATAACCCATCCTTTATCTAATACAATATGTCCTTTATTATAAAACCAGAATTAAATGTTCGACCACTTCCAAAGTTATATCAGCACCGCGGGAGTCCATCACGCTTTTTACAACCAACAGCAAGTAAGTGTTTATTGGTTTTGATATTATTTTTTGCTCTCTAAACGAATTTGAATAGAGTCTGACAAGGTTATTTACTAAATTATATTGGAGGCGCGCATTGATCTTTTTTCAAAATATTAGTTACCGTTATATTTTTTATTAATAAATAAACTTTTAATATTATACGAACGAAAGTGAATACTTATTATTAGGTAAGAATCCGTATCAGAACCATTGGGAAACATCCAATCAATTCCACCATTTCGCATTTCGCAGAAGAAACAGAATCCTTAATGGATATTTCAAGTTACATTATGGCAAAGTTGATATTTCAAAGTATCTAAACCGTACAGGGATAACGTGCTTTTAGCGTTTGTGAATACATAAAATTCCGTCGTAATCCTCGAAAATAAGCTGCCTCCTTAGCTTTTCGTCGTAATCAGGCAAATACAGCAAGCACCGCGTAATGCGAAGCGATAAAAATCTCGAGACCATCTCTGCGTTTGAGAGTAGCTCGCAGTGCCCGCCTAATGAGTGGAATTTAAATGTCAAGTGCATTCGACTCCTGATAATTATGGCCACTTATATATTCAACTATGACCCCGACAGTTATCGCGATAAGGGAGCACGGAAATCCTAAATAGGGTTTTTGGTATTTGGAGATTTCGTGTTTATGCTAAAGAAGGACTTTTTGGCATCTGTGTACATCTTGCAAGGAAAGATGTTAGATTAATTTTCTGACTACATATAAGAAGAAGAATTTCCTAAATCATACACTAGGAATAATAGTAAAATTTCTGAAGAGGTAATAAAATAATTACATTTTATTGCATGCTCATGAATACATCGCTACCTATATCACAGCTGACCATACACATACCATATCTACCATATAGGGTACCATTAAAACAGAAGCACTTTAAGTATAACTGAACTCGTCGTGTCTGCCTTATTAATGAATTCTTTTATTTCATTAAAGTCACAATGATCTCATCACCGTTAAGGAGATCGCAATCGATCTGTAATTACAAAGGCGAACAGAGCGCGGGTCGCACCCGTGTCAGCGTGAGCTAATCGCGGCGGACGGCGGCCGCGCGGCAATGATGCGTGATGCGCGCACGCACCGCCATCACTTATGTCGCCGCGATTAACACGCCCCCTACCGCGCTGACTGATCGGCTGCCATCGCAATTTGTCCCTGTAAATTGTATCAAAATATCTCAATTATGCTATTGATGTTTTTAATTGAATGAAGTCCAATGGAATTGTCGCTTGCCCTGAATTATTTTGACTTGTACGAATAAGTATCTTGTCTTCAGGTAACAATGAAAATTCAGTTCATTCTGATACTTAAACATTTTATTGTAATGTTATTGTAACATTGTAGGATACATGTGGATTCCCCTTGTCTTTAACTTTTCAAGGAAGGAGGCTGCTTTGAATATGAAACCGTTATCAATAAGTCAGTGTGAAATATGAGGAAACCTTCATGCGACGGCCTACATAAGGTAGTGCCTACTGGTTTCTTAAATGCGCACATACATTTGTTTGTATTATCGCTATGAATTTTTATACGTCCTTTACTTTAAAAGATTGTTTTTTAACTTCTTTTAGAAAATGGGTTAGGATTTCTTATATGAAATGTTTATTTGTTTAACTTAGTTCGTCGTAAATAATTAAAGTCACTCCTATTAATGACGTGTCTTGAACATCAGTATATTAACAATAAACAATTAAAATATGTTTTATTTTACAAAAACTGCAACACAATCAAAACGACAATACCTAATATTCCGTTTTGCATTCTATTTTCCGATCGGCAAACGAAGCAAAGAGCCGACACGCCGATCGCATATTAGTCTTGTTTTCAGTAACGTATGCAGTATCGTGTTCGACACGATCGTATTCATATTCCATGCCTCGGTAAAAGAGTCGTCATACGGTAAAATTCTTTATGTTAATACCGGCCGGTCGCACACGGTATCCAATCGTGAGTCTAAATTCGTGCTCGCCTCTCCAGATAGTCCAGAGGACATGAGTTACTCCGGCGATGAGACGTTATCGCACCGTTTGCTTGTCGGCTACACGCTTGTAAATCTTGCTATGTTGCCGACTATTGTGATTCTGCAGCATATAACTGCATCTCGATTTGATTTTGATACAGCAAAACGCCCATTTTAAACCCTCTTCTGACAAAGAAAAACAATGAAATGCTCAGTTCAGCCCATTCAAATTAACCGAGTAACCAGCCCGTGAGTGGTCCAACAAATTGGTACTGAAACGGCATTTATAGTTAACTTATACAATATGTTGTTGTCAAATTATTATTATAAGCCCTAAATAATACTGACAATGGTACCCCTTTGTTCTCTTGATACAATTGAGATGTAATTCGATATGCCTATAGCCCTGGGCCTAAATATGCGTGTTATCTCTATAATAATTTAATCTGGACCCAAATATTACACTGAGAAAATTCAGTGTTTAGATATTTGGTAATTCGAAATTTTAACCCTTCAGGCCAAACGAATAGGGCTGATATTTATCAAAATCGATAATCGCTCTGTTTGTTTTCTTTACAAACGATAGAGCGATAGATTGAAAAGGGTAATAATAGACTACACATACTTATCTCGCGGAACCCATCTCTTGTATAAAACATTTTTTTTATTTAGGTATATTTGAATCGGCCGCTGTGCATCTTTCTTTGTGGCATAGAATAGCTTCTATCTATTCACGAGTTACAATTCTGGGCAGCTACCGATCGAGATGTCTTTGTTGAACAATGAAAGCTTGTTTGTTGTGTAAAATACGAAAACGTCAGGCTCCATTATTGTGCTGTGTTATGAAATTTATTATTATGACAAATTGTGAGGCCGGAGTTAATCCTTTCGTTTGTGCCATCTGCTGGGTTTTAGTTAGTTGGACCCGTAATTCTAAGAAGCGTGAATCGTTTATTTTGTCAGTGTGTATTTCTAACTTTATTTAATTGAAATTGCCTACTTTAACTTTTAATGTCTTCATTGAAACAGTCTGATGTTTTATTATTGCAGGAACTTGATAACAATGTTTGATGTGACTTACAATATTTCTAAAAATTTACAGTCTTTGAAGCAAGTAGAGGAATGGCCAAGCTTATTTTCCTTTCCAATGTACTGATAAAGCTAAAAAGCTGTTTACGGGGGATCGGATCGATGCGTTTATAGCTTCTATGAAAGTTTCATTGTCCTGGGGCGCTTTTCCTTATTCGAAAATATACTTTGAAATTCGCAATAGAATGTCAGTCGCAGGGGACCGCGGCGACCAAGTAAAGAGCATTTTATAAATGTGTTTCCAGAATGGAAGGAGACGTACCCGGCCGGCGGAACGCACGGCGATGCACCAAGTTTAATGGAAAAGAATTGAAAAGTAGCGCGTCTATATGGTAATAGAAATTGCCCGGAAGAAAGGAACACAGACGACAGAGTGCACTGCTTTGAGTTATGGTTGTTTTCTCTAAAATTGAGCATTATTGCGTACTTTTCCTCGGGATGATCCGGCGCGCCGGGATCGCTGTTTGTATTGGGAATAGCAATGGAAAACTTGGATGTTTATGTACGCTCAATATCGAGCTTGCTCTCAATGGCTTTGGTTAATCTAACTTTACGCACACTAGTCAAATATGATACAGATAAAAAATCAACATGGAAAGTTCTGCAGTTACATTGGAAATAAAAACGGTATAGCACAATTGACGAACTGAACAGTTGAAAGCAATTTTTTGTGGTTGGAATTTCGTTTGAAAAGCAATTGAGTTTACATATATTTTTTTTATATGAAACCTGTAGATTTCTGCTTTTATGTGTATTTGAGGTTAGCATTCATGTTAAATAGAACTTAATTACGTGTATTAATCACATATGTCCTGGCGGAGATCGAATCCACCACAAGCAAGTTCATTGCGCCTGTTCTTCTTGTCAGTTAAAAAAAGTTTTGAATGTTAGGAAAATGTTGAAGATTCATAAGTACATACTTACCTATTTATTATGTCTAAGTGTTTTTTTTATTTATTTAAAAAATACTACCCGACAGTACCAAGTACCAAGACAGGATTAGTAGTCACTGTGATACCATCCCAACTAACAAAATGGTTATAAAATCTCAACATTATATGACTATTTCATCGTAGATACGTCGTAAATAAGCAAGTTTTAAAACGTGACGTTATGTAACTGTCATTTATACAGCATTTTAGTTTAAAAGCAATTTGTTCATAAAACACAGTTGTACACACGCTTGTATGACATAGTACTACAGCAATTTTAATCTTTGTCGTACAAAAGTTTTAGCCGTGACATTTCCCCGGTTTTACAACATTAATATGACATTTTACAGCAGATTGTTCATATAAAAGCTTTTAGATTGACTACTGTACGACTAATCATAATTTTAACATTTTACAACTTTAATACTGTTAAAATGACATATGACAGTCATATACACAGCCGTCTTATGATAAAAAGATAGATCTTACGACTTAAATGTTTCATAACATCTTCAACTCGGACAGTGACTTATAGTTAAATCGCAAAATGTTGAAATTAAATTATAAAAAATGGAAGCAATACAAAAGGAGCGGTACCTATAGACGAAAAGTTCGTCACAATTATTCTTCTTTACTTCCTAATACACACATGCCAGCATCAGTTCAGTCAGTTTCACCTGGTATAAGTGCAAAACAGCCAAGAGAAATAAACATGCCAGAGAGGGAAGGTTCCGTAGATATTTTTTTTATAGAAAATCGGTGTGACGAGGATCCCCATAAAATAGAGATTGTAAGCGATGATACTCGTAGTAATGACAATGACAGTAACGAAAACGATAGTCAGAATATTTTCAAAGATTCCGAACTCCGCGCAGAAGTGGCTAAATGGGCTTTAGAGCACAATATCTCACATATTGCTTTAAAGGATTTATCTTGTATTTTAAATAAAAGACTGCCATACGTATTACCAAAAGACCCGAGAACACTTCTTATGACAAACAGAAACGATGTGAGTAATATTACAGTTGTGGATTCCGGAAATTATTGGCACAATGGACATGACAAAATGCGTTACACGCCAGGGCCATCTTAATTCTCTCAGCAATGGGAGAGTTTCCTGCAGTAACTTTTCGATGCACTAGATGGCGCTGTAACCCTAACACAATCTACTTTTTTCAGCATATTATGGCAAAGGATTAGTTCATTCAGCCTAAAAAAGACTTGAGTGTCGGTCGGTGGTTGTACTGTCAAATTAATCTCTCTGTGGTAAAGTTTTTCTTCTGTGAGGTCTGCGGATTGCTTTGCTTCCATGCGTTGGTGTTGGTGGTGTTTTGTGAGCGTATTCGTTTTTCCCTTTCTTAAGAAAAGTGTCTACATCCAAAAAGGACATATTTGTATCTTACGATCTACAAAAAAATACGAATTACGTGTTTGAAAATTAAAAGCACAATTTTTTCAGCAACTAAAATTAATAATAATGAATAATAAATTATGTCACCACAGAGGTAATTAATATGGCAGCGTCAAAGTCAAAATGTCTTATTACTATTATTCAAGTACATAATATCACAAGTACATGACTGCGTCCCACAAGGTTTAGGCCCCAGCAGTAGGGAACCCTAACTAGGTAGTGATGGCGTCGGCAAAGTGTTATTCTAAGTCATAAGGCAGCGTTTTTAAGTACAATAAGTTTTAACAAGTCATATTTACACAGAGACTAAAACCTAAATTATTTTAATTAACTAAAATATAATGAAATCAACAATATTTAAAGGGGGCTTTTAAAATATACTCAATAACCTTGCAAATTTATCGATAAAGTAATGTTCGCATTTCATTCATACTTGTAGATCTGATGTCGAGTCTGTTACTTAAAACGGTAAAGTAAATATATTAAAGTGTAATACTTACTGTTTTCAGAAATTATTTGCACGATAATAATATCATTCATAAACGTTGCATGTTGTTATAATTAAAACCGCTTCGCTGTTGCATTAAACAGACTTATTTGTCATACAAACGTCTGCGTTATGATAACTCTACAACCAATTGCTCTTAGGAAGCGAGAACTTACGATACTTTTCTGACGAAATAGTTGTTTAATATCTATTTTATGACAGCCGTGTGACTTAATGTGTTTGCTTATGACCATTGTATGATCACTGTACGACTATTTTGTCTTAAAAACTGCGCCAAAATCGTATTTTATAAACGTTTATATAACTTAAATGCATACCATTAAGTTTTATCAAAAACGTTTGTAGAACACTTGTACAACATATTTTTGCTAGTTGGGATGGCAGACCTCACCTCATAAGATACGAAATATACACCACAAAATAAACACAAACCTATAACAAGCCAAAGTTCATTACTTCATTCATATATTCCAAACAATATACTCCCTAGTATATTGTCGCCGTAACATCGTGTTGTACTTAGTGACTTTGCTTTTAATTATCAGTAAACACAGCTAGGCCATACAAATATTTGAGGAGAGGAACACAAGAGACCACTTAAAGTGGCTTCATTCGAGTCTCCGAGTGTCGGGGCGTTTAAAGCTGTGGAGCTTATCTTTATTGCACATTTGTAACACGATAGGGAAATTAAACCAACTCGATACACTCTGCGGTGATATTTATACGAAGTCGGTAAAAAACAATAGAATGCGTAGGTTTGTTCCTAATGATAAAACAATAATATTTTGATAAAATTTTTTCGTTATTATGATTCGAAACTCTAATACTTAGTTTCATTTTTTTTTTGTAAAATATTGTGTTGACTAGTTTAGTCAGTAAGTTAATTATTATAAGTACCCGAATTTTGTTGATATCCGTTTCAGTGTTTTCTGCGTGAAAAACGATTGTAAAATAGAGATACATACAACATTACAACAGCTACTATTTTGGTTTACGTGCACATTCCGTAGTATGAGTAGTATCACATTTTATAGAACAATTCTACTGTTTTTCGGTGGCAAAATTTTTTTTTATTATCGTTATGATTTCTTTGGCACAGCATACCATAAAGTTTAAGCAAGTTTAAAAACGATAGATTTTGTTATAAAATGACACGAATAACAGTAAATACGTAGCTTTTTGTACCGTGGCATCTATCCTGTAACGCAGAATGTAGGTCAATGACTCATTTAGAATGAAATAATGTTTTTCAATATATTTTATTTTCTTTCTAAATTATGTTTTTGAATTAATATTCTCAAATTCAAATATATTTCTCACAGGGGCAACTATCCGTCCGCCCTATTTGACTGGTGAGGCGACAATCCGTAGTGCGGCAAGTATCCTTCAAAAATTAGAGGTCTGCAAAAATCAGTGTAGCTCATACTCTAACTACAATAATCCAATATCTGTTAAACGATTTTATAGATGACAGATTGTAGTTTATGTATTCATAAGTAGTTTGTTGATTTTGCACATGTTAAGTAACCTATAACATAAGTTGATTAGCTTGAATTTACCCTAGTCTAAATTCAAGCTGATCAACTCTATAGTTTTGACGCTTTCAAAAAAATTACAAGCAAAATGTGTCATGTCAGGATTTAATTGGTTCGGCTGTACCTTGATAAATTATTATTTTGAATAGCCTTCCGCCCGCGGCTTCGCCCGCGTAGACTTCACGACGACGCTATCCCGCGAGAAGGTAATCTTTTTCTGGGATAAAAAGTAACCTATGCTTCTCTATCCGTTCAGCCGTTTTGGCCTGATTGAGTACAAACATCCAAACATCGAAACTTTCACATTTATAATTTTAGTAGGATTGCAATTTATTTACGTTGAGTCCGGAATATACTAAGGAACTATATTGTATAAGACTTGACTACTTAAGCAAAGTATTTAAGTAACAGTTGTTACTCATAGTATGATTTAGAAAACAAACGTAATTACTAGATTGACTAATAAAAATGAAAAGTTTGTAGGCCTTTATTTATACAATACAGGTCATAAAATAACGATTATCTGTACTAATCTATACTAATATTAAAAAGAGGAAAGATTTGATTGTTTGTTTGCATCGAATAGGCTCCGAAACTACTGGACCGACTTAGAAAATTCTTGCACCATTAGAAAGCTACATTCTTCCCGAGTGGCATAGACTATATTTTATCCCGATATTCCCACGGGAACGGGGTACCACGCGGGTGAACCCGCGAGGATCCGCTAGTAAGTATTATAAAGAGGATAGATTTGATTTTTGTTTGTATGTTTGTAATGTATAGGTTAGCTTGAAAACAACTAAACCGCTTTTAAAATTCTTTCACCAGTAGAAAGCCATTCACGAGTGATAAAGGCTATATTTTATCCCGATATTCCCACGGTAACGGGAACCGCGCGTAAAACCGCGGGGAGCTACTAGTAGGGAATGCAATCCAGCACCTAAAAGACAATCTTGTAAATCCGCAAGATTGAGACCATCAGTCCCGCGGATCCGCAAGATTTGCAGGATTGTACAATATTTTAGAATTATTAGTTCACAAAATTATTTTCTAAGTTAGTAAATGAAACGATAGAATTTACTTAGAAGAAACAAATAGTACCTACTTATAATTATATTTTGATCAGAAATAATGACGAAAATCTAAATTATGTTATGTGAATTAAAGTCTGAAAAAAAATATTAATGAGATTCTTCTGAAATTGTAACTTCTTAAATTGAAGGGTAAACAATAAAAACAAAATGATTCGAATACCATTAAGTCGATCGACCTGAACTTAAAATCGCGTATCTTGCAAATCTTGCGGATCCCGCAGGTGTAATCCCGTATTTGTAATCCCGCTTATTTTATGCGGGACCCCGCTTTTGCGGGACTGCAGATCTGCGGCATTACATTCCCTAGCTACTAGTTATTTATAAATGTGCTATGACGATAAAGCCACTCTTTATAAAATCAAATTCTAAATAAAAACATCTGATACAGCACTTGTGAACGTCAATGAAGCTACGCTATCGGTTCGCAAATCCTAAGTACGGCGGGAGGCCTTGTAACGAGAAGAACCGGCAAGAAACTCGCCAAGGGCTATTTTTTATACGCCAATTCCCACTATATCCACATGTAAAAAAATATTTTTATAAAAAAATAAAACCGCCTTCTAAAAAACCACATCAAAAAAGTAAGAAATAATTCCTCACCAAATAAATAACGTAAGTACTTTGAAGTCGGGCGTGCAACATGTACAATTTTTTGTTGTTTTTGTTAAAACCCGCCCGACTTCAAAGTACTTACGTTATTTATTTGGTGAGGAATTATTTCTTACTTTTTTGATGTGGTTTTTTAGAAGGCGGTTTTATTTTTTTATAAAAATAATTTTTATTTCACTCTTTTTAGTGCATCGTGCAGGCAATTTACGTGTTTTCTGGTAAATAGGTATGTGATCAAACTCAAAACCTCCTTTTTCGAAGTCGGTTAAAATACCTTGAGGTATCCCCTTTTTAACAAAACAAGAATCATCTAAATCGGTTTATAAACAAAGAAGTTATGCCTAAAGATACGTATTAAATTCACTTAAAGTGGTGACGAAAACGACAGTATTTTCAAGATTTCCTGAAAACTACTGAACCGATTTCAAAATTTCAAAAAATGGGACCAACTTGGAAACCAACCTGATGTAATAACGTTTGAACCATTTCAATCGGTTCAGCCGTCTTCGAGTAATCGGTGGACATACATAAAAAAAAAAAAAAAAAAAAAAACATACATACAGACGAATAGAGAACCTCCTCCTTTTTGATTTAGAAGTCGGTTAAAAATCCTAAGTCAGCGAAATCCAAGTTCTTAATAGAAAGACAGATGTTGGTGGCACGGCTAATCTACTTGGTGGACGTTCAGATACGAATTTTTATTAACCTCACCGTTACCAGAATGTTAGAATTAGACCTCTAATTGTAGTCAGTTTGTACACGTCGTCGCCTGTTCAATATTCATGTCGAGATTATGCTCACATAATTGCCTCTTATAAATCTAAACGCGTCGATGACATCTTAATTGCTATAGTAACAAATCACCGTAAGAAAATATTTAGCAATGTCCTCTTGATTGATATTATCGGAGGATAGTTTAGTGCTGTCATGTCAAGTGTGAGTGGAAAAAGGTTGAATGGTTTTTATGTAGTTTCTTTATGGATTGGACAGCCACGAACCACTAGTTCGATGATCTTCTTTCTTAAACCCAGTAATGCCGACCGACCCATAAAAGTAATGTTTTTCATTATTTAATAACATTTATTATTCCAATAAATTAAATATCATCATCATCATGTCAGCCGAAAGACGCCCACTGCATTTACAATGCAATTTGGAAGTATAGGAAAAATATGATAGTAAAAAACCACGAGTCCTATAAGTATCTTTCAGGCGGAATTTGAACCCGCGCCTCCGGGAATCCGGCCCGATGCTCTGACCAACTAAGTTACCGAAAGGCTTACACGACTCGTCGAATTTTGTTATCACTTGTTACGCTGTAGGCCAGCGTTGTTTCATTAATGTGAGGAAACCCTCGCATCCGTAAGATAATATATTTGAAATATTTTATTTGAAATATGATAACTTTTTTAGTAGGTATAACTATAAAAATTGGGCTTTGCGTTATATTATTGAATATAAACCTATAAATATATTTATAAATAATTTTATTTCATTGGAAAATCTTTTGAAACACGCAAACATTTTTTGAAACCTCCTGGTGGGTTCAAAAATTATAAAATAATATAGGTAAATATGTCCGCGTGCGTAGTGTACTAGAACCGAGCTGCATTGCATGGGCGACGACACAGTATATATTATTATATAAGCTAGCGACGACTTCACTCTTCACAAAGGAGATTCATACTCCTCCGTGCGCCTGCACACTGCTTGCAAAACCTACGTGTACGTAGTAATCGTGGGCCGCGTGTGCAGCGTGAGCAGTTCGAGTAGTACCTACTTATACGACACGTGCGTCTCGTAGCATTGGATTACCGGCTATTACTATGTGTTAAAAACAAAAATTTTATTCTTCGTTTTTGTAGTACCTATTTCTTCAGGCTAACTTAACAAATAAAGTACCCTAAAACTAAAGCATCTTCAATTGACAGCATTACGTTATACTGCCTTAGCTGCCGTTCCTCAGACATCGACTTTTTAGTAATTGATGTCTTAGCATCAGTTTACGTCGTTCGGTTGAATATTCGTGTTTCATAAATTAAGTTGGCTCACTTAATTATCCTCTATTCATCACTGATAATTGGCAAACGAGAGTTATCGTCACGTTTTCCTAGTAACGGGGCGCTATTTAGTTTTTTTTAAATGTTATCCGTAATTGGTTTTCGATTATGTTGTCTCTTTGGAAAGCCTATCAACCATGCAAAACATGAAATCGGTTCTAAAAATGATATTTGAAATAAGATAACTTTTTAGTAGTTCACTATAAAAATTGGGCTTTGAATTATATTATTGGAAAACTAGCTTTCCGCCCGCGGCTTCGCCCGCGTGGACTAAACGACGTTATCCCGCGGGAATGTGATATTTTTTTAGGATAAAAAGTAGCCTATGTTCCTCTCCAGGCTACAAAGGATCTGTGTCCCAAAATTTCATTCAGCCAAATCCGTTACTATTTTGAAATTATGTTAACAATCATTTTTAATCATATTTTCAGAATATTTAATAGCTTGGGACAACATCTCGTGGCTTCCCATATCGTTAGCAAAATGGTTTGCTAGTAAAACTTTTATGACGCCCATTTTTAATCTCGGTGATGTATTAAAATAATGCTATTTGCTACGAGGCGCTACTAGAGCTCGCTTCGTTCACTGCCGTCGTAAATCCGTGACTGTTTGTCGTAGATGGTCGTTATTATGAATAATTATGTTATTTTACGGTCGCCGACAACCGTGATGTATCTCAATATTTGGAAGTTGCGTAACATTAGGTAGGTACGTGGAAAGTGTTTGTAATCAAACTGTATAATAGAAATGTCGTTAGAGCTTTCTTAAAAGCTCCACAGTCAAACAAAAGAATTTTCTTCGAAACAATGGTTGTTGTTAAGTATATTTTGTGCACTACTTACTTCTAAGGTCTGCTATATTGAATCCGGATATATGTATGGTAGTAATTCATTTAACCAGCCGAGTTGAGTATATTTTGTTCTCGGATCATGATTCTTTAAAAGTTTAAAATCTTATACTTATTTATGTTGGATCATACTCATAAGCTAAAGCTAAGTGCGAAATCAAGTTTATCAAACGAGGTCAATTACTATCTTGCTCTTCAGTGAAGTACCTATTCGAAGTGGCCCAGATCTGCAATTTCCCTATACTTCATTTAGTAACAGGCTAGCCTATCTTCCACGCTTGTCAGGGCCCAGTTAGGGCCTCAACAGAACCTAAGGCAGAACTGAATAAAATTACTCTTAACAGGCATAATCGCGCAGCGTAGGCAGCGTATTATGCATTTCCTAACGACAGTGCCGCATCTGTTTTTTTGCTTGGTCTATATAATTTGTGGGCATATACGCGGGAGGGCGCGCGTGTGCGGCAAGAGACCGACGCCGACGCGGATGTGTTTACGACCTTATGAATGTGGACACAGTGTTTATAGCAATAAATTTTACTCTATTAGCCACTGCATCCGTGTCCTGTTATCATAACAGCTTCAGACTTTTTAAAATAACGTAAGTTACTTTACTTTTGCCTTTACATTATCACTAACACCTTTCGTAGACTAAATCGGTGCTATTTTTGCCAGATTAAACAAATAGTGCGTTTTATTACAATAATAAATTAACACCAGATATTTGCCATTCAGTTTGCTTGCGTATGATGATAATGCGATATTTTATAAAATATTGTGTCATAATCAGCAATAAAGCTTTTTTTCGTAGAGATTTAATTGTCTTTATTGCGAAAAGATTACCTGTTATGTTAAACTATGTGTAATGCAATGCCTAAATATATGTATGATATGCTTAAATGTTTTACCTACATTCTGTTTATACATGGTAATTTTTTTTATCAGTGCACATATTTTTAGGATCGACTCAGAATCGATAAGTGAACAACTTTCTCCTAGAAACGTGGGTATAAAATACGACAAAAAATTTTGGACTTCCCATACTAATTCGATCACGTGATCAGTCCGATTTGTATGAAAGGTCAACATTTTTTTTGTCATATTTCGACCTAGGTTTCTAGGAGAAAGTTGTTCACTTACCGATTCTGAGTCGATCCTAAAAATTTGTGCACTGATAAAAAAATATCCTGTATAAGTATTTTATTCAGCATAATCTGTTAAACTATTTCTGTGGGAAATAGTACTACTTTCCAGGAGTTGAAATTCTGCTGTGCATTTAGTGGACATTAATGAAGAATAAATTTGAGTACGAATAACTAAAAATTTTAACATGACTATCATTTATTAGTATAATTCATATTCGGTGTTGTAAGCAATATTAGTAACTGAACAATCTCAAACTCTCACCGTATGGAAATCAAAATATTAGCTGGCGTAAACATCTTTGATAATTTAAGTAAGTATTTCTGAACTGGCGATTATGTAAACGATTATTGAGATCGCTGACCCCACAACGGGACATTTTGATTTTTCCCAAGTGTCGAGTAGACCGTTAAAGAAATGATTCATTACCGGTACTAGAACAAACTAGGGATATTTGTTCAAATATTCTCACGCGTGGCCGATCCGCAACTCAAAGCTCGGGCTTACACTTAAAGCGGTAGAAAACTTTCTACTGATAAATATATTATGTAAAATAGAATATGTTTTTTGCACAAGACATGGTTGTAAAATATGATAATTTTTAAAGTAGTTTAACTTTACTTTTACTTTATTTAGCATGCAAATTTTCACATACGTTAATTTTATCAATGAGATTTTCAATAGGCAAAAATTATTTTTATAAAAAAATTAAACCGCCTTCAAAAAAACCACATCAAAAAAGTAAGAAATAATTCCTCACCAAATAAATAACGTAAGTACTTTGAAGTCGGGCGTGAAACATGTAAGTACAATTTTTTGTTGTTTTTGTTAAAACCCGCCCGACTTCAAAGTACTTACGTTATTTATTTGGTGAGGAATTATTTATTACTTTTTTGATGTGGTTTTTTTGAAGGCGGTTTAATTTTTTTATAAAAATAATTTTTATTTCACTCTTTTTAGTGCATCGTGCAGGCAATTTACGTGTTTTCTGGTAAATAAGTATGTGATCAAACTGAAAACCTACTTTTTCGAAGTTGGTTAAAATACCTTGAGGTATCCTCTTTTTAACAAAACAAGAATAATCTAAATCGGTTTCTAAACAAAGGAGTTATGCCTAAAGATACGTATTAAATTTACATAAAGTGGTAACGAAAACGACAGTATTTTTAAGATTACCTGAAAACGACTGAACCGATTTGAAAATTTCAAAAAATGGGACCCACTTGGAAACCAACCTGATGTAATAACGTTTGAACCATTTCAATCGGTTCAGCCGTCTTCGAGTAATCGGTGGACATACACAAAAAAAAAAAAAGAGAAAAAACATACATACAGACGAATAGAGAACCTCCTCCTTTTTGATTTAGAAGTCGGTTAAAAAACATTCTAAATAATCGCACGTCCAATACCATACCCACGCGTAAAAAGTCTTACAAATCGATGTGCTATAGGTACCATGTATATAAATAAAAAAAAACAAAGTTTGTATCCTCTGTGTTTTCTGAAACCATTGATCAGATTGTGATAAAGCTTTGGTGGATGATTTCTGTCCCAAAAAATCTATTTATAAATGAGAGTCACATCGAGATAATTATTTAATATGTTTTGTCCTGCCCACCGTTAAAAAGCTTGTTTTGTCATATTGTCTTAAAAAAAATTAAATGTTACAATTTCGTTTAGTACACTTTTCGATTAAAAGTTTCTGTGGTTTATAGAACTACAAGTTGAAAACTAATGAAAGTGGACTAAAAATGTCGCACTACATCGATGAATTCAAATCTCCAAGTCGACTAGTGCCTGAATAGTGCCAGTGCAAGTAACAGGCTAACTTTTGACACCTCCGCTCCGGGTCAACAGTGCTGGTTTTGCGCGCTTCACCAATATTTGTCCAATCGTCGTCTCATACTCCAGTGACTACACTCAGCTGTCGCACCATATTGTCCCGCCCGTCTCGTAATATTTAGCTGTTTATGTTGGGACTCTGTCACTTTCTAACGTTTCAAGTGGGACAGGTTCATTATCTACACTTAAACTGATCGATAAAATAATATGTTTTTATTGTACATTTTTATAATATTCTCACATTTTTAATTATACCGTATTGAACTTTCAACTCTTTTGTCGCTTCATCTCCATTGACAGCGATTAGAACTTGTTCAATATGTTTTTTTTTTACTTTTGCGTGTCAAATAACTTATAGTTACCAGTTTACAAAAGATTCTTTAAAACTACTTGCTCTGGAGTATTAGAAAAATCAACCAAAAAAACCATTGCAAGTGGTAGCCCTTTTCTGATCATAGCCAAAGATATGTTTGAACGATTCTCACACTGTGACCCGGGGCCTATGCGACTCATTAAAAGGTGTCGTTACTATTCTCGTTCTCAGCTGCTTCTGTTATCGTACTGTAAAACCCCTCTGATCTCACAGCTGATATGATAATGTAATCCAATACGTCGATATCGCACAGTCTTAACTACCAGTTTTGGAGTAAGGTCAGAAGTACCTCGTAGAAAGCCAAGCGTTTTTGTTCTGATCCGAAGATTGTAGTGGCTATTAATGTTATAGCCTCAGCTTAATTTATAATGCCATTAATTTGTACTGAAATGTTTTTGCGTATTTTTAGGGCTATCAATAATGTGGCTTTACGAGCACCTTGTTCTACAGCTAACAGATAACTTTGTTATAAGAACTACAATGTGTTGTAATGTTGCAACCACAATTTCTTATATTTTTACTATCCAATCAAATCCTTTATTTGAGTCTAGCATTTTTTTACTTATTGAAATAGACAATTTATTCTTCAAATACATTACTGTAGATAAATTCTAAAAGACACAACCTATATTTCATGAACGACTTTCAAATGAAGCCCCTTGGCGTTACCAACAAGGTTGGATGGCAAGAAAATTAATAGGAGTTACCTACCTATGTAGGCACAGAATATGAACTAACAAATCGTTCAGCCTACACTCATGAGCTCACCTCCCACATCTTCGCATTCATTGTCATCTGCGCATAAAGCATTGTATTAGAATTTAAAATATAGCACTGCTCTTATCATTGCCTACATATTATTGAAACTGATTAATCGTGGTATCCTTCGATCAACAACTAGATGAAGGCTCAAGAACTAAATGAAAACTTTATATGAAGAGACTGACTTTTTTTAAACAGAGAAAAAAGGTTACGAATGTTACGATCTTACATTTAAAATGACAGGAAGCGTTCCAAGTTTGAAATACCTTAGTATTATTGACATTGTCAAAATAATCTACTTATAATTATACTCTCAAGTGGGCTTATGAGGCTTGGACATATCTGTCACTCCAAGTATGTATCTAGAACTAGGTGTTATTGTTGATCGGAGGTGGTATCACTATAATTTTTTGACGATTATTTCAAATTTCGTTTCTATAGAGCCGGTTTTATTCGTATTTTTTTTCCCATTTTGACGATCGTTTATAGTTTAACATCGGTAAATATAGAGAACCGTTGTTTATTAACGATTTTTGTTTTCGTTTATAAAATTAAATCCTTTCCATTGAGGATGGGACATACAAACTATTTTTTTGTCTTTTGATATAGCAGTACCTTAACTCTAAACTATATGTACTTATTAACCTTTTCGTGTGCCTTACGAATAAGCTGCGGTCGTTAGCAGTGATGGATCCGCTCCGACCGCTCTGGCACCTCGGGCGCGAGGTTTGACGCGAATCGATTACGTTCGACAGTGTTCTGTTCGATTGTCGAGCGAATGGTTCGCGAGTAATTACTTGTTCGGTGTAGTGTCACCATGTTGTAGCATTATCTTTAAATTGAATTAAGTGCGGAACTAGGAAGTCGCAGTCTTTCCGATCGTCGCGCAAATCTTTCGCAATGTTCGAGTTTTGACGTAGATCTGTAAAAGTCGGCAGTGTGGCTGTGATTGTTGGGTGGTTATTATTGGCAATCTGGCTTGTAACTAAAGGTGATATTATAGATAATAGTAAGTACCTGTAGTATATTTATACTAGAAAATTTGCGTCTAGCGCATCAATTGCCAAGGATTAAGACCAATTAATTACTTGCCTTTGTTTGTGTATACTGAATTGAATTTCTATCAATCATGCTAAAATTTGACAATTTGAATTTTGACATTCATTCCTGTTAATCTGTTCGGATTTAACATTGTACTTATATGACTGGCTAAACTTAAAAGCGCTTTGGATGGCGACATCTGTTAGCTTGTAAGAAAACTGTATCCTAAATAAATAAATTAATAAAAAAAAATCTTTTTAAATATCCAAAGTATCGTTACCCTAGCAGGAACGGATATTGAACCACAAGACCATGACACACCGATAATGAATTCTGTCCGGGCTGACGCGACACAAACGCCAGAGTTTATTAGCACTACGTAATTTTAATTACAACTCAACTTTGCCTAATTCATCCTGTCAAGCCGCAATTTGGACACTTTTGATTTTAATTTATGACCGAAATAATAAACCTTCGTTGAGGTGCGATATTTTATCGCCGACTTGTAATAATGGGAATGCGCAACCCGAAAGCGCGAGGTGGTACATGTGAAATTTATGACTACAAATTCTTCAAAATACAGACATGTACTTAATATCGATAATCAGCTTGGGTGTTGTAACGGAACTTTTTCCTTTTTCTTCTTAAATAATCTTAAAGAAAGAAGAGTTTTTGGAAATGAATCGCTAAAAAGTCAAGTAATAATACATCATCGCATGTGTAATAAAAGAGAACATTTTGTTTTAAGTAATTGTGACTATTTATAGACAATATAAAATTTTATTGTGGCAAACAACGACAATGATTAAAATAGTAAAGAGGAAATTTGCATTTTACTGTATAATTTTGTAATCACAATAAAAAAGGCGTCAAACCCTCATTTAGATATTAACGATTGAAATCTGAGAACAAATTAAATGGAAACGACTGTTAAACGAAATCAAAATGAGATGGTGCCAACACCGTTTAAGTGTATTTACATGTTAACCGTTTACAAAACTGACTAATGAAAGGTACGAAGCATATTGTTTTTAATTTTATTGCTATGACCTCAGTAATTGATGTTTTAAGGAGGTTGTCCGTTGATTGCGATTTCTTCTGAAATGAATAGTCCAATTACCGTTGCTTCGAGACAAACATTGTTAATTCCAGAGAAAATTCAATCCAATTTGTGTTCGCGCATAAAATAATCCCTTCAGTTTGTTTCGCATCATAGCAGTAATTCTTTGTTATCAGCCTCTTCTTTATTCATCAGTAGCCATTAACGTAAGGACAATTATCTTAACTCTCTGAATCACAAGGTGTCCGGGTCTTAATCAGCGCACGGCTTTTCCAATCTAGGCCCCTCGCTGTATTATCGATGGTCGCCCAGCAGGGTGCACGACAAAAGAATCCAATTTTAAATAAATCGCGCGAGACCGCGTTGCGCCGAGAAATTAGGCGTCGCGTCCCCCGCCGCGAAAACTCGTCGTAAATAAGTGTCGCGCGCGGACCGAGCTTCGTTGCACCGGCCACGCTTAAAAAACCAATTCTTGTTATACACTCGTTTAAGGATTTAATTACTTGCATCGCTGATGGCTCCCCCGCGCCCGCTTTCCCCTCCGTCGCCCGCGCTCTTCACACGTGATCGTAAATCCTCACTTCGTTAATGATCCGAACGCTGTTTCGCGATGAATTACCGCTTAGCCTTGTTGACTTTTTTCCGAAATATGTTTCCGATTTTAGTGAGCGTGGGCTTAGTATAATGACCTGTAACTCTTAAGTGGTTTTTCGAGTTCATCGCGATTTATGTTTCAATAGGATGAAACAATGTATTTAATATCTGCTCTTTTCATGTACCTACATCTTATAAATTTCATCGTCTTACTTCATTTTATATATGCATATTTAATTCAAAGGAATGATATCTCGGAGTCATTCACAGTAGGCGGATCGCGGTAACCCTTCTTTTCAAACATTTTTTTATAAAGATTTCCTAGCTTCTTAGCTAAGACGACGAGTTTACAAAGACGCCGGCAATGGTTGTAAATTGTGAAATGGTATCAAATTAAATGGGCGTAATTTGTCACACCTCTCCATTTCAGTAAGAGTGTCGATCCCTAGTTTCCCATGTTTCTCAATTTTACTATTAGTTAACGATTTTATTTTTTACATTAAAGGGATGCGCACCCGCCCTCTATATTCACGTGGAGGTATCAGTGACGCCGTTTTCAAGTTAGCGGGTTCGGTATCAAGTGACGTGAACAAGTGAGCATCGGGCCTCAGTATCCGGTACCGATTGCCTTCGTTCGACTAAGAGTCGTCTCTATAACTGCGTCTTTTCGCCATGCTGTCGGTGCGCCGTTTGTAAACACGATACTTCCTTCCACAATTCACGAGTCTCGCATGTGATTGCGGCCCCTTTACTTTAATCAAATGGCTGCGACAAAGGATTGAAAAGAACGCTCCTCGATTTCGTACAAGCGATCGGTATTGGCTGCAGAATTCCTTTACGGATTGCCGACATTTTTTGCCAATGCCTCCGTAAAGTAGGAGAATTTTTTCGCATATGTTGTCGAGTTATCACGTTGCGCTGGTTCCAGAGTACTCTAAACAGTCGGAGGTTCCCACGTATTTTGTTGTATAGTGTGTAGCTGCTTGACCGCGTTGACATGTTTAACGATTTAATGAATAAATATTACTCTACTAGCTTCTTGAGAACCATTTCAAGCGTCGAGTAGTAGGAAATGTTTATCGTCATTCAGATAAACTTTCGAAATAATGTGACCAGTAATTGTATCGTAGCCTCCTTTAATCACACCCTTAAGATTAACCTTCCGGCAAATGTTGTTGGTATTTCTATTATGACGTTTTGATGATTAACTTAAGTTGTTTTTGATTACATAATGGAGAGTAAGGTATGTATATCCATTGGTATTTGTTTATTTTTCTGTAGTGGTTATTCAATTATGTTAATGCCAACCGATAGTGTATCATCAACTTTAAAAGTACCATCGTGTGCATTGTGAATTATTTAATTATACAATTACAAGTGTCAATGTTAATACAAATACAGCGGATTTATCTTCACAAATTGATTATAATTATAACATTTTACTTGTCTACGATAAACAATAATTAATTTATTAAAAACATAATTTCGGAAGTTGTACACCTAAAAATTATCAGACATTAGAGTATTATCTTATAGTTTTTATCTTCCTATATTCGTATAAGATAAGATGGTAGTATATAAACATATCTGGCTCACAATGTGCCGTATATTTTAAGTACAGATTAAAGTACTCTGTCGTAGTTTATACATATTAAAATGACTTTTTTAAATAAAGTAGTGTTAGTAACTGGTGCCGCATCGGGACTTGGCGAAGCTATTGCATTGAAATTTGCAAAATTGTCATCAAGATTAGTTTTAGTTGACAAGAATCTAGCGTCTTTAAACAAATCAGCTGATAACTGTGAAAAAGTGTCTCAAACAAAAGTGTTTCGAATTGCAGCGGATCTAACCAAAGATGAAGATGTTCAGAACGTGATAGAAAAAGCAATTAAAGAATATGGTAAAATAGACGTACTTGTCAACTGTGCTGGCATTTTTAAAGTCGCAAGCATTCTGGACTCTAATTTGATTAAATTGTATGATGAAATAATGGCTATCAATCTAAGAGCATTGATTACTATGACTACTGCTGCGTCACCGGCTCTTATTGAAAGTAAAGGGTGCATTGTCAATATTTCAAGTGTTAGTGCCACTCTCAATTATGCCGATTGTCTCATTTATGGTATGTCAAAAGCAGGAGTTACTCATTTTACAAAATCTGCAGCACTAGAGCTGGCACCTTTTGGAGTACGGGTTAATTCAATTTCACCGGGAGCCATGAAGACAAACTTGCATTTAAATTCCAACATCAATATGACTCAAGCAGAAAGTGACAAACTATTTGAATCATTCATAGAAAAGACAGCATTAAAACGCTTGATAAAGGTTGAAGACGTATCAAATTTAGTTTCGTATTTAGCAAGTGAAAAAGCAATCGGCATAACTGGCTCAGATTTTCTTATAGACTCGGGTCATACTTTGTTATAGTTATGTTACATCAAACATTTTACTGTGCATAATAAAGATAACATCAGTGTAATTGTATGTTTTCTTTTCTAGATAAAACTTAAGGTTAGTGTTATCGTATTAGTGATTCGTCTGAAAGGAAAATAAAGGTACTTACCTATTATAAGATTTATTATATTTTTATTTTATTATCTTACATGATTAAACTACCATTCAAAATTCAAATTATGTTTTGAATCTCTAACAAATGACATAGGTACTTACTACATACAAAAAAGAAGAAAATTAACACCAAATAGTGTTACTTAAATATAAAATCAGAAAAGCGGCTTTATTGAAAAAAAATCTATCGGCCTAAAATAACATAATTGAACATTTGATTAGGTTTGTCTAGTAAATACATCCTGTTGTTATATTGTTACAATTTGCTGACACCACGCGTCTTATTTGAATGAAATATATATTAATCAAACGTTACCTTACCTCCTCAATGTTAACATATGCAACAATGCTCCACCTTGTTTTATATTCGAGTAAAAAAACTTAGGTTGGGTATTAGAAATTAAACTAGTTTGTAATTCTACGAGATCGCTGAGATCTTATCGGTCGATCGGTTACTCAACCCTTTAATATATGCGTCGCTTTTTCGATTCGGAATATTTTAATAGTAACTGGCCATGTGGAGACCATATTATGAACTTGGGCACGAGTTTTGTTCGAATAGCTACAGAGAACTCCGCATTTCCACGAGCACTGGAGCAATAAAGTAAGCAGTTTTACAAGTGAGTGGCCTCAGAACGAATGCACGGGTTAGCGTAGCCCGATATTCTTATTTTATGACTCTGAAAAATCTTGCAAAGAATATTTTTCCGGGATCATGATATAATGTTGATATTACCGAGTTCCGGTGGAAGCTTTTCTCGGACAAAGGTTACATATTATGCGGAAGAGTAAGCTGTGTGTAAGATGTGTAAGTATCTGATGTTCAGTTGGCGCATATAAAATAATTTAAGTTACCTCAAGCTCATTGAAACTTATCGGCCTTAAGTTATGAAAGGAATTCATTCATCTTGACGGATGAAGACACATTCAGGGGAACTTTGTTCAGAAATAAGAATGCTCGGACAGTTACAATGCTCTCACATTAAGTTGTCACGCGGAGTTCTCGCGCTCCAATTAAGTGAGATTTATTTATCCCTTCAATGTCATTCGACTCCTCGAAAGATTTAACTCGGCAGGACAATTGTTCCCCAATTTTCTAAACACCTCGACAATGCTCTAGTAATTTGTTCCATCCTCTTAGCTGTTTGATTGTTTGCTTTGGGAAAACACGGGGCGTCATCGCAGCGCCAGGGTTGTCGCTTTGTACCGCCGTTCGCATTCGATATTCATTTGCTCAGATGCTTTGTAATCATTCGGAGTTTGAATAGGAGAGGGAATTTAAATCATGTTGCCATTAACGTTTACGTAGATTGCGAACGTTTTAGCGGAAATGATTATGCCCTTTGCATTATCAGACTCTAAACCCTGATATTTATTTTAAATAATGAAATTTTTATGACTCTATCTCGCTCAAATTTAGCTTGTCACGTCATGACTGAACCTGTATTCATCAAGTTGTAGTCTTTTGAAACCCAAAAGGTTTTCAAAAGGTATAACTGGTTTGTTAATTGGCTACCGGGAACCACGTCTTTGTTAAACATGAACCACACCCTGCGTTTATCTAAGTAGTGGCTTATTTTAAATGATAAACGAGCTCCCAATCGATTTGAATAACAAGCAGGCAGATGCTCTTAATCCCTTTGATTTCATTAAACGCATGCGCCCCTTGGCTCCTGTCGGAAATATCACTCGAGTGGAGGCCTATCCTCGATTCAACTATGTGTTGTCTGTAATAAGGTTCATTGGATTTCTATAACGTCATTTGTGAGATCCGTCTATGGAATTTTGAGTGCATTGTGCTTTTGAAAATATTATTACGTGACCTTACCAAATTTAACTAGATGGTCGCACAAGTCTGCAGACAAAATTGTTAAATGTCATCATCATCATCAACAATACCAAAGGCCACATTCTGTCCTGAACATTTCAAAACTTTGAAATAATACACCGATTCAAAAGGAAAGAAAAGATTTTAGGATGAAATGTATAATTTTAAGAAAAGTATTCCTGGTGTACCCTATTTGTTATCCAAACAATATTGTGTAATCACCGCCGCTATATTTTCTTTTTCCTCTGCGGAGATGCAAATTAATTCCCAGTAGAGGTTATTCCAAATTCTTAGCAATTGCAGCGTCATTTATTTTATCGTTTCGGATGAAGCCAAGTGAAAAATCCGTCAACATTAATCACGTCGATACTGAAATACAATTTCGAATGATCGAAAAATTTACATAAATAATTTATACCCGTGAGGTTCTGCGCCCCTAACCCAAATGCCAGTGTTGTCTTGTTACAAAGATCTTCATTGATTTGGACTATTTATTTATTCATTTCTTCAAAGATGCGTCTTTTTCAAGAAGTGAAAGGTGAAGAGATTCAAATTTATTATAAGCAATTGACAGTCGAAAATATGCATAAAGAAAAGATGTAATTACAAACACCTTGCAGATGTTCTTGACGTATACAAGATCTTTAAAAGGCAAGTATTTACTCTTAAAAAAGTCAGTTAGGTAAGTTCCGATTAAACAGGCGACTTCTACAATGAACGAGTGTCATATTTAACTTCCCAAGGCCACCTCCTTACAACACAAATACAGATTACAGTCATTGTATAATCAGGTTTATGTCGATATTGTGGTGTTTGTGGTGATAAGGTCGCTGCGCTGGTGGATTTAATAGTTGTATAGCATTTACATCATGTTTATGTTAATTATTTTGAATCTATCGTTATCAATGAATTTACTGGTGTGCTGTATGAAGTATTTGAATTGATTGATATAAATAGCCAGTTTGGGTGATCACAGCGGGTCACCGCGAACATATTAGCTGGCAGTTCACTTATCTGAACTCACCTACATACGGAGTCCCCTGTTGGTCCGTTCTCTGCCGCGCTTGATGGAGTATTATGTTAGGCATGTGACTGTGATCGATTCGATCGAATCTCTTTTCGGACAGTGCGAGTTTTTTTTTACCAAAGCTAAGCCTACGTCGAGAAATACCTCGCCGAAGATGATGTAGCGTTTGCAGTTTACAAGCGTGTTGTTATGATGAATAGCCCGTGTTTTGACCTCTGTTTTGGTGTGTTTCGACGATGTTAATCGATTTTTGTTAGCTGCATCCGTGACAGGCGCTGGTTCTGATTAAAAGTTGCATCTTTCAACTAATCAAGTAACTAATTGACAAAAAGCATTTCAATAACAAATTTATGGGCTGTCACATAGCAAACGGTCACCGGAAACACTAAACATTTTCGACCAGTGCGTTGTCAACCTTGACCCCATCTCCCTGCCCTTTTCTAGCATAAAAGGGGTAAATCTTTCTATAGCAGTGTTGTTTACTGCTGCTCATAGGTATTTTTTGATGTGCGAAAAATAGAAATAATAATACCATCGACTTATCATCGAAGTATCGATTAAGTGTTGTCAAAATGATTACATTATGAAATTGTCTTACACAATCACAATCAACAGCAGATGAATATACCATGGCGGTTAAACTTTCGATTAATTAAGCTTTAACTACATCGCGGGAGTAAGTAATACTTTATTATATACTTTTTATTTGTCTCCGTTACAAGGTATAGCGTCGTCCAGGCATGAGGCTCAGTCAATTAACCTTCGTTAGCTGCCAATAAATATCGCGATTCAGACGCGCACTTGCGCTTTCTTGGTCAAGCACTTTACGCCCTACGCTTAAAGACTATTTTCGGACTGCGTTTTCGGAAAAATTAAAAATAAAGGAGTGAGCCCTAGGTAGGTTTTAAGGCTAGACATAATTAACGAAGCGTTCCGGTAGCATTTAACCTATAGGCCGTTTAACTCGCGCCGCACCTGATAATTCATTAATGAATAACAATTTACCAGCTTTCAGTTTTTATTAAATCCACATACTCATTGAAATGTGTAGTTAGCGTAATGTGAATTACAACTGCTGTGTTTTTGTAATAGAGTCGGTGAAATATTTTACATCAAGAGTCCTTTAATCTTTCATTATTTAGTTATTCAGTTGCAATAAATACTTATCATCATCAGCCATTATAAGTCCCCACTGCTGGGGCTCAGGACTTCCTTATAGATGGATAATGGAATTGAGAATAGGCCATGACCCACCACGCGGGTCCAATGCGGATTGGTGGGTATTAACTACTGCAAACGCAGCCAGGACCAACGGCTTAACGTGCCTCCCGAAATAAGGGAAGCTCAAGGTAATACATTTTTGGTCACCCATCCCGTGTCCGACCATTGCGAAAGTTGCTTAACTTCAACGATCGCAGGCCGATCGCGATGTCCACTGCGCCACGGGCTCCTCAAATAATACTACTTAAGTTTAATTATTGGTAAAGGAAAGCTTCTTGTTAAATTACCTAAGTTTTGAAGTTGGTTTTGGTATTTTATTATGGAGTTTTTATTATTTTGGGCAGTCAAATAATACACTTTATTAAAATATGTAGTCTTATTGCTTAGATTATTTTACTAGCGTTAAAATGCATAATGCTCGACATTATAAAAGTAAAATGTATTATAATATTCTTTTGTTTCCTTCCTCATCAGAAGGTCTAAGTAGCTAAATGTCCAACAGCGCGAAACGTCTGATGAGCAAGAATGTCCATTTAGCGAAACGTCCAACTATCAAATGGTCTGTATAGCAGAACATCTATTTAGCAAAAAGTCATTTGTGAAATTTGTACACTCATGATAAAAAGGAAAAGTCATTTGTAAATTACATTACATTTATTTAAAAAACAAAATCTGGATTAAAAAGCTAGTAGCGCCATAAATATTATTAGGATATTAGGCGCACAAATTCCCCTGCATTTATTTACTTATTCTTTCAATATGACCATAGTGTATCAAAAATTCAAAGGGACTATCTTTTTGGCCCTCAAACTTTTGCAGGTCTTTTGTATTTGGCATTAAACATTAAATCGATCTTCCTTCTTTTATTTCCTTCAAATAATATATTCTTGTATTTGCGAGCGCTTCTTTTCTAACAGCTTTATGTAATGCTCATCAAATAGCATTTTTGACAATAAATTGTCAGTCACCATCAAAAAGATATGATTTAAGCTACATAGACCAAAGAATCTGTAGGTATGTACAAGTCTGTACGTACGTACATATTATAATTCCGTGTCCGTTTCCCTCCCGATGTAATTTGTGTGTTGAATTTTGTGCCTGAGTATCCAGACATTTTGATAATGTGACGATTTGCTAAATAGATGTTCTGCTATACAGACCATCTGACATTTAGACGTTTTGCTACATAGACATTCTGCTAAATAGACTTACTGCTCATCAGACATTTCGCGCTGTTGGACATTTAGCTACTTAGACCTTCTGATCAGAAAAGTTTTGTTTGCAGTCTTTCAAAGTGGTTAAGACTACTCAATCAATACTTACACACAAAAACTAAAAGCTGCTAAATTGAATGTTAGGTACAAATACGTCATCTTTATGGATAAAAAATACTATACTCGTTCGTCTAAGAAACACCAATCCTTTATTTAGGTAGGTATTTCTCTTGTATGGGTTTTGTTTGATCTTGCGGCGACCTATGATTTTATTAAGTACCATGAAATTATCAGCACAAATAATAATTTTAATGATCATGTTAAACTTTGAAACGCAGTGTTATAATACTACCCGCGTGGATTACATGACGTTATTCCGTAGGAATATATTTTTCGGGGGTAAAAAATTATTCCCATACCAAAAAACACGTCGATCCGTTGCTCCGTTTTGACGTGAAAGACGGACAAACAAACATGGATGGAGTATTATGTTGACAATGTTTGACAATCCACCTCATAAAGCATATTATAAGTACGTGTAGAGCGAACGAGCACTTGTGATTTTTAATCGGGCGATAGTTTGGTCGTTCTCGGATTTAGTATAAATAATAAAATAATAATAAATAACTTCTTACATTCACACCAATTATCTAAGCCCATTTTAATTTACTTAATTAAGAAACTGTATGATGGAAAACTTGATAACGGATAAATATATACTTAAATACTTTTTGTTTGTAAATACATACTTAATATATTACATAGAAAACACCCAGACCAAGACAAATAGACATGTTCATGCACACAAATATTTGTCTTGTTCGGGAATCGAACCCGAGACCACTGGCGCAGAAGGTGGGTAGCCTACCCCTGCGCCAAATCGGTCGTCTAGATAGTATAGAGTTATATGGCAGTGCGCGCACTCTCGATTAAACTATCGACCGATCAAACTATCGAAAATGACTGGCCGATAGTTGTACGATCAAACTATCGCACAACTATCGGCCGGGCGGTAATGTGCATGAAGGACTATGAGAGCGCGCGCACTGCATTCAACTAAATTATCGCCCAACTATCGGTAGACTGCGCATTCAGTATCGAACTATCGAAAATGACTGGCCAATAGTTGTACAACTATCGGACAACTATCGCACAACTATCGGACAACTATCGCACAACTATCGGCCTGTGCATGAAGGACTATGTGAGCGCGCGCCCGGATTCAACTAAAGTATCGACCAACTATCGGTCGACTAAAAATCACCAGTGCGCGCAGGCTCTTAAAACCAAACTATCGGCCGACAGTTTGATCACGATCGTCTTACGATTCCGACTAAACTATTGCCCAATTAAAAATCACAAGTGCGCGTTGGCTCGTAATAACACGTACGTAGTCGCGGACGGCCGCCTATTCTATAATATTAAGCGTGGATTTGCACAGTCACCACTAGACGTAGAAACGGTCTGGCCGCTCGTCCCGCAGTGTGACTCCGACTAGACGATGCCGAGTCGTCGTTTTAATAATTCCTCACGAATTAATAAGCCTTGGCCACGCCCCAAGGCGTCTACGCTATGATTAATACACTATTGCAGATGACTACCGGGTGGCTCCCACTGCCCCACCACTCACGAACTTAGCTCAATTCACACACACATTATTTATATCGATTACGTATGCCAATGCGGCCGTATATCAATCCGAGTGTTAATATTTAAATAATAACGTCAGATTATAAATTGTTTCCAGCCAGACACTTTTAATACTCGTTTATAACGAGATGGTGTTTTTATCGATAGTGTAGATCTAATTTCTGTGATAACTTACAATGTGAAACTTGATGACGATATTTATATACAATTTATGTTTTTATCTCTTTTTTTAGGTTTCCTCTCGTGGCTTTGCTTGTGTGTGCTAGACGATGTTTTCCCTTGGGAATGAGATATTTTCCCGGGATAAGAAGGGGTCAATACCATAATCTTTCTCTGTGCCAATTTTCATTCAGATCTGTTCAGCTGTAATGCCGTAATTGAGTAACAAACATCCAAACTTTTTTCATTTATTATATTAGTAACATCAGTTTCTAAAACATTTTTATGTCTGTCTATTGAAGTGATTTTTTTTGATAAACTTACTTAAACAAGTATTACTTAAAAGTGTGAATTATTTTGAATTTTAAGTTAATATATACCTAAGTACACAAAAAATAATGTAAATTAAAAAAAATATTACACTATCACATACCAAACTTTAGTAGCTAAGCACTCTGTCTAGTTTTATAGATATTTGGAAACAATGAGGGTTCCACATACACCCAAACGTGAGAAAATATCAAAAAGTTCGTTTTCAATATTAACCCGACCGGGAATCGAACCCGAGACCTCTCGAGATGGCAGCACCTTGAAAATCGGAGCGTACACCACTCGGCCACGGAGGTCGTCATTTAATGTAACTTTGACTTTTCAAATTAAAACCTACATTTTGTCTTTTTGTAATTTTAACTGTACTTTCCTACGTTACACTGATCACCAAAAGAAAAAGGTTATCTTTTATTATCCCGTTGTATGGTATAACTTAACTATTCAAAGTTTTGTTCTTTGTTTAGTACATTACCGCAGAGTAAGTAGCATTTATCCTAATCCAAAGAAAGGATAAACCAAAAAAAGCATATTCATAAAAACATCATTTTGTAAATAGTCATCGGGATAATGCGTAACGGTGAACTTTGTTTTAAAAAATATTTAATACTTTTCAAGTCATTGTTAGACTAAGCTTTTAGGTTGTTTCTTTCTTTTGTTGCACTTTTTAACTATCTGTGTGGTCTACGATATTTAAAAAAAATCGGCCAAGAGTTGGGCTCGCTCATGAAGGGTTCCGAACCCACTTAACGTACCGATTACGTACACCTAGCAAAAATACCACTATCATTTAAACCTTTCGCTATCCGGGCGACTGCTCTAACCTCTGAGCTACGGAGTCGTTACGAGAAGCGTCGAATTTATCCAATACTTCTTACGCGCTGTATAGCCAGCATTAATTTCAGCAATGTGAAGATATTACTTACTACCCTCACACACGAATGAAACCTTTCCAGATATTTGGCAATTGCTAAAGATGTTATTAAAATTTTTACTTTCTTGCATTTATAATGCAATTTTTATTATTGAAAAATTGAAAATTAAGTAAGTATTAGAAAAAAGCGACCCGTCTCACAATCAGCTCCGATGGGACGAGTCCCATCCCAGTCCCGTGGGTTCGAGAACCCACGACCTTTCGCTTCATTTAATCTATTTCAATCGTGTGCTAGGGTAGTAATATCTTCACATTGATGAAATTAACGCTGGCTTTATAGCGCGTAAGAAGTATTATTGGATAAATTCGACGCTTCTCGTAACGACTCCATAGCTCAGTGGTTAGAGTAGTCGCCCGGATAGCGAAAGGTCGTGGGTTCGAGTCCCAATAGAGCTGATTGTGAGACGGATCGATTTTTTCTAAATACTTAATTTTCAATTGAAATCAAATTATTTGCGGATGAAGTCGCGGGTGGCCACTAGTTATTAATAAACTTCAGGATCATTGCGCCATCGAATCAAAATTGATTAATAATAAAAAGAATTTGTCTGTAAACGAAACACAGTGACAACTCAAAATAACATTAAAATATTATTATGATTTGTATGTTAGCCAGCAATTTCGTTTAAGTTTGTAAAAGCAATCTGTAAACATGGTTATTATTTAAATTAATTTTAATAAGGAGAACAGTTACTTGCTTGTTAAAATTTTAATGTTCACTAAACGTCAGGAACATAATAAAGTAATATTTTCTCATGATATTTTAAGAGCCAGTCCCTTGCTTAGAAACTTAGTAAAACATACATAAACTACGACGAAATAATAACTTCCTCACAACACTACTACTACTACTAAAAAGAAAGTAATTATTTTCTATTGAGTTCATCACATCGGTGTTTTTACTATCTAATTATATAGAAGGATGCTTTAAAAACCTTAGTACTGTCATAAAACTTAAGCAATAGCTATACAGTGATTTCATGTTGGGTGTAATATTGAACATGGCTAGTAAAGGTAGCGTTTGTTCTTTAATCTCATACATATAAAAGTATATGTATAAGTTTAAAGAACAAATAACTTTTTTGCTTAGGCACCTATTTGATTTAATTTTGTAAGGAAAAATATCTCATACCTATTTAAAAGGATTGTATAGCAAAACGGTCTCATACAAACGGCGATAAAACGTTTTCTACCCTCTAAACTTTAACAAACAGCAATGAATTTTTGGTATGTTGTTGAAATGAATAAGAACTATGGCTTTACGTTTTGTTTTTTTTTTAATATTCATTGTAGATTTGAAAATATTGGCACGTTTTTGTTTTGTATGAAATCACTAAAGTGCAAATATTTCAAAATCTACTGTCTAATCTAATTTAATCTATCTATATTTTTAACTTCATCATTAAATATCTACATTTCAACAATAGTGAAATACTTATGGCGATATTGCAGGGTTCAACCAAATTGATTCACTTTGTTTGAAAGGAGCAGAAGTGAAATATACTGCTGTTTACACGTATCTTAAAAGTGAACTATCTAAATTATAAAGTGAACCATTCAATTCACATTGCTGAGAATGGACATCTAATGAATCATTCAATTCTTATGTTTACACGTTCAACTTTCGTCCAATTGCATTGAACGTTGAACGCAAAAGTGAAAATATTGAGCAAGCTGAATCCTTTCAACGCGATTGAATATGATTGACCATTGCCATTAAATGATTCACTTTTACGTTTACATTGTTCGATTGGTTGCTTCATCCAAATTGAAAGGCAGAAGTGAACCGTGTAATATCGCCATAACCCTATAATTGCTGTTATTATAAATACTGGTTAATCTTTCAAAAAACCGAAATAGCAGAGATGCCTTTTTCTCGTATGTGATTAAAGGATTGTTTGTATCACCGGTGAAGAAACAATCCCTGAGCAGGCATTTATCCCGAGTTTTGGAAGATAGCTTAAACTGTTGGTTTCAGCTGCATTGGCAGTTTGTATTTTCCGTTAGACCGGGCGGACACGAAAGTTGGAGGTGTAAAATTTTTTACAGTATGCAAATTTGCGAGAACGTCTTAGACGACGGCATTTGTAAGCACTATCAAAATTAGATTTTTTATCCCTGTGCATCACACTTGAAATTTAATTTTAAAATGTAACAATAAAAGTACGCGTGTGAAAATGTGAAAAGTATGCAAACGCATATTTGTCACTTATACTAGAAACGTTATAGATACATCAATTTGCAAACTGAAAAAAAAATCTTTTAGAGCCGAATATTTAACAGTTTCATAAACTTATTCTCGAAATTTGCACTCGCCCGAATAAATTTTTTCAGTATGTAAATTGTTGTATCGATAACGTTTCTAGTATAAGTGACAAATATGCGTTTGCATACTTTTCACACGCGTACTTTTTTTTGTTACATTTTAAAATTAAATTTCGAATGTGATGCACAGGGATAAAAATTCTAATTTTGATAGTGCTTACATATGTCGTCGTCTAAAATGTTCTCGCAAATTTACATACTGTAAAAAATTGTACACCTCTAACTGTCGGTCTACGTGGGCTCATGGTTCGTTCTTCCTTGCAAAAATATTTTTATCCATCCATAAGGCATGTGCTTGAACATTAAGGACATTAACTGGCTGATGATGATATGAGCTAAAAAGTCTTCTTGCAAGTCTTGCAACCACAACGAATGTAATGAACATCGAGAAATCATTGTGAAAAATTGTGATAGAAAAACCACCAGCCCCATTGTAAGTAGCTTAGAAATTTCGTGTTTATTTTTTTTGTGAAACACAACTTATGGATTGGTTTCCCAAAAAAAAAACCATAACAAATTTCTAACCTATCACGTATTTTACAGGACTTCCAAAGCAAACTCTCACCTCTGAAATCCACTTTTCTGACATTTCACTAGATTTAGTTTAGTTCAACGAAATTACTGAACTTTTTTAATAAGAAGACGTCGCTCGTAAATAAGAATATTTAATATCTACCGTGATTTCGTGGTATCCCTAGAGATTTTGTGAAATCTTTGATATCCTCATTTCTCTGCGACATATATAACAGATAGATGGATAATATAGATAAAGCGGGCGTCTACATTTTAACAGTATCCCATCCAGCTAGACGTATACAACTAAAAAGTATCATTCTAAACGTTATCCGTGCAACCGTTTCGGGTACCCGCTAATAACCGGGTTGTTCCGAAAACGTCGCCGTTTAGTCGCACGTGACCGTGGACACCTGCCACCGGGCGATCGTGCCGATATGCCTCGCCAGGCAACGGGGGCTATTCTGATATTGCATCCGAAATGTCTACTATGTTTAAAAGCACAATTGTGTGTCCGTTTTGGAAACGTGATCCTTCGATTTTTTGAGACTTGTGGTTAACGCTTTCCAATAAACCAATGATCTGTGAGTTTAACAATCAGAAGTATATCAGAATATATAGAATATCAGAAGTATTACGGAATATAACGTTGTACTTGCATATTAAACGCAATATTCTTCCATAGAAGTATGTAGAGATCACGATTGCCACTGGCTACGGATCCCTACATACCTATGAGGAACCTATGTAGTCATAGGTTGTCTTTTCCTATTGAGACTTGCTCGATCCATTCTTAAAAATTATGGGGTACTCTTGAGCTGATAATTCTGATAAAAATACATGAAGATATTGGGTTATTCCTAAAGGACCACAGCTCTATTGTTTTCAAAAAATGTAAGTTCATACTTTGATTCCCAACGGGTCCACGACATTAAAAATAAAAAAGCATTTTCTTTCCCAGCAGTTCCATGAGAATATTTGGTACAACCAACAGTAAAAGCTGGGGGTTGTATCACTTTTGGAATTTTTGTTGTAACTATTCCGTAACGTAAACATTTTGTCAGTTATGTCTGTATAACTTTTCTGCTTGTCTAATAGAGAAGTGTATTGTGTGTAGTGTCCAAATATTCTAACCAGATTTCGAATGTTTAAAATATCTAGTAGACAACATCGAGCGATTTAAAATTACATGCCCTACGACCCCTTTCTAAAGCTTCTTGGACTTATTTGTCTCGTTATAGCTATCGACGACGATCTATAGGTACAGTATTACCTCGACTTTAAGGAAACTTGGAATAGCGGCACGAACGTTGTTCTGCCCTCTTGACACCTTTGTTTGCTCGTCAAGAACCAATTTGTGCTTTACAAAACTGTGTTTTCTTCCATTTACACGGAGAATAGAAATCGATATAGAATTTATGTGGGACAAGCCCTTCGGTGTTATTTGGTTTTAAGTACCTACCTTTTCATTATTATTGTTCGAAAGCATTGGTATTGTTTGAATACAATAAGTAACGGTAAACATTATAATTCCAACTTTATTAGACATATATTTTCTACGGTCTTCCATATATTGAACTAGCTTTCCGCCTGCGGCTTCGCCCGCGTGGACTACATGACGTTATCCCGCGGGAATGTGATATTTTTCTGGGATATAAATTACCTAGCCTATGTTCCTCTCCAGGCTACAAAGTATCTATGTCCCAAATTTCAGCCAAATCCCCAAACATCTAAACTTTTACATTTATATATTTGTAGGATTATGTTTACCAGCAGCACCCAAGTTTAAAATTATTTATTTTGCTTTTCTTTAAATCCGTTACACACGTCCGGCTTATTGAAAGAATCCTAAGTAAATTTTATCTTGCATAATGCTTTGTTCGCAAAGAAATATGATCTTCGCCGCGTATCTTCCACAAATATTGACTTAACGATGATAGCTTTACAATAGCTTCGACACCTGAGCTAACAACTTACTGAGTATTATTTACTGCTGCCATTATTAATTGGCTCTTCGAACTTACGAATAAGTATTAAGTGTTCTGTTAAAAATAATACTGTAATAGTATTACTTTATATGATATTCCTCGGCTGAAAAAGGCCTTGGACCGGCCGGTAAATCCTACATTTGCCATGGGGATTGTAAAACACAACAAGTTTTAAGTATAGTTTTAATAGTTTTGGAATAAAGTGGCTGTGACATACGGACGGACGGACAGACAGACAGACATGACGAATCTATAAGGGTTCCGTTTTTTGCCATTTGGCTACGGAACCCTAAAAAGGAGTGTAATGATCATTACGATATAGGTTCCTTATTTTATATTTTTACGACCGATTTGGCGCAGGGGTAGGCTACCCACCTTCTGCGCCAGTGGTCTCGGGTTCGATTCCCGAACAAGACAAATATTTGTGTGCATGAACATGTCTATTTGTTTTGGTCTGGGTGTTTACTATGTATATTAAGTATGTATTTACAAACAAAAAGTATTGAAGTAAGTACCTATATATTTATCCGTTATCAAGTTTTCCATGATACAGTTTCTTAATGAAATTAAAATGGGCTTAGATAATTGGTGTGAATGTAAGAGGTTATTTCAATCATTTCAACCGTACGTTATTTATTATTATTTATTTATTTATTATTATTTATTATTAAATTTTCTTGAAAGTTATTTATAAAGTGTGTCAATATATGTTCAGGTATGAGTTCATAACTCTAATATTATGAGTGTAGATAATAGTATTTTACGTGTGGTTTTTTTTGTTAACCATGACTTTTAGAAAGAGTTATTTATATTATTTTATAGTTATTGATTTATTATTTATTATTATTTGTACATAGACTATAATAAAAGTTTAACTAAGAACAAGTTAAAATATCAAAACGTAACGTATATGTGTGGTCTAGTTTTGCTTCAAAGTCTGCCGACCGTGAATCACAATCGTCCGAATTTAGTACTTATAGCAATAATAAATAGTAAATAATGCTCCATAGTCATTCGTTTCGTACGCAGAATCTTATTGTGCCCGAAGTAACGTAGTTCAGTTGCTCGTCCTGGTATTGGGATTCGATGCCAGTATGTTTTCTTAGAGCATCGCTCCCATTCTTGAAAACCAACCGCGTGGTCACTGTTTACCTTTGTAAAGCTCACTATTGTGCTCCCGGGGGCGATAATTGTAGGCGGACATGTTTTTTTATCGATATTTTTTGTAGTATTATCGTGTCTGATGATATTTTAAATGTTTGTGTTTCTGCTCAATGTGATGTCCAGTGACGTGTAGGGCCCGTATCCATTGTACCCAAAGCGCTGAGTCTGCTAAGACTGTTTGCTCTTGCTGCCTGCCTCGCATACCTTTGTGAGCTTTCAGTATAATATACGGTTAGAGTAGGGTGAATGTTCTTGATGCTAGGAAACGTTGACGTGCATAAACTTCCTAGTTGGTATGTCAGAAAATCAATCTTTTTATGGAAGAGTCATAACAAGAGTTGAGAAAAAGGTCCTAGTCTTATCTGATTTCGTTTACAGTATCTTACTTACACCACTTACACACGGGTAGAGCTACTTATCACTCTAGTTATTATCTTCGGTTCTTTTCAAACAATTTTTTTTATTAATTTCCAACCCGAAGACTTGGTCCCTTGACAGATTTAGCCTAAAAGCTCGGATCATTATGTCTGATACACAAGCAGAGCTTTTTGAAATATAACCATTTTGTTAATTTTTAAAATATGCATTTGAAATAAGAAAGTGATCGTACATTAATATGTTATTATAAAATAAAAAAAAAATTAAATAAAAATAATTTATTTTCAGACCAAGGAGTCCATAGGTAATAGGTACATTTTATAGCACACAACATAACATAATCATTAAAATGTATAAAATTATAATTACAATTAAAATTAAATTCGACATTTTATGCATGGTAAGTATTATTATTTAATTATTAAGTTATGTCACAATATTATTATTCTTATTATAGGTAAGTATTATTATTATAGTGTTGTGAACCTACTTAGTAGATTCATCAAAACACTGTTCATAGAACATGTAGCTTAATAAATCTACCAAGCAGTGGAGAATCTACCCTATCGGCTATCATCCTCAGGATACTGTTCCGGCTTCCCCTCACCCTATACATAAGCGAAGTGGACTTTTTACGCATCATTGCATAGAAGTCATCCACTGCGGCATCTGCAAACATTCCAGATGCACTGCAGTATCGAGGAAGCCTGAACAATGCCCTGAGTGTATTATTGTACTGTACTCGCAGTGCATTATAAGCCCTCTGTGTAAAGCTGGTCCACAGACTGCTTGTGTAGAACGATTGGCAGAAGGCCTTAAACAATGTTAACTTCACTTCTGCAGAACTACAAGCAAATCTGTGCACCAGCATATTACCACGAACTGATAATGCCCTGCGTTCCCTGTCAATATCAAGGTCATCCTTCAAACTATCCATTACAATATGACCAAGGTATTTAAATTCAAAAACACGATTTAAGGGCATTCCATTTAAAGTGACAGGTGGCACATTCAAAGGCAGTTTATTTTCACTTTTGAAAATCATAAATTCGCTTTTCTTTTCATTATATTTCAGTCCATGTGCTACTGCATAGCTTTCACACTTATTTAACAAGGTTCTAAGACCTCCAATTGATGGGCTCAGCAGCACCATGTCATCAGCATAACTTATATTGTTTACACAGATGTCATCTATAAAGCAACCAACATGAGTACTACTGAGCTCATCAATTAATTGGTTAACATAAACATTAAATAACAAGGGAGATGTTAGGCCCCCTTGCCTCACACCACAATTCAACTTATATTCGTCTGAGTACTCATTTCCCCACCTTATTACATTAGTTTGATTTGCATACCAGAAAGACAATATATTTATTACATCACTAGGCACACCATTCTCTTTCAGCTTTGACCACAATAAGTCGTATGACACCAGATCAAAAACCCGGGACAGGTCAAGGAAGGCAGCATAGATTGGAGTTTTTCTTGTGACATAATAATTTACTGTATACTTCAATGTCAATATTGCAGTTTCGGTAGACATTCCCTTGCGGAACCCAAATTGGGAATCATTTATTTTAACAAACATATCAAGTGAAGTATTCAACAGACTATCAAATACTTTTGCCACCACCGTGGCCAGTGAAATTGGTCTATAGTTATTCTTATCTGATAAGTCACCGGTTGGATTCTTGACAATCGGAGTAACAACAGTTTTCATAAGCTCCTGAGGTAAATAGGAGTGTCTAACACAGACAGTAAATAACATAGACAGGAGCCTAGGTAGATGAACCCCTGCATGCACCAAGTGTTCAATACTTAAACTGTCATGTCCTGGTGACTTGCCTTTTTTCATACCTTTGATCACATCAAGGACTTGTTTGCCAGTAAAGTGAATCAAATTAATAGGACAGTTCTTAGTTCGAACACCTGCCGCGTACAGCCTAGAGGTGACTCAATCTTAAAATGCTCCTTAAAAAGATTTGCAATTTCTCCCGGTTCACTGACCTTATCAACACTTACAGGCAAGCTCGGTTTACTATTTAGTTTTTTTATATCTTTCCAAAATTTACTGAATTTTTTTGCAGAATGTTTAGATGCAATTATGTCCATTTTGATTTGATTTTGACAAACATTTTTCTGACAAAACTTAAGTCTTGATTTAAATATTTTTCTACTTAAACACATGTTTTCGTAGATGGGACCACTAATTGGTTTACCATGAAGCACAAATAACTGATAATTTAGCCGAGCCTGTCTATGAGCTTCACTCACATGTCTGTTCCAACCCACTATACATTTTGCTTTCCTAGATTGAGTTGCTGTCTTACTTTGGCTATCTCTTGCTGCTTCAGACAATACATCCACAATGTTTTTATATAATTTGTCTATAACAGCTCTATGTTCTACATCACAACACATAACATCAGCACATGTTTGAAATTCCACCGGGAAATCAATACATTTAAGTTTTTTACTACATATTTCATTATAAGATTTTAAACTTTCGCGTTCCATTATAATTATAAACAAGAGTAACGGGACTCAACGCGACATTTATTATGAAGTACATATTATTATGTATTATGTATAATAATATGTACTTCATAATAAATGTCGCGTTGAGTCCCGTTACTCTTGTTTATAATATTTCATTATATTTGACAATCTCACATTGATCTCTAATTCCCCAGATGACACCATTACATACATTTTTAGTTATTAAACGCTTAGACTGAACAATACCTAAGTCACACTCAACTTGTACTGGAAAGTGATCCGACCAAAATACATCATACAATATTTTTACATCAACAATTGTAGACCAAGCAGACTCCGTTACCACACAATGATCCAACCAACGTTTAGAACCATTAGCTTCACTTACAAAGGTATATGTATCAGAAGTCAGCCCAAGCTTCGTTATATCAGCACAGATCCAATCACTTTCCATAGAAAATTTAAGTAATTCATTACAAAAAGGGGTCAGAGGGTGAGCATTAAAGTCGCCCAAGACATATACATACCCAGCATTACTATTATCTATTATTGCTCTTATCTCTGCGAGACAATGTGTGAAAACAGGCAAGTTTTCAGATGTATCTATTATGATAACTGTAAACTATAGAGAACAAATCTACAGTTTCTCTGTAGAGCTATCGAAAATCTAAACACATTCTCTTGAGAGTATCCGGACCTAATTAATACTAGCGGCCGCCCGCGGTTTCACCCGCGTGGTGCTCGTTCCCGTTGGAATATCGGGATAAAAAGTAGCCTAAGTTACTCCTTATTACATCAGCTACCTGCTAGTGAAAATCCCGTCAAAATCGGTCCAGCCGTTTCAGAGATTAGCCGAAACAAACAGACAGACAGACAGACAGACAGATAGACAGACAGACAGACAGACAGACAGACAGACAGACAGACAGACAGACAGACAGACAGACAGACAGACAGACAGACAAAATTGTAAAACATGTCATTTTGGTATATGTACCATATAAATATAGTGGTGGCCACATAATTAAGGACGCCAGTCGATTTTCATACAAACGAGGTAGCTTTGAGGCCTTACATCTCAGCCAGGGATTGACCGAGCTGTAACCTGATGATGGCTATCCAGGAGATGAATGGAGGAGATCCAGATCGCTATACACACCCAACTAATCTGAACAGCATTCTAAAAGATGTAAGGACCAAAGTTCTTAGTTTCAGGATTTCCATACATTTTAATGCTATTTTGGTGATTGTTTTAAACATATCGAAACAGCTCTTAGAATGCTGTTCAGACGAGTTGGGTGTGTATAGCGATCTGGATCTCCTCCAATCACCCCTTGGATAGCCATCATCAGATTACAGCTCGGTCAATCCCTGGCGGAGAACTAAGGCCACAAAGTCATCTCGTTTGTATGAAAATGGACTGGCGTTCTTAATTATGTGGCCACCACTATATAATCATATGCATGTAGTAAAAAGCGGTTATTTTAATGTTACAAACAGACACTCCAATTTTATTTATTTGTATAGATGTATAGATTAAGCCTGCCTCTATGCGTCGCTTACTCACCTCATCATTTTTCGGCAAGGAAAGTGCCTAGTTGTTTTTGTTTAGTTGTTTACTTGTGCAATAATTGGTAACACTCCATATTATTTACCTACTTGTGAAAACGAATACACCTTAAGTGTCTCCAAAGTCACTTTATAATTATTTGAGCTTTATTGCATTTTAGAGCTGTCAGTTTCCCTAATAAAATAAAATAATATTTTATTAGTAAGTATCAAAATCCATCAGCTGCACTTTAAATTACACTATCACTCCTACGCATAATAATATTGTTGAAAAGGTAAACATCTTAGAATTCGCCCTTTTTGTTCGTTCCCAACAATTGGTTGCTTTCAATGAAATTACGGTATGCTCTATCACCATGCATTTTTGGTACAAATTCTGTTCCCTTTGTCGGATATCGGACATCTATTATGATGTTTTTAATATCTGTAGGAAATGCTTCCATTGATGTTCTGTGGTGCTGCCGATGAATATTGAATTGTCCGAATCAAAAATAAATTTCAAAGAAGGCAGTATGTTTAGAACCAAACAACAATAACAAAAAAGTCGGAACACGCCTGATTCATGTTCATAGCACCGTTTTATATAATTCCGAATGAACATAATTATTTACATTAATGTTCACTGTTATCTAGCCTCATTAACGATTTAATATTTTACCAGTTTCGTGGTGTTTAAATGCTGATTACAGGACGTATAAAATTCACTATAAATTCTTTATTTATGTGACAAAAAGGAAACAGTGGGGACGCTCTTAGAATTAAATATATGCTCGCGATCATAAAATAAAGAATTTATAGGCGTCCTTTGGTATTACCACGGCTCGGTTTTATGGCTTTACGGAGCGTTTATTCAGCGTTGCGTGGTCGTATCACGCGCATTCCAGATAACTCTACGCTCCTGTTGTCACTGCGAGGGCAATTTCGTCATTTGCATGAGGAGTCCCGTCTATTATAACATTCACGTTTTACGGACCGTTTAATTAAAAGGGATCTTTATGACTCCAGGTGAAATCTGCAACTCTTATCTTTACTGTATTTTTAAGGTATACTATAGCACGTATAAGTTGTCTTGTCTTTGTTACGATCAGCTTACTTCTTTTTATAAACGTAACATTACATAAACCTTTTATTAGACAGAAAAAGCTAATGTTTGTGTTGTCTTATGTTACAAAGGAGAGTATGAATGAAATAAACACCGCTTCGAGAACCGTGACCAACAAGTTAACACGACTATTCTGTCTATAAGCACGCGTGAAATTGTGATTATGAACACAATCAAAGTGTATTTTAGTCCATCCCATGTGTGTGACCTTCTCGACGCGCCTTCCTCTGATTTTCCATATAAATAGATGTAGTTGATTAACTTATTGTTAAACGTTAAATTTCTTAACTAAATAAAAATGCAAAACTTGAAGACGGCACTCAGCTTGTCACTCGAAAATAAACGTCTTTTCTAGTTACGGTACAACGACAAAAATTATCCGAAAAGTAGCTAACTTAAAAGCGTGAAATTGGACAGATCCAAAATGGATTTTCAAGTCTTTTTCCTTTACCGAATACACCCACCTCTTTTTCATTAAAGAGTGTTTTTTATCGAACTCCAATGCCAATCTTAAATATTTTATTAAGCATTGTCGAGCCGTTTAAATGAGTTTCGATTGTTACTTGACAAGTTATTTAATAACTAGGTAACTTCTAGGAAAGTCAATATTGTGGGTCAGCTGAATTAGAAATATTAAATGCTTGCGTTTAATAAGTTTAGGGAGAAACCTACACAAACTTATTAATTAATTAATCGTTGTTAACTTAACAGCTATATGAAGTCCAATAACTATAACCTTGTTGCCCATAAGTTTATATAAAAAAACTTTTTTTTTTGTAACTCGAACGAAAAATTGCACGTAAGTCTAAACGATATAAAAGAAGCGTAAAAATTCGTACAAAAATTTCTTTGTGCCTATGAATGGACCGCAAGATATTATTTTGAGCATATAATTTGATGCCGTTGCGCCCGCGCCGATGCCGGCATCCACATTGTGCGCGATTCGACACGGTTTTTATGAAGTGGCTCTCGTCAGCGGCGGGTTGGGATAGGTCGTGGTCATCATTGTAATATGCTTGTCATTTGTCTCTATGATGGTAAGGGAATTAAAATATCATGAATTACTTGATTCTCGGGCCTTAAAATTCTCCTCTTGAACATTTTGCCATGAAGTTCGAATAATAAACCCAGATTTAAATAATTAAATAAAATTATTACGTCTCCTCTAATAATTTAGCCAATATTATTCACAAATCAGTAAGCTCGGTAATAAACTGTTTTCAATGACTTCGTTGGTAATACTGCGCCCAGCCTATTAACTACATTAATGGCGAAATAAATTCTTCCCCAAGACACTTTCAATGCCTTCATAACACTGGACTAGCGACCGCTTTCGTTTATGAGCAAAAACTGTTGTTGCGAACGAGACATAATTATTGGCAATGGACTGGAGGACTTAAGGCATCAATTACAGGAGAGTCATGGTTATGTTATTAGACGGCACTTCACACCTCGGGAATATTGAAACAGATTCTAGCATTCAACTGTTGCAAGTCGCCGATCTTATTATGATGAACTGTAACTTAACGCTGGTGCATTAGCCCATTCTGCAGGAACGCTAATGGTATAATGCTGGCGCAATCATACTCAGCAAACCGTTACAGCAACAGCAGTCGGAGCCAGCATCTCAGAAACGCCTCCATCCAAATGGGAACTATATAGACACGACGCGCATGCCCCTCATACCTTAAAGTGTCCGTCGAACGTGACTCGTGGGCCACATTATAATTACAGATCAGCGATTGTTGTGCCCATAAAATGTATAATTTATAAAAGCGGAACGTTGAATAAACCCGCGGATGCTTGTTTATTTTTTTCCGCGACAAAGTCGTCACAGCGCAGCATGCGCCCGTGTTACTATATTAGTTTTTGCTCATTCTAACCAACTAGAGCGGTGCCAGCGGATTTTTGCCGCATAACCATATTAGTGACAAGACAAATGATTATTACCCGTACATATCAATGAATGGATGGTGCATTTAAATCAATGCCAAGTAGACCATTAGATATTTTTCCTATAAAGATTTTTCTCTTATAATACTTTCGCAAAAATCGGCTATCGCTTTCGGCCATTACTTTTATGGTGAATCGTAAATTATTTTGAAGCGGAAAGGTGCGATACGAGATAAGTTAAAACCTCCATAGCCGAAACTCTTGAATGTGTGACGGCGTGACATTACTTGTTGTGGTTTTACGACCACCATAAACCTGCTGTATATTACCATTTACACTATTCTAATACGATTTTTATATCTACTGACTATTAATTGTGCTAGTCATTACTTAAGTTGGTTGGAATGGTTTATTGTAAATAAATAGGTTTCCCTATTTTTGCTATCAAATCAGAAGTTACCTTACAATTTTGAATAACAAATTCGTATCGGTCGATTGTATGCTATTTAATTTTATATTCGTCTACAAAAAAGGTTTTTTACCTGAATGCTGAGCGTTTGAAAAATTCGAGTTGCAATTTGACGTCTATTGTGTTGGAACAAAGGCTTGCGATGCGTTAATAAAACAGGTGCATCGCTTCCAAAGTTTAGAAGGAGGGACCCGCGGGATGTCGGGAATACGTGACCGGTACCATTCTATCCCATTCCCCACTTTGATAGCGTCCGTTTTGTGTAATTGCCGTTAAGGTTCGAAACTATTTTTCAGTGTTTAGACCTTTTTGTGGCATTGTGCCGCATCATTCCTGTCCGCCCACGTTTCATTAATGCGAATCTAATTTGTTTTCGGGGCGACTGGTCGGGTTCAACGGGGCTTTTGTTGTTGATCCGTTAAAATGATTAGCGAATGTTGTGGGCAGATGGTACAGAATAAATTAAGCGTGTTTTTTTGTAACCTGATATTGATGAGGTTGATGATTGAGATTGTAATATGCAGTCATTAAAAATTTTATGACTTCTTTACTAAGTTCTCACGATAAGTGTTAGTATTTTCACGAGATGCCGTGGAACGATAAGATTTTAATGTGCGCACTTTCGCTTGAATCGACGTAGAGATGATATCAACAACATCACTTCGGACATTATTTATTTCCTATTATCTATTTAAGTACACTATTCGTTTATGTACTCTTCCCAATGTTATTTGTTTTATTTGAACACAGTTCTATTTCAATCCCTTGCAAACCTACAAACCTCGTAATAAGAAGATCTTTACCATCTAATGTTATTGATATAGTGCTAATTGGTCTATCTCGAATTAGCTGATTTATCACTGCACGGCTAGGAGCGGGGCTCACTGCCAGACGGACCCATTTGTATCACTGAGCCGCTCGTCCGAAATCATCTCGTTCGCAATCAATCTCGGAACGGATTTCTAGTGCTCTTATTGCCCACTGATTTACCCTTTAACAAATGAATAGAATATTTAGACTGTGCTTTGTTTTTTCTTTCAAATGTGTAGGCTTAAAATATTTTATGAATATGTTTCTGCTATTAGTTTAGGCTTAACATTGACAGTACTTTTAACAGCATAGGGTTCACTGCCAGTCGGGCCCTTAATTGCATTGTATCACAGCTACTCGTCCGAAATCAATCTCTGAACGGATTTCTAGTGCTCTTGTTGCTCACTATTTTACCCTTTATCAAAAGAATGGTTAGGCTAGATCTTTTTTTGTTAAGCATAGTTTTAGGACCTACAATAATTGGAGTTTTCTTAGCATATACATACCAAAATGCTAATTCATTTATTGTAACTTAGAGTAATTGGGTTCACTGCTAGACGGCCACATTTGTACCACTGATCTGCTCAGTCGTCCGAAATCATCTCGTTCGCAATCAATCTCGGAACGGATTTCTAGTGTTCTTGTTGCCCACTGATTTACCCTTTAACAAATGAATAGAATGTTTAGACTGTACTTTGTTTTTTTTTTTTAAATGTCTAGGTCTAGAATATTTTATGCATATGTTTCTATATTAGTTTAGGCTTAATACATTAACTGCCGCACTCAGAGACGCTAGTTAACTTTAATTGACAATTAAATCTCTATCTGTCTCTTTTTTATGTCCAGTATTGAATAAATTAGGAAATATATTTAATGCCCAATTAAATTTAACTGGCGTCTCTGAGTGCGGCAGTAACAGTAGTTTTAACAGCTTAGGGTTCACTGCCAGACGGGCCCCTAATTTTATCACTGAGCTACTCGTCCGAAATCAATCTCGAAACGGATTTCTAGTGCTCTTGTTGCCCACTGATTTACATGGATAAAGTTGTCACAAAATAAGAAGCCCATTTAGAGTAATTGGGTTCACTGCTAGATAACCACATTTATACCACTGATCCGCTCGCTCGTCCGAAATCATCTCGTTCGCAATAAATTTCGGAACGGATTTCTAGTGCTTTTGTTGCCCACTGATTTACCCTTTAATAAATGAATGGAATGTTAAGACTGTACTCTGCTTTTTTATTTTAAATACATTTTTGGGGCCTAGAATATTTGTTCATCATGTCAGCCGAACGACGCCCACTGCTGGGCATAGGCCTCCCCCAGGGATCTCCACAACGATCGGTCCTGCGCTGCCCGCATCCAGCGGGTTCCCGCGATCTTGACCAGATCGTCGGTCCACCTTGTAGGTTGCCTGCCCACAGAACGTCGTCCGGTACGCGGTCGCCATTCGAGAACCTTTCCGCCCCAACGGCCATCGGTTCTCCGCGCTATGTGTCCCGCCCACTGCCACTTCAATGATGCAATCCTTCGAGCGATGTCGGTCGTTTTAGTTCTCCTGCGGATCTCATCATTTCTGATTCGATCGAGCAGGGAAATACCAAGCATCGCTCTCTCCATTGCTCGCTGGGTGACTTTGAGCCTTCTTATGAGACCCATAGTAAAAGACCACGTCTCACTTCCATAGGTCATTACTGGCAACACACACTGGTCAAAGACTTTCGTCTTGAGACATTGAGGTATTTCGGACGCGAATATATGTCGGAGCTTCCCAAACGCTGCCCATCCGAGCTGGATTCGACGAGAGATCTCTTTCTCAAAGTTGGACTTACCTAACTGGACCGTCTGTCCTAGGTAAACATAGTGGTCAACAACTTCAAGTGTAATGTTCCCAACATTAACTGGAGCGGGTGCAACATGGGCCAACAGAAGACCGAAGAGTATAACTTGCCACTTTGCTTGGCGTTCGTGGACTATGAGAAAGCCTTTGATTCGATTGAGACTTGGGCGGTGCTGCAGTCTCTCCAGAGGTGCCAAATAGACTACAGGTACATCGAGGTGCTGAGGTACTTATACCAAAACGCCACCATGTCGGTCCGATTACAGAACCAGAGCTCTAATCCTATCCAACTACAGCGAGGTGTAAGACAAGGAGATGTCATCTCTCCCAAACTGTTTACAGCTGCGTTGGAGGATATTTTTAAGCTGCTGGACTGGAAAGGATACGGCATCAACATCAATGGCGAGTACCTAACACACCTACGGTTTGCCGATGATGTAGTTCTTATGGCTGAGACCTTGGAAGACCTGAACACAATGCTCGAAGAACTCGGTAATGCTTCGCAAAGAGTGGGTCTTAAGATGAACATGGACAAGACGAATATTTGTTAGCCATTGGCAAATACCAAAATGCTAATTCATTCACTGAACTTTAAAGTATAGGTCATAAGTCATAAGACACTGCCGCCAGATGTCCCCATTTGTATCAGTGAGCCACTCTTCCAAAATCATCTCGTTCGCAATCAATCTCGGAGCAAATTTCTAGTGCTCTTGTTGCCCACTGATTTACATGGATACAGTCGTCACAAAATAAGAAGCCGATTTTGACATCATCATCAAAAAAATTTAAGGTTACTATCGGAGATGGTTTAATATGGAATATCTTATAAATGATCTTTTTTCTGTGAAAGAAAAGTAATCTTTAAGTTAATTATTAACCTGAAGAGCTATCTGATATAATAGTATAAAGGGGAAATTCCCTTTTTTAGTTTGTTTGTTTGAAACGGATAAACTCGAAAACTACTAGGTTTTAAAAGTTCTTTCACCATTAGAAAGCTAGATTCTTCCTGACTGACATAGGCTATATTTTATCCCGTCCCGATATTTCCACGGGTAAGCGTACCACGCGGGTAATTCTTTAATAGAGCTTGCTTTCTTACTTATAAGCAATCGAGTTAACTTATTATCTTGTTTCTGGTTCAATTTTTAACCTACATTAGTCGGCTCTTTTCTTGTCTCCTTAGGGCGTCTGTACAGGTTAAGCAACATTGTACGAGTAAAATCATACAACTACCTACATTTTGCATCCATTGAAATAAATATCTCTCTTTCTTGTCTTTTCGCGTATTTATTTTTTACTAGTGGCTCCCCGTGGTTTTACCCGCTTTGTACCAGTTCCCGTGTGAATATCGGGATAAGATATTATAGCCTATGTCAGTCAGGAACAAAAATGTTTTCTAATGGTGAAAGATTTTTAAAATCGGTCCAGTAGTTTTTGAGTTAATCGATTACCTACATTTTTCCAATTTATATTATTAGTACGAGTATATAGATGCATATAAATATGTTGTTTACAATGCGCAGTGAGAACAGTAAAGTTTATATTTTGAAGAATTAGGTAACAGGTTTACTGGACAAATGTAATATATTTTATTTTTAAGATATTTATATATGACTAGCTTTCCGCCCGCGGCTTCGCCCGCGTGATCTACACGACGTTATCCCGCAGGAATGTGATATTTTTCCGGGATAAAAAGTAGCCTATGTTCCTCTCCAAGCTATAAAGTATCTATGTCCCAAATTTCAGCCAAATCCGCTCAGCCGTTGTGGCGTGATTGAGTAACAAACATCCAAACATCTAAACATCCAAACATCTAAACTTTCACATTTATAATATTAGTAGGATATTTCATTATCTTTATCATAAACTATAGATTTTCCGCAGATTTTTGGTTAGTGTCTTAAAACAAATAATTCATAATTAAAATAATATTCGTAACTCTATCGTCATGTAAAAATAGATGATCAAAAAGAGAAAATAATTTAATGAAGGTAATAAGTATTACTTACCTATAATTTGTAACAGTGTGTAAACAGTGAAAAAAGCATCTTTAATAGCAATAGTTTATCTCTTGCGAACTTTATTGAAACCGACAGTTTCAATGTGACTTGAATAGCGTCGTCGAGCTGGTGAACATATACGTCTAAGGAAGACACCAAACAACATGCAATAAAGCTTCACAATAGTGCCTTGGGGGATCCGTTATCGTTTTCAATGGAGACGTAGATATCGACCAGCGGCGGAGTCACATGAAGGTTTATCTACCCGACCCGATAGTGGAAAGGACAAAAACAGGACACTCCACTGATCCCTGGACTGCGATAAAAGATTTTTGCGATTTTTCGAATTCTTTGAAACAATGCACTTTGTTCAGAAATTACTGGTACGCTTTTAGTTTTATGGCATCAGACAGATGAGTCTAACCTTACAGTGATTTATGGCGACCGTGAAATGAAAAGAATTGTTAGTTTTTATCTGAGCATTCATTTGTTTGAGCACTAATTTGCATACGACAAGACTTTTTTCCTTAAACAAAAGCTGCCAGTTGCATTGCGATGTTTCTGGTTTATACGCACAAATTGCGCTTTTATAGCCGTTCGCCGCAATTAGCTGGGCATCAATTAGTGCGTCTATGTGTTACGACGGGTTCTGGTCGGGATCAGTATAGCGGCAATCGGCAATTCGCCATTGGAGCGGCAGACGTGTGACGCAAACAGAAGCGTTGGGAAACTGTACGCAATAAAGGAGCGAGTCATCCCGAAGCACGTACGACAATTCGTTCTAATAGTCACAACTGACAATGCCGTATGTCTGCCATAGACTTGTGAACAAGTGAAAAGGGACTTAAAAATATGAAACAATTTTAACAATAAATACACGCATAACAACAATAATGAAAAATTATAAATTTGATAGTTATCATATTGAAGTTTCCCATAAAACATTTAATTTGTGAATTTTTCTTCTATTAATATAAATATAAAAGGATGATGCCAGGGTTTGTATGGATTCTGGTCCCACCTATCAATAGCTATGTGTGTACATAGTTGAATAGGTATTTTTGAGCTAATTAAAAGTTAAAATGTTGCCAAGTTCCAAATCCTAGTCATTTCTAAGTTACTCTTTATTAAAAATAGTAGTTTTAGCAGAACCCAAGTAATGATATTCACCTTCCAATAGCTATGTGTATTACATCGTTGTAGGTATAGGTATTTTTGAGCTGAATAAAAGTTAGCATGTCGCCAAGTTGCAAATATTAGTCCGTTTAGAGTTATTAATTAGTGTAATAGCATTACTTGGCTACTGTTAAAACTACCATGTTTGTTAATAAGTAATAACTCAGAACGCACTAAGATTTGGAACTATACGCCATACTAACTTTTTATGTACATTTCTGAATAGCAAATTGGTTGTGTTTTGTTCTTTCTAGTAGTTTAATCGAAGTTTGGGATTGTGCACTAATACATTATCTCTCGGTATTATCAAAACTAACTTTGTACCTAGTACACTAAGGGCTTGTTTCACAATGTCTAAGTAAGTCCTGATTAGCTGTCAAGTAACAACTAAGTAATCAGAACTTACTTAGATATTGTGAAATGGGCCCTAAGGGCGACTTTCATCACTGATATTTAAACGTGATTAACGCTAAACGTGTTTAATACATAGTTCTGTCTCTGTCATCTGTTTGAATGTGACAGGGACAGGGACAGAAATACGTTTTGAACACGTTTAGGGTTAATCGCGTTTAAATATCATTGGTGAAATCGGGCCTAAATCTATGTTTCGGTGTACTGTCTGCCAATTTTTGTTTGTAGTTTAGTTTGTAGTTTGTATTGTAGTTTCTTATGTTTTCATTAAATTATTATAAAATTGTATTGTACCAATGTAAACTAATTCATTAGGTAATTATGTAGGTATTGTTTTTGTTATTTCGTTATCCATAAATTGTATGTCCAGATGTCACTACTGTGTTCAGCAGAATACCAGTGCAGCCAAGCCTCGTCGCTTGCTGCATATACTGAGCTGAGCACAGTTTTGGCATCACAGAACAACACATAGAAGTATTTTCTTGTTTATTGTTGTTTTTGTTTGTTCTTATTTAGTTTTCTATGTGTATATTTTGTTGTGTGTTGCTGAAATAAATAATTTACTTTCTTTCTTTCTTTCTGTCTACATATTTACCAAGGTCTATGGTGCACACATTGTTTTGTTAGAACGGCGAGTCGATGCAAAACTCGTGCCGCTGGCGAGTGATCTAGGCGCCCGTTTTTTTACGACTAAACGTGGGGGGTACTGAAGTGGCCCCCGTTGCAGTCATAATTAATACCCCGACTGCTTAACGTCAAAGTGTTTTGGTCACAAACTGTAATGAATCGCTCACACAGCGGGACCTCACACTTGGAATTTCTGCTGACTTACGTCATGGGTATACGTCATAGTGAACTTTCGAGGAACGGGCTCTTTGGGTTATAGAAAGCGGCATTGCTTTCTGCGCTAGTAATATAATTTATCGAAGGTCAACATTTCACTCAATTAATTTTTCGTAATTTTAAAGCAGTCTGTCAAATATCAGATCATCTAAATAGAATTGAAATCAAATCTACACAAGTAAATAGAGATAAACAAAATTGATATAAACCAGATTTAATTAATTAAGAAAAAGTACTGGTATACCATTTGATAGATTCTCCTGATATAAGCTAGGCCTAATACTTATGACAGAGATATAACTGTATTGATTGTAGCGTAGATAAGTCCGAATGGCATGAAGACATTTCCTGCCAGAATACCGTGACTAACTGGATAAAGTTCATACTAGTGACGGGCCGAATACACTAATTAATTATGTAGATAAATTAAGAAAGGGGTTATGCCTGAGTAATATAACTATTTTATTGTGTAGCCAATTTATAACTAAACTAGCGCTTCACCCGCGTCTTCGTCTGCGTGGAATTCAGCTATTCAACAGACTTTGAAGTAAAAAAAGATTAAGTAGAAATAATTAAATGGCGATTAAATTAATTCGAAGAGAATTTCCAAAATCCGTCCAGTATTTTTTTAAGTTTGTTCGTCATAGCGGCTCCGCGGTGTTTTACCCGCATGAAACCCGTTTCCGGCGGAATATAATGTAGCCTACGTAATTCAGAAATAATGTAGCTTTATATAAGTGACATAATTAAAGAAATCGGTCCCGTAGTTTTCGAATTTATAGCTGCTACACTCTGTTTTAGCCGCACGGTACCCGTTTCTGTAGAAACATCGGGATAAAATGTAGCATTTATCACTGAAGACTAATGTAGCTTCTTTTACCTGTAAGAATTTTCAAAATCGTTCAGTAATTTTTGAGTTTATTAATTGGGGGTGCCTTTTTACCCCCTTATGGGTTGGGGGTTTTAAATTCCAAAGTGCTCACTTACGTCATTGAAGAACCTATGTACAAATTTTCAAGTGAATCCATTGAACAAATAAAAAGATTTATTCAAACTCGGACGGGGGTCCGAGAATTTTCGAAAATCCTCGCTAATTGCTCCCATAAATGTCACTTGAGAAACCTATACATAAAGTTTCAACTGGATCCATTGAATAAATAAAAACTTTCATCAAAACTCTTATCCCCTTTTTACCCCCTTATGGGGTGAGCTTTCAAAAATCCTTTCTCAGAGCTCCCCTACAATTCCCAAGCAACATACATGCTACATTTCAGCTTGTCTGTCAGTCAGTAACGCAAGAGTTTTTTTATATATAAGTAGGTAAAGTTGGTGACATTATAAAGAATGCAAAACAAGATAAAGGATTTTCGAATTACTGATGTTTCAATTCAATTCAAATGACGATAATATCACAATGTACTTATATAATTAGTTGTTTCTAACTATAAATGTATAGATGGTATAATTCCAAAGCTCTGGTTCTTTGAAAGTCTCTATTTAATGATTAACAGATTAATTCGAACATCTCGTCTCGTCACAGCACTAGCACCGACTTGAACCACAAAAACAATTTGTTCCTATCACTTTTTAATGGAGCCATTAAAATAGTTTTGCGGTGGAGCGAGTCACAACATTTTGGCGCCTGTTACAATCTCGGATAACAAATATCTTGCGGTCAATAGTGCCACCAGAGCCACTTAGAACTTACCGATTGAGAAATCGAATTGCATTACCATCGATTGCTCATTGTCATTTTTCAGTGTTACAAAATGTCGATTTCGATATTTTAAAGGGAATAATGATTCAGCAGACGTTTGTGTTTACTCACCGTGTGGAATTTTCCCTTTCCGCCTTAAATTAATTTAGATTTTTTCAAAGTTAGTTAACACATTTTTTTTCTTGCTCTAATCGGTTCTAAAATATTTTAATTGTATCAATATCACTGACTGCAATTAATAATAGTAAATGTTGTCCATTACATATATCAACTAATAAATATGTATTTGTCTCTTTCCCATATTATTTTTAAAACTGCGATGAGTCAACATTCAAATACCAAAAGATTGCACCAATATGACGCCATTAAAAATAGTTTACTTAAAGGAAGGCAAACTATTCCAAAGGGATTTGTTTAACAGTATCATTTTTCTATTGTCCTTAAAAGCTTGCCTCCTTTCACTCTCACCGCCTATTATTGTGTTTGTTTTTATATCTCACTTTTGTCTTTTTGTCGCGCTAGAATACTATGGAATGGTAGCCAAGGTAAATTGTGTAATAATTTTTGGAGCAACTTCTGTAAAAAGTTAAATTACTTTATTGTTCGAGCCTTTTATTACGGTCCCTTTAAAGTTTGTTATAATAAATCTGTTATGAAAGTTGCGTGTTTCGGGAATTTACACTAATTAAGACTTAGAAATTGTATGGCCGTCTTTTAAAAGTGTATTTGCGGAATTATCTCGTAGGTAATGGTTTCTTAGAAGTAAAATAACCAAATATTTTATAGAAATAATTTTGTTGGTGTAAAATATATTTAAGGTAAGTATAGGTAGCTTTTTGAATTAAATAAATAATATTATCAATATAATATTGTAACTAAATACTTTCTGACTTATCCAGCATTGTCTTTCTTTTGGTCATAGGAGCCTTCTTCAAACAAACCCAAGACATTAATGTCATATTCCTGACTACAGTACCACGTGTGGCATTTTTTGTCCCCAAATGGGCCCAAAGTGTCATCTGTCTTAATTGTCTAACAGATCATTGTAATTTATCATTAGAACAATAAAAATGTTTGTTTTCTTTGACAGCTTTACCCCAAAACCGCCTTTGGTGTTACAATTTTGTTTAGGTTGTAAAATACAATTGTTTACTACCTTTTTGTTAATACGTAATGGTTCTAGCATCTGCCAACTCATTTGTGTTTTACGATTGCTGAAAAATACAAATTGTAACATAAATAAAATAATATTTGATGACACGATGACATATATGGATATCAGTAGGTGATCTATTGCAGATTTTTAATAACTTTATTTTTATGTGTAGGTACATAATCCACGCAGAAATGGTAAAATTTTTCGTCTGAACTAAAATGAACAAAATTTTTTTGTCAACAGTAGGAATTGTACCCTTTCTTCGTAGCCGAAATGTGAATAGAAGCCATTACACGGTAGTGTAAAAGTTACGTCAAAAGAAAAGAAGAAAGTGTTGCCGCCATTATTCCAGTAATTTGTGTGGCGGGAATCTGCGAGTAATCTGGGCTCGGCTATTAAGAAATTTTTCATTTATTTCGGCGCAGAATGGATGCTCGCCATTGTCTAGTCTCTGGCTTCAAATATTTTTTTAAGCCCCGCAACCCTTTTCGGTCTGGGTGTTCGCTCGTTTATTGTTTCTTTATTACTGGCCCTTGCCGACGGCGTTTGCATAAAACATAACAAACACCTACATCGGTCAGTGCCAGAAAAAATACATCATAAAATGTTATTGCCCGATAGAACCTTTTTACCGACTAATTGGACATCTCCCTTAAAAACGATCTTGTCGAAAATGTTTACTCTAGATTTCATCGGAGATTAAAAATAAATTCGGTTCCACGTAACGAATCACGCGTCTTGTCTCGGGCGAGGTTTGCTCTAATAACTAGTTTCCAAAACAATTAGTCGGGCCTCTTTGTACAGGTAAAGAATTTTATCGGCTAGATTTATTATATTTGAGGAGGATGTTATCTGTGCTATTGCTCGCGCACCGGAGCGTTCCCTAGAACCAGGTAGAGCCGAACGTTTATCGGCCGTTTAGTTTTTTGTCCTTACCTTTGTTATTATTCGAATCCCTCGGATGTATTAATCTCGTGTGGGTCTGTCTGAACCGGTCATTACATCAAACTTGGGGGCGTACTGCGTCCGGGTGCCTAGTTATTACGGGCATTCTAATAAAATATCCCAGTATCATTTACGAAATTAGACGTATCGCTAAATATTTTATAATGACGGAGTCGAAATTAGTTGGGTTGGCAGCGTTTAAGCTAACGTTAGTGGAGGAAGCCGCGTGCGACGAGCTTATAGGGCTTAATGACACAGTCCCTAAATAATGCCGGGCATGTTGCGTGGGTCAAAGTCGTTTAGTGTTTTTTATACGCAATGGAATTGTCGTGCCCAGTTATTATCAGGTTAGCAAGCTATTTGGTGCTACCAGTAATTTTGCACTGTACCAAGTAAGTAATTATGCTTTATGTTATCAAAATAAATAGGATGAATTTATACTCAATTTTCAAGGAAATTTAAATTCAAAGGATGAATATTGGACGACGCACTTATCGCATCCGCACATTATGCTTCCGACATATTGTCATAACATCTCATTTCATTTCACTTTGGAGAGTTGTCGCCTAGCCCCGGTGGCGCGTGAGGTTTCGTTTAGAAAAGGAAATGAGGAAGAATTTCCCGGACTTGTGTGACTGAATAAGAATATTATTTGTTGTCCGCTCCGCCATAATGGACTCCGCCCCGGAAAGAATCAATTATACAAACCCCTGGCCGTAGACATGTCGCCGAATGGGCGAATTGTTTGTTTAATAACATCGTCGCTTCCATAAAAGTCCGAGTGAAATATTTGTCGCCTTTGTCCGCCTACTTTTGTACTTAAATGAAGCGATAGACATGCATTTTTTCCGCCATTATATTCCGAGCTATGTCTCTGTTAGTGCGGATGCATTTCGTTTTTTCTATGGGAACGCTTCCTGTCCTCGCCGGTTTAGTTTTTTAAGAGTTTTATCGTTTTTACAGCGGCAGCTATAAATTAGGCTTATAAATAATACATACGTTATACGGTAACAATGTTGGGTAAAAAATGGCAGTCATGTTTCATTCCATAATTTCATAACTAACAGATAGGTTATTTTAATTCCGATTAGATCGTTCCTTCATATTTTTTGCTACACATGGCAAATCATGATAGTTTCTTTTCATATCACGTTTATCTGATAGGCAATATATATCATACAAATAGTGTAAATAACCCTCCTTTTTTGCTTTGCCGTAGTCGGGTAAAAAGACACACACTTCCTCATTTTCTTAATAATAAATATAGAAACAGCCTTCGTAGATACAAAAATAACGTGGTTATTAGTCTAATTAGCCATACTAAAGATAAGAATAAGTTTAGACCTTCCCTAATTATTATTGGAATTCAAGATTCAAGATTCAAATTTGTTTATTCAATTTAGAATGTTATTTACAATACTTGTGAACGTCATAGAAGCTACGCCATCGGTTTGCAAACCCTACAGCGGGAGACCTTGGAGAAGAACCGGCAAGAAACTCCAAGGGTTGTTTTTTTCTCCTTGTTTTATTTCATACAGAGTCGTCAAATTGAAAAATGACCTTAACATGGTATGACTAAGGTCAGTTTCCATCACAATTACACAATGGGTTATGATAAATACAGTTAAGTATAGGCGAACTAATGATCGTAGCGGTGAACAATTTTCAATTACTTAGGAACTCTACTTAAAGTTTTAATACCTATTAGTTAAAAACAAAAGACAATTCTACTATATACTGCAAGTTGCGCCATACATGTTTCATATGTAATTCTTAATAAAATGAATAAAAACAAAAGAAAACACATTTTAAGGCAAGCAGATAAGAGCAGACCCATTCCCACTGGCAGCACCCGTTCACGAGCATGACGCATGTACCAGCCATCGCTTCGCTCAACCATATTTTAGGGAACGTAATGACCCGCCTCACACGCTACCACCGTAGAAATGTTTTAATGAGTATGACATACTATTGGATCTATAATACCTACTTGGTGTTCTTAGAATAACCGAATAAGGATGTTGCTCTCTTGAAACATTATCTCTATTGTCGATATTTTCGTTCAAAGTCTTTTTAGCATAAAGCGCTGGCCACAGTGCCAGTTTCTGTTTCAACTCTTTTCATACAGCGAGAGAAAGAGAAAGAGAGAGGCGAGTGACGTCGCTTGCGGTGTGAACGGAAGTATGACAAGAGTTGAAAGGTCACGTCGCCTGTCTCGTTAGCTCGCTCGCCAGGTGGCTCTGTGGCCAGCGCTTAAGATTGCTAAAAGGTTGCATTAGCTGTATTTTAATTCTTACACTGTTTGTTGTCCTTTTAATAATTAATTAAGTCTAAAGCTACGCTTGACGACTGCGAAATGGACGATGTTCCGTGGGCAGGCCCCCTACAAGGTGGACCGACGATCTGGTCGCGGGAAGCCGCTGGATGCGGGCAGCGCAGGACCGATCGTTGTGGAGATCCTTGGAGGAGGCCTATGCCCAGCAGTGGGCGTCGTAAGTCTGAAATTATGATGATTATGATGAAAGCTACGCTTACACTATGAATCAGATCTATAAGAAAATGACTGTCTTGAAAAATTATCTCTACTGTCGATATTTTCGTTCGTAGCCCGTTTAGCATAAGTATGCTAAAAGGTTGCATTAACTGTATTTTAATTCTAACAACGCCCATTGACGCTTGTTACCTCCAGCGGTATCAAACGTGATACTTTTCGTAAGATCCCCGTTGCACAGTAGCTGTTATTACCAGTGATGTCTCATTTCTATTCTAACCCTGCTCCCATAAATGTGCCTCGAATAACTCAGTGGATTCTCAATGGTTTTTAAATTTAACTCTAGCATAATATTTTGTTATTCCCAGTATTATGTCGGTGGTACTGCAGTTAAAATACACTTTTAATGGTTTTCGGGTTTTGGGTGTCGCTTAGAATAAATTTTAAATAATATTTTGTTTACATAGTTTTCATAATACTGTCATTTATATACTTGGTGGCATTTTTTTTTGGTGGCGGCGTAAGTTTCATAGAAATGGGTTTGCAGAACACATGTTTTTATTTTTTGCCAGACTGGGACCACACAGATATAGTTTTGGTCATGTGTCAAATATTGGACCAACCCAAGGTAGATTTCTGATTGCAATATGAGCAGAAAATTTTACAAAAACCCAACCAATTTTGTACTATTATAAGCACAGAAATGAAGATATAAAAGCTCTTGTTCTCATGATTTGCTTTGCCAACCGTTTCCTAATTTTCGCCTACCCGTACGAATGTATGCCGAGGTGATAATTTTCGCCTTTATGGCTTGATTTTTTTACATCTTTTGTATGCACCCAATTGCTATGCGTTTGGCGTGTAGCGATATGCCTCTTATTACCAGTGCTGGATAGCACTGCAATAAAACCTATTTTTATTGTTGTTTCCTCTTCTGTTCGTTGGCATTCGTCCCTGGAACTACCTAATCATTAAGGTTCATGTTTGTTGATTTTTAGGGTACAGCGCTACCCGATTTTGGTAAATACGACTTTTATATAGAGTTCGTTACCGAGAAGTCTTTTTGTACAATCGTATATTGATATTCTTTCTTGTAGTTGTTGGTTCTCCCTTCTTACCTATATTATCTGATCCTGCAGCTTATGTTAGCTTTATATCTTTTTAAAAATTTAAGCACTTCTTACAGTTTTGTGTTTATCATTGTAAAATTCCGGACTTTAATGTGTGCACACTAGGCAGGCAGTGAAGTGTTAAAATCCGCAAAAAAATATTTATAAATATAAACCAACATACTAATTAGGTATTGAATTTATTCAGATGCAAATTATAGGTATTCATTAGCAAGCATTTACTAAGTAAAAACAAAAACTGAATATTCAATACCTACAGAACCTTCGTGTTTGTTAATTGAATTGTTCACACGTGTTTTTATAGTTTGTTTGGTTTATGATAATGGGTGTTGCTTCAGGGGCGACGGACGTGGTGTGAAACCTGACGCCTCCATTCAGGCTCTTTTATTGAGTTTTTGATTTAGCTAAACAGCTAAAGTTTGAATGGGAAAATTAGCATTAGCTGGTTTAATGATTTTTAGTTTTACTTAAATTTTATGAAATTTTAACTTTCAAATATTCTTCGATATGCTTCGGTCTATTCTATATACATAGTCATTTTCTTCCTATCTCGTAAGTAATATATGTTAGAATGTTATCAATATACCTAAGTGGTACATATAATATGAATGAATGAATAAAATGAATTTATTTTTCATTTTGATTACTTTAACTTTACTTTAAGACAGAGTGGTAAAATTTAAATATTAAAACCTTTTCAATTTGTGTATAAAATACAAGATTGACAAATCAATTTTGCGAAAGTATCCTTTTTTTTAAATTCATTTCAACAGAAAAATTCAATTGTAATAAAAAGTAAAGTAATTTTATTTGCTGAGCTGTGAATTTACAATTTATGATGAGACCTGACCATTTTGTGCATTTTTGGGAGCCTTTACAGCAAGTTAATGAGTACACCCGTCCCACCTTTACTCCATGTTCGGTTTTTAAATTGGATATCACAACGGGTAACCACTTAATTTATTTGCCAAAAAAACGAGTGGCAATTGTTGTATATTATTTAATTTCTGAAACACATTTGAGATGAATGAATGTATGTATGAGCATTCGCCTGGACAGAAAGGTCGTGGATTCGAGTCCTATCGAAGCTAGTTGTGAGACTGGTCGATTTAATGTAATAAGTACCTACTTAATTTTTAACAATAAAAATTGCACTGTGAATGCAAAAAAGTAAAAAGAATATGAATAAATTCGTTGCTATCGTAGTTATTTTGCCAACAAAAGTATATTTACTTATTTAAGCTAACCAAAGAAAATGCAGAAGATGATAAAAATTTAAGAAACTGCAACATAATAAGTGCAGAAAATGTTCTTCACAAATTTTATATTGTCATATTTATTACAGATGAAGAATAAAATTACCATAAACAATATGTTTTTTTTGTCATAACTTCATTACGTGTATCGTGTATTTATAGTTTATTTTATGGAAAAGGTACACCAACAGTATATATATTACACATTCTTAAATATAACCAGTTTACAATAAAAGTTCTTATATATATACCAATTACAGGCATACTCAACATAGTTGCTTAGTATCTAATAAATATAAATGAAACGAGAAAAATCACTAATGAAATTATTATAATTTGTGTTCCCTATTTATTTTTACTTAGAGTTATATTCTTGATGTGTTGAATCCTTAGTACTGCTTCTGAAAATATTGAAATAACCGTAGATAAAATATGAAATACTAGTGGCTCCCCGCGGTTTCAAACGCGTGATTCCCGTTCCCGAGAGAATATCGGGATAAAATAATAGCCAGTGTCACTCAGGAAAAGTGTAGGTAGTTATTTATTGGAGACAAAATTTTTCAAATCAGTTCAGTTGTTTTTGAGTTTATCCATTACAAACATACATACAAACAAACAAAAATGTAAACTTACCTCTTTGTAATATAAGTATAAATCTATGGAGAATCACACTTTATACCTAAATATATTGCTCTTCAACTGACATTTGGCACAGTTCCACGATTTATCTTTTACTATTTCTTTTCATTATGTTTGTTTCTTAAATAAAGTAGGTAGGTAGTATTATATTTTATAAACGGTCATACATGAAAAGCTTAAGTTTGTCGGGAATCATTTGGAAAGCCTTTTATGTAATATTATTATTATATCTGGAATGGGTTGGTTTGGTCATACTTGAGGTAAAAATGGCTACGCTTTTCGATATTGTTTATGATTCTAGAAATAGTGGGTTTCTAACGACATCTCAGTTTACAGTAAAATACAGGGCCGCGGGGCGTTCTTTGAAACCAAAGTCAAGTCGTTCTCATTAAAAGTTGTCCGCGACCGCGAGTGCCCTCAAAACGAAACTCGGGGAATTTATCAGCTAACTCAAAAGTGCTCCAAGGGAAGTCTGCTTGGACCATTATTCCCCATTGTCCCTGACAATAAGATTAAACTAGCGGCCTCCAACTATAGATAGCGCTCTGACCAATTCGCGAGCGAACAGCTCCAGTAATAGTTTTGTTGTTATCGCCCGTAACCACTCTTCAGTTGCTTCTTGGACGATATTAAAAAGATTTTGGCAGCGAGCCACACAGATATTGATCTTTATGCTTGGCCAGACGGCTATAGGAGTTTTCTAAGTGCCACGCCGGTTGGTTTAATGACTTCCCATGTTTGTATGTTTTGGATACGATATTTATTTTCTTGGCGATAGACATTGACATTTACTGCTCTACTTTTTCTTTGTTTTCCGAATTTCACAGTTTTATTTAATGTTGTTTGGTCGTAATTGAAATGCGGTGTTGACGGATGCATTAGCTTATCGTTTACCTTGTAATATTGACTGTCAAGGTTTAGTGCTTTTTTATCTTGATGCTCTGTCATACGTCCATTAAAAATAGAACGGGGTGGTCTGCCAAATAAAATATCATAAGAGATAAGGAATCAACGAAGTTTGGGCTAATTCGACGCAGCTGCGTTCTTATCGTCCGCGCGAATTGTGGCGCTCGAGTAAAAACGTGTAATTAAGTTGGTATGCGTGAAGGGTGACACCTGCCTTCGGTATCAGTGATCGTTACGGTTTATGGGGTTCCTACCAAAAACAATGGAAATGGCAAAAAGTCGAATGCGGGCAGAGGGCCCAGGTACGGGTCCAGGGGTGCAGAAGGGTAGGCGTGCGGGTCGCGGCGGGGTTCCAGCGCCCGACAATTTATGATTGCGCCGTGTCAGAGAGCTAATGAACGCACTCTGTTGCTCTTTATTGAGATAACGCTTGCAATCGATGGCTGCGCCGCCATCCACCCATTACTTATTGCGTCCTCCGATCTTGCATGTCCCTTTATTTATTTTTTGCTCACCACTTTCGTGCCGTGTAACTATTATTATCGCTTCCCCACAAATATCGCAAGAATGAGATAACTTAATCCAACGACTCGTAGCATCGCTCCTTATAATAAGGCGATCATAGTTGAATATATCTGCATTAATAATGATACCACATAAATATAAGGGAGCTGATTAAAGATGCTTATTGCGTTGTTATATTAGTTTGTGGCTGTTAAATATGCAAGTTGCTCAGGTTCGTGTTACAATAAGTTATGTTATTGTGCTATTTTATTGCTCGTTGTTTATTTTCTACCTGCTGGTTGGTGACAACTATTACTAATCGGTAGTAAATTGTGTTTACGATATTTGTTTTGACTCATATTGGGGACTACCGGACGCCCGCAGATTTGCCCGCTTGGGAAGTGGTGGCGTGTTGCTAAATGACTCTTCAAAAATTGGTTTATCAAATGCAAAAAAATCTTAACTGGTAGTTTTAGAAATTAACGCATTCTAACAAATAAAGAGAAAGAAGACCACTTCGTAGCTCATTGGTTAGAACATTTGCACGGACAGAAATAATCTTTGGTTGCTAGTTGTGAGACGGGTAGATTTGTCTTATTTTCCATTTTCAATCATTAAAAATGCATTGTGAATGCAAGAGACTAAAAATAATTTTAAAGAGGACCACTGTTTTATCAAATGAATACTAATATTGTACCTAAAAAAAGTGCAGTTATTAATCAGATATTGTAACATTGATAACTAAGTTGAAACGTAAAAGCTTATTACAGATGCGATTATTCAGAAAAAATAACTCCAACTTTATCATCCATGACATCAATTATTAAGATAAGCAGTATGAAGGCATACATGGGTTTGCGGACTCCCAATCTTTATCTACGGTATTGACATATGACATATTGAAGGTATGCGCACTCTTGCATTGGGCACATGAACATCTCGTGCCGACATTTCGACGACTGCATATCGAGAGATCGAGTGATCACGATTCGATCGCGAATACGAGTTACGAGTACGATTTGTATCGATCATGTGTTATGTTTCGTCGGTCTTTGAACTTTTATCATATATCATTAGCATCGGATAGTCTAACGGTCATAGGTTTGATACAGGTAGAGTTGAAATGTTAGTGTGGTTTGCTTCGAATTTTATTGTTTTTGATAAGGAAAAAAATGAAAAATTACCACGATTGAGAAAGATACGCTCTTAAATATCATAGGCATGACAAAGACATGCCCTACTTTTGGCATAAAAAATATTCTGAATCTAGAAATAAATGTATGAAATGTATACAAATTTCGATACGACGGCGAAATCAAGTCTCAACCATTCAAAATCAAATCTGATCAGACTATCATCGGAGAGAAAAATCGGACTTGTATTCCCAGCGTTAAAGTAGACTTCCTTCGACACTGACTCTTCCTTAAATAAATTGGATATTTAAGTAAACTTACTGATAAATATATTTTTTTTATTTGACATATTATGGCACAATTTATTCCTAATTTATCTGACATCAATCGAATATAGTAGTTTTCTTTTTTTTATAATGTTCAGTTGAATATTTTGATTAGGTATGTTGTGTTATTAAATTTGAAAATTGACATTATTGTATAAGTACCTTTAAAAAGGTGAAAGTGCAGTGAGACTTAAAACTTAAAAACAATCTTTGTACACTAACCATGCGCTAACCTACATTTCACAATTAATAAATTTGTATTTATTGTATTTAAAAAATACATTGAAAATATGAAAGCAGATTACGTAGATAATTTCTGAAATATTCAGGGTCTAAAACGTTTAAATGTTCATATTGCTTAATTTATTCCTTAGAAACAGAATATAGTGTTTAAACCAAACATCCTTTTTGCGTTTGGTTATGTCGATGTCACGGCAAAAGCAATACCGACTTTTTGCGGCTTCAAAAGCACGGGTGCCATGGTCGGCGTTTCGTCAGTTAGGTTTCGTATGTAGTGCAGTGTAAACAGAACGCCCTATTTGTAGTGCACTAGAAGTAATGTGGTGTATTCGCCGCTTAAATATTAAAAACGAACATTTCAATATTTCCTCGGGTCAACCAGCCTATCGTGTAAATAGCATTTACCCGTAATTTAGTAATACCCGTCGTTGTTTCCAATTTCCATAACACTAGTGCCCAAGCTACTAAAAATATTGCTATTGGAACAATGTTTGCGATGGTGTCCAATATTTGATTTAGGTAGGGCCTATCGTGTAAATAGCATTTATCTACCCGTAATTTAGTAATACCCGTCGTTGTTTCCAACTTCCATAACACTAGTGCCCAAGCTACTAAAAGATTGCTATTGGAACAATGTTTGCGATGGTGTCCAATATTTGATTTAGGTAGGGCCTATCGTGTAAATAGCATTTATCTACCCGTAATTTAGTAATACCCGTCGTTGTTTCCAACTTCCATAACACTAGTGCCCAAGCTACTAAAAGATTGCTATTGGAACAATGTTTGCGATGGTGTCCAATATTTGATTTAGGTAGGTATTTAGTAGAGTTTTAAAAACAAATCTATATAGGTACAAGGTGTTAATGAAAGAACACAAATAACTGGAATAGATGCTTCTCTGGATTCTGAACGAACTACTTTTATGTTTTGCCCAATTTTATTAACACGTTGAATATTATCCACTACAGATATTTATTTTTCGAAAAATAAACAGTTAGGCTAAAAGAGAAATTCCCAAATACTTAAAATTAACAAAGCTCTTTTTTCAGAACCTTGTGACATCAAAACAATTTATATCGAACGTCAACCTACTTGAGTTAGCTATATTTGTAAGTCTAGTTATTGCAATTGCTTGCATATTATGATCTGAGACATTCATCTTCACGTCAAACATGTTCTTGAGCACTTTTTAAAGCCATGTCATTCCTTAGCCCGCATTCCAGTGTCACTTGCAACTTGCAAATAATAACAAAGCGGGAATAACTACGCAAATATAATATACTAGCTTTCCGCCCGCGGCTTCGCCCGCGTGTACTACACGACATTTTCCTGATGGAATGTAATATTTTCTGGGATAAACTATGTCATTATCCAGCTCCCAATCTACTCCCGTACCAAAAATCACATTGATCCGTTACTCCGTTTTGGACGTGAAAGACGGACAAACAAATAATACCTACTTATTGATTTTCCCGTGGGAATATGATACTATCCTGTGGTAAAAAGTATGTAGCTTATTATAATCCTTGCCAGGGTCTCAAATTATTTACTTAAATACCAATTTCTGTCCCCAAATTAGCCTGCGCTTAAAGTGATTTTTCCATACAATGAGATTTCCCGCGGTAAAAAGTAAAATATATCCTTTCCAGGGCCTTAAACTGTCTCTATTCTAAATATCACCCTTCCCATGAACTCAAACTATCGCCTTAAATACCAATTCCATTCTACAGCTTTGCCTGAGCTAAAACTTATTTTACCATGGGAATGAGCCTTATTCCCGCGGTTACAATTTGCCTATGTCCTTCCTAGCATCAGGACATGGGTGTCCCAGTGCTCCTATCAGTAGGAGTAATTAGTAGGAGCACCCGGAAGCACTGTCTTAAACTATCTCCATTCCGAATTTCATCAAAATTGGTTCAGCCGTTTTGACGTGAGCATATACAATTTCGCATTTATAATAATAGTGGGGATAGTAGAAATAGGAATATGAATGGCCGGTCGCGACTACGTCCGCGAGTACTACATCGCAAAATTTTGTGTCAAACAGTATATAGGTAGATAGGCATTCTCTAAGGTCTCATCAGTACCATCATCAATCTATTTTAATGTCCCCGCTGCTGGGGCACAGGCCTTCATATAGATGGATAAGGAGAATGGGCTATGACCCATTGAAGTTATGATGAACTAACCAATCCTGGCTGATAAGCATCGGCTTATCGTGTCTTCCGAAGCACGATATATTTTTTAACAGCAATCTCATGATAGACCATTGCAAAACTCACATAACCTCATCAATCGTAGGCCGAGCACGCTACCCGTGGTTTAGGCATAAGAAGGTAACGATACCTAGACAAACAGGAGCTACTATCGTATGAATAATATTCGGACATTCTCCTACTCTTGAACTACCAAAATGCAAAAAATCAAGTCAATAAATTGGTAAAAAATGTGTAATACTGATTTTCTTGAGTTTTATTCCAATGCATAAAGAATTTTTTGCTTTGCACGAAAATGAGCTGTCATGGATGCTTCATTATATAAAGTGAACAAAAAAAAACTGTATCCCACGGGAACTGTAATTTTCCCGAGTTAAAAAAACCGTATGAAATTTTCCCGGCCAGAGTTCAATTATCCCGATCGATTTAGCCGTTTAGTTTTGGTTGAGCCATAAACATCCAAACTCCGTATATTTAATACCTCCCCACCCACCCTATATAAACATTAGCCCCCCCTTTCTACCCTATTAGGGTTTTTTTTTATTTTGCCTACGCAGATCATTTTTAATCATGACCTTGTATCCTTCATACCAATTTCCATACTCCTAAGTCCAGAAATGAGGAAGTTTTCATATAAGCCTTAATCGCCCCTTTCTACCCTACTAAGGGTTTTTTTATAACTTCGCATACGCAGATCATTTTCAATCGTGACCAGTAACCAACATACCAATTTTCATACTTCTAAGTTTAGAAATGAGGAAGTTCCATATAAACTTTATCTCCCCATTTTACCCTATTAACGGGGAGTTTTATTTACTTTGCTTACTCAGATCATTTTCGGTCGTAACCAATATCCAACGTACCAATTTTCATGCTTCTAAATCAAAAATGAGGAAGTTTCATATAACCTTAACCCCCCCATTTTACCCCTTTAGGGGGGGAGTTTCCTAAAATCCGTTCTTAGCGGATGTCTCCTAGGCATAGTCTACCTTCCTGCCAAATTACATCTTCGTTGGTCCAGTAGTTTTCGAGATTTCGTGATGAGTGAGTTATGTCCCCTCGATTTTAGTTATATAGATTTTAAAATTAATGACAGCCTCGTTATTAAAATCAAACAGAGATATATCTCTGTTTGATTTATAACAAAACCTATTAAGGATGAAGATTGTATGACACGTCATGGTCCTTTTAAAAAGGAAGTTTCTATTTATTGTATACACATCAGATTTATATTAATACCGAAGGTAAATTTTAATATCGTTTAATTCGTTTATTTGAAATTGTTGCATAAATTTTGTACAGTGGACGGTACATCAAGGTTTAACACTTTTGAAACAAAAAGCGCTCTTATCGCCTAAGAACGTAAACATGTAATTTCTTTTCTAAAATTTTATAGATAATGCTTTGCCACATAACACAACCAAGAAGTCTAGCGGCCGTCCGCGGTTTCACCCGCGTGGTTCCCGTTCCCGCGGGAATATCGGGATAAAAAGAATATGTTTTAATCCAGGCTATCTACTATCTGTGTGCCAGTCCAGTACTAATTTCAACCAAATCCGTTAAGTTAGTTTTTGCGTGAAAGAGTACCATACATCCATACACACTCACAAACTTTCGCATTTATCTGTAGCATATTATTAGTAATTAGGATGGACGCGCGTGGAAACCCCTTTGCTCAAATCAGCAAACTCTCCATACCCTTGTAGAATTTCGAATTTCATCAAGTTTTCATAGCAACTAACTTGTTTACGTAACTACGTTTCTTTTAGGGTTCCATACCAAAATAGTATCAGTATGTCAGTCTGATGTATGTAGTCAGTCAGTATGTCTCTTTATCACAGCTGGATATCTGGAGAACTACTAATGCTATCAACTTGAAATTTGGAATAGTTTGAGATGATTTTTGCCCAACTATTTTGCAAATAAGAGAAAATTAAAAATTTATATATTTATTTTGCAATAGGGGCTGTAAAATTTTGAAGTGGGGCTACTACTAGAGCTTACGGGGTATCATATGAAAAAGAGCTACTTGCACATTCTCAAACCGTTTTTGTTTTAGGCCGCATAGTAGTTTTTGATTTATGATGAAAAATGTAAAAAAAAAACAAGGCTTGCACTCCGGGAGTGCCGGCAGAAGTGAAAAGGGCTCCCTAGACTATTTCACAAAAAAAAAGAATTTGACAGAAAAAGAAAAAAAATACGGACTAGATTTGAACCGATGTCTTCTGCTGGCTTCAATGCCGCCCGTTTTCTAAGCTGAGGTATCACAACTTTTGCGAAATTTGCCTTTGTATTCTAATGACATTGTAATAGATTTCGATCAGGTCACGTGTCCGTCTTACGAGTTTTCGATCTTACGGTCACGTGATCCTGACGCGAGTTTAACATTTTTACCCATCACGAAAGTGCACGACGCCGCTAAAGAAGTTTTCACTTCAAAAATACCATCTCCGAAGTTTGCATAGAAAAAAAACTGAAAATATTTTATGTCTTAGAAGTTTATAGAAAGATTACAGGAAAAATAAAATGATTTCTCTAAATAGATTTTTTTTCAGTAATCATCTACAAAAGTTACATTAGTTCCATTATTGGTCAAAGAGATGGCGCTGACCTAAAACTGCAATATTCCACACCGCAAATTTACGGACGAATATAGCCTCGCCGATGAAAACATTTTTACGTTTTATTTACAACAATATGTCCTCCTTCCTACCTACTCGCAGGTTGTAGTTTTTTCTATTTATATTTATGACTAGCGGCTGCCCGCGGTTTCACCCGCGTGGTTCCCGTTCCCGTGGGAATATCGGGATAAAAAGTGTCCTAAGTTACTCCTTATTATATCAGCTACATGCCAGTGAAAGTGCCGTCAAAATCGGTCCAGCCGTTTCTGAGATTAGCCGGAACAAACAGACAGACAGACAGACCGACATACAGACAGTCAGACAAAAATTGTTAAAAAAGGTATTTTGGTATTTGTATATATAATCATATGCATGTAGTAAAAAGCGGTTATTTTAATATTACAAACAGACACTCCAATTTTATTTGTTTGTATAGATGGTACGGGACCCTCGGTGCGCGATTCCGACTTGCTCTTGACCGGTTTTTATACACACACGGGCCTAGCTCTTAGCCTTCATCTCACCTGATGTTAAGTGAAGATAAGGCTATAATAGATGGAAGCGCACTACTCCCGGAATCCTCAACACTCAGGAACTGGCTGTATAATCTCTAACTGCTGGAACACCATAATGCTGAAAACATCGTTGTTATGACGTCAGAGTTAAATTAGATGGTGGTAGCTGGGCGGACTTATAGCAAGTTCTAACACCAACCAAAACTGCGTGACAGGCACGGTATACCCATAGGTGCTCTGTGCTGACATGCTCGTTTTACCCTCTTTCTTGTGTGGTGGCCATTACTATAAATCCCTATCGTAATATCTATATATATAAAAATGAATCCCTATTTCCCTTGGTCACGACATCACGCGTGAACGGCTGGACCGATTTGGCTAATTTTGGTCTTGAAATGTTCGTGGAAGTCCAAAGAAGGATATAGGGGTAGGGTAGGGGTAGGGTAGGGGTAGGGGTAGGGTAGGGGTAGGGTAGGGGTAGGGTAGGTGTAGGGTAGGGGTAGGGTAGTGGTAGGGTAGGGGTAGGGTAGGGGTAGGGTAGGGGTAGGGTAGGGGCAGGGTAGGGGTAGGGTAGGGGTAGGGTAGGGGCAGGGTAGGGGTAGGGTAGGGGTAGGGTAGGGGTAGGGTAGGGGTAGTGATAGGGGTAGGGTAGGGGTAGAGTATGGTTGGGTAGGAGTAGAGTAGGGTTAGGGTAGGGGTAGGGTAGGGGTAGGGTAGGGGTAGGGTTGGGGTAGGGTAGGGGTAGAGTACGGGTAGGGTAGGGTGGAGTAGGGGGTAGGGTAGGGGTAAAGTAGGGGTAGGGTAGGGGTAGGAGAGGGTAGGGGTAGGGGTAGAGTAGGGGTAGGGGTAGAATACGGGTAGGGTAGGGTGGAGTAGGGGGTAGGGCCACGGGAACGAAGTCGCGCTGGGTCAGCTAGTGACTAATATTTTTGGAGAAGGAGATATATACTGCGTGTAGCGCCATCTTGCTTACACGTGGTACAGTACTTTACCAATATAAAGCTGTAAGGGCGTTTGTGCACTACACTGAATTTTACCGTCCGGCCGTCCGTTTTTTTACGGAACGGCGTGGCATGAAAAACACGGATGATTGGCTAGTGCACTTGTCCGTCTTTTTACTCCCCGCCCGCTCATGAATATCACGTTTTCAGCTCGTTGTCAAAGTTTCAATGTTTCAAAGCCTACACGAATTAAATAAATTCTTACTATGTAAGTATTATAAATAATTTATGATTACAACACGACCATCCGGTTTTTCCCGGACGGTAAAATTCAGTGTAGTGCACAAGCGCCCATACGTTTTAATTGCTGTTATCTCGGAACGGAAAACAACGTACCGGAATGGAGAAAAGTAAAATGTCGGACGGTAAAATTCCGTGTAGTGCACAAGCGCACATATACATTTTATGGCCTGCCATATAGGACCGTAAAAAATCGGACTGCCGGACGGTAAAATTCAGTGTAGTGCACAAACGCCCTAACAGTTCGTAGTAAGATCCTTGGTGTGTTGAAGTATGTAGAAATTATATATAATCTATGTTTTACCAGACCCTCCTAAGTCAGAAGTGCTACAATTTGTTAAGTAGAACCTGAATTCTAACAAGTTTTAGTGTTCAGAATTATTAGAATTCCGCCTTGAAAGAGCGGCTCCAGAGAGAATTTGAGTGGCCTTAAGTGGTTGCACGGCTTTTGAACACCAAATGAGATCCCAAAACTAAAGCTTTGTATCTTTGAAGGTATCCTAAACCGGTAGAGTAGGTACTAAAGGTAATCCTAGAAGGCTGCTTATGCAAAATTCGTATTTTTGTTAAGGTTACGTGTATTTTCCTTCTGAAATTATAGGAGCGATTCCCTAGCGATATTTATGTTAGATTTTTGCGGAATTTTATATCAGAGGAGCAAAAAGCTCTTATAGCTTGAATTCCTTTTTTGGAAAATAAACTTTCTATATTTTTTTGGGATTCCATCTTGCCAATATTTATGTACTAAAGTACTTCTCTAGAATTACCTACTAATCAGTTTCGGGTTCAAAAGAAAGTGGATCAAAAAAAAAGTGGATCAAAAAAAAGTTTTCAGACAAAATCGTAGCCGTCTAGTGATGTAAAAATCTCAAGTTAAACACAGGCACTCGCTCTGAGAATGCAGATCGGTAGTTCAATATTGATGCTAAGGTAATCTCTCGCGTATTCCAAGTTACTTTATCGACAATGGCGTCGGGAGCCGGCCCGGCGTTATCGACGATGCTATCGACCGATAGCTATTGTTCCAGTCATCGGCACCGAGTTTAACTGTTGTACAATCGAGAAATTTCCGACAGACTTTTTAACGGTGATACTTGCTTGGACACAATCTACGCGCACGCTTCTGTTACGTACGCGCTGTAGCAATGGACTACAAGCAGAAATCGCCGTAAGATGTTCAGCTGAGAAATTCCTCCATTGGTACGAGTTAGCGTGATGAATGGACGACGATCGCCGATATGTTTATCTGCCAACTGTCTTATAAGACTTGTCGGTCACCCCAATCTTATTCGAAATCTCGCATCGGACATACTTAACACTTTGTAAACTCTTGCTGGGATTTGTGAAGTTGGAGCCTTATTTGGAGGAGAAGGAAAATTATAACTAAGTACTATGTGAAAAAGAATTCATAGATTGTCGTATCGCTACTTGGTGTTTTTAAATTGTATTGCAACAGATTATATATTCTTAGTGGAATAAAAAAAAAGTTTGAAGACGTGTTTTACATTGTATAAGTTGCATCAGTCTTATTAGATTTCTCAATTATTTCGTAATTGAACTAGAAGTTTAAATTTTACTTTACTTTTGTATTACGCGCTTTAGATCAGTAGTAATAACAACGAATGAATTAAATGTTTTTCTTGTTTCAGGTAATACATGAAAAAATATTGGTCAAGCTACAAATTTTCTCATAAGTGGGTAAGTGTATACAGAATTTTGTTAGCTTGTATAAAGAAAAGTAAAGGATGAATAAATATGCAGCGTTGTTCGTGTACACAATAAATGTTAATCATTCACACCGGAAAGGTGTGACTAGACACGATCTTTTTAACAACCAAAACAAGCCAGTCTAATTGACGTTAACTAATTTGTTCATTTAAATTAGCTGGTGAAAATCCGGAGAAACACATTGATTTCGAACGAGATACAGAGTTCTCTTACTAGATTATCTTGTAAGACGTCAACTATATTCAAATAAGACGCCGACACAATAATTCCCCTTAACGAAAGGGTTTCACAAAGCGAGCCATTCCGAAGTACTAACGGTTATGCATTTACTGACTCGTAAATTGACTGTTTGCACGTTACACATATAAGGCTTGTCTTAAATAAAGCCATCGCTTACTTACATTATATATAGGCAGATGTTACTCTTTCCTAGACTTCTGACTCCCAAACCGTTGTGTATAAAAAATGCTCATAGATATTATTTAATACAAACATAATTTGACGATTTCCTTATCGTTAGGTACTCTAAATTTTTTGTGAGATTGTTACTACGATTCGCATAAATGTATTATTATCAATAGTTTGAATCGCACAATATGTAGTAATACTGATAATTATTCGATTCTTATCATAAACTAAAGGTTTATTTAGTTATTAGTCATTTTTGTGTCATTAGTTGGTATAAGTCCGCATCATTTTGTTAGAAAATGCCAGAAAAAAGAAGCATGAAATCACCTGTATTTACTACGTTGGACCGTCACAAAAATGTTTATAGAGAAGACTATTGTTACTATAATTAATTCTATGAAAAGATCTAGCTAGATTAAGCCACAGACCAGGTAACACAAATTCCCAGAGTACATAATACAACACGTGCCATTTCGTATGACCCAATATGTTTTCTGTGTCCGTATCTTAAGTGACATTCACGACCACCAGTTAAATATTTGCTGACCTGATACTTATCGTATGGAACAAGGTTAAACGTAATTATTTTAACTAGTATTACTTTGACACTGTTGATCAGTGATAATGTACACGTAATTTAATGTTTCGGATTATATCTCTCGCGTTACTCATAAAATGAGTATTTATGTACACGAATAATTGAAATACGATAAATCTATTGGGATGTTTGGCAATAATAAAATGAGATTTGACTATTTACAAATACAATAGAGTTCATGCTTTGTGTTAGAAAGGGTGTTAAATACAGCAAATTAAACAGTTAGTTTTCTTTATGACAAAATAACGTAAAACAGTTATATTTTTTTACCGCCTTTGTGGTCTAGTAGTGGTACACACCACCGGTATCAGGCACAAAGGTCCCGCGTTCGATTCCCAGTGGGAGTGAATATTGTATTCGGTTTGTTATACTTTTACTATGGTTTGTTTGTAGTAGGATTTCATCAAGTCCGTCTGGCTAGCTACCACGGTCTTATCTAAGTCTGACGCCATAACAACATATAGTTAACAACATTAGATATAGTTATGTTCCGGCAGTAAGAGATAAGATAACAAGTTCCTCGGTGATTGAGGATTCCGGGAGTAGTGCGCTTCTACCATCAGCCTATTATCACCGCTTAACATCAGGAGCGATGAAGGCTAAGTGATACACCATTGGAGATATATAAAAAAAATAGGCACTTACTTGATTGAGTTGTAGCAAGTTTTATTTTTTGTATTGCATTCTCAATCTGTATTTATGCTGAAAGCAAAGATGAATAAAAAAAAGTAAAAGTGAAGTAACTCAAATTTTTTCCAAGTTTTTTTAGGCAATCACAATATAATATCTCGTTACTATTATATTTTGGATGCGGCCTCTGATTCTCCAAAGAAATTTTGTCACGGTGGTAACTCTCAAATTTTACTAGTAATATTTTCGTTAGTGGATAGTGCAAATTCCTCACGAATGGAGCCGCGGGCGGTCCCAAGTTTCCTCGCAAAATAACAGCCTCTATAGGGCGCCGATACGAAGAACTAACGAGTAAATTACATAGCTCGGAAGTGTTTGCTAGACCGCCCATCGCCGTTTGGCCTGCTTCGGAATAAATACAACACTATCTAGCCGTACACTAATCAGTTTAGTACCAAAAGCATTCTTAATAAACGAAACAACTATTACGAAACGAGGTTAAAACCTGTTTCTAAAAAAAGATGAAAAAATGTCTTGGCAAAATTAGTTCAAGATCTAAAGAACATCTTTGCGCGGCAAGTAATTGCTAATTTCGTCACCTTGTCACAAGCCCGGCTAGCTCAGTCGGTAGAGCATGAGACTCTTAATCTCAGGGTCGTGGGTTCGAGCCCCACGTTGGGCGCAACTTTTTTTACTAATTTTTTTATACTTACACTTTTTTTTCATTGTAGTCGCATTTTTTTAACTTTCGTCAGAAATAGTCTTAAGCCCAATCACATGGTTTGCGCAATCGACTCGTCCGGTCGCGTAGAACCGTTAAAGGGTCAACGGATGGGCAGACAACTATACGAAATATTTCCCACGATTCGTAGATACATACATACCTATCCTATACCTACGTCCAGTGTAGATTTAAGTGACGCTTTATATCGTCTCCGTATATTTTGAGTTGTAACTTCAACACTTAATAGCTGTCACTTCTAAGTTCTAATCAGATTGTTATCTACATAGTTTGGAACGTACGCGAGGTTAATTTTTTTTAGCGTTAGAATATTAACGGAGAATGTGTTTTCTTAATTGCTCAGTAACTGCTTAAGTAAACAGTTTATTGCCGCTTCCAACAGATACGGAATCGTTTCTTTCTTTTATTATGTTAATTCAGGTTTTTTAGCTCGCTCTTAATTGCAGTTTAAGTATTCTTGTTGAGAATAATTATTCAGTCGATTGTACGAAGTTGTTCAGCGGTTTAGACTTTATCTTTTAATGAGATAAAATCACTTGTGCTGTTATTTATCATAAGCAGAAAATTAGGCGCACTGAACCTTTTAATATCCATCTAGGTAATTATAGTGCATGCCTTGTTGCCTTGAAATTAACGAGCGTTTTATTAGTTGTTTTGACTCACCGACAGTTTTGATTTAATTTTTAATTAAATTTTACGAGCTCGAGTTACAGAATGATTAAATGCTTTCTTAGAGAACTTATTATGGTTTTGATATTTGAACGAAACATTAGTACTTGTTTTTTAAAACGACAGCGAATTCAAAATTAAATTATCTGAATGAGCTGTCTAGACTATTGTCTAAAACGTTAACCCCAAACATGACTTAGAAATGGTTAAGGTACCCCATTTAAAAAAAGTACGGAAACCATGGCTCTGATTCTACAAACTGTCATTATTTCACTAAATAGGTGATTTAAAAAATTTAAAGGTAAGTACTTACATTTTTGTCCCATATAGCTTAACCTTTTTTTAAAAATTTTTGGTATTTTTATAAAAAATAAATTAAATATAGGTACTTTTTACGCTGATTTGAGTACGTATTCGATTACCAACTAAATATATTAGCTATGCAGGCCTCGACCTTAATAAAAAAATCTGGGTGGGTCCAGCCTAGTAAACACAGTAAGATTCATGATGAGATATAGATAGCATATAGTTAGTATTGTTACTAATAGCTATTTAGTAATCTGTGGTATTGTGTTATAGCTATTTGTAGTTATAAGTATATTTCGAGTGCCAAAATCAGAAGATGTATTTTGATGAAAAGATGATGAAAACATGTATTTTGTGCTACATTTTTCTTATCCACAACGAGGTACCACTTAGCATTCACCACACCTGATGTTAAATGATGATAAGGCTGAATGAGGAAACTCACTACTCCCGGAATCCTTAATCACTGAGGAACTGGCTATCTTATCTCTAACTGCCGGAACACAATAATGCTGAAAAGATCGTTTTCCATGGCGTCAGACTTAGATTAGATGGCGGTTGCTAGCCAGGCGGACTTTGAAGGAGCCCTACCACCAACCGAACCGAATACAATATATTCCCTCACTGGGAATCGAACCCGGGCCCTCTGGGTCTAATACCGGTGGTGGTACCACTAGACTAAAGAAGCGGATAAAAACGGTCTAAGTACGTATGACAGCGTAAAAAATAGTTAATTTTAGCCCCGAGTTCGCCAACAGTCGGTTACGTTAACCAACGGTTAACGTAACCGACTGTTGGCGAACACGGGGCTAAAATTAACGTTAACCCATACGAACACCAATCACGTGCGTTAACCAACCAACTAACCAACGGTTATCGTAACCGACTGTTGGTGTAAACAGGCCTCAGTCCATCAATCCTTTTACATGTTTTCTTATCGGTCGTCTTCGATTTCTTACCATCAATCGTCGATGATTTTACTAAAACGTCAGTTATTGTTGTTCTAATATCGAGCTCGAGGCCCACGCCCACGCAGCTCATTGTAATAACATGTACCCTATTTGTGTCCACTCATTGTTTCCCACTGTCCGTATATCATTGGGACAGTGAACCGTTGCGCCAGAATTTCTGTGAAATATAACATTGTCCTGGTTAAGTGAATGTCCTGGCGGTAAGGACTCTTGCGTTTCAACGGTGTGCTAAATTTTAATGGTGACAGTCAGGAACCCACTACATCGAAAATAGTTACAGAGTTTATGTTGTATTTTCTTTAGTTGTTCTAGTATATGTTATATGTTTAATATCTTTGCAAGACTTGAGGAGTCAAGATTAAACACAATTTAACAAAAACCATGTCTTTTGGAGGCACCCTAATGAAGTATTGTTTGAATTAAAAATAGAGAAGTACAAATATAAAATATGTAGAATATTTTGAAACCCACTTCCACATTTAAGTTTTGAATTTTTATTTAAAAAAACCTTAGTCGAAGTCACAAGAAATCACAGTCTCAATTAAATGTCGCCGTGTTATTTATACCAAACGCTGTGAGTAGACACGCGAGCAGCGCCGCGGGTCAAAGTGCTGTTGCGAGAAATTACGTTTCAATCTTTGCGGTGGTTGCTCCTCTGACCGTTAACTTAAATATGGTGGTTGGCGGAAAGTTATCACTGTGCACCGTTCGAGGGTCTCCGCTCACAGAATACTTATTTTAACCATGGAACATAAAGAAAAATAATTGTTTCTATCACTCTTTTTTGAAAGTTGTTTTTTTTTAAGTTGAAAGTTCAAAATCCAATTGTTTTGTTTACTATCATTTTTCTGCAAAGATCAGTACCTACTTATAGTCTAATAAAGTATTTGTAGCCTTAGGTGTATATATTATTCAATTTATTGAATGTAAAATATTAATTGTATTGTAATTCCTTCTTCTTTTAGAAGTAAAAACCAAAGTTATGATTAAAAAATAATATCAGTAGGTATTTAAAGAGGCTTTTAAAAGCGTGTTTATACTCTTGAAGTTGTGTTTCAACACAGAAATCAATCAATGTATTTCTTTTCTTGCATAAGAAATATATTGATACCTACTTCTTTCCTTTCAATCTTTTACTTAAAGGAAATTTTCCTTCGAATTAAATCTGATTCTAAGAAAAGTGTTCCCACTCTTCTCCTAATGCGATACATAGAAGCGTTATCAAGATTGTAAAGACTTTATACGTAAGATTATTGTCTACTCCAACGGTGATGATAATTTCTCTCCAGTCCACATAAATAGTGACGGCGAGTATTCTATTACGACTTGCGCAGTTAAATCAGGGTTTTATTCATGCAAACCTCGGTAACGGTTCTGACGATAGCTTATTATTATTAAACCTGCAATGAAATACGAATCTCCGAGAAAGATAATTGCGCCCGTCGAGATAGTCCTCTTAAAATACCCCTACGGTTTAACGTGCCTTTAGACCGAACCCTCATATCACTCATATCTTAATTTAAATATAAATAAGAAAAGGTAAAAAAGGAATCGCAACCAACGTTAAACATCAAGCGACTCAATCACTCTTCAGCGTGCCTGAAGTGAGCGACTCATAACTGACGAAAGATTGAAATGAGATGATAAGGGGCGAATCAGAAAACTTGCCCAAAATACGTACCTGCCTATTATGAGGCGGTAATTTCACAAGGGATTCCATACTTCGATATGGGAGCAATCATTACGGAGAGGTGCACTGCACGGGCTTTTTGCGAGATCCATCAGATATCCCTCGGGTTTAAAATGTTTCGAGAGAGAGGATAAAAAAAAGAGTTTGGAATATTCGAAATCTGTTTCCATTCTCGATAGAACCTCCTTTAAATATTTAAAAAGTTTTTCAAATTGAATGTTATTGTAACGTGTTTTATTCGTTGTGGGATTGTGCGGTTAAAGTGGTACTTTATTGTTCCGTGCGTCTCGCGTCGGGCCGGCTCGTTAACGCGACCTTTCGGATATTTATTGTATCCTCTTCAGAAAATACAATTTCCAACTCGTTTGCCGATAAATTTAAAGCTGTGCATACTAACATTCCGATTTATTCGATTTTGCCAATCGTTAGAGAATTATTGGCAATTCACGAGAAAAATTGTGCAATATTGTAGTGACGTAGGTAAGTAGATGCCAAAGGTGTAGAATGCTTCTAACAATCTTTTCATTGTATGAAATTTGAATAAACTGCTTACGAGTACATTGCGTACAGACATTGTCGATTACGTTAAGTACTGCAAGAATTTGATAAAGGAACTGAAATTTATTTAAAACTATTTTTTGGAAAGAACAATCCACGATACAAGATAAAGGCGAAGGCGTGAAGCAATTATTCTTATCCTCTCAAACTGTGGTATTTAATTGGCTTGTCAACCGAAACATGGTACACTACACAGTAACATTTTTGTTTACATTGACATACTTTCAGTACAAATTTATTGGTGGTACGATTAATTATTATCAAAAGCAAGAACTGTCACTGGAGACTGTCGAAAATTCTCGATTATTTTGCAAATTTTTTACTCCGTAGATTTTCCCGAAAACTTCCGTAGCAATTTTGCCGAAAAAGTCCCAGTTGCTAACAATAAATCGTTCACTCGCCGGACGAAAACGACGAATAGAACGCTTTGCGCTTTACAAATAGACTAGCGTAAGCTTACCGAACGCAGTTCCATCATACTCCGCCATTGCCTTACTTATTGTTCCGTCCGCAAACGATGACTCCGAGGTGAGTAAACATGAAATTGAATTTGCTGCCAGGAAATAGTAAACAATAAACTTGTGGTCGCACTTCGTCTGCAATTTCAGAACAGTGATATTCTATTTAATTTTAGCTATGTTTTCTTAGATATTGAAGTAGTTGTTGAATCTTCTTTTAGTTCATATTAGCTGCCGTTAATTTAAAAATATCTTTTAAATTACTTGAAGATTATAGTAGACTTATCAAATGGCTTATTTATCAAAATTTCTAAGAAACTGATTTAGTTTTTAAGAACATTATTTTTGTATTAAGAAGTAGCATCCACGTTTTGTACTTTGTACACGTTTTGTAATTTGGTATAGTTATTATAATTCTATCTCGATATCATGGATTCTTAAATTTATTATATTTTTTTTGTAATTGTAGATTTGATTTCAAGTTTTGTCTATGCTAGAATTTCATTCAAAGGCTCGAATATTGTACAGGAAGTTCATATTTACGTACGAAGGCTCAACAAAGCATTAAAAGCTCTTAATTTCTTTGTACTTACGTTACTGAAGAATAGTAGTAGTAATAAATAATAATAATAATAAATCTTTATTTCATAATTACAGTATAAGTATACCACAACTTAGTCACTAGGTTATGTTGACTTAATTTAGTGTTCGCATGTAAGTACTTACAGTTATAAATCCGTTGAACATACAACTCCCAATTTGTTACTAGTAAGTACAATATATTAGCACAAAAAAATGATGAGCAAATCAAACACACTTAACACTTAAACCGTATTAATTGTCCATTGGCGGTATCCAGAAATAACGTTTTTTTACCTTCCGTGGTAGTCAGAGACTGAATTACGGCAAGGTATGATTCTCGCCCTAGTAATAACAACCTATTGCTAGCGGACTTAGAGCTTAAACTATATCTATTAAACAAATCTAAATCTATTCAAAATTGCACGACTGATGCCGCGCAGCATGTATTTAAAGTAAACTAGCGTAAACAAGTAGTATTCGCAAATCTAACAGATAATGCAGCATTAGGCACTATACTAGTTTTTTATATAAATTAAAAACTCTCTTTATTATATTATTCTAGCTTTTCTTACTTGTGTATATTGTTTAAGATATGTTCTATAGGTGTATAATATTTTATTTAAACATTAAATATAAAAGATAAATATAATTTGTATAAAATAATTATAAATATATGTGCTGTGTTTAAGTTATAGTTATAGTTATAGTTATATATATATACTATATTTGTTTACAATTATAGGAAAAATGTGATAGTAAAAAACCACGAGCCCTATAAGTAGCTTTCAGGCGGGATTCGAACCCGCGCCTCCGGGAATCCGGCCCGATGCTCTGACCAACTAAGCTACCGAAAGGCTTACACGACTCGTCGAATTTTGCTATCACTTGTTACGCTGTAGGCCAGCGTTGCTTCATCAATGTGAGGAAACCCTCGCATCCGAAAGAAACATTTTTACAAATGTTTAACAATCGATTAAGATGAAACAGCCATATTGAGATTTTTTATATTATTTTGATGCATTCACAATGCAATTTTTGTAAGTATAGGAAAAATGTGATAGTAAAAAACCACGAGCCCTATAAGTAGCTTTCAGGCGGGATTCGAACCCGCGCCTCCGGGAATCCGGCCCGATGCTCTGACCAACTAAGCTACCGAAAGGCTTACACGACTCGTCGAATTTTGCTATCACTTGTTACGCTGTAGGCCAGCGTTGCTTCATCAATGTGAGGAAACCCTCGCATCCGAAAGAAACATTTTTACAAATGTTTAACAATCGATTAAGATGAAACAGCCATATTGAGATTTTTTATATTATTTTGATGCATTCACAATGCAATTTTTGTAAGTATAGGAAAAATGTGATAGTAAAAAACCACGAGCCCTATAAGTAGCTTTCAGGCGGGATTCGAACCCGCGCCTCCGGGAATCCGGCCCGATGCTCTGACCAACTAAGCTACCGAAAGGCTTACACGACTCGTCGAATTTTGCTATCACTTGTTACGCTGTAGGCCAGCGTTGCTTCATCAATGTGAGGAAACCCTCGCATCCGAAAGAAACATTTTTACAAATGTTTAACAATCGATTAAAATGAAACAGCCATATTGAGATTTTTTATATTATTTTGATGCATTCACAATGCAATTTTTGTAAGTATAGGAAAAATGTGATAGTAAAAAACCACGAGCAGGAATGGTTGGTCAGAGCATCGGGCCGGATTCCCGGAGGCGCGGGTTCGAATCCCGCCTGAAAGCTACTTATAGGGCTCGTGGTTTTTTACTATCACATTTTTCCTATACTTACAAAAATTGCATTGTGAATGCATCAAAATAATATAAAAAATCTCAATATGGCTGTTTCATTTTAATCGATTGTTAAACATTTGTAAAAATGTTTCTTTCGGATGCGAGGGTTTCCTCACATTGATGAAGCAACGCTGGCCTACAGCGTAACAAGTGATAGCAAAATTCGACGAGTCGTGTAAGCCTTTCGGTAGCTTAGTTGGTCAGAGCATCGGGCCGGATTCCCGGAGGCGCGGGTTCGAATCCCGCCTGAAAGCTACTTATAGGGCTCGTGGTTTTTTACTATCACATTTTTCCTATACTTACAAAAATTGCATTGTGAATGCATCAAAATAATATAAAAAATCTCAATATGGCTGTTTCATCTTAATCGATTGTTAAACATTTGTAAAAATGTTTCTTTCGGATGCGAGGGTTTCCTCACATTGATGAAGCAACGCTGGCCTACAGCGTAACAAGTGATAGCAAAATTCGACGAGTCGTGTAAGCCTTTCGGTAGCTTAGTTGGTCAGAGCATCGGGCCGGATTCCCGGAGGCGCGGGTTCGAATCCCGCCTGAAAGCTACTTATAGGGCTCGTGGTTTTTTACTATCACATTTTTCCTATACTTACAAAAATTGCATTGTGAATGCATCAAAATAATATAAAAAATCTCAATATGGCTGTTTCATCTTAATCGATTGTTAAACATTTGTAAAAATGTTTCTTTCGGATGCGAGGGTTTCCTCACATTGATGAAGCAACGCTGGCCTACAGCGTAACAAGTGATAGCAAAATTCGACGAGTCGTGTAAGCCTTTCGGTAGCTTAGTTGGTCAGAGCATCGGGCCGGATTCCCGGAGGCGCGGGTTCGAATCCCGCCAGAAAGCTACTTATAGGGCTCGTGGTTTTTTACTATCACATTTTTCCTATACTTACAAAAATTGCATTGTGAATGCATCAAAATAATATAAAAAATCTTGTTTACAATTTATAAATATATAAGTTTTTTTATAATTTAGGTACTTATAAACTATGTATTTATATTTAAAATATTTTCAGTCCGTTCATAGTCCAAACCACTTAGAAACTCATACAGTGTCTTTCTACAAACAAATCTCGTCAAGTCTTTAATAGGTTTTAACTTGCTTATACGATTGTACAGAATTGGAGCCAAGAAGTAAAAAAATCCCTGTGCAAAGGAAGTTTAAAGGTAGACTTCCGAGCATCGCGGCCGATCGCAGCCGCGCGCGATCGATCGCGTGCGACTGACGCGCGCGGCTGATGCGACAATAGTCAGTGTATGAAAATGTATGGCGCCGCTTCCGAGGTATGCGACAGACGCGTGCGGCCGACGTCTGTCGTCGGCCGCACGCGGCCGTAACTATAATGAAAACTACTTTGTATTGTATAGATACTCACTTATCAAGACTAAAATCCATATTGTTTCTGACTTCACGCTTAAAAAAAGGAATTACAGTCTCTTGAATCTCGGTGGGGTCGAAAACGCTTCGTACGCACAATGTCTGGTTTAGTATGAGGTCTAAAACGCCGCGTACCGCACCAATGGAAAGAATAGCTAATTCAGTGCCGCAGTGAGCGTGTTACAGAAAGGGCGTTTGTGCACTACACTGAATTTTACCGTCCGGCCGGCGGCGGTCCGTTTTTTTACAGACCGGCGGCGGCGGCGGGGCGTGGCATGAAAAACACGGATGATTGGCTTGTGCACTTGTCCGTCTTTTTACTCGCCGGGGCAGCGCAGTGATTACCCCCTCCCCCGCCCCACCCGCTCATGAATATAACGTTTTCAGTTCAACATCACAGTTTCAATGTTTCAAAGCCGAAACTACATGAAATAAATAAATTCTTACTATGTATCATAAATAATTTATGATTAAAATACAACCATCCGTTTTAAACTAAACTAACACTTCCATGGGAAGATGACAGAAAAGTGAGTATCTATACAATACAAAGAAGTTTTCATTATAGTTACGGCCGCGTGCGGCCGACGACAGACGTCGGCCGCACGCGTCTGTCGCATACCTCGGAAGCGGCGCCATACATTTTCATACACTGACTATTGTCGCATCAGCCGCGCGCGTCAGTCGCACGCGATCGATCGCGCGCGGCTGCGATCGGCCGCGATCCGCGGAAGTCAACCTTTACATGCAGGAACTTCATAAACATCATGTATCCTTCTGGTAGATTTAATATGAGGTTGTTCACGTATGTGTTGTTTTAAAACAATGCAATTAATATAAAGTTGTCGGATTGTTAAGACCTCGAAATCCTTGTATAGTTCAGTTGTGCTATATCTGAATTGCTTAAAACCTAAAACCTTTACAATACATCGTTGTGCCCTTTCTATTTTTATAAGCGTTGTTTTCTGGCACCACCCCAAGCAGAGATGCCATACGTAAGTATTGATTGACATAGTGTTATATATACAACTTTATTTGTTTTATTATCTCTTAAATTTCTAATCTTTTTAAAAATAGGTATAAGCTTACGGATCTGAGATTTTAGGTTACTAATGTGTTGCTTCCAATTTAAAAATTTTAACAATTTCTACTCCAAGATATTTAATACTATTGCTTCTAATTAAATTCAAACAATTACAACATATTGGACTTACACAAGTTATTGAATGTGCTTTTAAAACAAAGTTGGACTCGGGTTTTCTTTGATGCTAAATGTAATGTATTTTGTTTTATTTAGGTTCAACGTAAGTAAATTGAGGTCAAGCCATTTAATAATATTTTTGAAACCTATTTAGTAAGTATCTTCCACTCGATATTACTCGATCTGTCGGCAAATATAGGTGCGAGCATCGCGTGTGGTGAGCAGCTAGCGCTTGATATACGGCCTTCTTAATCACAGCCTCGTTGTCCGTGATTTATACATCACCTGTTGCGCCAATTATTTACATTCGGAAGTCATTCCTCTCGGACTTGGCTCGTTTCATTAACGAGTTAGATTGTACGATCCTCGCTCATGCCCCGTTCGCACCCGCGAGGTACCGCACCGTGTTCACAACTACACCATTGTTCAATTCCACAACCACCAGAAGCATCCAATTTGTCATTTTTACGACCTCTTTCAAGTATATTTAATACGAGTATACACCATCTCATGTCGCTTATGAGTCGTTTTCGTGACATTTACTAAATAATCTTTATTAATAGCAAATAAATAATCAGATTGCATAAATAATTCGAAGTCGTTGAAAGTATTATAAATCTTCAACGTCTTTTCATTTTAAGTTTAAAAACTAGTATCTTCAGATGTTTTCACCGTTCCTTAAATAACGAGCGTAGATGATTTAATACCGGTTTCGCTACCTAGTATTTACATTGGTTGCGTTGTAAAATAATAAATAGCTTGAATATTTTTCAACGCTGCGTAAAATAGCAACTAGCTATTAGCCGGGTATCAAGTTGCCAATGACGATAATTTGATAATTGAGACTGTCGTAGTAATAATAATTGTAATACCACTTGCAGCTGCAACAAATAGAAATACCGAGAACCATAAACTTTGGTACAGCATTTACAATAACAGATTTTCTATGTAACTATATAGGTATATAAGTGAATACCAGATAAAACTTTGTTTTGTTGATATTCTAGGCATACTAGAATCATTTTAATAATTGATTACAGATCAAAATATAAATTGAATACTCTATCAAGCAATATATCATAGAAATCTTAAAGTATTTACTAATAATTTGGTAGTACTATAGCTAAATCTTCAAACTTTCAATTTGGACGATCTGTAAAATAATTAAAAAAAAACACCATTTATTTGTTGAATAAACATGACATTTCAATGTATGAGCTGTTAGTAAGGTGATAAATAACAAAACACGATGCTTGATTCACAAGTGAGCGGTGTAAAAAGAACAAGCGTCACTCAGTTTTTGGTTCGTTTTATTTATTTTTTAGTGCGTTTAAAGTAGGTTGGGTATAACGTGCCGGTAAAATGAACGCGAATGTTGTTATTCTAGAAGTGTCTAATAAAGCCATGCAATCAAATTTCTTGCAAATAAAAAATAAAAATCGCTGCAGGAAAAACGCGAGATATTGTGACGTCTTATTTTGTCACAATATATTTGTAAGCTTTCTAAAAATTATTGGAACGAGTACTAATATTCTATCAGTCCGCCTATCAGGCCTCCTGCTGTTCTTGAACGAACAGGCCGCCTGATATTCGGTTTTTGTATGTAAAACTGTGGGTATGTGGCCGATTGCGGCCAACCGACAGGCCGTTGTCTGCAGGCGGACTGAGATAGTCATCGGCAGTCAGGCCCTTTATCAGATTCCTGTCGCTACCGTGGCGTCTCACTTCCCTTACAAGTACACTCAAATCCATTCCTATAAACTGACTGGGGGCTGGATTAGAGTTAGGCTGGAATAACATATCACTTCCCAGGGCAATTTCGGCTATAAAATGTAGCTTATTAACGGTCAAGAAAAAAGGAGCTTTGTTTTGGCGAAAGTATTTGATTTCCATACACACTTGGCTGACAGGCCGTTGCCTGCAGTCTGACAGTCTGTGGGGTCCTTTACTAGCTTCCTGTCGCTACCGTGGCGTCCCACTTCCCAAGGAAATTTCAGCTATAAAATGTAACTTATTAATGATCAAGAAAAATGGAGCTTTGTATGGGCGAAAGTATTTTAATTTCCATACACACTTGACTGACAGACTGTGGGGCCCTTTACTAGCTTCCTGTCGCTACCGCGGCGTTCCACTTCCCAAGACAATTTCGGGTATAAAATGTAGCTTATTAACGGTCAAGAAAAAAGGAGCTTTGTTTTGGCGAAAGTATTTGATGGCGTAGATGTAGAGTTAGGTACAACTATATGTGTTACTCTGACCGTGTCTTAATACTTTTCTTATTTAACTTAATGACAGATTAAAAACCCCCTACACAAAAAAAAATTGGAAAATAAATTTTCTCTCTCGGTCGGGGGACCCCCAACGTATAATAATTATACCCCTGTAATACTTCTCATTTTGTGGTCCCCCGACCGAGAGAAAAAAAATATTTTCTGACTTTTGTGAGGTTTTTTTGTGTCGGGGGTTTTTAAAATTTTATTTTTATTTTCATCCTCTTTAAATTACACATAAAATTAAAAAAAAAACGCATTGAAATCGCTAATTTCAGCCAAACAAATCGAAACAACGCCATTTTGTTTTTTTTATTGCCACCTAAATTTGCCCAGGGTGTACATTATTTTAGTCAAAGCACCACGTCTGTATCTTTTTCCGTTTCGGCAGGCAGTTGACCATCTCCATAAACGGCCGGATGGATTTTCATCAAATGTGGCTAAGAACCATCTCGATTAATATAGCTTTCAATTAAAAAAACCCGCAATGAAATCGCCTGATCCGTTTAGGCACTACGAATATACGTACAGACAGACATATAGGCCTCAAACTTATAACACCCCTCTTTGCGCTGCGTCGGGGGCTAAAAACAGATATAGTTGTGACGATTTAATTGCTGTTGCTACAATTTATCCAATTGTCACACATGAGAACTTACCGACAGCTGCACATAAAATATGGTTTATTTATATAATCGGCGATAATGGCACGTTATCTGCGGAAGTCACCGTTTATACCGGCGCGGGCGCCGATGTCTACATCGCCAAGTGTTAATTGCTACGTGTCGAAGAGCGAACTCCAAACTTAACACCTTTACAGGCGTATTCGTTTGCATTCCTCGTTTGCAATTGACGCCTTTTCGTTGGCACGCAAATATTAAAACGTTTATCTCAGTCGAGACAGGTGCAAGAAAAAACCAAGTTTCATGCTTCACTCGTTTGCTTTGTTGTTTATTAGCTTACCATTAGTCAATGTTTAAAATACTCGACCGCAATCAGATACAAATTTAGATAGAATTCCTCAATAAATAACAATACTAATTTAATTTATATAGAACTAAGAGTGTTACTATGTAAACACACAAAATGAGCGTGTGACTTCTAAATCAACGTCTTTTCCTCATCCGATTAGCCATGTAGACGAACGCTGATCACATTTCTCATTCTTAACACTTACACTAGCACACGGGCTGAACCGGCCGGCCGCTGTGATTTATCTGCCTGCATCTCCAACCTGCGAACAGCTCGTTTATTGCCCGCTTGTTATTTATAATTTATTTTTAACGGTCACCGATTTGTGGTCGCGCTCCAAATAATCCCAATTCATAATTCGATAGACATAAAGTGTAAAATCGCTCGAAGGACCAATCTCTATCGGTCTACATACGTGTAGTGTGGAGGTATGCATGATGCCTACAGGTCGTATTGTACCGAACTAATGCGGTCAAAAGTTAATCACCGGTCAAATAGACGTTCCTACTTTATCTTTGAAATGTTATCGTACTTAATAATTATTATTAACGTATAGATTGTTGCACTTCTCTTTGAAACTGGTTTCAGATAAAGTATAATAAGCACCTACTTATTTAGTATTTATGTTGTGTTCGGACCGTTATTTTCTGAGCTAAATTCTATGTTTGAACAAGGAAATAATGCCTTTTGACCCGCTTTCTTTGTCGAACTTTAAGACGGTGAGAAATCTTAGGATAACAGAATTAACTATTTTGTTCGGAAAACGTCTTTCCTCGAATTGTTATAGAATTGAGTCTAAAATCGCGTGGCAATAATTTAATAATCCCAGTTAGAACTGCCCCCCTAGCATGACCATTATTACGTCGATAAACGATAAATGATATCTTCTCTTATCGCAACGAGTTATCTATCGAATTTGCGAGCATGAACAGCATCGATATACGATATGATAAAAGTTATCATGTGCTATGATAGTGATAAATCGTGTGGTATGCTAAACCAATGTTGCTAAGTAAGAAAAAAAATATCATTCATCATTCACTTTTCTTTCACTCTTTTTTTTCTTTTTTTCATTTTTCAGTTAGTTGCTCTAGCTCCGAACACAAATATTGTACCATTTCTAAAGAAATTTTATAATTTCTTAGAAATTCGTTGTCCGGGAGCTCGAACGCATTTGTTAAGGTTCGGACGAAAGTCCTTTCCTCTTTCCTTCGTCTTTTTAGAGTTTCCGTACCAAAATGGTAAAAAGAAACCCTTATGGTGAGACTCAGTCTGTCTGTCACAACTGGACATCTCGAGAACTACTCATGCTACCTATCAACTTGGGAATAGTTTTAGATGACGTTTGCTTAACTATTTTGCAAATAAGAGATAAATAAAAATAGTTATTTTACTTAAAAATTGGAAAAGGGGCTACTATGGGTTATCATATGAAAGAGCGCTGCTTGCACATTCTTAAACATTTTTTCTTTTTTCTTATGCCGCATAGTTTTCGACTTATGATGAAAAATTAAATAAAAAATACCGTTCCCCCCTTGTCTCCGAAGTTTGCATAGAGAAAAATCTGAAATTATTTTATGTGATAGAAGCCTATGTAAAGATTACAGGAAAAATAAAACGATGTCTCTAAAATAGTAAAGTTTTTCAGAAATCATCAACATAAGTAGTTAAATTATATTAGTTCCACTATCGGTCAAAAGCTGGCGTTGACCTAAAACTGCAATATTCTACACCGCAAATGCTCTGACAAATCTAGCCTCACCGATGAAAACATTTCCACGTTATATTTATTTAAATTTATGATGGTACGAAATCCTCGGTGTGCGAGTCCGACTCGCTCTCGACCGGTTTTTTTTTCCTCTGCCGCTATTATTTCAAGCCTTACGAAAGGCCTCCTAGACATTGTTGCTGCAACTGAAATTATATTATGTTTTTCATGACACTTTTAAGAATTAAATGTACACAAGTAATAGAGAAACATTTAAAATTGGTATTCTTACCTTTCTTCTATTTAAATAAACTGAAAATGAGTGTTATTCTTATGAAATAATGGCTCGATATACGTATCGCGTACTGTAATGGTCGTCGATAAATTTGGTTAGCAGAATGTCAAAAAACGATAACTCACCGCGATAATTATCGTCTTTTTGATGGTCATGTTCGACTGTATCGATAAAAAGTGGTGGTCATGTTCGCTCTATCCTTTATCATATCATATCTTATCGAGGTAATGTCACCGCTATGGTCATGCTCGTTAATTCGATAAAAAATCAATATGGCGGCTTTATCGCTCGATAAGTCGCTTTATCATATCGTGTTTTGTTGGTCATGCTAGGGGGGCTGATGTGCTTATGTCAAAGTAGAACAAACAAACGTGATCGTAGTCTATGTCGGTACATGATATAGTTTGGGTACATAATTTGACAATACACGCGGCAGATTTACAGCGTGGCCTTTAATTTATGTACATGTTCGATCTAGATGTAATTTAATGTTGTTCGCTGGCATAAATCAAGCTCATCTACCGATATCAGAGACCCGAAGAGACTGGATAGCGTTGTTCTACTTCGATGACCGTCTACGACTATAATGAGGACAAACTTTTAAGAATTTTCTGTAACTTCATACAGACACAGATCGTCCATTCCAGCATCGTACCATTGTTGTCCTATAGGTTCGGGTTCTAATATCATATTTGTCACAAATATTTTTTACATTAACAAATTCCAAAAGTTATTATGTAAAATGATATCCGTTGTATATTTTTTCGTTATTACTGATATAGGTTCTACTTGGAAATCTTAAAAATAACCACTTACTTAAAAATATACTTACCATCAAAGGGAAACACCTTGTATCAAAATATCATTTTAAACAGATGGATCATAAATCTAATCACATTGGTTCCTGATTCTACTCTGTACCTTACAGAAAATAATAATTCCATTTATATTGAGACCTAACTAAAAACACGACAGAAATCACCATTATTTGATTAAATGTATTGATAATAATAAATACACTCTTTACCATTCAACCATCGACACCTCAACATTTAAGGCTTAAATAATAGGTCTTCAGACATGTTAATGTGACAAGATAGCTCTCGTCAATGGGTTGCACTTCGTCGAAATCAACATTCTATTTAAAGGAGCTGTCTATTTTTATTTTATTTATGTATAGTCACATAGTGCAAGCCCAACGGTCTATGGCTCGAGCAATTATTTTTCCAAGTACAGGGTTCCGATGCTTTCAGGTTCTCGCTCGAGAAGTTGGACATGGCAGGAGGAAATAGTGTTACTTTTAAGATCATCGAAACTTCTGCATGGATACGCCAACAGGATATTATTCTACCAAATACTTAAAAGCGTTTTCCGTAAACTTTTCTTGTATGAATGGAGCTCTGCTCCATGCTCAATGGTGTTTATTTAGAATGATTAATTAAACCAAATCTAAGTAATTTAATCGTTTTGTTTACAGAACTATACTTTTAAGCAGTGAGTTGAACAGGCCTTTATTAATCAATTTTTGAGAATGATCAGAACTCTTGTACAGACTTACCAAACTTGGACTTAAAGGTCCGGTCACAAGTCGCACGGAACTGGTGGCCAGAAGAATTAATAATAAATAAATAAATAAATAACTTCTTATAATCACACCAATTATCTAAGCCCGTAGTTAATTTCTTAAGAAACTGTGTCTACGTGAACTTGATAACGGATAAATATATACTTAAATACTTTTTGTTTGTAAATACATACTTAATATACATAGAAAACACCCAGACCAAGACAAATAGACATGTTCATGCACACAAATATTTGTCTTGTTCGGGAATCGAACCCGAGACCTCTGGCGCAGAAGGCAGGTAGCCTACCCCTGCGCCAAATCGGTCGAAAATTGCAAGTCTAATTGTAAAAAGGCTTTGGTCGAGTCTTGTAAACTTGTAGTTTTGCTTCGAGATCTTCAAAGCGCTTCGTTTCATAATACGGTATTTTACTGATTTTTTTTTATTTCTTTAAAATGTTTTTCGAAATATTAGCTACACAAAACAAGTTTTCATTTTGAATTATCTTGAATATTTTCAAAGATATAGCACTTCAAACTTTATAATTAGACAAGGACAGGACGCTATCTTAGTGACGTCAGTGGGTTAGTAGCGTCATAGTCACGCCATAGAAGATTTCGTTTTAGAAAGAGACAGCTATAGTCAAAATCAAACAGACTATAATTCTTTTATTATAAAACAGATTCAAATTATTTTTTCACATTTGGTATTCTTAATTGCAATATTTTTTAACGTCATCATTAAATATCTACATTTCAACAACAGTAAAATACCCTATACTTCACACTAGCGTGGACAGTATGTCGCCATTCTGGTCTTAGACATGCAAGCTCCTTCCAGCTTTCTGTTAAAATATGACAGGCCACAAGATTCGCAAGTCATATTCGTGTCCATCATAAGGACCAGTTGAGCACGTTGGAGTCGCCGTCACCGGACACGGTGTGGAGGACATGATGATGATGATGATGATGATAAACTTACCGACTCTTCTTTCTTTTGATAAAATGGACCTGAGGAATGGAGTGTGTTAGATTTAGTTATTAATCGTTATATATTTATGGTTAAACTACAAGGTATTTTAAAGATAATGAATCGGATACAAGACCTGAGTAGGTATATAGAATGATATTTTAGTTGTCAAGTATTTCTCGTATGGAGCAATACAGTTAAAGTAACTATCATTGAAAAGGTAGGTATGTCAAGAACAAAACAAGAAATATAATTTTATGATTTGTTTATTCATTATTTGTTTATTATTTTGTTTGTGTTTTTATCTTACTTTATTCCTTAAGCATATAAAAGCCAAAGCTACGTAGGTACAAATTACTAACCAGTAATGTTCCCAATGAATTAGTAATACACAAATTGAATCTTAAAAACTGAGCTACAAAGTAATTTCCATGTATTAAAATATATAATGTATTTCTTGTTATATACAATATACATTTACTGAGCATTGTTATACCTATGCTAGGTACTTCCATCAATACATTATATATCCATAGTACACAATACAAACATACTCTATATCTGTACATAACGTCCAGCATATTCTGGACACATATAAACATATATACCCATATTCGTATATATACACATCCACATATATATAAATCAACAATATCCATAAATAACCAAAACACTTAGCTTTGTACTGGGAGCACCGTCACTGTCCACGTCTCGACCAAAAGTGGTCGCACGGACGGCCAGCTTGCTTTTATAAGGCATCCCCCACTACAAACCGACCCGCAAACAACACGTGGGCAGGCCACCTGTGTCGCCACCTGTTTAACCGGATGCCAGGTGCGGTTTGCTAGTCAATACAGACGTTCTATTTATTATTCCTTGCTTCCTTGTTATTTTAAAATTATTCTATGACTGGTTTTATTATTTACACTATATATTTATTATATATTTACTATTCTAACACGGCCATACTGACAAATACTTCGTTCCCCGAAGTACCTTTCTTTTAAAGCCCTCGGTCAGTTTTATTTATCTGCGAATCATTGGCTGTTTCTTATTTATTATTAAACTAAACCATACTCCATATTTTCATAGTTCATACGTAATTCATAATATATATTTCAAAATAATAATTCATATCTCATAGTTTACCTGGCACCACAGTCTCACTATTTAATTGATTCATTTCTCATATTGATTCATTTCTCATGATTTACCTGGCACCACAGTCTTACTTTCCATAGTTTATACATAATGATTCATATATTTCAAAGTAATAATTCATATCTCATTATTTAACTGGCACCACAGTCTCACTTCTGTTATTAAGTAGACCTGTGTGCCACATACTACATCTCCACCCCACAGCCTCACTGTTTACATCAACTAGTCCTGTGGGCACTTAAACACCTACTCCGCACCACAGCCTCACTGTTCACATTAAGTAGGCCTGTGTGCACTTCAATTAAACACCTACTCCGCACCACAGCCTCACTGTTCACATTAAGTAGGCCTGTGTGCACTTCACTTAAACACCTACTCTGCACCACAGCCTCACTGTTCACATTAAGCAGGTCTGTGTGCACTTCACTTAAACACCTACTCTGCATCACAGCCTTACTGTTCACATTAATTAGGCCAGTGTGCACTTCACTTAAACACCTACTCCGCACCACAGCCTCACTGTTCACATTAAGTAGGCCTGTGTGCACTTCACTTAAACACCTACTCCGCACCACAGCCTCACTGTTCACATTAAGTAGGCCTGTGTGCACTTCACTTAAACACCTACTCCGCACCACAGCCTCACTGTTCACATTAAGTAGGCCTGTGTGCACTTCACTTAAACACCTACTCCGCACCACAGCCTCACTGTTCACATTAAGTAGGCCTGTGTGCACTTCACTTAAACACCTACTCCGCACCACAGCCTCACTCCTCACATTAAGTAGGCCTGTGCGTATTTAAACACCTATTCCGCACCACAGCGTGTGTGCCATCTTGTCTCACTTTTCCCATTATTTTTACTTAATTCATCTCTCTTATTCCAATCTCACTGAATTCAATTAACTTATCAAATGTATCAGTTTTTACATCAAGGATAAATCAATCTCAAAAAAAACGTATTTAACATAATTTCTAACTTTCATATTACTCTTAGACTTATCAAAACTTCATAATAACATTTCTGCATCTAGAAATATTCGGCATCGTTATTCCCGATGGCCTGTTATTCAATGTTTTATATCAAATTTTTCTAAGAATTTTTAGAAATCATTAGTCTTGTTTGTATAAATAGACGACAGATCATATCAGTCAGAATAATGTATTGAAAATAAGATAGTAACCGTAAATCAAAATTTAAATTATTTTTAATGGAGAAATGTTATTAATCATATTATAATCATCCTAACCTAATTTTATATTTATTTATTAAATGTGTGTTTAATGATTTTTTTTGGTTATTACCGAAATAATTTGGACATTGATTTATATTCAATACCTGTATGAAATTATGATTTTTTTTGTTTATATTTCAATTAAGTAACTTAATTATTGTCCTTTAAAACATGATATTTACTTTGATTATTAAATATATTTTTTTGTCTTGGCCTTTTATTTGATAAAATTTTAATTTGTTTTGAATGTGTTAGGTTATTGTTTTAATAGTAAGTATTGTTTTTCAAACTCAACATAATGAATACCTATTATCAGAGATAAATGGATTGAATAATTGAAAGACTTTTGTCCGGTACCTACATTAGGTTCAATAATTTAAATCTCTCTCATATACCGCTTGGCCAATCTGACAATTACATAAATCTGTCACTGCAGCCACATATTGCTTTGAAAATTATTTACTTCGAGTAGTTCTTGTGGTACCTAATCAATACTTTCAATATTGTTATATGAAACATGGAAAGAATTCCAACTTTGTTTGAAATGAGAAAATGTGTAACCATAGCAAGCGAGGGAGTACTAAAAGAAAAAAAGTAACTGGAAAAATATTTCACGATACTTTCAATCTTTATGGAGGAAAAAGTATGTAATTTTTTTATTATCTTATTGAACATGAACATTGAAATAATTTGACAATGATTTACCTTCTCTTAGTTTTAAATTAGAAGAATAAGAACCAGTTGAAGGTTCAGCGTTAGCAAAGTCGCTTCAAATGATAAGATTTCTTTATTAAGGGGGTAATTTCTTAAACAGTTTTAAAAAAAATCTCAAATGACAGCCAGGAACAATGACACAATACAATCATTAATTCTACAGACTAGTGCAGTGTGTGTCAAGACCACTATCACAGTGGTAGAATACTCCAGTGCTCTCAACACTGTAATATCACTGTACCAAGTAGTTGTTTAAGTTATGAGAAAAAAGAAACAATACCGAATCGGTAACAAAAATTAAAACCAGCCAAATGACCCTTTGAAGCCTTTGACCCTTTTAACTATTAATCAAATCTAAGTTTTACTGATTTTACACAAATTAAACTGAACTAAAAATTTTAAAAAAATCCTTTAGAAAATGTATATTTTGAATATCATTTTTTTTTCAGTTTATTTAATACGTATTATCACTTCAACTTGGCTATTTCTATCATGAAAAGACAATTTTGCATCAATATTATAATGGAGCAAAATTTTTATAATACTTTAGTGTATCTAATCTCACTGCACTAATGATTCTATCAATGGACGGGATGAAACCTAAAAGAACCATTGAAACTTATATTGGAAAGATTTTTTCTAACAAAAGGTAAGGGAAGAAAATATCTCTTAGTTACACACAGTGGCACAGTATTTAACATTATTGTTGACATCATTATTAACTGTGTATAAATCTAAAAGTCATACGTAGTCAGTCAGACACACTGAATTCCCCGTAATCGTCGGTCAATTCGGCATTGAGAAGAGAGATGAGAAACTAATAAAAAATATGGATTAAATTTTTGTGAATCGGAATAACAACACTATTTAGTTTACCCGCGTTTTTTGTATTAGAATTGGACCACATCCCATAGCTTGTGGCATTTGTTTGCAATTCAGTTCCTAATTTTGTCTCAACAAACGTAGCAAAGGTTTGAGCACCAGGAAATAAATTTTCATTGTTACTAACAGAACTAGTTGAGTTTAATGTTAAGACTCGCTACGCGGTTTCAATACCTAGTCGTTCACGAAATCTTGTAGCTTCACAGACTATTTCAGGAAGGATTATGTCACGATTGAATACAGCAAGATAAATAAAAAAATAAAAATTAGCCGCGTTTTATTACCACTTTTATAATGTATTTAAGTGTGAATTTGTTTTTTTGACACTTCGACATTTACTATTATTTAGTTAGTATTGGCCAGGAAAGTTATTTATTTATATCTGTATTTGTTTAGACTCTTTTTTTTATTATACAAAGCGAAATCTACTGACTCGACCACCAGTTCACAAATTGGGAGGCCCTTCGAAGAAAGAACTGGCAAGAAAACTCACGAAGGGTGGACCGTGGACCGACCTCCGCGTTTTTATTTCTATTTTTCTACATAAACGACTAACCTCAACTTAAGGTCTTGTAGTTTGTTGTTTAGGTTGAGACTTCTATTAATGATTAAGATGTCCCAAACTGGTGACATTTCTTTGGTAAAATAACTAGTAATCTAAGTATGACGGTTTTTTTTCTTGACGTCCTACCCTCAATTTGTACCAATGTTGCAGAGTCCCCAAAGGGTTTTACCAGCTTCAACGTCCTTCGAGATGCGGTTCCAATTTTATTGACCAGGTTTTTGTAGTCTTACACGTCCCGGAATCAGCTCCTCGTCCTCCTCGAACCGCTGCCAGGCTGGATCGAAGAACGGCAGCGCCACTTTGTCACGATGGATGACCGTGACCGTAGCTTGAAGCGGCAGCATTGCAAAATGAAGTAGATCAGCCAAAACTCGTTTCCATTTTCGTACCCATTCTGAAAACATAATATAATGTTAATCATTGTGAGCCAGAGCACATCCCACTTCTGATGTTAGATTTAGTTATTAATCGTTATATATTTATGGTTAAACTACAAGGTATTTTAAAGATAATGAATCGGATACAAGACCTGAGTAGGTATATAGAATGATATTTTAGTTGTCAAGTATTTCTCGTATGGAGCAATACAGTTAAAGTAACTATCATTGAAAAGGTAGGTATGTCAAGAACAAAACAAGAAATATAATTTTATGATTTGTTTATTCATTATTTGTTTATTATTTTGTTTGTGTTTTTATCTTACTTTATTCCTTAAGCATATAAAAGCCAAAGCTACGTAGGTACAAATTACTAACCAGTAATGTTCCCAATGAATTAGTAATACACAAATTGAATCTTAAAAACTGAGCTACAAAGTAATTTCCATGTATTAAAATATATAATGTATTTCTTGTTATATACAATATACATTTACTGAGCATTGTTATACCTATGCTAGGTACTTCCATCAATACATTATATATCCATAGTACACAATACAAACATACTCTATATCTGTACATAACGTCCAGCATATTCTGGACACATATAAACATATATACCCATATTCGTATATATACACATCCACATATATATAAATCAACAATATCCATAAATAACCAAAACACTTAGCTTTGTACTGGGAGCACCGTCACTGTCCACGTCTCGACCAAAAGTGGTCGCACGGACGGCCAGCTTGCTTTTATAAGGCATCCCCCACTACAAACCGACCCGCAAACAACACGTGGGCAGGCCACCTGTGTCGCCACCTGTTTAACCGGATGCCAGGTGCGGTTTGCTAGTCAATACAGACGTTCTATTTATTATTCCTTGCTTCCTTGTTATTTTAAAATTATTCTATGACTGGTTTTATTATTTACACTATATATTTATTATATATTTACTATTCTAACACTATATATTTATTATATATTTACTATTCTAACAAGTGCATTTAACTTTACATAGCATTTATTTTAGTGAAAAATCTATTATAGCAGTACCTATAGTGCTAAAACTTACTCCACATGTATTTTTCATTTGATAGTCCTTTAAAGAAAGGGAAAGTTAGATATTCTTGATAGTTTAAAAGTACCTATGTAGCTCATCCTCGTATTCCCAGATCCTTGCGGTTGGCGACTAATCGAGCGAGCGGCGGCGTATCGGCCGGCTAAGAATAGCCGATCGGATACTTTTTGTCGTCTCATTCCGTCCGTCGTTCGTTAGCGGACACTGGCTGCTGCTTGTAGACGCTTCCCATATTTGCCGGCCAAGTTAAATGCCGCACAAAGATTATCAGGTGGAAATGTTAAAAGATCAACAAACGACCTCTGGTAACGGTACTCATACTTCAAGGCACTTTCATCGAAACTTATTTAGGTGTACTTTTACCAAATCATTCATCAATTATACTGAAAGAAGATTTAGTGAGTTGCTATGAATGTGATGAAAACCAATATCTGAATGAGCTTTTCAAATCAAATCTGTAAAGACGACCTATCTCAAAACAATTTACTAAATGGACACTTGCTTGTCTCGTCAGAAGAAAACAATAATAGCTTTCAGCAAAAAACTAGACGAGTCATTTATTACAATGCAGACATTTGCGACTGTTATTAATGAAGGAGGCATCAAATGCAAAAACAGCTAGCGTCTTTTAAAGGCGCTAAAAATGCAGGCTGGTACATTGTTTGTTCCTTAGATGGAGCCTTTATAATTTGTTTGCGCGTCACCCATTTCCTTCAAGGGCAGGACCGAGTGAGCGGACTCAATCCACACCGAGAGTCGAGACAAACAGGCTCGCCCGCCCGACAATGCAGATTAAGGTTTTGCTCACGAGGAGGGAGAAATTATTATCGAGTGCGCCGTTCTCAATATTATTTTTCTTGGAAAAAGATAGATCGCTTAAGCGATTTTACGGGAAATTAATTTTGGCAGTGAGCGACAGAGTGCGGCGCTGCTCGTTGCGATGATTTGTTGCGATCCAGTCCCGCTCGTTACACTTCGCGATAATGACGCATAACATTTACTCAAAGGCGAAGCTGAGGTTGTAATTCAAGCCCGTTATCGATGTTTCTCAGTAACCATCGACTCGGTTCAAACAAAATTAAATCCGTATAAGCGCGTGTAAGTCTGAGGGTTTTAGTGGATGATCGAGTATCGTTTAATTTCGAGTTGAGGTGGCGGCGCGCCTCCGCCCCGTTTGTCGCCGCGGCCGGTTCTGCTGCAATTAATCCACTGTAATGCGATACGGGCCTTCTGTCGTCAGCGACGTAATGCAGCGTGATTTACGTGCAACGAACGAGCCGTTAATCTTATTACCACTTTCAATAACTTTATTATCGAGTATTCGATACCACGGTCACAGACCAATCTACACCTTAGACCTCCCACACAAAGACCATTTACAATTTATACTAAACTTATTCACGGTAGTACTTAGGAAGCTTCCCACGAAATTTATTTTTGTCGTCTTAACGATAGTGTCCGTCTTACCAAAAGCGGTAAGTTAATACTTACGTCAGTTGCTTAACTTCGATTAAACGGTTATATAAGCTCAACAATCAGAATATCCCATGTTTCTAATATTACGTGACGTTATCCGGCTGAGTTTCGTGTGTTCATTTCTAATTCGAATTAAATCAACTATTTAGTTTTGATTGCTGCGTTTTGAATAATAATGTAATAATCGGGAGGCGTTTTTTTGTCGTGTGAAACAAATTTTTATTCAGCTTGCGACGCCTCGAGGCGGCGGTAAACGCGATTCAAATTCGACATGTTATCCCTAAAACGCACCGATAATAAGATGCAAATGACGTCCAGCGGGCGAGGAGAACAAAAAACCGCTACAATCAAAAGGGATACTTCCAGTGAGCTGGTAATTTGCATATAATTTCGTAATAACAACTTCCGTTTGTTTGCCGGCGGACGTGTCACGATCGCGTCTTAGACTAGTAGCTCTCATCCTTCCTTTGTATTCCCAATTTCGAGACATTTCATATTCAGCATTAGCTTTGAGCCACTTTGTTGTTGCGCACAAAAGATTGGTGAGACTGAGACATCACGATGAAAAAATAAATCTTTCTTTCATAACACTAAACATTTTCTACCAGCTCGGTAGTAATCCTATACGGATTTTTTTATTTTCGTCTATTTCTGCACAAAACACAGCACACACGTACGACGTTAATGTCCCTAATGTGTATTAGTGAAAATAATCAATTTGTACTTTTTACTATAATATTTATCAAATTAATGGAAACGCTTTTTAAAAATATTGGGCAATAACTGTATATCACAATACAAAAAAGATCCCTTCACTGTTAAATTTTTAACATCGATATTTAATTGGTTTTTTACAGAAAAAATCAGAAATAATCAAAAATATTGGGCAATAACTGTATATCACAATACAAAAAAGATCCCTTCACTGTTAAATTTTTAACATCGATATTTAATTGGTTTTTTACAGAAAAAATCAGGCATTATACCGCCTGTCTTATGTCTGTGTCCTCCGCGAAAAGTCCCGACCTTGTTTCAATCATTTTTCCACTCTGTCACTTTTCGGGCTCCCCATTAAAATGGCCTCCTTCCGACAATGATTCATCTCCGGAATATTCGGCGATAATTCCACTGTTACCAGCTCGTTCCCATAATGCGTTGTAATGAGTCGCCGCCTTTAACAGCTCATCAATTATTCATGCGTGATCGTTATTACTTAGATAGTGTTCTTTCATACCCGTCTTGTTTATATTGGACGCATTATTTAATATTGATTGTGCATCTGACAGATATATAGCCGTACTTGAACGTCTACATTGTTTATGACTTTGCAAATAAAGTTTGTTCTTTATTTTTTAATTATTGTATACTCAGTTTTGTAAGCTTTTTTGTCTTTTATGTTATGCTTGCCTTACTTGCTATAAATTGGAATTGATGAGTTAGTAGTTTAGTTATTCATAAATCTCGGAGCTTGTTATTATGAGTTCATCACTGTCTAGCGTTTTTTCGGTTCGTAATAATCAAGTCTGACCCCATTTCGCTTTGTGCAAGAATTTTGTTTGGAAGACTAAAATTAAATAGCGAAATTCTATCAAAAGGTACTTTCATTTATAGGTCGTCTTTACATTACCGTTTTTCAGTGTCTCTAAATCTCTCCTTTGCTCTTTCAATTCTTTGCCCCTGTATTATTTTAAAATTCATATTTGTCACAGACATCGGCGCCACGCGGTCCCGCGTTGATTGGCGTAAAGTCACGTGTTTCACCCATTTGTATGCAGCCTTCGCCCTACAGTCTCTTCTCATTGAATAAATGTGATATAACGCACTGCAAAATGAATTATGTATGTGTTATTTTTAATTGAGCATTAATACAGAAGTATTCACTCTCGATGTCGTTACAAATGTCTATGTAATTGGTGATACGTGATTGAAGCTTTTTTTGTTATCATTATTCACTTTGACACTTGTTTTTTTACTCATGGAAGCTTACGAGTTTTTATGTTGGGTAATTTAATTCTTGACGAATTTCATTTATTTTTGTTGCTATTAACTAAGGTTTTCTGACTTTAATTTTAGAAAGCATACTTCAATTTAGCTTGTTTACGAAAATATCCTATTTCTGTCCCTCGTTTTGTTTACTTCTCGGATTTCGTGGCGAGTTAAAGTTTTAGGCGAGTGGTTACACCAGAGGCGGTGCTTCCATGAAATTTCACGGTGCCTGATGAAAGTTTTAACGCAATTACCTAGTCCACGCCATTCCGCCGCCGACGCCGGCCGGACAGGAAAAAAACTTGGCAAAGAACAAACTAACCAGCAGTCCAATTTGGGGACATTCGTATTAAGTTTAATGTGCCAAATCCGTGACTTCGCTGCGCTCTCGCATTCTAACTGGCGGCGTTAGCAACTCCTCGACCTTTGACAACTTTTTGTGTACCAACTTGTTCTTTTGATTTTCACTGCTTTATGCTTTTTAATAGGCAATCAACGTGTCGTTGTCAGCGGTGTGTATCAAATTTGCGCTTTGATATTACACCTCTTTTATAAACATGAAAGGAGTTGGGACCGTAGGTACGTGAATTTCATAAATTAAATAAGTAATTAGCCCGCGGGAACGAAAACGCAGTTATTTAACTTACACCCTACGTTACTCAAATAAAATAACTCAAATAAGTAGGTACTACTCTTTTAGTTTAGTTGGTAACTCTAAAAGCGATATGCAGAAAAATGTTGCACAGCACAATTCCGAGTACGTAGAATAACATAAATAGCGCAGCTATTCAAATTCAGCCTAGAGTTTTCGAAAGTTTATAGCTGTTTCGTTACTCAATCATTGAAACAGACTTGCCAAGCCAAATGCTTCCCGATAAATATCGATGGACAACACCGGAGCTGCATCAGAGCAAACTCGCAAACGTCCAAATTAGCACGAACTTCTCCTTTGAAGCCGGCCGTCCCGCTGTTTGTCAGCCGTCCGATTTGTGACCGGATGCCCAGAGCTCACTGTGCACTCCAATTGCCTACCAACACTTCTGAAATTGTCGCTGTCCGGACAACTATCAATTCGTGACCTCCTTCGTGCTAAAACCTTTGCACCAGACCTATAAACAAAACTTGTGCAAACACAACACGTTTATTTCTAGAGGTAGTTGTCTGAAAGTCAAAGCTGTAATCTACTCCACGTTACATTGTTATTATCGAAGTTTCTAAGTCAACCTTCTTTGACTTGTGAAAGTGACTTCGACACTATGAAAGACTCCATAAACTGAATCACTTAATTACTTTCTGCTATGTATGTAGTTTGCGAATAGCTCCTTTATGTTAAGTTCAGCTTGTATTTGAGTCGCGTGCCAGACTTTGATCTAATCAAAACTTGCCAAATTTGTTTACATACATCACGCGCTCGTGTTTTTCATGATATTCAGCACACGTAAGCACCCTACACTCCGGGAGACCTCTTTGATGTCCCGTATAGCAACCACCGCACTAATAAAACCCCCAACGAATATGGGTACATGTTTGTCATATAAACGAAATGTGATTTTGCTGTGATTTTGTACACAGAACTTAATTTTATCGTGACGCCTTTATTCGACGGAATAACATCCTCGTTCGTTAAAATTTTGGCATTTGTTTTTTACGTATGTTTAGGTAGGTACTTACTTTGGTTTCCGATGCTGTCATATAGTGGCTGTAATAATGTTGCAGTGAAGAATAAATTCATGTCAACGGTTTGGTACACGAATCATCTTCCTAAGTATTTACTTAGGAAACTGATTAGTGTACTTTCCGAAATAAATGGGTCTTAATATTTGATTCCACAATATCAATAAAACTAACATGTATTTTTTTTTTATCCACTACGGGGTAGGCACTTTGCCTTCATCACACCTGATGTTAAGTTGTGATAAGGCTGTAGGTGGAAGCGCACTACTCCCGGAATCCTCAGTCACTGAGAAACTGGCTATCTTATCTCTAACTGCCGGAACAAAATAATGCGGAAAACATCATTGTTATGGCGTCAGACTTAGATAAGATGGTGGTGGCTAGCCAGGCGGACTATGAACAAGTCCTACCACCAACCAAACCGAATACAATTATGTACCCCCAGTGGGAGTCGAACCCGGGACCTCTGGGTCTGAAATCGGTGGTGTGAACCACTAGACCACAGAGGCGGTATTACATTATTGGTTGGTTAAAAAGGGAAAACCTTAATTGACAGTCTAACGCCCGAATTCTCGAACGCAAATCATCTTTGGGAGCGTCTCAAACATCATGGCATCTCTTTCATACGTTTGACATTTAAAGTGACAGGGCGATGTGTGAGACGCTCCCAAAGATAAATAGCGTACGAGTATTCGGGCATTAGTTTATTTACGTTATTCACCGCTTTGTTAAAGCTACTGTAAGATAACTTCAATTTAAGAAACGAGAACTTTTCTTGACAATATTTTGTTATCACCTAACTTAGAACAACCTTTGAGTACCTCCATACATACTGACCATTTGAAATATTACCTCTTCTACCACCCTCCACTGATCTGAGGTCTCGGGCACCAGACGTCTAGCGTTGCTATCGGGATAAATTAGCTGCGGTGTCGTACGCCTCGGTACAATGCCGCTGTCAGGGGCCGCCGTATCGGTAGGCCGGCTACTTCGCACTAGTATGGGAGCTTGCGTTTGGTCATATCCGGACATCTTACTTGGTTATGATGGAAATAGAAAATTATTTACATTGAACGTAAACTCTTAGTAACGTGTATAGGTTACAGGCACTAGACGCCTAGCGCCACTATCGAGATGAATTAGCTGCGGTGACGTATGTACGCCTCAATACAATGCCGCTGTCACGGGGCCGCCCGCCCTATCAGTAGGCCGGCCACTTCGCACTGGTATAGGGGACTTGCGTTTGGTCTTATCCGGATGACTACTATTTATGACTACTATTGATGACTACTATTTTTCGTATATTGAATATTATACTTTGTGATAATAAAATTGGAGTCAGCTCTACTGCCAAATCGAAAACAACTCTACTCCACTCTCCTTCTTTCACATAGGTACTTTTGTCAACTTTTCAGTGGAACACCCTTTTACTACTTGTCTAAAGTAATTTTCTTTTGATGTTCGGAGTAACCCTCACAAAGATTGATCGTAAAGCACCTTATAATTAACTGGAGTACGGTCGTAAAATATACCTCGGTCAATGTTCCCGATCTCCGTTTGATACTTGTATTTCGTATCATCGAATTCCATTAAGAGGGATAAATATTAATTCCGTTTTTCCTACTAATCCCTATCAGGAAACAGTTACCTTATTTTTATTTTTGATTGTAATTCAAAGTTCATCCCCTCAGTATCAAGCTAACGGAGTTCTAGTAATTGCTGCATTGAACTTATGGCTACCCTAACCATAAACTATCGTTTAGTTTCCGCTACTATTTATCTTAGGTCCTTAGCAATAGGTATCAATTTCGCGTGCCATCCACCAAGTAGCATAGTGTTGCGGCTGGCAGGTGACACGAGGTCCTATAAATCTGGGAGACCGGCCTACGTCGTAAACATGACCGAAGCACAATCCCTTGATCTAAATAGACTGTTTCAATAATTTCCTATTATTTCAATCATTGATAGATGCTGTATATTGTTTAGATTGCTATTAGAAGCAAGTGATTTAATTCTATCGTTTATCAAATCTGCTAGAAGCTGGCAAGTTACTTTGTTAGAGGATTCAAAATACGAGACATTACAAGTCATTAAATAATATATGACTACTTTTTAACCATCTTAAAAAAAGAAGAGGTTATCAGTTTGACCTGTATGTAAGTATGTGATATTGTTGGAATTGGATAATATTTGAGTATTAGCGTTACGTTTAAGGTTTCCAAGCACGTGTGCTAAATTTCGTAAGTGTATGTATGTAAGTTTGTATGTTTGTCCATGAATTTCGAATTTCTCGAAAACTAAAAGTCATATCGACATTATTACTTTTGATTTAAAACAGGTGTATTCCAACTTAGGGAACAGTCCAAGTTTCATAAAGTCGGTTCAGTAGTTTTTGAGATATAGCTATCTTATGGTCATCACTAAAAATTTAGAAATACAAAAGTAATTTAAAAATTACCTCGTCTTCAAAAAGTACCTGTCTTTTCCTGAAAAGGAAAAATAATAGAAAAAGCCAAAAAAAGGCCCCGAGCTCAAAAAGGCCGGTACTTACTTTGAAGACATTATTTTTGCCTTTTCAGTTGACTGTTACTTTTTGAAGTCGGTTTAATTTTTTAAATTACTTTTTTATTTATGCAGCATGCTCAATTGCTCATTTTACCTGCATTCTGTGCTTCTAGCAAGCTAAAAATTTTCTTGCTTTCTGTAACATTTAAAATCTATTTAATACTATGTTACCGAGGCTAGGAGAGACCATCAATCCTATGAAATTCAATACCGATTCGAACGAGTACTGAAATAAAGTCCAGTAAAAAGCGGGGCGTGTAACCCACCGACCATTATAAAATCCGTAACTTTACCCGACAGGATCGTTTAGCAGTTGCTTAAAGGAGATTGAGCGTTACAATAATTTGAAACAATAGCCACGCAATTCGCACGTACAATAACTTTCGCCTATGGTTTATTGGGCACTGTCTCCGCTAAGTAGCGAGCGACTCAGGGGCAGGTTGGAGCCCGGGGCAGTGCAGATTTACGAGGTGGCGCGCTCGTGCCGCGCCCCACCCTCCCTCGGCCCCCACCCTGTATACGGAATGTGGTATAGGGCTAGCAATTTCGGTTTTAAAAGTTACTTAGCTATTGGGCAGGGTGACTTCAGAAACTCAGGGCCAGTTTTGTTCCTTGGGTCCCAACGTCCTTAGCGCTCACCTGCAGACTTTTCTATGCGGACATTTCGTATACTAAAACGGTAAAGGGTTCACTGCTGCAGCACTGTCTCGTGCAATGTAAGTAATTTCGTTGTCCTTTTTTTCATTCATACGTTTTCTAACAGAAACACATGAATTGAAAAAGGACTAAGATATTACCTACATTTCTTACGATGCATCTCTAGAAAGGAAGAGTACATACACTGCCGTTGATTGTTGATCACGCCGCGCCGGTTCCTTACGTAGACGTGATTTTGTGCCGAGAATAGCCCCGGCATAAAGACGACGTAGGCGCCCCGCACAGTTTCACGGTGACGATGCCGCGCTGGTTGTGATGTGGTCGATCATTTATGGCCTGGCCACAACCATGTCGCGGTGGCGTCCGCGGTGAGCGATTTGTGAATTAATTGCGCGCTCGCGACAGACGTCTAATCAAATAAGTAAATGTGACGCAGCAACTGATGCGGAAATCGCTCGCAGCCGCCGCCGCCGCGGCATGGCCGTTGCCGGGCCTTTAGGGTGAGGGGCTTTAGACTTCAGTATTTCTAGAAAAAGTAAAATAATAAATTCTTATATTCGTGCGAAGTCTAGTGGCGTTGTTTCCCTAAGCGACTCAGGGTCAGGTTAGGTTAGGGTTTATTTAGCTGCCTAACTTTTATTTCGGAATTTTAATGTGTTGAATATGGATGTTTGTGTCTTGGATGATCTCCATGCTAATGAATCCTTTAGTTATTAAGTTGAAAAAAAGCAAATTCATAGCTAAAATTAGTGTATTTGTCAAAATTGTTTACTTCTTACTTAAACTGAAAGCATCGCCATGTCTTCATTTTCCACTAGATATCGTAAATTGTGAGAAGGTGATCCTATAATTAAAATACGTATACAATTTGTGAGAATATTGTACTGTAAACTACAATTCCATGCAATTTTAAAATTCTTAAACGATAACTCTTCATTCATCTTTGTAGAACAGTATCATAAAATAAAGTTTGAAATACAACTAAAATCAGAACCGATTACAAATGAATAACCGTTTTATTAATTTCCAATTTATTTGTTAGTTGGCAGCCCTGAGGTTTTCGCGGTCAGTCGTGGTAACGGCTCTTCTGTTATGAGCAGTGTCGGATATCTTAGTTTCAATTATGAAAACCTTTTGATTTTCAGTTAATTATTTGTGGCAAATTTTCATGAAGATACTCTAATTAATTCTGAAAAATGTATTTTTTGAGTGTGGTTATAATAAGTTTGAGGTAAATTTTCAAGGCTTCGAAATTAATAATATATTAGGTAAGTACTTAAGTTTTGTTAGATTTAATTTTAATTGTTAAGAAGTAATTAATTAGAGAAAGGAAGAAAGAAAATTATTTTATTTGGCACACACAAACAAGTTACCAACATTATAAAAAACAAACGACAAAAATAATTCTATTGAACATTGAATACCGCCGCGTGATGCCAAACTGTGCTCAACTAAGAAAGTGCGTAAATAAGAAACTGTTCCTTAGTTATTCATTTCACTGCACGGGAAACATATTAGAGAAGATTATTTTTAATGTGAGTGAACTATGAAAAAATCTCGTCTTCTAACCGGACGGAACACAGTATTAGAATGCAGAATCTGTTTGTTAGAAATAGCAAGTATATTAATAATTCTGTTTGTTACGAAAGTCAAGTAGGTTCTCAACCTTTCGTGACTTACCACACTAGTACTTCATTTCACACTGGCCTGTATATCCCCGACATCGCATCGGCCGATAATTGGATAATAACAGCCTGATTTGGAGAGAATAGTTTGATAATCACTGCCTGTCGTCTACTTAACCAAAGACTAACGTGATATTATGAGAATAAATGTTAAATTATTTTGACTTAGACATAACTTGACTTTAGCTAGATTAAGCATAGTACTCGAAATTTAGGGCTTAGAATTTGGGGCTGGTGTTAAATGCCTGCTGCATTTCTGTGATGCTAGGCTATTTAACATCATATGATTTTAAATATTTTTAATGCATTTAATAGGCAATTACTTAAGTTTGTTTATTCCACGACGGGGCAGTACTTAGCCTTCATCACACCTGACGTGTGGTAAGTGGTGATAAGGCTGATGGTGGATGCGCACTATTCCAGGAATCCTCAATAACTGAGGAACTGGGTGCCTACCATCAACTCTTATTGCGGTTTTGTTTAGGACCTAAACTGATCTGCTTCGCTTATTTGTACCACGACAGCTTAATATCAATGACAGCGATTCAGTGATCATTCAATGACATTTCACAGCCGCTAGGCTGTCAAAAACTCTTATTTGACTTATAACCCGGTCGATTTAACATGCCACCTGCAGGTTATACCCGTCCCTCTCACTCTCCGGGCATGACAGAATCGTGTGAAAGAGATGGGTAGGCGAAATAAGGACACAAATCGTTCGGTCATTCACATTTAGCAATTCATTTGCGATCCAGATTTTAGGAGGTCATGGTACGAAAGAAAGCAATTCATTTTAGGAACCTATTCTGCATCGCGTTATTTTTGATTCGCTGTCTTAAAGTTGATGGTAGGCACCCTGGCCATTTTATCTCTAACTGCCGGAACACAACAATGCTGAAAACATCGTTGTTATGGCATCAGACTTAGATAAGATGGTGGTAGCTAGACAAGTCAACAAGTCCTGTCACCAGCCAAGAAAAAAGTAAACCAGAACTAAAAGTAAAGTTAGTTTACAGGGTGATCCATCGGGGCGCGTCAGTATGGGAAAGTTTGAAACCATAAGAGATAGAGATTTGTTTTAAGGAAACATGTCGTCGATTATAGAGTTTCTTAACTCTGCATTCTAGGATTTTCAAAAAAAATCATACATGACTCGAATCGAAGCTTGTTAGTTTTCAAAACAAAAATGTTATGTTATTTTATTACGACGACTTTTGACGTTTGACTTGTGACGAGTTTTGACGACCGATTTGGCGCAGGGGTAGGCTACCCACCTTCTGCGCCAGTGGTCTCGGGTTCGATTCCCGAACAAGACAAATATGTGTGTGCATGAACATGTCTATTTGTCTTGGTCTGGGTGTTTTCTATGTATATTAAGTATGTATTTACAAACAAAAAGTATTTAAGTATATATTTATCCGTTATCAAGTTCACGTAGACACAGTTTCTTAAGAAATTAACTACGGGCTTAGATAATTGGTGTGATTGTAAGAGAATATTTTTTTATTTTTATTTTTTTTTATTTTTTTTTATTTTATTATGAAGGTTGATTGTGTAGGGTGTTAGGAATACATTTTACTATGGAAATCTCCCCATCCCCCGTCCCGTCCGAAAATCACTGTTGAGGGTAGTGGATTCTTTCTATTACAATTTTTCCTAAATTTAGCATCTTATAATATACTCTGCTTGCTTACTTATTTGGAGAAGTAGAAATAAGCTCCTATTTCTATTATCTATCTTATATTTTGAAATATTATATTTTTTATTAAAATTCCAAAGTTGTTGGAAACGAATAATATACTCTGAACTAGAGAGGAATGGCGCACTAAAGTTGCTTCAACTTTGATTTAAATTGAATACAGTTGAAACATAGCATAGGATACCAAATATAGACCAAGAAAATTGAAGTAATTTAAATAAATGAGACTGTGGCAATTAAGTTTTGCAACCTAATACACGACACGACCTAATCTGGGTACGATGGAGGTGTAAATATGGCTTGCCAACTGTATGCAATAGCGGTGAATATGCTTTTTCGTGACCCTCTGCGGCAGTGGTAAAATTTGTATTTTGTAAGAATGGTACCCGTTAGTAGTCTCTATTAAAATAAAACCGATGTAATCCATTAACATGAGTGCTTTTTTCGTTAAGTCTCTCTTTTATTTCGAGAACTCTTAAAGCCGTGCATAAAATTGTCGCTGACGAAATGAGAACCTCTCGTCTAATTAGATGCGACCGCTACGATGCGACGTTACATCACGAATAATCACGATGAACGCGCCCATTCTCCCCAACCCCTCCGTCGTTGGTTTTAAAACTACCCGCAAAGGATTTTAACGAGATTACTCCAAGTACGTTTTATAGGTCATCTCACAAGATTTATTTAACTCCGATTTGTAAGGCATTTTTCATCCTGCTCAGATTAAAAGAATTCCACTCATTAAAAATAATGGATCTCGGTTTACACTCGACGAAACACCCAGATTGCTCGAGATTTTAGCGTTCGGCTTTAGCAAAGCCATTAAGTTGAAAATTTACAATGACACTTATGACAATTACAGTCTCTCCCGATAGATGGTTTAAGTAATTATTTGCGGTATTGTGCTTAATAGCTAACATTCTCTTATCAGTCGAAAGTAGGTAGCTAGGCGATACTATGCATTAATTCAGGGTTCAGAATCCATGTCCAAGCTAAAATTGTTTTTACAAGAAATTGCGTATAGGCACGTTCTATGCGTTAAATTGTTACACAGCGCAAGTTCAAGTAGGAAATTTATGAAAATTTCATTGCATTCACGCCTTTTACGACTGCGAGACCTCATTTGCATTTTTGTGTGGACCGTTAAGTGTATGTTACGACTGCCAGCACTTCCCTCAATGTTGTTATTGCTAGCCCCTCGGGAGCCACTAGACGCTATGAGCGCGAAACCGAACATCAAAGACCGTATAAAACGCACTTCATTCCATAAAGTTCCATAACAGAGGCGTCGGTGGTGAAGCGGCTGGTGCAACGTGAGCCCTGCTTTCCTTACCGATTTTCCACCGTCTATTGAAGACCCTTCATTTGAGCCGGGGCGGAGGGATCTAGCTAGGCCGGATGCTCGCATGACCGCGGTTGCCGCACGCGGTATCGACGCTCTTCCCATCTAAATGGAGAGCGGCTCACGATCTACCCGCAGCTATTGTAAACAAGCAGCGTTCTCTATTCAAACTATCGTTACGCCCTCTATACGCCGTTTTCTGCCGTATTGACGATCCGGGAAAAGGTCTTACCGTTTGCCCGGACGGTGAGAAAAGTTTATCGGGCACAGGTTTTACGTGTGAGTTAGTGAGGGTTTCACTTTTATTACTTCATTGCATTAGAATTTTGCGCTATGTAAAGAATCTGAAAATACGGTTGCGGAAATAACTCTAAATTTCGAACGGGAAAATCGTTTAGCTTATAAGTCTTACGTTAGTCACAATGAATTGTGACGGTGTTAAAAGCCTTGTGAGGCGACTAAATTTAATTCAAAACTGACCTGGAACCCAACGGAAACATTCAAAATACTTCCGGAATAAAACTATATTTATCCAATTTGTAAAGCGAAAATGCTTGTTGCTTGCGGAGTTATGTTTATTTCGAAATTGTACGAAAGCAGCGTCGCTGTACCTGACAGATCTTACCCTTTCCCGTGACAATAATGAGACAGCCGACGCGAGGCGACGAGGCACTCTCGCCTTGCTTTTTAGAGTCAGCTGAAAATGCATTACCCAAATGTCATTGTGATATACTAGCCTTATTCTTGAAGAAAAATTCGCGTGCTTTTTGTGCATGAACATTATATTTTGTATGTTAGAGAGATAGCTTTTAGCCCGTGGTTGGAGAGTGGTTATTTTACAAGCGGCGGCAGCGTCACGAAACTGCTATCGACGCGTGGATCCACGTGCGACCGAGGCTTGCCCTCTAAGAATTGGCGCATTTTGACGCCAATAAAAATCGTAAATAACGCCAAGTGAAGCGGACGGAGTCAGGTCACGATGCGCCGCGGGCCCGTTGCCGTCATCGAGCCTTGTGGATTTACGAGTGGCCCACAAGTATCGCCCTCGTGTGATCATGCGAAAGTTGATTTGTGCGAAAATTAGCCTGCACTCGCGTTTCTGTTCTCACTTACCTGCTCTCATCTGATTCCGATCCAAAGTAAAGGTCAACGATTAAAGGCCCAGTTTCACAAGTGAGTAATTTGCACCGCAGCGGTGCACACGTCCGCGCAATTTGCGGTGAAAAGTTAAATATTGTTATCACGCGCTCTAGATAAGTAGGCGAGGAAAGTATCTGCGAAGCCAGCCTAAATAAAGTCTTTAACTTTGCTGTATTTGATATTCCTAGCAACATGAAAATAATAAGGTTATAATATTAGTGCAGGAAATAGATAGTGACTAATAATAACATAATTATAATTCTATTTACAAGTATTTTTGTTACTTTATGTATTTACCTGCAGTCCCTAATACCGTACACATATTTCTTGTGTGTTTTTATTCAAATAAAGAAATTATTTTTATTGCCTGAAAAAAGATTTATGATTTTTTTACCAATGCATGATTCGATCGGTCATTCACCACAAAAAGTTCAGTTAAAATTTCGAGTCCATTCACGAATGCTCAAAAATAATGTTGGTCGTATCGATGGGAATAACAAGCATACAGTTTGGCAGCAGCCTAATTCAAGGGCAATAGAGCGTGCCAACTTAATTTTTAGGCTCACCGCAGCTTCCTTTGTATGTTACCTCGACGGATTAACGAACTTCTGGACCAGTTCAACTGTTAACTGAGACTCGAGTGAACGCCTGCGTTAAGCATATTGTAACAAGTTATTTGGCAATTTGCATACTCCACTGTCAGAATTGATGGAAAGTTAGTCAGTTTAGTTAGGCATCTAAAGTCAACTAATCTGGAAATTATGTATCGCATGAATTTTAATGAAATAGTGATTTGCTTAGCTGCCACAGTCAAGTTGTTTCTGTCATAAAATGAAATAGAAAGTAAGGAAATAAATGATAGTGGCTTTGTCGTAATATTTTACGCTCAGCACTACCTCTTTCTAATTTATTTATCTATCGACAGCCTTGACTGCAGAGTGTACAAAAAAAGGGTTATTCTCCGATAAAGCCTATTAGGGGTACGGTGACCGGTGGCGTCCGCGCGTCTGGACGCCGGCGCCGCATCGCTCGGGACACTCCTGCCTGACCCCTTTAAGCCTGATTAATGGGCGCCTCCGCCTTCCAAACCCACTGTGTTTTTCCGTTAAAAGACAATCCCTCTTTTTGAATTTTTTAAAAACACGATAGGCCACTTAGCGCCGAATGTCGTAAACGATCGTAACTTAGTACGGTTCGATACGGCTGCCATACCGGGCCCGTTCTTTTTCGGTGCAATTTACGGCGCGCCGCCGCCGGGGGCCCGCCGCCGCGCCGCCTACCGCCTGAAAAGATGCACACCGATTTATTTACTATCCCCTGCATTCGGGAGCATGCCCACTGTGCTCAATATTTATGTAACGCACACTGTCCTGCGCGAATTGCCAACAATGCACGAAATACATTTAAAGTGACGACTTCAATGCGGCGGATGTCTCGTATTTTTAACCAAATACCATTTTTATCGTATTCCTTGTATTCAATGTATCAAATTTATTACCCGCGTGTATTGACTCCTCGAATGCGCTCTTAAGTTGAATAACGAAACGTGCGGTTCCGCGCGTCGGTCGACAATAAGCCTGCACACACGGGCGATATTGTGGTGCCAGTTTCACATTGCACGACGGCAATCAGCTGATCTGAACCTTAATAACAATAAATAGAAGTCAACTGATATCTCATATAAGTAATTTAAATTAATCGAAATGAAAACGGTGATAACGCTTGCTTACCGACTCTTCTGAGCGTGCCGCCGCGAACCGGTCTCTTACTTTTTGAGTCGATCACAATATATGCTTAAGTTATTTAAAGTAATTTGATAGATAAGAGGGATCTGGCGATAATGTTCAATAAATCGTATTTCGAATATTTGTAAAGTTAATTTAAAAATCTTGTCTCGTGTTACGGCCAAGTGAATTTATGAAAGTTGTTCGATGAGTCTTTGTTTTCAAAGAGAACGAAGTTTGAACCGCCCGAAGTGTCGAGATTCCGGGATTAGTTCACTTTGTGCTCTGGCTGTGGAGCAAAAAGTTTTTTTTTTCTCTGTGATAATCGAATTCCGATCCACGCGCTTGCTAGCAAGAACTCGGTCATTGTTTTTCGTTTACGTAATGTCTGGTTAAAGGAGAATGCCCAAGTTGCAATGGACGGCCGTCTAATGTTGCATCAAAGCCATACCTGTTTTATTATGTAGGTAAAATTTCTAATTACTTCTCTCCGTTATTATATTGAAAGTAAAACAAGGGTTTAGAAATTATTTCCTAAAATGTAACAGTAAGTATAAACAGCGATTGTTTCAGTCGAACATTCTTCCAAATAACAATGCACCACGCGAATGATTCGATATTTTTATAGAAAATATCACGATTTACAAATACCACAATTTAAGGTTTAAGAGTCTACACCAACGATTTTTAAATATCAAAATAACAGAAATCCAGTTCATAAGCTCCGTCCGATGTCGATCAAAGAGTATGTCTAATCACTAAAGAGTATGTCGCGCCAGGTAAGTCTGCGCGCAGTCAAAATCGATTACTTATATTTCCCATAACCTTAGAGCAAAAAAATGTATTGTAACTAGCGCCAAAAACGCCCTAGTCGCGCTCGGAGTTATTACTCTTTGGTCGATATTTTCGATGACTGACAGTCAGTGTTGCCGCCTATCAAACTAGAAAAAGTCCGTAACCGAATCAGAAATTACGAAATCCGAAAGGGAAACGCAATTGCACAAAAAGAAGAAGAAGAAGAAATTACCCGAATTCGTCGGGGCTAGGGCGAATAGGCTAAAGACACAGATAGTAATAATGAGTGTTTCAAGCAACACAATAATATTAAACTTCTACGCCTTTCATAAAAAAATAACTGCCTGTAGTTGTCATTTTGGCTTTTTCTGCACGATCGCCACAAAAATACCCATATTTATCCGACAGTCGTCGCTACCCGTAAACGTACCCGCTCAAAGCCTAAATGATCCGAAATCAGGTAAAAATACCCGCAACGGCAACACTGCTGACAGTGGCAGTCACACAGCAGTGTCCTGGCTTCCGTGGTTGATAAATACACTGTTACTTTAATACCTAAAAAGTAAATCCCTGTTCCAAATTAAAACTCTGGGCCATGAAAAATGGTCAAATATTAAGAAATTAATTGTAGTATGTTTTTTATCTTGAAGCATGACACAAATGAGTACCGTCCATAGGCATTCTCCTTTCAGTACTGTCTAGTCTACAGCCCAGATGAACGTAGAAACCGTAAACAATGTACAGTCGGGGACAAATTTGGTGAACCACTTCTTACTTCTTTTCGTGTGGCTGGCGTCTCACCGTTCAGTTGCAGTCCCTATCCGTAATTGCTTATGCATTGTACTACCCTAGTTTAATACATAAAAAAATAGTAAAAGGGTCTGCGCGTGAATGGCGAGGCACCAGCCACGTGAAAAGAATAAGAGGTGGTTCACCGAATTTGTCCTCGAGTGTACAAATACACATTCAAAATTATGCGTTTTTTACTTTTAAAAAAATTATACTTAAATCACATTTTTTCAGTAAGTATTAAAAATATTTATTTTAATAATTCATCAGCCGTACTGCGATGCGACTTATAAATATGCTTTACAAATTCAATAAAAATTAAACCATATCAGCGGTGCATTACTAAATTGTTGCAGCCAGCCACAATTATTATATTTTATATGTTGAAAACAGTTTATTCTCAAAAAGTCTATCCTGCATTATTGTTTATCAATCCGTTATTCCGACTAATATTATAAATGTGAAAGTTTAGATGTTTAGATGTTTGTTACTACTCAATCACGCAAAAACGGCTGAATGGATTTGGCTGACATTTGGGACATTAGATACTTTGTAGCCTGGACAGGAACATAGGCTACTTTTTATACCGGAAAAATATCACATTCCCGCGGGCTAACGTTCGTGTAGTCCACGCGGGCGAAACCGCGGGCGGAAAGCTAGTCTTAAATAAATTGAAAGATGGAAAACTTTTATTACATTGCTAAAACAAATCAAGGTCCAAATTCCTTTAAATGTTTCGGCATGTCTTTGTCCTATAACTGGGATTGTGTCCGTTGAACCTTTGTGTCCAGACTAGAGCATAGTTTTCGATGCATGTGCAGCAAGCTGGCAGTTTGTCTTAGTTTAACATTGTTTCCTTTTCGATCTGTACAAGTAAACATCTGCTTGGCCACTCCTCAGTCGGCGAGTCGTTCGAGTTGTTCGCCTTTGAGTTACACACTACTAGAGGCTATTGAGAGAAAACAAAGCTGTATCGTATCTTTTTTCAATCTCTGTCTCTTTGAACAAGTCGTTTAACTTTTACTGTACTTACTTCGAAACTTTTGTTCTTGCTGCATCATAATTATATGTGTTGAGATGTAAGAGACATAGAAAAGATAACGTCGATGTTCTAGTGCTCTTTAGAAAAGCACGACTTGTGGACGTTCTGGTAAATTAAAATATTTTTTAATTATCTGAATCACTGCATCACAATGGGCTTGTATTAATTGAAAAAAAAAAACAATTATCATTATTTTTAAACTTTTTCACATTCACATTTTTTTCATCATCATCATCATCATTTCAACCGTAAGACGCCCACTGCTGGGCATAGGCCTCCCCCAAGGATCTCCACAACGATCGGTCCTGCGCTGCCCGCATCCACATTTTTTTACTTTTTGAAAATTAAGTTACTTTATGTATTTTTAAAAAGTAATAAAAATTATTTAAATTTTTGGGTTCGAGTCCCATCGGAGCTGGTTGAGAGACGGATAGATTTTTTCTAATAGGTAAGTACTTCATTTTTAATATTTTCTACAATTATTATGTTTTGTGTTTACATCAGTTCATTTTAAGTTTAACGAGCTCTTTATCCCATAATCACAATCACAGAACAAGACACTAAAATGTCTATTCTATCATTCATGTAATATTTTTGTATCAGCATCAAGTAAAAGCAGTATTAGTATCGATTCGCAGAAAACTGTTTATCACCAATCCATTTTACTCGTGCAATACGTTTGATGTGACCCTCACATAGCTCAAGCAATTATTCCTACCAGGAGTCTTTCCAACGCTCCTCCATGTATCTCCCGGCTCCTGTATAGGCTCGGTTCCAATTACTCGTCGGAATCGTTGTCCACTGTAATTGGATTGGGCTGGCGACCGGACTTGTTGGCATTTTAATTGTGCTATTGTGACGGCATCGGCACTGCGCGGCAGCCACAGTGCAACATCGCACCCATAGACAAACCACTTTTTACCTCAAATTCGCACTTTGCAGATAGGTGCAAATCCTTAGAAGTAATTAGTCGGATGAAAATGGATGGTCCATTGAATTCTTTGAATGGGGGTTTTCTTGAAACGCTTTTATTGGATAAGGATTTCTTATTATCTACCTACGTACAATACAATGGCTAAATTATATAGGGTAAGTATAATTTTACCAAAAATATAATCACATACACATGTGGCAGCTAGTAGTTTGAAAAATCTAGAGATGCGTACAAGTATTTATCTTCTAATTAACGAATTTTAATATACAACAAATTTTAATATTTAAATATTTATTTTATCAGTATTATCTAGAAGTCTGAAGTTAACTTTTTTTAAAATAAAATTACTAAATCCCCACTGCTAGGGCACTGGCGTTCATTATGGATGGATAAGGAGAATGAGCCATGAACCACCACGCTGGATCAGTGCGAATTAGACTGCAAATGTAGCCGGGATCCACGAGTGCCTCCCGAAGCACGGGGAGCTCGAGATGAAAAGTTTTTGGTCACCCACCCTGTGACCGACTGCGCCACGGATTCTTCGATAAAATAATTATTATGAAGATACTCGCATATAGAAACACTTTGATTCCCACGATTTAGATAAAAAGAAGAAGAGCTCAAATACGTGAGAAACATCTTCGTCCCAAATGCGTCAAATATTTTTCGAATGGCAACAAGTCTTGGTGTTTTACGAAATCAGACGTTAATGGAATGACTGACACATATTGTTGAGCCTCATTCCCGGAATCCACATTCGCCCCTAAGCGAGGAATCTCGAGCAAAGACCCAATTCTTGTAATCGGGGATAATTATCTAATTTAGAAATGCACTTTGGTGACAGCTTCCAAAAGTTCCTTCGTAGCTTCTTTATTGGTCGATCGAAATTGCAAATTCAAAAGTAATTAGGTTTTGACTCATGTTTGTTTTGTCTTATACCAATTTTTATAATAGTAATTAGTTTACTATTTAAATCACTTTTGAGCTTGTTAATTGTATCCGTTTTAAAACTTGGATTCTGGATGCTCGTCCAGGTTAAAAGACAAAGACAATTCTTCTCAATTTTTTGCTATAAACAACTTGTATTAGTTTTGTTTTACAACAGGAACCGTTGTCAGCGACGCGACTGCATCGGAATATTTTATACAAATTTTAGAAACAAGAACAAGGGCGAGTGACAGGTACACTTAATCGTGTTGCCTTATTTTTGCTTAGTGAAGTTTTATCGGCTACCAATCACGAATCGGCGTGTAGTGGAGATGAATAAAATATACATTTCTCTGTTGTGCACGCCAACTCGCCCCCGAATGGGAAGTTTGGATGCCGCTTTAATGGAGTTCTGAAGTTTGGCATTCGTTTCTATTATGGCCACGAATTGCTTGTTCTCGTTGATTTAAATTTCACGCTCCAGTTAGTTGGTATCAAATCGTATTTGTTAATTTATCAGCGGCTCTAACTAAATCCCGCCCTCTGTTTTTGCATACTGTCTTTTGTTTTTGTCAATTAGAAATGCCGTCCGCAAAGAGCATATCGCTTTGAAGTCATCATTAAGTCCATTGGTTTCCTTCCTTTCGATGGTACTTTCTAATCATTTAATTGGGTCTCTCGGCCGCAATTGGAAAGATATCCATAATTTAAATTGACGTTATTGTTCGTATTCTTAAGTTAAAATTTGACCGTGTCGCACATCTTTGTTGTTTGTTCAGTTTTATTTCGTTGAATTTTTCACGATCCAAACCACTTTTAAATTTGAATTCTTTCTTCGTATTCTACGAAAAGGTATCGAATGCTTCGCCTTTGTATCACTTTTTGCACTATCCCTTGACTTTGTTGCCGCTTGGACAATATTTATAGCCTGGATCTATTAAAAATAAATATAATGTTAGCCATCATATGTCTCCTTTTTGTTTGAAACTTATTAACTGCGACAAGATGGCTTTGAATTAATGTTATATTTAGTAGGTACACTGCATTGAGAGATTTTATTTTTTCAAAAGTTTGTTATATTTCATACTACATTGTTCTCATTCTTTTAGGTTTAACCTTCTTATCTGCATAACAACGTATTACTAAAATATCTAGTTCTTTTTAAAGATATCTTGACAGCAAATATGAAATGGCAGCGCGCAGATTTATCGAAGAACCGTTTATTGGAGTATTAAGATCTGCTGATTGCTAAATAATAGTGGTAACGGACATAAATCAGTTAGCGCCCCCGGTGTTAAATTGTGTCCGTTAGGGTCCTATTTATCAAGGAAGTGCTCTGTAATGTCAGTACTTAACGATCACGACGCAGGTATCCGAGCGAACACCTCAAGTCAAAACTATAGTAGTACTTACGAAATTATTGCTTTCTCTTTTACGGTATCAATTTGAATTACAAAATAGTTGTGATAATGTCCTTACATTTTCTCTTACCTCTCAATTTGATACATGTAAGATACTACGAGTATAGGGAGTGTAAGAGTTTCACTTAAACGTTTTTGAAACTTTTTATTAATGTTCAGAATGATGATAATGTTAAAAATGCTAATGCCAAAAGTCAACTGTCATTTTGGTATTTTAATTCTTAACTCAGTATTAAAATTTCTCGTCCGAAAATTGATGAAGTTATGACTTTACTTTCTCTTATTATTAGTATTTGATACCAATAATAGCATTCTATGTCACTGTTAGACCGTGAAATGATCAACCGAACAAGCATCAACCAAATATCGCAACAAAAAGTTTAGAATTGCATAGTGGGAAAATGTGTATATTGATTATTGTGGCAAACTTTTACAGCAAACAAAATAACGTAGAATAGAAAGTGAAAAGTATCGGATAAAGACTCTCACAATTTGGCTTGTGGTGAGACAATTTTGACTGCATAGTTATTTGGGGTTATTATGCACACAATCAAATTTTAAGTGACATTGTAACAGTACAATTGCGTGTAATTTTAGTGACACAAAAACGTCTTGCTTCTGAATATCAAAGTACCTGCTCTATTATGTTCATTGAATTTTACAACCATAAAGTACTGTTGTGTGTAACAATAATTTGCTTTTCGTTTTTTTCATGTTCCGCATTTGCTTCGTAATGTTTCGAAAGTTCCTTGCATGTCACATTGCATTAAGATAAATTGCTTTTACTTCTTCACACTATATTTATTTGGGAATGTGAAATTTGTTAATACCTACGGTGCGCTTTAAATCCTTTTGCATGATCTGTCTTTAATTGTGAGAGTTTGTAAGTGTGCCGATATTACCTGCCATAATAACTGAGCCTAAATTGTAATGTTGTTGTAAGTATAGAATTATTTCTTTTGATGTTTCCACCATAACATTAAGAATTATTAAAGAAATTCTTCTGTATCATATATATTTTCTTATAAGGTGTGTATTTATCAATGGTAATATCTTTTGTTTCAGGTAATTACATTGAGTTACTTACTTTTAAGGTAGCTAGTCGAAGAAGGTTCGAAAAAGGTATGTGCGGAGATAACCTTTGATTTTCACTTTGAGATATGTAAGTGTTGACTGCAAAGGTTTGTTGGAATTTCCTATAATAAGTGAGCGGGAGTTCCGAAGCCGTGTGACTAATTCTAACGAAGATGTTCTAAGGGTTTAACACCGCAAACGGGTTGACATTGTCTCGTTGATCCGTATCCGATAAAGGCCAACTATTTTAACCGCCAAAGCGAGTAACGATGGCGCACCATAAAAGTGCATCGGTTTCAAGCGTTCGTTTAATTTAATAAACCGTATTGATTAAATGTCAGTTACCCAATTAAATTATCGGAGGTGGTGTATCGAGTCGCGTCGCGGCGGCCGCGGGCGACACTCCTCTTACTTTGCTTTTGAGTCTCGTTCCTTTTCAATTGCTTTGCCAACATCTGACGCACTATATTTGGCGGCGAATATCGCTGTTGATTACACCCCGCCTCAGTCTGAAAGGCTGTACGTACGTACATAATATTGAATTGGATTCCTTCGACGTTTAAGAGATGTTCAATTTAGTTTTTTTAAGCTTTCTTAATAAACGGAAATGCGTGGAAATAATTGAGTTTCTTAATTAACAAGAGTGAGTTGGAAAGCTAAGTTCTCAGCATCAAAACACCTATTTATTATGAGCAATTGATTTCAGATTAAGTTATTCATCCATATGGAAGGCCAGTGCCCCAGCAGTGGGGACATTAAATGGCTGATGATGATGATGATGATGATGAAGTTAAGATAAAGTATTTTACACCGATGAGCGGTGGAGTAGAGGGTTCTCGAATGAAGACCACGTATTGGCAAACGTAGCGTCGGACGCCCCCCAGCCAGATGGACCGACGACTTTAAGAAGGTAGCGGGCAGTGCACTGCCCGCTACCGGACTACTTGGCTGGATGAGATACAACAAAACGTAACGTACGAAAAACTGTGATTAAGGTAAACGTATAGTTAATTTTACCATCTGTCAAAAGATAAATATCTATTGAATTTTAGTTCCTTCTACGATCGAAAGAGGCGCTGCTCTGGTTTTCATACAAAATAATTTAATGACGACAACCATTTTTATAACGATAGTTTTTCATGTTAAGGGTACTGAAAAGTGTACATACATTCATTTTATCTTGAAAAGGAGTAAACAGTTAATAAACTTCAATTGAGCTGAAAAAGCGTCCGTAAAAGCAAATTACCTATTCCAATAAACTTTAGTATCGAAATCATAAAAGAATGTAAGAAAATGAGGTTTTTAATATCAAGTAGAAAGCTAGCTGTGGTCTCCCCTTAATAGAAGGTAGTGCAAATATTGACAGCTGCAACTTGAGACGTTCCCGACGAGATTAAAATAAAACCGCCTTGTATAGCTATCTCCAAGGGCAAGCGGTTACTAAAAAGCGGAATCTTTAACTAGACATCGCCTTTTGTATAAAGCATGATTATAGCATCACTACCACTATAATTACGGGCGCCGAAGACTGTGGAGATAGGGCTGGCAGTCTTCGAGATTTTTGTGAAATATTTTTCGAAAATATATAAAAAATATTTTTTATCAATCGCTGTGCTGTTGACGTATACGATATCTTGATGCTTAGGATCTGCTGCGTGTGCTTTGCAACTTGTTAACATTTTATAACGATACTAGCGCTCTGCTCGCGACTTCGTCTGCGTGGACCCCCTTTTTTACCGCCTTAGAGGGGCATTTCTAAAAATCCTCTCTTAGTGCTCCCTTGCACTCCCCAAGGAACATACCTGCCAGATTTCAGCTTCTTGTGCTCATTAATTTCGGCTGTGCGTTGTCTGTCAGTCAGTAACGCAAGAGTTTAATATACATATAGATATTTTGTTCGTTTACAACGGTGTTATACACAGCATATAATGCCATCTCTTTTATAATCTTACTTAACAGCTCATAGTTGGACGGACCCCTCGACGCGAAAAGCATTAGACCGATCGTAGTAGAGATCAATTGGGGAAGGACTTTATCCAGCAGTTGAGTTTGACTGATAGTTGCGGAATGGCACTAAAGAGCGAGTTTAGAGTTGCTGTTCTATGTAATTTTTTAGTTTTTTAAAGTCACAGTCGGTAACCCTACAGACGCGGAGCTAAGTAAACAACATATTCGCGCCAAATAAGACTTATAATTTACGCTTTTTTTAACACATTTGCTGGTCTTTGTGTAGCTTGCATAAATTACACCTTTCGATGAATGCATTTTAAAATTGTGTTGGATGTTAAATATAAATTTAAAATTATCCAGAAAATGCGAAGAAAAATGAAGACTGTGCTGCACTTATTGTAGTTGTCAAAGTTTTCAATTACTATAAAATGTTCCTACCATTATGCTTACATTAAAAATCAAAAGCTTTTTTCAAATCATATAAGTGCTTATATATCTGGTAAGCATGGAATCACTTAAGCAAATAACATTTTAAGCAATACAATTTTCTTAAAAGAATTGCCATGTCAAAAAAATAGATTTACGCATTTATGAGCTGCATGCAATATTTCACAAAAATATTCATAATATTATAGATAAAGTCTTGAGTAAAATTGTGGTTTTATCCCTTACGCATTCAGCTGGTTAGATGAGTAATTGCATCTTTCAAGTCGTCTTCAGCCACGATGTTATTGACATCAGTGTCGTGAGTAAATCTGCATATAACTATGTTAAATTCAAATATTCACTATTTAGATACATAGTTAATGTTGTATGCTTTACATTATGGTTGCCGACCCTAGAGATAGTGGCGGTACTTCCACATAGACATTCTACAACTCTACAACAATTGCTTCGTACATTTTTTGTCATCAATATGTATACCTACATATGATTTTTTTATAATGTTTGATAATATAATAGCTTAAAATAGAGGTCGCCAAGTTTGTACGGCAACAAAGACGTAAAATGATAAGAGCGTAGCCACATTTGGAGCTTTGGGCTTGTTCATAATAAAAATTGTAAAACAAACATATAAGATTATTATTCACGTAGCACAGATTATGTATTATGCTTATTAAAAATTAAAGAGAAATTTTAAGTATATGTAATTTTATTTGATATTAATTGGTAATTGCTTGAACATCTTTCTCTGACAGAATGCATTTCTAATGCACCATCCATTACATTAATTTTAAGCACAGATAAAATAGTTTTGAGCATGTTGACTTTAATTTAAAAAAACACACAGGTGAAATCGACGCGCAACAATAATAGTAGATTGTATTACAAGGGAGCAAAATAGCATATTTACGGCGAGGGCGCTATTTTGAATCCAGAGCGCAGTGAAGGATTCTAGAGTAGAATCTCGAGCGCAGCGAGGGATTCTAAAGTAGAATCCTGAACGCAGCGAGGGATTCAATATACGCCGCCCGAGGTGAAAATAATTTTGCGGCCGAGTAATACACTCTGCTTTTCATCCCCCTCTATAAGAAAAGCAGTAAAGACAACTCAAACTACCTACCTTTCTTTGTCGTTCGGATACATCATAGCGCTAGTCGGGCAAGAAAAAAAAAATTGAGTTTTGAAATAAAAAAAAATTAAATAAAAAAAATATATGTCCATCAGATTCCTTATAAGTATCTCCGGGGTTGCCGTAGGGGGGTTGAAAATTTTGTTAGATTTTAGCTACGACTCACCGTTTACGAGATATTCTCAATTTTATAAAATTCCGTTTTTTAAAATTTCTCGGTCCCGAAAAAAGTCCCGGCCCCAGTACAAAATCAGTTGAATTTTTTACTGCACACCCTTTGCTACACTCCAACCAATGCTTCTTTAATTATGTTCTTAATTCAAATCTCATCGTTTTGGACCCTGTTATGAAGCTGTTCAAAATTCAAATCTCATTTATTCCCTCTTGTCATAACAGGTAAAAAATGAATCGTTTTGGACCCTGTTATTAGATAAACAATCATCGCTTTTCGAATCGATGGGATGAAAAGAATATTATTACCTTAATCGGTTAATAAGTTTTTGCGACCATTAAACACTGTGTTTCAATTTAAAATTTTGGCCATAAGTACCAACTCGTTTACTGGCAGATTACTTTCGCGTCCTCCATCCCGAATTCTCGAAATGCTTCGTTACCTGCCTGTGATTTAACTGTCTTGACACTTACAAATTTTATTTGTCTTTTTCCCTTACGAGCTTTTGTAAGCGATTTTTATTGTAAAGATCTTACTTCGATGGGCGGTTATTGTGAACCAAATCTAATCACAGCCTTCACACTCAAATTCGAATAGGGCACTAGATTTCTAATAAAGGGTGTCAAGTAAATTGCGTTAGCAGAATTCGGTTGCCATCTTTTACGATTTGAAGAGCTTCTATTGAAAGGGACATAATGTCGTTTGCATACTAACGAGTTATTACTATGACTGGCGCCTTCTTCGCCTATTTATTTTTGATTGGTTTTGGCTACTGTTAAAAATGTGTCGCTTAAAGACAGATTTGTAATTGAACTAAGAACATACCATTACTTTTATATAACACTATTAGCGCTCGGCTCGCGACTTCGTCAGCGTGGACCCCCTTTTTTACCCCTTGAGAGGGGGAATTTCCAAAAATCCTCTCTTAGTGCTCCTCTACACTCCACAAGGGACATACCTACATGCGAAATTTCAGCTTCTTGCGCCCAGTAGTTCGGCTGTGCCTGTGCATTGTCTGTCTGTCAGTCAGTAACGCAAGAGTTCGGAGCGCAAAACCTCTTAGGTGGTGATTGTGCTCATAAATATGAACAACTTTTACTATGTGGCCAACTCTGCAACTCAACAAAAAAATCAATCAAAGTTTCATACATTCTGGTTAAGTAGGTATTGACAATTTGTATGAAACAGCTGTTGTATATATGTCGTTGTATATATGTCGCAGCAAAATGGTTGAATCCGCCATTCAATTAAACGCCTAGGTCGATCATTTTTTCCGTAAGCTGTTTTATCTTCCCATAAGTTGACGGAGTCTCAAAAAAGAAATAACCACGAAATTTAAGGCGATCGCGAAGCGCAGCGAAGCACTGTGTGGGATTTTGGATGAATATTTTTCACCTTGATTTTATGTTATAATGCTGTGCATTATGTCATAATACGTCTAAATAAGAAACTCCTTGTTGAATATCTTGTCCAGTTTTTAAGTTATATATTTTTCTATGTAAGGTCATTGAACTTTAATAAACTTGTTTAATTTTTTTCTCGTAAAACATAATCGATAGACTTATAGTTTTTTCTTTAGTAGTTTTTGGATAATGGTCCACATAATATACAAAAAAAAACAGCTTTCTGCCGTCACTAAATCATAAGTTATAAATTTTTATGAAATTTTAAAGTTTTCAGGAAATCTGACAATATTAGCAGTTCATTTTATCTTTATTAAATGAAGCGTAGACCTACCTATATTATACCAAAATTTCACACGCTTATCTCTAATGATTCAGGATTTATGGCATTTCTAAGTTTCTTTCCGATTTCTATGGAAATAGGGTTGCCAATACGAGATCAAAATAATGATTAGTTTTATTTTTGACTTAAGTAGTGGCAAAGTTTTTTATTTAGATAGTGATACTTACAATCTATTTGTTTTTTTTTAAGAAGGGTTTATGTTCCCATTTTAGTTTTATTATTATCTTCCCATATAATATTATTAAGTAAATGTTTAATAATTAGAAAAATATTTTAAAAATGAAAGATATTTATTCGTCCTTTATCAGAATCAATGAGAACCTCATTCGTACAGAGAATTATATCAGCGTCGTCATTAATTGTGGGCTGTGTAGTTGATAGCTCTGTGGGTTTTAAAAGGGCCAGCACTTTTGGTGGAATAGGTGACCGCTTTTGTTTATTTACGCGATCTCCTGCAGATAAACTGATATCATGTATAGGTATTGGGTTTTAGCAATTGCTTGACGAGGGCGGACCCCTTCCCAATACCACATGATATCCTTCATCAGAGACACAGCAATATAATGGTGACTTAACCGTTCTGCTGCAAGATACACGTAAATATGCACTGAGCAGTAAAGATCCGTTCACGTGGAATCTAGAATTGATGATTTGTGATTTTTTTATATCGAATTTTTAATGATTCGTGATTTAAAAAAAACACGAAACGTCGAAAACGGATCCCGTGAGATGAGACCGTTAATGTACTAACAAAACGACAAATAAAATGACAATAAGCAAGAAATAAATGAATGTCAGGGAAGCTAATATCCGGGGTACTCTATCATGGTGACAACCCTAACTGCAATATTTAGAAGAAGAAATAACGGAAATCATGCATTATTTTAATGCCGTTTTTTTATGGATCTTAATACGAATTACACGGAATGGTTTTGTATAAAAATCGACTGCTAATATTGTATGATTATGGAGAAATAAATTAAATTCAATGTTCGAGTAAAAAATATATAACGTCGTTTATCATAGTGATTTTCTACTTTTGTTATATGATAATGGTACTTTAAGATTGTATTAATTAAACATGAACATAGGTAAGTCATAATAATATATGTTAACTGAGAAATACAGTTTTTCTGGTTTCTATGGATTTTTCTCGAGTTTTCAAATATCTCCTAAACTACGTAAGCTAAAATTGTAGGAGTTTTACCATTATCCATTATTTAACAAAATTGATCAAATGTTAACATAAAACCAAGATGGCCAAAACTAGTTCGAAATCACAGACTTTGCGAAGCGATCTTTTTAAATTTCTAACCTATCACGTGTTCTATCAGGAATTCCGAGGGGTACATGCTGCCATACTTAACCATACAGCGGATTCAACCATCCGCCTGCGGCATATAGATGAGTAAAACTACATAAAATATAATAATTTTCTACCAAAGCCTACAATAGGTGTTATAGTAATTCAAAGATGATGTTAAACGCGTTTTAAGTACAATTATATGCCAGTTAAATTTAAAAATATACTTACTTACCTATTATTTAAAACGGAACACTATAAACAATTTTTTATAAACCAGTAGTGGTTGGGTTCAAGTATTAGTGACAACTATATGGTGCTTTTAATACTACGTACGTATGCTCACATTGACCATGACCGAATTAGGTGTGTTTCACTAAAATAGTTCCATAACAAGTAAATAGAGAAAGAATATAAAAGAAAATACAATGCAAATTCATAAACAAACAATTAAATTTACGGCGATAAGCGCCGTCTTTGATTTAAATTTATTGACACTTCGACTTCGCAAAGATGATGTATTGAAAGGTAAATTATTCGGTCGTTTCATTTATGGTTTGGGAGTCCATTCACCTCTGATTTTTATAAATGTATGTATTTGTATGTTTTGAAGTATTTCCTTTTAGTAAATTATTACGCTTAATTTTTTTTAAATAGTCAAGTAAATTTTTAAATACGTTACATATTGTTATAGAGTAAGGATAACAAACAAATAAAAGTGGTAATAAATGAAATTTTACAATAGGTCTGTTAAATGATTACTATTCCAAGTAAAATGACCCATATCGTATTACACATCAGTAGTAACTAAAGGGTTAATGTATTCACGACATATTGTTGGGAATACGTACCTATAATGTGCAATGACCAGCTGGTCAAGCATCGTTAACTAAAGGATATGCTTTACGATTTAAAGGACATAAAATTAAAAGGCAGTGAGGGTCATGAGGAATTTGTAAAATATAACGGAGCTGATTTTGAAAGTCTACGGGATTTTGTTAAGAGTTTAAAAGGAGGTTCCGCATTTAAAGTGTTCTGTACCAACGCGTAGAGCAATTTTCACGTCACTGAGCACTTTGTCATTATGCATCAGCATCGTGACGCCTCGAGACAAGTCGCAATTATTATATATGTAAAAGAAATTCTTTCCGACGTCGGACAAAAAGTGGCATGCAGCCGAGTTATCCATTTTTGTGAAGAGATAAGCTCTTGCCTTTGAAAATTTGTGATCAAAATGAAGTCATTTGTCTGTTTGGGGAAAATCTTTCATAACGCGAAACAAAAATCTGGCGATACAATGAACTGTCAACGCTCAACTACAGGTGATTTGACATTCCTTTTCTCCTTTCCTCGAGTCTGGGTGTATGTGGTAATACCCATCGTTATCCAATTTTCGTAATACTAGTGCTTAAGCTACTATAGTTTGGCATTAGAGCAATGTATGTGATGGTGTCCAATACTTATTTATTTAAAAGACATCCTTCATAATAAAGAAGAATTTGTAGTAGATTGAATTAAAAGAAATGCGAAGAACAAAAACGTGAAACATTCAAAAGTTTCCGTCTCCGAAGACGTCGCAATTCCCGAAGTTCACATTATTATAACGAGCTAGCGACGCGTCGGCACGCTGCAAAGCAAACTGTGCCCACGGCCTCTCGAATAACCGATACTTTGCAGTAATAGTCGCGATCCAGGCATGCGATAACAAGCCGCCGATAGCTGAACCCGTATTTTATTTATATATCAGCTCGCCTCTTTTTCAATAACGCTTTTTCCTTCTCGCAGCGGAAATTTTGCTCTTTTATGGTATGGGGACTATGCTCGTTATTTACTAAGGTAATTATCCGACCATAATGCTGAATATTCAAGGGACAAATTGTCTGCCAAGTGACAGTTCCCACCGTGCGTGCGCTAAACGGCGGCGCTCACGGCTTAGTCGCGCCACGAACGATCGCTGTGTCATCGCCACATGTCGACGCTTTTTGTGTCGAACGGTTTTCATTCAAACCGTCTGTGAACATTTTTCGGGGGTGCCGTTTAAAATTTGAATTGTCGTTTACTGGCCTTTTTTGTAAAACGCTTCTGTTGTTAATCCGTTCCATCCATTCCAATTTAACAGGGCTGCCATTAGCATTAACTTGTTTGTTATTAAAAATTCTTTATATGTGTCCTAAATAAATATTTACTCACCTTTTTTGCTTACATCAAATTTGGATAAGAATTTGGTATAGCATTCTGCGCAGGACATTTACGCTGCAAGCGTTTTTTAAGCGCAGTAATAAATTCGTCAAGCGGTCACACTAGGGAAGTATTTTTGCATTCGCTCGCAATTTTTCAGTCTGCGATAGGGGAGCGAGGCGTGTGCGGCGCGACGCGAGGCTCGCTCGGAGCAATCGCCGGCGGCTAGTGGCTGCGTGGCTTCATTAAGGAGCGGTCGGCGGTGGCATTGTTAACGTTTTTAATTCACGTGTCCGCTGCATGCGCCTTCCCCCGTGCACCCGACTGCTGGGAAATCTCGCTGGAAAATTAACGCCACAATTTCTTAATACTTCCTTTTTTCTCATTCATTCTGGCGCGCAAGCTTCCATTTTATTTATTTCACGCTCGCGCCGCTCGCTGCCCTAGCTTAACTCTTAGCTAGCAATTTTGTTTGGTTAAAGATTATACATATTTTTTTGGCCCATTACCTTTGTATGGGTGATGTTGACAAAACTAATTACGTCGTCGTTGATATTTAAATGTATGTAGGAACAACACCACGTGTTTGTTCTCGTAAAAGTTAATGGTAGCGGCTTATTTTGTTTCGTCAACAAACATTTAATTGATTGGTTGTTGACGTTTAGCGATCAACAAACAAAGTTAACACGATTGCTATTATAGATGAGCAGCCTGAAATACCACAATAGGGTCAATGGACGAATGAAAATAGTTATATCCGTTTTGTTTAGATAGTGATGAACGCAGCAAAAACTTAATTGTTTTGATTGCCAATACACAAACACGTCCGCCCGTCTGTCCGAGGCAAGTTATCGCCTTAGAAAAGCATCCGATCTTAATTAGTTTTCACGTCTTTGAAGGCGCCTAGCTTGATACCATCGCTCCCTTGTTACAATTTGTTTTCCTTTAGCACTGTTCATGACACGTTAAACAGATACGTTTTTGTTTCACCGGTTTTTATTTGGAGTCACTCGGTGATGTATGGTGATTGGTTCCCTTGTCCCACCGGCCGTGTATCTTATTTATCATGATAATCCTCCCGGCGTTCGAAACAATATTTGAATACGTAAAACGTTCGCGCTTGACGTTTCGAATGTTTATTGATTAGACATTTTGTTTTGTAACAAATTGAAACAACGCGCCGACGGCGTATTTAATTAAAAGCTGGCAGGTCAACGACCCGCGACATTCAGTTATCTAGGAACTAGGTTTTTTTGTATTGGTTTTTTGGACGTTTAGTAACAATGCAATGAGGAGTATTCTATTGTTAAGAAGGAGATAACACGTCGTTGAGTTGTAAGTTTTAACAGCGGTGGGATGATTCGCCGTTTCACTCTTGACTCGACGGGGTTATGATTAAAAATTTACATTCGCCTTTTTTTTTCTCGAGCCGTGATCCTTTCGTCTGGATATTTACTGCTTGTCAAATATTATTCGGCTGGTTACGCCTTACCCGAGCTATTTTTTCTTTTTATTTTATTTACAAACCGCGCCGCTGACGAAAATACCATTTTACGACTGCAATTTGGAAATGATTGAATCGGCTGTTTCATGACACCATGTTGTATGTCTTCTTTTATTTGTTTTTAAGAAAAGTTATTATGTCCTTATTACTTTTTTCTAATTTAAGATTTTGAGACACTCTTGGATCGGGTAAGCTTATGCTTTTTGATGTATAATTTGCTAATGATTTTAGAAATAATAAGCTGTATTCGTTTTGGTACGTTCATTATTTTGATAATATAAATTGGATATTATAATAACATATGGGTGAAATTAAAAGTTTACTTTAATATTATAAATCTTCAGTGTGAAGATGAAGCACTACAATATGACATTAAATTTTAAAGATCTAAAACTTAAATGAATTGAAGGCTTAACAATTATGATTTAATGTAGGCCTACCATTAAATCAACTTTTAGAATTCACTACTTACATCTTTTAAGTTATTTGTTTAATTGTATCGAAAAAGAAATAACAAGAAAAATCGACCCGTCTAGTAAAACTTGATTTTCAATAAAATTAAGAAATACAAATTTAATTGTAAATTATTTAAATTATTAATTTTATTTATTCAGTTTACAGTGTACCTTAGAGTTTTAAAACTCTATCCAGGTAAATATTTTTTTTAATCTATTGTGAAGAAACAAAATTAAGATAGTCCCACTACTTTATGATTCGGGAGTTATATACTTAAGCGCAACTCAATTTGCATTTGAAACTAAGATTCAAAACAATATACATTGAAAACTCATCAGGCAGGGTCATTTTCTTAATAGCATGAAGTATTGCTCACTCTTGATCAAACAATACTTTGGTCGCCGTTGATAAACAGAGCCAGTGGCCGCGGCAAATTGAAAGCCGACCGAGTGTGAAATGAGTCGGGCCGCTTCCTGTCACCACTCGACATGTCTAATACTGCGCCTCTGTGAATTTTAACGGTCTAAATGTGACCCCGATTGTCTTTCGGCTCGTAATCGGCCCCGGTCCACCGAATTCTGTGAGTTTGTTTACACTTCCAACATTTGTCCACTCCGTTGCTCTTCACAATCTACTTATAGAAACACTAGCTTTCCGCCCACGGCTTCGCCCGCGTGGACTACACGACGTTATCCCGCGGGAATCCAAATCCGTTCAGCCGTTTTGGCCTGATTGAGCAACAAACATCCAAACATCAAAACTTTCACATTTAAAATATCAGTAGGAAGGATAGTAGAATACCTATGTCTATTTGAGGACCAATTTGGCACAGGGGTAGGATACCTGCCTTCTGCGCCAGAGGTCTCGGGTTCGATTCCCGAACAAGACAAATATGTGTATGCATGAACATGTCTATTTGTCTTGGTCTGGGTGTTTTCTATGTATATTAAGTATGTATTTACAAACAAAAAGTATTTAAGTATATATTTATCCGTTATCAAGTTTTCCATGACACAGTTTTCTAAATGAAATTAACATGGGCTTAGATGATTGGTGTGATTGTAAAAAAAAGTTATTTATATATTTATCTTAAAATTTACCTTAATTAGATAAGTCGGGCTGTGTTCTGTCACCACTCGACATCTCTAATACTACGCCTCTGTGAATTTTAACAGTGTGTTTTAACAATTTTAATGCCCGAATACTCGTACGCTACTTATCTTTGGGAGCGTCTCAAACATCGCCCTGTCACTTTAAATGTATGAATGATGAAACGTATGAACGTATGAAAGAGATGTCATGATGTTTGAGACGCTCCCAAAGATGATTTCCGTTTGAGAATTCGGGCATAAATGACTTGTGACCCCGATTGTCTTTCGGCTCGAAATCGGCCCCGGTCCACCGGATTCTGTGAGTTTCTTTACACTTCCAACATTTGTCTACTCCGTTGCTCTTCATAACCTACATTTTTTTATCCACAACGGGGTAGCACATAGCCTTCATCACAGCTGATGTTAAGTGATGTATAGTAATTGTAATGTGCTTACATTACTCCCGGAATACTCAATTACTGAGAAAACTCTAACTGCCTGAAAACAATAATGCTGAAAAAAATCATTTAAAAACAAATGTGTGTATAAAAACTCTGTGAATTTTATAAGGGTCTTAGTTGACCCCGATTGTTTTTCGGTCCCGGTCGCCGAGTGGTATGATTTGACGTAAGTTTGTTTAAAATTACAATATTTGTCTTCATTTAAAAAGGTTACCTTTATAAAACAATTGTTTTTTGGTATGCTTTAACGTTTCAGTACCTTTACAATCATCTTATAATTTACTTAGAAAATTAGTTTGGGTCAATTATGTTACATTTCACGCTGTAAAGTGCTATAATTTGCATTAAAATTTCTTAAAAATAAAAATAAATAAATACTTTACATCAACAGTTTAATTAATTGGCTTACTAAACAACCTGGTACTTTGTTCATAAAAATGTAATAAAACTAAATGGGCTCTGAAATCGCGGAGGACTTTTCCTAAAGTCGTAATGAGTATGGCAATTTGTTTTTCCTTACAAATGGCAGCCGTTCTCACCTGGCTGGCGCAACAGTTGGCGTGTGCCTTAAGAAGAAGGAAATATGCGTCACATTTCTGCTCGCCACATAATTTATTTACAAGACGTTATTGCTGGATTCGTAAATAAACGTGAGTAGTAATAAATTAGATCTGATTCATATTAACGTCAATACCTAGGACCTTATTAGGGTGCAATTTTGAACCGGTCCCGGGTAGGGCACTCCAATTCAATTATCAATGTCGACTGATGTACGTAATCCACTCATGAGTCGTAACTCACTCCTTTATGTAGAGTCAGCCTCACATGTGGAGCTACAATGTCATTTTTTCTCTCGCTATCGCTCTTGTTTTCGTTATCGCTCTTGTTTCCGCTATCGCTCAGTCGGTCACGATGTAGGGCTCTCTATCTCTCTCTCTCTCTCTCTCTCTCTCTCTCTCTGTGTGTCATTATCTTTCATACCTTTACCATTATGGTGGATCCACATAGCCCGGCGGCATGTGCCGGCGGCCGAACCGCCGCGACGACGGCCTGTCCGCCGGGGCCATGGCCGTGGTTTTTTACTACCACATTTGTCCTATACTTACAGAATTGCATTGTGAATGCATAAAAAATAATTTAAAATCATAAGCTATGCTTCAAACCACCGGCAATGCCGCGGGAATGTGTGGATCCACCATTATATTTGTACTGCAGGTGTTTAGATTATTATAAAACAGTTAATAGGCAGCCAATCCCATTGCTGTTATCGCTCTCATTATTGCTTTACGTTACGCTAGACCCGAGATCATTGCTCAGTCGGTCGCGGTGTAGAGCACTCCAACTATCATTGTCGCCACTGTTGTGCTGCGCCTTTTGCATAACTTTCTCTTTCTTTGCTAAAATAAAAGCAGCCAATCAAATGGGTATTACCGCTGTCGCTCTTGCCTTAAGCTAGACCCGAGATCATTGCTCAGTCGGTCGCGGTGTAGAGCACTCCAACTATCATTGTCGCCACTGTTGTGCTGCGCCTTTTGCATAACTTTCTCTTTCTTTGCTAAAATAAAAGCAGCCAATCAAATGGGTATTACCGCTCTCGCTCTTGCCTTAAGCTAGACCCGAGATCATTGCTCAGTCGGTCGCGGTGTAGGACACTCCAACTCAACGATCATTGTCGCCGCTGGAAGGTGCGTGCTTCGCCTTTGCATAATTATCTCTCTCTCTGTGACAGTTTCATCACGTTCACCCCAACGCAACAATTCGAATTTCGACTTTCAACATCCCCTTTATCACCCCATTACTATTCACCCATAATGTAATCAAACTCTCTTAACCCTCCAACCTTGCTTTAAGACTCAGTTAGATTGATGTGATTTTCTGCTTCGTGTAATTTCATCAGAATCAAATATCTATTGCATATTATCTTTTGATTAATAATTGTTATAGAATATTTACCAAAATATTTGTTTACAGCTCTAATAGTAATTGTATTTTCGAACCAATACCTATAATTAAATGAAGCCACAAAGTCAACGCACTCTCCTTAATTATTTCACAACTTTAATTACTTTTCGATATGATGTGATTTATTTACTCTCTTAGTTTACAATAACGTTCAATTATCTGCTAGAATTAAGGTATTATTTCGGAGCTCATTTAGCGTGAGAGCTTCATGTATTAATTTCTTGTCGTTTGACAGATAAAAGTCCATTAGCGTAATAGCACAGTGAACGTTCGAGCAGTAGGTAAATACAAACTGATATTTTATTGGTATTAATGCGCATGTAAAAAAGCATTAAATGAGGTGATATAAAAAACGAGTGAAATCATCTGTGAATCGTAGTTATCGTTATAGTATGTGCTTCGTGGGAGAGCGTTTCCTATTTTTTTTACTGATTTTATACCTTCTTTTGTTACATGTTAAAGCTTAAATAAAAAAATGGGTGTTATATTTTTGAAACACACATTTAAATCATGTTACTGTTAAGTTAATTAAAATCGAATTTTAAATTTTAAGGTTATTTCTTGAACAACTGTATCGCCAATCGTCATACAGGCAAAACGAAAGATTTATTATGAGATCAAGAGAAATGTTTCAACCACAGAACAGAACTAAGAGGCTAGAAGTAACATGTTGTGCGTTTTCTAATAAATTTTGGCATGGTGCGGGGTATTCCACGCGTTCCTCGCTCACTTAGGTACTGCTTGTAAGGCGTACATAAGACGGTCATGCAAGCGTCATTCAAAACCACCATGTAAGACTATATAACCAATCGATATAGAGGAACATCGGGAAGAGTTATGAATGGTTCATTTTGATTGGCTAAATCGTATCGGCGTATCTACTCATGTTCTGAAACAATGTGCTGAGCTTATAGCACCTATTATATGTCATTTAATTAATTTCTCGTTTACACAAGGTCGATTCCCTGAGCGGCTAAAAAAGGCAATAGTTATCCCACTTCATAAAAAAGGTAGTAAATTGGATATCAATAATTATAGGCCTATAGCATTGTTATCCATATTTTCAAAAATTTTCGAAAAGCTGATGCATATGAGACTAGAGACATTTTTATCAAAACATAACATAATTAAACAGGACCAAAATGGGTTCCAAAAAAATAAATCCACCACAGTTGCCGGATTCTCCTTAAGTAAAACTATAACACAGAGCGTCGACTGTAAAAAGAAAGTATCTGCCATCTTCTTTGATATGTCCAGCGCCTTTGATTTAGTTAAACATGACAAATTATTAAATAAATGTGAACGCTATGGCATAAGAGGTTCAGTTTTACTATGGATCCAAGATTACCTCTGCGGCCGCACGCAATGCACTGAGATTCATCGTATTGATGATAATCAGACATCTGTGCCATATAGATCTCAGTACAAACCAAATCAGCTTGGCGTTCCACAGGGTTCTGTATTAGGCCCCCTTCTCTTCTTAGTTTTTATTAATGATGTCTGACATTAATGAACATCAATTTATTTTATTTGCCGACGATATCTGTGTTGTTATACCAGAGGATAAAAATAGCGACATTCCTTACAATGACACTTTAAATTTATGTGTAAATGACGTAATGCAATGGCTAGATTTAAATGTGCTTCGCGCAAATCTTTCAAAAACGAAACTTGTTCAGTTTGCAAACTATAACGCGAGGTTATCAGATCTGAATGTGTCTTTCCGAGGTGAAATAATTAAAGAGTCTTCAGAAACTATTTTCCTAGGGTTAACTTTCGATACAAACTGCAACTGGAAGAGTCACATAGAAAACTTATGCAAAAAAATTAATAGATTTGTATACGCTTTGAAACGAATTAGGAGTACTGCAGGGGAAGACGCTGCCCTGTTGGCATATCACGGCTATGTGGTTTCCATTCTTAGGTATGGCCTACTTTTGTGGGGAAGTTCTTGCCTATTTGATAAGGCTTTTATAGCACAGAAGAAATGCGTCAGAAGCGTGTATGGTGCGAAACCCTTTGATAGCTGTAGACCACTCTTTACAGGACACAAATTACTGACGCTAACTTGCTTGTATATTTTGGAAGTGGGCTGTTTTGTAAAAAAACACCCTTATTTGTTTGCACAATCTTCGCAATTCAGTACTTTCTCGCGCAGAGATCCAACAAAGATTTTGGTCCCTAATTGTAAAAGCATGCTGAGTAGAAAGAATTGTAACGTTATGTCCTCTTTAATTTACAACCACATACCAATGAACATTAGAGAGTTACCAACATTATTGTTTGCGAAGCAATTAAAAAAGTGGTTGATTGATAAATGTTTTTACTCTGTTAAAGATTATTTTGAATTTAAGACATAACTAATATACTATTTTGACATTACAAATAATAATTAGGTAGATATATAGTAGACATTTACATTCGATTTTATTGATAATTTTATAGAATAGATTATTGACATTCAAATTTATTATTATTCAAATTATTCATTATTGTTAGTGTTGTAGAATTGAAATTTCTATTACTTGCCTACTTAAAATTTCTGCTTGCCAAATGTTTGGTGTAACGTGTAGAAAATATTGTTTTTATTTAAGATCTTTTTGTATACTTACCACGTTACTTGCGGAATAAATGATTTATGATTTATGATTTATGATTTTAAAATAGTCATGACTGATGCAATTGCATGATGGTTGCATGAACATCTAATGTACCTACGCCTAACGTCTTTCTTGTGTGGTTTTGCTAATAAAATAAAAGATACTTTACCGCCTTATATTTATAGTATGTCAGGGGCGTCTTAATTCGTCCACCGCTAGTAAGTGGGTTACCAGCACGATATCAATCAAGTGAATAGCACCTCGACTAGTGGACAAAGTGGTGGGTGTAGATAGTGTCGCGTCACCTTTAATTAATTACGCTAAGTGTTCGGAACTGGGGATTATGTCATTATAAAAATGCTAACATTTGATATCTGACACCTTTAAACGGAAGATTTATTTGTTTGATAATTTTTAATAACTGACACTTGATAATTGTACGATGATGTATCTTTCTTAGACGTAACGAGTTTGTGCTTAGTTTTGAAATTTTGCAGAGTAGTTTTTCAATATTTGAAGCATATAAATGACTCCGTCTATTGTTTTTGTAAGATTCAGATTTTTATAAAATACTTACAATTATTAGCAATGTTCTGGGGCCTTACTGCGAGCTGACAAACAATGATTAAGTAATATTGTAAGCAAGAAGGCGCTATATTCAGTGTATAGCTCCGTCCTGTAATTAACATTACTATAAAAATTGTTAGGAAATCCTCAGTAAGGCCTCTGACGTGGTTGTAGTAGGTATTATTGTGGATAAAAGAACCAAAGGAAATTCACACATTCCGCTTACAACTTGACTTAAGGCTAGGATTCCCGACCGCAATATGCACGCTAACGCTTGCTTGGCCGCGCGCGTTGCACTTCGCGCGGACGCAGGGGCAGCCAGCAGTAAACTGTGAACTCGCGAGCGCCCCGCGAATCGAAAATCACTTAAAATTTGATTAAAAATTAAATAATAAAAATTTCAAACTTATGACGGCCGGAATCCCACGGCTATTCAAAGACAATTATTTTCGTATATTTTTCATTAACGAAATTCAAGTGTACTGCAAGTTATAGGATATTTGGATTACGATTAGACGGATGTTTGGGATTTTATTTGATGCAGTACAATATCACTAGTCGAAATAAAACGGAAACCGGAAGCACTAGATAAATAACATATATTGTGTCCAAATTTTAAGTAAGTAGTTACTCCGTGACTCCGTGACCGTGATCATGGCGCGTGCAACTGTGCCGAAATATCGGGGACTCATAAATAAATCTAAACATGGTAAATATCCCGTTTTTTACATCAGTTATAGTGAAATTGACCATGAAAGTTTAAAATCTTATAAGTACCTACTTGTGATTTGCGAGTAATCCAAAATTTAATATACCCTAGTTTAGGGAATCCCAGCCTTAATATAAAACTTTCGACAGAACCCCCGGCAAAACTATCTTCTTCAATCACTCGTATTTACGATTTTTTACGACTTGCCTCTAATGAAAATATTTATACAATAATTTTCTTTAACAGTGCATGCGTCAGTTTCATAAATACATTCAAGTATTCTGTATAAATATAAATGGGTAAAGCACCTCGTTTATAAGGAGTCGGTATTGAAAATTATACATGATTCGCATTTTACGACTCTCGTTAAGCTATTCAAAACCGCGTTTGTGTCTGTTAGTGTAGAAATATGGCAAATATGCGCGGAATCATTTGCACAATATCAAATATAAGCAATATGCAGTTAACATAAGTATAGGTGAATGATGCTGAATAAATAATAATGTTCTATTAAGGCGATACTCGGAAAAAATGTGCTGAAGCGAGATAGCAATGAGAAAACGACGCGCGCGGGAGCGAGACCGATTTTGCAGATTAGGCAAAAAAAACACAAAATCACTTCGTATTAAAAAACTACAGCGATTTAAAAAAATGCTTCTATACGATCCTCAATATTATTAGTGTACACTTATTAAACCAATTTCCAATAGTGTAAGTAACCCCATTTAAGAATAATCTTCACTTTTCGTATTTTTAGAGGTCTTTTTGAAAATAAAAAGTGTCGAGGCAAAATCATAAAATCGTGTTTTTGAAACTATACGATTCTAGATAAAGGTATGAAGAAATATATAACTTATTACCAGATTTTTAACAACTGTAACCGTCCTATAGTTTTAAATCAAAAAGTCCATATTTTTCCGAGTAGCGCCTTAAGTTCAGCGGTATTAGTTTTACTTTATTTGAAACGATTGAATATGCATTTTTCGTCTATGGTGCGAATGCGGTAATATCATCCATCAAATTAATGTCCAAAAAATGGATTTGATTTTTACCCGAAAAAACACCTTGAAAAATCATTGTGTTATTTTTTTATCTCAAATTCGACTATCATCGAACATTGGAGCGTGAAATTGTTCAGCAAAGGATGATTTTCGCGTCATCCGGACATAAAGAACGTAATTGTTGCGCACCGGGTGGAACTAATATGGTAGAAATGGAACACGATTGGAGAAGGGCGCGATGGTGGTGGATAATTTCTGGAACAGCGGAACAAAAGGTGCGGCAACACTGGAACAAAAGATTGCCCGGAACGATCCTCGTTTATTTTCTGGCGGAAGTCTAACGCCGAATCGATTTGGCGCACGGTCAGGCACGCTTGTTTCCGGACCCAGAAACATGCCAAGAGTGTGTTGCTTCTCCGAATGAAGATCAGTTGTCTCTAAATATAGGTACATTGAAAATTATGGGTCATAAAGAAACAAGGTTCTTCATATAATCTATACTCTATACAAATAAATAAAATTGGAGTGTCTGTTTGTAACATTAAAATAACCGCTTTTTACTACATGCATATGATTATATATACGGTACATATACCAAAATGACATGTTTTACAATTTTTGTCTGTCTGTCTGTCTGTTTGTTCCGGCTAATCTCTGAAACGGCTGGACTGATTTTGACGGGACTTTCACTGGCAGGTAGCTGAATATAGGTGTATGAATGAATGTAATGAAGTAAGTATTTGAAAAAATCTACCTGTCTCACAACATCAAAGTGTGGGCGAATGCTCTTGCAGAATTCTGAATGACCGAATGAGTGAAGACACAGCCGTAGCCGTCTCTAGAAGACGAGCATTCGCCCGGACAGATCGTGGGTAAAGGTCGTAAGTATTATACTCGTCTTATTCCAATTATGTTAAATGGATATAATTTTTTTTTCAGTATTATCTACGCAATAACATTACTGGCCCCCACATTAGGCTTGGCCTGTATTTTGGAGATCCTTGGGGTAGGCCTATGCCCAGCAGTGAGCGTCGTTCGCCTGACATGATGATGATGAATATGATTGCCTATTTAATTTTTAAATTGTTAATCCTGTTGAGAGTAAATACATTTACTCTCCACAGGACAGGCTATGCCTAGTGTGGGGGCTAGTAATGTGTATTTACTGTAAGACTGATAGCGGAAATATTTTTATTATTATTTATTAATCACACCTTCGTACCATAACTTGTCTGAAAATAAAAATTATTTTTATAAAAAAATAAAACCGCCTTCTAAAAAACCACATCAAATAAAACCGCCTTCAAAAAAACCACATCAAAAAAGTAAGAAATAATTCCTCACCAAATAAATAACTTAAGTACTTTGAAGTCGGGCGGGTTTTAACAAAAACAACAAAAAATTGTACATGTTTCACGCCCGACTTCAAAGTACTTAAGTTATTTATTTGGTGAGGAATTATTTCTTACTTTTTTGATGTGGTTTTTTTGAAGGCGGTTTTATTTGATGTGGTTTTTTAGAAGGCGGTTTTATTTTTTTATAAAAATAATTTTTATTTCACTCTTTTTAGTGCATCGTGCAGGCAATTTGCGTGTTTTCTGGTAAATAGGTATGTGATCAAACTCAAAACCTCCTTTTTCGAAGTCGGTTAAAATACCTTGAGGTATCCCCTTTTTAACAAAACAAGAATCATCTAAATCGGTTTATAAACAAAGGAGTTATGCCTAAAGATACGTATTAAATTCACATAAAGTGGTAACGAAAACGACAGTATTTTCAAGATTTCCTGAAAACTACTGAACCAATTTCAAAATTTCAAAAAATGGGACCAACTTGGAAACCAACCTGATGTAATAACGTTTGAACCATTTCAATCGGTTCAGCCGTCTTCGAGTAATCGGTGGACATACATAAAAAAAAAAAAAAAAAAACATACATACAGACGAATAGAGAACCTCCTCCTTTTTGATTTAGAAGTCGGTTAATAAGTGAAAAGTACTGTTAAGCTCTGAAGGAAACTCAGACTGATACATGTATCAATTATTTATACCTACTAAACATAAAAACAGAGTAGTCTACCTATTTCTCGTTATATTTAAATCGAAAGTGTTTTTACTTGTTGAAGAACGAAAATTGGTCGAAACTCGAAGGCCGTGAAACTCACAACGACTACCATGTTGTAGTGGGCACCTGTGCATCAGTTTTTTGTACATTCCTTGTGACCCTACTATTTCTAGTTCCTCTGTCAATTTTAATCATTATTACCAATGTATAAGGTTTAAAATCAAATAGATAAATAAAACAATTTCGAATAAGTCGATGTGCTGCTATAAGTACTCTCGTTCTTAATGGAACCTTAAAATATTTTTTCTCATTATGCCCGTAAACTGATTGTTGTCTTGCCTCTGTTGGTACATGCACCGTTATTGGCACTTAAATTAAATAGTGCCTTCTTAATTACCTCAGAAATAGTGTGTATCAGTTTTTGTTCTTATTCGATAGCATAAGTCCCCTGCTAGTTTATTTAAACACCAATTCTTTTTTTGTCTCTTTATTTTGACACATACTCGTACCTACAGTCAACAAATTACTCTTAAACAATTACTTAAATGATAGACAAGGAGTGTCCACTATTATAAACAACATAGTGTTTGCTTGCTTAAAACAAAATAAACTTTAAAACGAACAAAAAAAAACAATTTTTTTTTGCGAGAGATGTTTTAACAATGTAGAAAAAGTGGAATGTCAGAGTTGGAAATAAGTCGAGGCACAAGAAGTCGTAGGCGGCCGCTAGTATTATTATAAAGCACTTATACGTGTGTAACGCCCGAACCCGAATTCTCAAACGCAAATCATCTTTGGGAGCGTCTCAAACATCATGGCATCTCTTTCATACGTTTGACATTTAAAGTGACAGGGCGATGTGTGAGACGCTCCCAAAGATAAGTAGCGTACGAGTATTCGAGCATAGGTAAGATAAACTAAGTAGTGATTTGCCCCGGCTTCGAACGAGTTTGACTAATGGAATAACAGTCATTTTCACTTGGCAGTTTGATCTTTATAAAATGGTACCAGAACCATATGTCTACTCCAATCCCCGAGCTTCCACAAACAATACAGATACTAGATACCTAATTGACTGTGATACTAAATCGTGCTACTCACGCCAAATAAAACGGTAGAGTCCTCGTCCCCAGAGCTTCCGTCGAAATAAAGATAAAGTTGTCGATAAGGAGGTTTTCTCGAAGCGATGTAAGACGACAATTTTCAGTAAATCGAGGGATATGTGACGGCGACTGGCAACCTCACCTCCTTAAATTTTTATATTCAGACGCTGATTTTACGTTTTCGAATTTCAAACTGTGATACGTGATCTGCGAGCAAAGTTTAAGGTCATAGCTCATTGGACCCACCCGGCACAGCCTCGCCTCGGTGTCCACTCGTTGTCAACAGTTGGTACACGGGTGGACACCGTGTTACATTGGGTTGTCCGCAGGTGTACACCGCGTTTGTTAAACAGGCTCGCGGACGGCGGCGCGCGGGTAAACGCGAGCAGTCCACTTGTTGTCTTAGGAGTTGGTGTAGTGAGCGTATACCCATAGTAGGTACTATGGGTATACGCTCACTATTACGCTTATTATTATAGGTATAATAAATAAAAAAATACTTTATTCACTTAGACAATAAATAATAAACGTACTTATGAATCGTCAACATTTTCTTCGTAGTCTATACTATATATCTAAATATAAAAAAATGAAAGGTGACTGACTAATCCTATCAACGCACACCTTAAACTACTGGATGGATCCAGCTGAAAGGCACGCAGATAGGTGTTATGACGTAGGCGTCCGCTATTTAAGGATTTTGTTAAATTCAACCTCTAAGGGGATGAAACGAAGTCATGCGTTCCTCGAATCCTCGAATAGCTAGTAGTATTATAAAGAGGAAATATTTGAGTTTTTGATCGTTTGTTTGAAGTGGATCACAAAAACTACGGAACCAAGTTTGAAAATTATTTCACCGGTAGAAAGCTTAATTTTGTTTTAGTGACAGGTTTTATTTTACCACGAAATTTCGACGGGAACAGTACCACGCTGATAAAACCGCGCGGAGCAGCTAGTACTTCATACAAAGAATACTTACCTCTCGAGTTTAGGCGGTGCCGGGTGGATGCCGGGTGGGTCCAATGAGCTGTGACCTTTACACTTCCAGACACTTCGTTTGATATTAAAATTGCATGGATACAGGAGTTTGGCTAGCTTGAGTCACGTCTAGCTGCGGTCAGCCGTGGTCGGAGGTGGACGCAGATGTGATAAATGCTGTCAATAAAAAGTTATTGATCATTGATTTTGCTTGAAGCGAGGTTTTATTTGGAATTAATACTTTTGAATTTAAACTCTTGCTACTGCTTTATGTCTAAATCCTGGTTTATGCCAGTTTGCTGAATAAAATATGAAAAATAAATTACATAGTAAATAGTACATCTAAACTTTCAAGTTTAGTATTAGTGATAAAAACCTTGCAAGTAAAATTGATAGAATAGATCACATTTTTAATGACCCATGTAATAATAATGATAATTTATTTCATAAATTTGCGAACCATTTAATAATGAATTTTTCACAACAAAATCATCGATCAAACCTGCTAATTTCTAGTCGTTTTGTATAGTCATAGTCATAGTCATATATAGAGGTCATAGCTGATGTTTTCGTTAGTAGTAATTAGCTCATCTATTTAAATATTTCGTTTTCATTCACAAATTAGAGATAATAAAATATTGTGCAACAAGAATTATTCTTGATCTTACATCTTACACCTTAGTGGGGTAAGCAAGACAGCATGACGTGCTATATCATATCGCGTGATAAAAGCCGCTCATCCAGGCTGGAGAGGAACGTAGGCTACTTTTTGTCCCGGAAAAATAACACATTCCCGCGGCATAACCTCGTGTAGTCAACGCGGGCGAAGCCGCGGCCGGAAAGCTAGTTAAACATATATCAAGTATTCATAAAAGTGGGACAACTTTTACTACATTATTTAAAAAGGTGTTATTATTTTAATTCTACGCTATTAAAATGCTCACCAAGTTTTCCTAATGAAGGGTTTGGTTACGCATAAGCTCATTGAAATTTTAAAAAACTTAAAAAAAAATTGGTCACTTGTAGTCTTATAATTACATGGCATTTTTATCGAACTGCAATGCAATTTAACAGAAGCTTAATTATATACTAATTGTTTTCTAGTTCACGGCACGATGGGCATCATGTTAAACAAATAAAATGTGAGTTGGAGCATGAATTTAAACCGGCAAATATATTCAACCCTATCATTTTGGTCCGTTGTTTGTAACTCGGAATTTATAATACACCTCCCGTTCAATATCTATAATTTAACTGCGTCAAGGATTATCGTTCGTAATATGAGCTTTATTCCAACTGCATTAAAGTGAATTGTCTATTAATTGGATCGTAAACGATATGTCAGCGTATAGGTGCGCCAATTAGGCTCGAATTATCCCCAAGAAGATATTAAACATACTCGGTTTTTAATTATAATCAAATTGATATTCCGTTGAGTAGAATTTCATGAGGTTTTAATGAGTCTGAAATTGATATGGTCTAGGGCAGATTGTGGCAAAAAACGATCCTTGGCAATTGATGGCGCAAGATGTTTGCGAATGTTATTATATTACCCTTGATTTACTTGTTGAATATTAGTATAACTTATGTTGTTCGTCTTACGCTGCTTTATTGAGCGTATGCACTTTTAATTGGAATCTAATAAACCGACCGACTAAAAATTACAAATTTTACCGACTATTATATATTGTTACTGTAAACTGCATCTACAGTGAACTATATTAAGTCCATATTTGGCTGCTCATACTTTGGTTGGGTCGGAGCGGTGCGGTATAAGTGAGCTATGACCTTAAGTCGCTCACCTAGTATTTTTGTCGGTAAAAAAGTATTTCAGTCGATTAGTTAATTACTACCCCTTTTAATTTAGAGGAGCTAGTGGCGTAGTGGTTAGCGCGCTCGGCCTGCGACTGTCCAAGTTAAGCAACTTTCGCAATGGTCGGTCACGGTATGGGTGACCAAAATATATTATCTCGAGCTCCTCCGTGCTTCGGAAGGCACGTTAAGCTGGTGGTTCCAGCTGCATTTGCCGTTAATATCCATCAATCCGCATTGGGCTGGCGTGGTGGGTCATGGCCCATTCTCCCTATCCATCCAATTGGAAAGCCTGTGCCACAGCAGTGGGGACTTATAATGGCTGTTGATGATGATGATGACATTTAATTTGCGTACTTACATTGCCTTAAATTAAATCGTTACCATTACCAAGTATATTTTTCAAGATTTATTTTTTCATCGTTATTCAATTATATTTCGATGCTGACCTTGTTTTACCAGATCATTTATTTTGCCTCAATCAATATTGTGGTTCAAAGTGCTGTGCTTGACGTACAATTAATAACAATTTGTTGTGGAGCTCATGCTACCACGAAGGTAAGTGAAATGATGAATGTCACGTAGCTACCTACATATTGTCTTACCGGTTAAAAAGTTTACTTAAAGAATTATTTTTATTGATTTGGCAATAGCAGGTGATTAGTATGGTTTCTTTTTTGTTGTCTATCTTAGGAACTGGCAGGAGTACTAAAGATGTATATAAATTAAGAAAAAAAGGTTACTGTAATGAAAAAAACCTACCTGTCAGATGCAATAATAAGTAAGTTTGCAGATAGACTAGTGAATTAACGTTGAACAACGTGAGTAAGTGAAGGGCTAATTTATTTTACCCATGTTAGGACGAGTGAATACCTTACCTTACCCTATCTTTGGTCCGGTTGCTCGAAGCTTGGTTACGTTAACTCTAAGGTTAAATTATGGTTAAAGTAAAATTAACCGGCGGTCAAATTTAAAAAGCGTTGTTGAAGAAGCGGTTACTTTAAGGAGCAGTCAAATTACACATTTAACGGCTGTCAAAATAACCGACAGGGTATGGGGGTGATTTAAATTTTGACATTAGTAATTAAGGGAAGGTTAATGAAATAGTATAGACAACACTTTTAAGGTCCGGTTGCTCGAAGCTTGGTTAGGGTTAAATTATGGTTAAAGTAAAATTAACCGGCGGTCAAATTTAAAAAGCGTTGTTGAAGCAGCGGTTACTTTAACGAGCAGTCAAATTACAGATTTAACGGCGGTCAAAATAACCGACAGAATGGTGGTGGTTTAAATTTTGACATTAGTAATTAAGGGAAGGTTAATAAAATAGTACAGACAACACTTTTAACCCTAAAATAACCAACGTATTTTTCTTTTACCGATGTCAAAATTGACATCAGTTAAATTTTAACTTTTGTCAATTTTGACTAAAGTTAAATGTACGAGCAACCGGACCTAACCCAACGTATTTTTCTTTGACCGAGGTCAAAATTGACAATAGTTAAATTATAACTTTAACTTTACTGTAATGTAGGTACGAGCAACCGGACCTTAGGTCCGGTTGCTCGTACATTTAACTTTTGTCAAAATTGACAAAAGTTAAAATTTAACTGATGTCAATTTTGACATCGGTAAAAGAAAAATACGTCGGTTATCTTAGGGTTAAAAGTGTTGTCTGTAATATTTTATTTACCTTCCCTTAATTACTAATGTCAAAATTTAAACCACCCCCACCCTGTCGGTTATTTTGACCGCCGTTAAATCTGTAATTTGACTGCTCGTTAAAGTAACCGCTGCTTCAACAACGCTTTTTAAATTTGACCGCCGGTTAATTTTACTTTAACCATAATTTAACCCTATAGTTAACGTAACCAAGCTTCGAGCAACCGGACCTAAGTCTTCAATTTTGTAAAGAGACAGTTGTTAAAGGTTTCTGTAGACATAATCGTTTGTTTCCTGGTGAAAGTAACTGCTCGTTTAAGTACAAGTGCAAGTGAGCAAGTGACCTTTTAGTCTAACTGCTGTGTTGTTCTAGGATATCATTGGTTATTGTCAACCAATATTGAACTTATATTACCTATCAGAGGCGAGGCGAGGAGACCTATCGAAATGTAGCGAAGGTAGGCCAGATCAAAAAAATAATTACCACGTGATGCAAGCGTCAAGCGTTTATCCAGAAGACTAGCCTTACGCCCGCGGCTTCGCCCGAGTGGACTACACGACGTTATCCCATACAAATGTGATGTTTTTCCGGGATAAAAGTAGCCTATGTCTCTCTTCAGCTCCCAAACTATCCCCTTTCCAAAAATCACGTCGATCTGTTGCTCCATTTTGACGTGAAAGACGGACAAATAAACTAACAAACAAAGACACTTTCAGATTTATAGTATTAGTTTAAGGAAGGCCCCAAGATTTTTAAAAGTGAAGCAGTTTGCTTTTTATTTAAGTACCTACTGGACAACCATTGCCTGTAGTAACACAAATGTTTTCCTAAACTGTATTCAACAACAAGCAATGGATGTCACATTTTTGTCCAATTGAAGGCGATTGTGATATTAATGTTAAGTTACATAATTAGCCCTTCGAACAGTTAATTCGATAATAGTATCGTGTCAATCATCTTTGGCTGGGAAACTTTTTTACAAATAAAACTACAATGGATAATTTGACCAGTTTTATATTTCCAGTTTTTTAACAGGATAAAAGTAATTGCAGAAGTCGATTTTAACAAGTTGATAGTGGTAAATCGCTATGGCCAAGTAGTCTCGCAATTATTAAGTTTGTAACGGAAAGGTCTTGTCCACATTGACTGGACTTAATGGTTATGGATTAGTTTTTATAGTATCGACTCACTTACTAGGTTTTATTCGAAATTGAAATTCCCAGAACAGATTTTCATTCTTTGACCTTGTCAAACTTATTTTGGGAATCAAATTTAAAAATAAACTTTCAAAGGTTCCCCGCTGGCGCCGTAGGGGTTGTGAACCGATGGCATAGCTTCTTTCACGTTCACAAGTGCTGTATCAACCTAAACTGAATAAAAGTTTTTCATTTTCATTTTCAATGCCTGTCATAATTTTTTTTGCTGTTAACAATTTTGATAATGATTACTCGTAATAAACGTTATATAATCGGTAGTTTAATTAAGATGTTCAATATTTTCATTTATATGGATATTATAATAAGCCTAACTCTATCATTTGTCCTTGTGATAGGATATACTTTTGTCCTTGTGGAAAGATATATTATTATTAACAAAAATCTATTTGACTAAAATACTAATTGACTACCCAGACTACCCATACTTTTTTGTTGATGGGATAAGACAGAAGACATACTTACTTAAGTCATTTTAACATACCTATAAGTACCTAAATGCTCTTAACAAAAATATTTTCAAATATTAATTTCGCACAAGCTCTTAACATTCAAACAATAATTCATTAATGTCTTTGTGTTTATTTTATTATCATAAAACTTTTGTGAAATAATAAAATATGAAAAAGTAATTATAAAAGTTGACTTCATGTTTTTAACCGACTTCAAAAATTGAAAAGGAGGAGGTTATCTATTCGTCGCGTTTTTTTATTTTTTTATATGTATGTACACCGATTACTCGAAGACGGCTGAACCGATTGAAATGATTCAAACGTTATAACATCAGGTATTTTCCCAAGTTGGTCCCATTTTTCGAAATTTTGAAATCGGTTTAGTAATTTTCAGGAAATCTTGAAAATACTGTCGTTTTCGTTACCACTTCATATGAATTTAAGACGGATGTTCAACTATCATACCTATTTACCAGGATATACGAAATTTTCCTGCATGATACACTAAAAAGAGTGAAATAAAAAATATTTTTATTAAAAAATAAAACCACCTTCAAAAAAATCCACCTAAAAGTAAGAAATAACGTAAGTACTTTGAAGTCGGGCGGGTCTTAACAACACAAAAAAAAATAAAAAATTAACAGGTTTCACGCCCGACTTTAAAGTACTTACGTTATTAGAGGTATTATTTCTTACTTTTAGGTAGATTTTTTTAAAGGCGGTTTTATTTTTTGTGTTGCACAAGAAAATGTTCAGTTTTAGAAAAAATGTGGACAGTAAATGAAAACGAACTTTTCAATATTTTCCTGTGTTTGGATCCATTTTTATTAGGTACTTGAATTAACTTAGCTTGAAGTTGGTGCAATGTATGTGACGAGACGGTGTCAAACTTTAAAAAAATTTAAGTACTTATCTACTACTACTATTACCTATCTATGTATTATTGAAAAACAACGCTTTGCTTTTCCATATGGTATTTCAAAAACTTCATAGACTGTTTTACATGGTCTGTTTGGTTTTTTACCAAATCTATTCATTGGTACAATACTACCTAACGTAAAATTTTATTGGTTACTTTTAATTTCCATAACACTAGTTCTCAAGTTACTATAGTTTGGTCACAAAGTAAGTACGCGGCGCGGCGGTGGTTTGGTATTGGAAAAATGTATGTGATGGTGTATACTATTTATTTATTATTTTATAATAACTATTAAAACATTTCTTTAAAGATGTATATTTCTTATTATTGTACTTTAAATATGAAAACTAAATTATGAAATAAGTAATATAGTTTGGTCACAAAGTAAGTACGCGGCGCGGCGGTGGTTTGGTATTGGAAAAATGTATGTGATGGTGTATACTATTTATTTATTATTTTATAATAACTATTAAAACATTTCTTTAAAGATGTATATTTCTTATTATTGTACTTTAAATATGAAAACTAAATTATGAAATAAGTAATGCATTGAAATCAAAACGATGCATCCCCGATTTTCGAACTTTCCGCGCAATACCGTTGAGCTTACGATCTAATCCGTGCGCGCGATCAGTTTGTTCATTAACTAGATTTATGAACGAATACGAAGACGTTCGGACGTCGTCGTGCGGCCCGACGCGTTATTTACGGCCCGATCGCGAGATAGAACGGCCACGATGGTGCCATATGGGATGAAAAAGTTGGATATTAATTAAATTTTAACTTTTAGGGTAATTCCATTTCTCAGTATAATTAAATTAAATGCTTGAATGTCTTTGTTAATATTCTTACTACTTGTCCGTAATAATTTCAAATAAGTACTTTCAGTATAAATCAATTATATTTCCTGATTTTAGAAGTTGAATTTATTTTATTTTCATACTACTAAATCTGTAGGTATTATTTAAATAAACTTAAAAGTTTTTTTAATATAAAATGTCATTTCTCACTTTGCTTACACTCGCATAGTATACATATACTCATAGTATATATATCTCATATACTTTTTCATACGGACTTGATAGATTTTTGGTATATAATAGAAGCTTACAGACATTTCCCGTCCTTTATCAAAGAAGGTATATTCGCAGTCGTGATGGTAGAAATCACATTATTATTAAATCGTTTTAATGGGCTCCACAGGCAGCTAGACCAAGCAGCTGTCAAATAAATCGAGAGCTGGAGCAAAACAAAACACTGTACCACTGCCATATGAGTATCCTCCAGTACACGAACTTCTGTGTAATCTTTACGTGAGATTAGTTCAGGCAGCTCTGAACGCGTACCAGAGCAGAGTTCGTGCATACCGGTCGGCGGCCGGCGTATCTGCTTGCCTGTAATCCGATGATAATGAATAGAAAACAGCACGGGCATGCCCCAGTTGGAAGTTTCGCGTGAGTTACGCCGAGCGCTATCGACCAGTAGATTATTTACGGGTGTCCAAAAGTGGGAAAATTAAAACAGAAACAGCGCTAACATAGGTAAGTACTAATATACTTTTAGCATTATTATTTTTCTTATTCCATCAACAACAAAAAATGTACCTAGTTATTTACAAGTTTTATCCAATAATGGACAATGCACGTCTCTAAACAGTTCATCCCAGCCAAATTTGAACATTGTTTTCCATAATTTTGTTTACATAATGCTTCTCTTCAACGAAATATGAAGATCACATGGCCGAAGATGTGTTACCTCCTTCGATCATTGACTTCGACTAATCGTTCAACATTGAAATCGAATGCATATTTGCAAATTAACGAAGAAATTCAAAATATTAGAATTATTAGTATTAGTAAGTATTTTTTGGAATATATTATATTTATTTATTATACCACTTCATACTTAAGACAGGACAACATCTGTCGGTTCACCTAATTTTCAATAATTATGATGTGAAATAAAAATTTCATTTAAAAAGTTACGCAACCGTTTAGCAGTACAGCAAATGATTATAAACGTTTTATTGCTGGATTAAGAGTTTCATATGGATATAAACACGTCTGGGAAGGCAGGTCTAATGCGGAATGATGGGTGTTAACTACTGCCATCGCAAATAGCTAATGGGATCAACAGCTTATAATGCCTTCTGAAGAACGAGGGAAGACGAAATGAGTTTAGTTATATCGATTGCTGAACATTTGCTAATATATCTTCGGATTGTGGAGATTCAAATTTATTGTTTAGTAATGTTTGAATGCTGTAAAGAAGTACCTACTTAACTAAAAATATCAACGCTTTTCTGAAAACACAAAATAAAAGTTCAACCTTAAAGATCTTACTCTCGTCCTTTTTAACCGACTTCAAAAAAAGGAGGAGGTTCTCAGTTCGGTTGAATTTTTTTTTTTTTTTTTTTTAATGTTTGTTACCTCATAACTTTGTCAATTGTAAACCGATTTTAGAAATTATTTTTTTATTCAAAAGCATATAGTTACAAATTGGTCCCATTGTCATACGGTCAATATCTGATGATGGGATCTTGGTGAAATCAAGGGAACTCTTCAAATTTTATAGGCAAACCTATAGCGATTATTGTATTTTCTTAAATAACTCGAGCAATTGCTTTCGGTAAGCACCATTTAGTGTAGTGGAATGGAACTGATGATGAGGACCATAGATGGTCATCGGAAATATTAATAAAATACTAAATTTTACGGGCGCGATACGATTTCTTTAATATGGTTTATAAGCAATTTTCAAGTATTTGCGTCTGGTAGTCATCATCTCGCGATGATGAGCTGGTGATGGAAGGTACAACTCCTCAACGGTTGGGAGTTGGAGAATAATTCTTTATATATTGTTGATGCGTAAATATTTATAGTTGTTATCTTTTAGGTTATTTAGGTAAGCTGATGATGGAAGGTAAAACTCCTGAACGCTTAGGAGTTAAAGTATGTTTTTAAGTACCACAAGCGCGAATAGAACTTTAGGTTGTATTCTTTCAAGTAATTTAGGTTAGCTGATGGTGGAAGGAAACTGCATAACAGTTGGGAGTTGGAGGGTGGTGCTTGTCTGAGTATTCTAATTTAGATATGGGCTACAGTCGTTGCACATTGCGCTACGCTTGCTCATTATGCGGTTTCTTATGGTAGATTTCTTAAACTAAAAATGGAAAAATAAATAATTTTTCACCTCTCCAGCTCGAAAAGGGCGCTTTTGGCGCCTAAAAACTCGCAGCAAAATCGATTTTTGCTGCGAGCGTGAGGCAAAGTGCTTTTTTAATTTCTTACACCAACTTTTGAAATAATTAAGAAAAAAGAAATAGAGTGACAAGGATGAGACTTTTAAATTTAGTATGAGCAAAAAGGATAGATAGATAGCTTTATGTCGATGGACATGAAATATAAAGCTTAAAAAATAAATACACGGATACCAAAGGTTGGAAATAAAGAGTATGGACGAAATGAGGTCGCATGCATGATATAAATATAAAATAATAAAAAATTAATGAATTCTAATAACAAATTATATAAATACGATTGTACCACTATTGATTTTTATTAAAGACGCAATATTTAAAATAAATAATATGAAGTGAACATTATATCGCTTATTATTTGGTTTGTATATACATGTATACAAACCAAATAATATATATACATGTTTGGTTTCATAAAAATTACATGCAGTGCAGTTTTTGAACGCAATGCAAGTTACCTTCAACTTGCATAATTGCACCAATTTTACTCTTAATTATTAATTTTGTAATTTTGATCTTTTCTTTATTGTTAAATGTTGCCTTCAATGTTGTTTTTCTGACCTGTAACACTTTTCTCGCTGGTAGAGGTGAAAAGTTGTATGTTTGACACGAGAGCAAAATTTTCTGATGTCTCGTGCCTTTAAATCACTCACTGTGCTCAGTAGTCTATATTTGAATCACTCGCTACGCTCGTGATTCAATTTTAGACTACTTCGCTAGTTCGTGATTTAAATTTAGCACTCGCAGCGAAAAATGATTTTGCTCTCTTGTATAACAAATAACTATTTTTCAAAAAAATTAAACCGCCTTCAAAACAAAACTGCGAACAAAACTACAAACAAAAAACTCATTTTCCAAAAAACACGTAAAAGTGAAAAATAAATTGAATCATTCAATTCAAAGTACGAAAGTGCTTTTTCTAATTAATCTTGAACTTACTGATCTGATTGAAGTCGGTGTCAAGCCGAAAGTAACAAGAAATAGTGAATCAATAATACACAATATCTCATGCTCGAAGTGATACCTATCAAATACATATTATGATATGGCTTGACACCGACTTCAATCAGATCTGTAAGTTCAAGATTAATTAGAAAAAGCACTTTCGTACTTTGAATTGAATGATTCAATTTATTTTTCACTTTTACGTGTTTTTTGGAAAATGAGTTTTTTTAATACCTACTAAAGAGTGTATTTGTTATTGCATGTGTTGTAAAATGCGGCATTGAGATTGTTTATGTTATATTCATTGTTCGCTAAGTACATAACAGTTCCCGTCGGTGCACACGAGCCACACGCGACAGCCACAAACGCTGTCAACCGTGTGCGGCGAGTTCATAATATAATATGTACTAGCTGACCCGGCAAACGTTGTTTTGCCATATAAATTAAAGTATTCTTCCAATATTAGACAGATGAAAATAAATAATCGCGATGAAGTTTTGTACTCCTACACTGCCTGCGACACAAATGTAACTTATTAAAATTAGAGTGCGTGACAGATAAATCTGCGCGCATGCGCGACTGGGGCATTTTTGGCGCTAGTTACAGTACATTTTTTGTTCTTACCATATGGAAAAGATTAGTATTCGATTTTCACCGCGCGCTGACGCGGAACCGGCCATTGGAGAAATGACAGTTTATCGTACGACAGTCAAAACTATTTTCCATACACAATTACCACTTTTATTTTATTATTTTCGGAAATAAAAGTAGCATAAGTCACTCTCCGGCTCCTAAACTATTCCCATACCAAAAATCACGTAGATCAGCCCCCCTAGCATAACCAACAAAATGGGATATGATATGATAAGTTATCCGGTTTAACTGTCAAAAGACTATGGGTTTTGACGTTTGAATGTCGATAAGTCGCTTTATCATTCGATACATATCGCGTTTTGGGTGGTCATGCTAGGCTTACAGTTGCTCCGTTTTGACGCGAAAGATGGACAAACAAACAAACAAACACACTTTCACATTTATAATATTAGTATGGATGAAAACTACAAGAAATACGTTGGTGGCGGAGTTTTGTGGTTGTGGTCGGTGGCCCGTGTGTTGCTAACCTTTTTGCGCGTGTAGTAATATCGGAAAATGCGAACAAACATACGTAGGTACTACTAAGATTTAACTTATTTTTTTTGAAAAAAAAATAGTTTTATTTTACGGAGCAATCGCAAAGTTAGTTTAGGCATTATTAATTAAATGTAAAACAAAAGTGTAAAGTCCTTTCTAGCCCCATAACTCGTGCATTATAAATTTTATAATTTATTAGTTAGCATATAACGACGATGTTTTAAATAAACTAACTGACATCGTTTCAATTTTATTAGTTGGAAAGAGTAAACAACCGTTGTTTGAAATTGTTATGCCGTATTTGCTTAGAACTAGAGTGGAGTATTATGCGTAAAGTAATAATGCTGCGAAATGTGATACGAGAAATGTTGAATTCAAGTTGGTTTATGGTTTAATATAGTTAATAGGTTTGCCATTGGTTCATATAAATAGCAAAGTTCTACGATATTTGCTGATACTTTTATTGAATACTTAATTGATATGTACCTTATGTATTTATAATGTGTGATGAGGATCAGATAGCTTTTGGAACAGTAATTATTACTTAAATTGACAGCCTTTTAGTGAAAATTAAACGAATGAAAATTTGTATCAAAAATGTAAATAAATGATTGTTACGAATTGAAGGCAGTATATTATTTTAGTGTCAAACCAAGTGGTTGTTGAATGTTGCTTTTTCATGCAAGAACTACATAGCAGATTTTATAGATGTTTTACTATTTGGGTCGATATTCGGAATAATTGTACAAACTTATTCTTGATAGAATCTCTAGTTTGTCATTTGAACATACAAAGATAAACCGACGTATAAAATATTGAACAGTATTAACAACATTTTTTTCACTTCTCATGCTCGTAAAGTTCGTCTTTATGTTGCGTATAGGCTGCATAAAATCGCTTTTTATGCTCTAGTGCATAAAGTAAAATCTTCGTCTAAGTCTCAGACTCTAAGACAAAGGTCGTCAGGTAAACAGTCACACACGCAATTAAACTTCGTTAAATAAACTTATTATTTCATTCTGTTTCTTTAATTTTGTACACGTAATCCATGTTAAATTAATAAAACTAGGCAAAATTAATGAGATTTGTAAGAAATAAGTATTTCAAGAGCATTATGGACAACGATCTATGCTAAGTCACTGTGCTGCCACTTCCACGTATAAAAAAAGAAAAAGAAAGTTTTCCCGCCAATATGGCGAAGTCTTTATTTTTTCTTTTTTGCAATATTGTTATTTATTTTCCTCACACTCGAAGTGAAAAGCAGAGTGTATAACTCGTACATAAAACCCATTTTATCCTCGAATTGACTATCCATCCTCGCCTACGGCTTGGGTGGATATACAGGGTAAATTTTTAATCAGTGCACAAATTTTTAAGATCGACTCAGAATCGGTAAGCGAACAACTTTCTCCTAGAAACATAGGTCAAAAAATGACAAAAAATTTTTGACTCTTCATACAAATCGGACTGATCACGTGATCAATTTAGTATGGGGAGTCCAAAAATTTTTGTCGTATTTCGACCCATGTTTCTAGGAGAAAGTTGTTCGCTTACCGATTCTGAGTTGATCCTAAAAATTTGTGCACTGGTCAAAAATTTATCCTGTATACGTCTCGGGTAAAATGGTATGTTTTATGCACTTGTTGTACAATCTACTATTTATTTATCATATAAGTAGAATAAGTTTTCACTGCATGTTAAAATTCCGTAGATTGGGGTATCTACGGAATTTTAACATGCAGAATTGAGGTATCGTTAGCTAATATTTCAAGCACAGAAATCTTAAGGACAGTGTAATTCCAGAAAGATTAACCGGGATACCTTAAGCTTGGTAACACGACGATAGTTTATTTATAAGGCAACTCAAATGCTCAGGTATCGGCCCTGCAAATACGATGTCAGGTGAACTAAAGACGCTTAATACGAGTGAATAGGTAGGCCAAGTAATCCAGCTTAGGATGGGATTACACTGAGCGTCTAATGCTTGGAACTACACCCGTTATTCGATTCAGTGTGTTCCTCTTGCAAATTATCGCTTGAACATTCACTGACTTGTGCTTAGTAGGGTAACTGAAAGCCGATGCTCATTTGGTTGGCGCTGATGAACATTTTTTTGTTATTAAAGGAGATTAACATGTGATTAATAAGTCGGGGAAAAAATCTTTTCGCGTATAGTATGTATAAACTTGTAATAAAATCTCTATGGCTTTACTATTTGTATCTGGCTGGTTTTGATGACATTAAAAAAGTGACATTTCAAAAACAGAAACAGATGAGTAAAATATTGTTTCCAGCTATTTTTCACTTGTTCTGTTAAAATTAGTCCATCTAATGAAAAAATTTCATACATTTTAAAATTTTATTACAAACAAGGAAAATATGCAACACAAGCCGCGAAAAGCCGTTTAAAGTGGAGCAAGATCGGCATATCAGTAGTTACGACATATAAGAACTCGAAATTGACCACAAAACAGTTTTGACCCATTTGAAAAAAGCTGGGGACACAAAGAAGCTCAATATTTGGGTGCCACACGAGCTCACTGTAAGAAACCCAATGAACCAAGTACTCATTTGCGATTCTTTATTGAGACTTAATGAAACCGAACCGTTTTTGAAGAGATTGATAACTGTGGATGAAAAGTGGATCACGTACGACAAGAACGTGTTAAAAAGGTCGTGATCAAAGTATAGTCAGGCTTCACAGACTGTGGCTAAGCCCGGGTTAACTCGCAATAAGGTGATGCTGTGTTTATGGTGGGATTGGAAGGGCATTGTTCATTACGAGCTTTTACCGCCGGGCCGAACCATCGATTTGGATCTCTACTGCCAGCAACTGATGAGATTAAAGCAAGAAGTTGAGAGAAAGCGGCCGGAATTGATAAATAAAAAGGGTGTGGTCTTTCATCACGATAACGCTAGACCACACACATCTTTAGCCACTCACCAAAAATTAAGAGAGTTTGGGTGGGAGGTGTTAATGCATCTGTCATTTAGCCCTTTTTTTATAGTGAGGGCAAATACTGTCTTTACGTAGGTATACCACACGGCATGTTGGACTCAGTCAGACACAGGACCTGTCCCTCGCCGCGCCCAGCCCTCCCACCAAGCCTAATAGGCTTCGCGTCAGGGCTGGGCGGTTCTTACCCCTGCTCCGGCCTCCTTCCGAGCTCGAAAGCTTGAAAGGGGGCCAGACAGAGGGAGGGAGCCTCCTCACAATCTCCCCATGAGGTTACCCACTCAAGGTGGGCTGACCAGATGAGGCGACCGAGAGCAGGCACCACTACCAACTAAACCCCTCACTACTTGCTCTCCGCCGTCAGTTTTAGGTACACCGACTGTGGGGGGTCGTGGTGAGAAGCACCCCCTGCATCCGTCATTTAGCCCTGATCTTGCACCTTCAGATTTCTACCTGTTTCGGTTTCTTCAGAATTCTTTAAGCAGTGTTAGGCTAACATCAAGACAGGACTGCCAAAACTACGTGTCGTGTTTTTTTGATCAGAAGTCCCAAATTTTTCTACAGCAACGGGATCATGTCACTACCTACAAGATGGCAGAAAGTAATCGAACAAAATAGTACAATATTATACTGAGTTAAACGTAAATAAACTTAGAAAAAAAAATTCTTCAGTTTTCATATAAAACGCGCAGAAACTTTTTCCTCAACAAGTGTTATGCATGGTTCTAAAAATTCCAAAATTCAATAAATTCATTCAAAATTCAAAAAATTCCAACATCTTAATTGCGTATCATCATCATCATCATCATGTCAGCCGAACGACGCCCACTGCTGGGCATAGGCCTCCCCCAAGGATCTCCACAACGATCGGTCCTGCGCTGCCCGCATCCAGCGGCTTCCCGCGATCTTGACCAGATCGTCGGTCCACCTTGTAGGGGGCCTGCCCACGGAACGTCGTCCGGTACGCGGTCGCCATTCGAGAACTTTTCCGCCCCAACGGCCATCGGTTCTCCGCGCTATGTGTCCCGCCCACTGCCACTTCAATGATGCAATCCTTCGAGCTATGTCGGTTGTTTTAGTTCTCCTGCGGATCTCATCATTTCTGATTCGATCGAGCAGGGAAATACCAAGCATCGCTCTCTCCATTGCTCGCTGGGTGACTTTGAGCCTTCTTATGAGACCCATAGTAAAAGACCACGTCTCACTTCCATAGGTCATTACTGGCAACACACACTGGTCAAAGACTTTCGTCTTGAGACATTGAGGTATTTCGGACGCGAATATATGTCGGAGCTTCCCAAACGCTGCCCATCCGAGCTGGATTCGACGAGAGATCTCTTTCTCAAAGTTGGACTTACCTAACTGGACCGTCTGCGTATATTAAATAAATATTGTAATGAGCTTAGAAACCTAATTTGATAAAAGAAAATACAAAATTAAAATGTAAATCTGTTTTAATTATAAAATCTAGATATCAAAAGAGGCATCGCACAGCAAAAAAAGGTTGGAAGCCCAAAGAGCCTTTTTGCTCTCTGTATCTCCCGGGCGACAGCCAAATACCCTCCGAGGACCTTTTTTTGCTGTGTGAAAATGACAATGTTTGTAAGTGATTTTCTTGATAAAAAGGGATATAAACTGGAGCTTCTTGATGTTCTTTACCACTAAGTCTTTATATTATTTTCTTTTGTATTCACTTAAAATAGAAAACTGGTTCGAATAAAGCAGTACTAGAATTATTCAATCGCAATCAATTTATTTGTGTATTAGGTATTCTTTAACGACAACAATAGACTAGAAGCCCACTTTTCGTGCACCATATGGATGGAGAGCTTAGAATATGTTTTATATTATACGATATGCAGTAGCCAAAACTATTTGTATTGACCTGTTAAAATATTTATATTGCGTAATAGCACCTAATACCCAATTCTATTTTATTTTACAGGAAAAAACTATCTACATAACATACCAAAATTAAATTGATATATATTGCGATAATAATACTACTTATTTAATAATATTTTGGATTACATGAAAATGCTTTCGGCAAGATGGCTGCCACGTTTCGAGAAAATTTACCAAAACTCGTTGGCAATAAGTAAATTAAAATTTGTCGAAGAACGTTAAGTACTAATTTTCGCCAAATCCTATGTTTTTGACAGGTTTAGTCGCCTTTCACATTTCGTTATCCCAAAGATGAAGAAATGCCTTGTGCAGAAAATACTTTCGTCGAATGATCAGTAAAAAACTCTAAATTTTCAGCATTCAGTCTTTTTGATGGATTAAAAATGTTAAAATTACTTCGAAAAACAAAGCAACATTTACCAAAAAATATGTTATTTTCTCTCTTGAAAGTCATGGACTTATCAAATTGTCTTCGCATAGCCCTCAATGATCTGGATTGAAGTGTATAAATAGAATGAAGACTTTCTTTCGTGTAAGGTTCCCGTTCTTAACTGCAGATACATCGTTTAATTTGACGCCCATATCTCCGCCACCTTATGTGTATCGCGACAGGGACACGGCGGGGTACAAGCCATTGTTTGCAAATAACTACACAAACACGCTACTTTCAAGAATGAACCCCATGATGAGGAAGGTACAGTCACAAGCAAGAATATACGAGTATGCCGGGTGTCCCAAGGCTATGGAACATGAAGGGAAAGAACCCTAAATAATGGAGATAGCACGTTTCACTGGCATGAAACATTTCTTTTTTTTTGACAAGAAACAAAACTGCATCCGAAGATTTTTTTAAATACGCTTCCCACTGTCAACAACAACAACACCCTATATTTTTATGACGTTAATCGATAGGTAAACTAATATGGATAAATTTTATTATCTTTATGAAACATCATAAATTAAATTGAAAGGAAAAGGAAATCAATGATTCGAGTCGAGGATTCGATGTCGAGTCGATGTGATTTTTTTTTATAGAAAAGGTGATTTAAATAAAAGAATCCAGTTTAGTTCCTTGTCAAAAATAAGAGAATAATTCCTTTTAGTGCAATCTGCAATCTCAATTATTTAGAGTACCTTCCATTCATGTCCCGTAACTTTGGGACACCCGATATATACCATAGAACTTTGTCACACTGAAGTGTTCTTAAACAAAACTATCTGTGCCACAGAAGTTATTCGACATTGTAATACGACAACGCCCTTGGTGTTTACATTTTATTGCTCATGACTGTACGTACAGACTATACAGCGGGCGGAGGTATTCAAGGAGATTATTTGACACGGTCATGGATTAATGTGAGGTGTCAATTTATGACTCATATGAATAATGCACACATACCTATAGGTACAAGATTACGATTTGAAGATTAAACGAGTCAAGGAAAATCTTTGGGCTTGGTCATTTGAAAAGCCATGGAGAGACTGTTTAAACGGTCGGGCTTTTTAGATTATTTTTTAACTACCGTGACATTGTATCCGAAAGTTATAATATTTGCTCTAGTAGATTTAGATAAAATGTTCTGCTTTATGAAAATTCTTCAAATCCATGGGTGTTACTAATATATTGCATATCTGATAAAATCCAGCTTTACCCACAAAGCTTACGTCTCATTACATTGAAGCAAACAACGATTGTCAAGGAACAAAAGTTACAACTGAAAACGCCGGTATGCGGAAAAACAACAACTCCAGTGGAAATACGTGCGCGATTGTTAAGAAATAAAGCTGCTCTACGATATCTGTCACATTTCCACGGCATAAGCGAGGATCCGCAGTCTGCCGTCCGAAGAAATCAGCGCCTGCGATCTGCGGCTAGTTCATACACGACGATAAGAAGTGCAATTTGCAGTTGCACCCATATAATGTGAGAAAAGGAACGATTATTTTTGATCCGGAGATCATAAATAATATGATAAATTTTGGATTGTAACTAGCTATATGGATGTAACGTGACTGTAAAACTAGATATAATTCCATTGGAAGAAATACAGCTGATTAAGTTATCTGTCACATTTCCACGGGATAAGCGAGGATCCGCAGTCTACCGTCCAAAGAAATCAGCGCTGGCGATCTGCGGCCAGTTCATACACGACGATAAGATGTGCAATTTGCAGTTGCATTGCACCGGTATAACTTCCTGTCTGTAACAGAGATTTTTGAAAAAATGGCGCATCTGTCAAAATTTCAAAATGATTCAAACTATTATTTCTGATTATTGTTTTGGACTGTAACTATGTCGGGAAACAATATTGCATTGATAAGCGAGGTCCGAAAAAATCAGCGCCGGCGATCAGCTGGCTAGTTCATACACGACGATAAGACTGCAAGTGCAGTGCAATTTGCAGTTGCGCCGATATATTAGATCGATTATTGGCCATCTGTTTGTACTGCAAATCTAGGGAATGATATCGGACTTTAATGACATGTAAATAATTATTGTGAATGTATGACGCTTTCTACATAAATGACGAAAAACAATACGCCAGAAAATCTGGAGACAGGTTTAATAAAGTAACAAATCAAAGGGCTTCAACAGATGTCGTGAAATGAGGAAACTGGATAAATAGTTTACTACATTTGATTATCACATAGTGTAATAAGGTATATCTTCAAAAATATTTATAATTATTTTCGGTATCTATATTGTAATTAGACCAGTACGAAAAATACTGAAGAAGTGCTACTTTACTGCATGAAGAATAATTTAGTATAAAAACATGACATTGTTATTTCAATATTTTTTTATTAAAATAATAAATAAAATAAATATAAATAACTTCTTACATTCACACCAATTATCTAAGCCCATTTTAATTTCATTAAGAAACTGTATCATGGAAAACTTGATAACGGATAAATATATACTTAAATACTTTTTTTTTTTGTAAATACATACTTAATATACATAGTAAACACCCAGACCAAGACAAATAGACATGTTCATGCACACAAATATTTGTCTTGTTCGGGAATCGAACCCGAGACCACTGGCGCAGAAGGCGGGTAGCCTACCCCTGCGCCAAATCGGTCGTCAAATATTTAATATTAAATTTAATTAATATTTATTATACGTTCAAAAACTTAAATTATTTTTATTTATAGTTTAATATTTAGGCTGAAAAGGCTATTTAGTTATATGTTTACTTAGCATGTTTTGGAAGAAATGCTTACAGCCTAAAACCAATTCACAAATCACAAAAACAACGTATTTCGAACTACCTACCAGCAAATAGAACGAGTATTTTCGCCATCTCGTCGTCGTGTCGACCCATATAAAGGGCATCAGGATTTCTTATCCCGGAATCCGGGATCGGATCGCGCTCCCGCCCGCCGGACGTCCGCCGAAGGCTGCCAGGATTATCAACACGTATACCGACATACGGTTTTTTCCTTAATAGTTAATAAGTTTTGTTTGCGTCGAAGGAGATGTTTCCACTTCCTACTGGATACAATGTAGTGTTTGGTTGCGCAAATATGTGGATTGACTTTAAATAAGGTGAGCTGAGGTTTGGAAATTCAATGCTTTGGAAGTTATTTGTGTTCTGGATGCGTTTAAGGTGCATGTAGTCGTGAAACGATCATTTTTGAGGCCTTAAAACTCATAAATTAGCCTACTGATGAATCTAGAATTAATATATATTAAATATTGATATATAAACTTCAATCTGAGCATTTTAAAAAAACATAGTCTTTAAGATACGATTTAAAAAAAAACATTGAAATGAAGCTGTTTTCAACTTGAAATACGCTACTGCTTCTAAACTACAAGTGATATTTTCACGTTTCTTTCAGGAAAAGATTGCTAACTTGTTTAACTTAAAACTGAGCATTTTTCGTTTTAAAATAATACATAGTTTTGACGAAACGTGTGTTTAAGCTGTTTTGGTGCGGGTAGCGGGCGGGAAAATTAGGCCACTTTTCTATGCCCAAGGTCGTTGGCGATACCACGGGCCTTAAGTACTTTTTAACTGGACCGGATTAAGTGTGTGATTTCGGAGGGTATTATGAAAAGCTAAAGTGCCGAAGAAGACTTTCGTGACTGAGTTGAAATTATACTTGGGTTAAATATTCACCTTATTGGAAATATTTTTAAAATCTATGTTCTTACCTATTCATTTTGAAACTTTAAAAAGTTTCATGGGCAAGCAAGACCCTTATTTCTAATCCTATAGTATATTTTTTTGGAGTCCCCTATTTAATGACGATTGATCAAACATCACTTGCTCGAAAACTTTTCCTCAATTGTCTACGAGACCTACAATCAGTTAGCCCTATAGTTTGCCACATCAATGCATCAAAATCTCTAAAGGTTATAAGAGGTAAAAGCGATTTCTCGAATTGTCGTCATATCAAATCGTTTTATGCACTAAGTAATATTATTTTCTACAAGTATGTTATTTTAATTATAAAAAATCTAAGCAAAATCACGACGATATTTCGAGAAATCATGTTTACTTCTTTTAATCGTTAGAGATTTTGATGCATTGATGTAGCAAACTATAGAGGTCACAAAAAATCGAGAAAAGGTTTTCGAGCAAGTAATGTTTGATCAAACGTCATTAGTTTTCAAATAGGGGACTCATTTTTTTGTTATGTGGTATCGTTTTTGCTTTAAATTGGTATAACGTACCTAGTTCTGAACTAAACAACGTTTTCTTACCAATGTTTACGTTCGAAATTTTTTAAATCAGGGTGCTTGTTCCGACATAGTCCACTAATTGATTTAACATGTCGAAGGCGGTCGGTGACACGCTACGTGCCAAAAAAAACACAGGAACATGGGTCCCGAATCATTCTGTTCATTTAGGATTGCTACTGGCCGTATATTATTTGTTTTGCTAAGTACCGTGATACGGCCGGTACGTGCCTTTGCTGCGGCCTCTTTGTCGTTTAATAGAGCAGTAGGCCTTGCTTTCTTGTACACATCTCATGATGACGTTTTTCAACCTTATCATGTTTACGGAAAGCTGAAATTTTGGTAGCAGCAACCGTGGGACTGATTGATGCCGATTGACTTCTTAAAATTTGAAAGCACGTGCGTTTTGTGCTTGTTGGTCTAAAATCTAAATCAAATGGTTTTATTTGTACTGGCCAAGTAAATTCAGAACGGAACTTTTCCGCAAAAACACACTATTGGAATTGATGCAATTTACCTACTTGGAGTACAATATACCAAATAGATTCGGGTTGTATCCATCAAATTAACCTAAAATAATTTATATCAAACTAGCCTTCCGCCCGCGGCTTCGCCCGCGTGTATTACACGACGTTATTCCGCGGGAAGGTGATATTTTTCAGGAATAAAAAGTAGCCTATGTCCTTTCTCAGGCTCTAGACTATCTCTGTACCAAAATTCATTCAAATCAGTAGTTTAGGTGTGATGGTGTAACACACAGACAGACAGAGACGCATTTATAATATAAAAAGTAAGGATTATTAATCGATTCACGATTTGTTATATCAACCCTTTTGACAGAGTTTCTTTTTAATGTTATTTTTAAAGAGATTAAACATATTAAAAAGTGATTTATGTTATTAACCATAGTAGCCAAATATAAAGGATTGTGTGATTTTAATTAATAAAATGCATTGTGACATTTGTGAATTACTTAAATTTTTAATCTATAAAATAGGTAAGTAGGTAAGTACTGATACCGCGCATGCATAAAGATTTTTTGTTTCCCATTTCTTTACTTTCATAATTATTTTTATATTGTGTCATATCATAACTCTCGAAAAATGCATCACCAATTAAAACCACCGGTAATTATGCGAGGGACCGGTAATAAATAAATCATCCGGTCTATCTGGCGCTTAATCGTCCCGGCTTCAGAAGTTGCGATGGACGTCGCGTCCTCGTGCGAATGAGCGACTGCGCGACGCGATAGCGCTGTTTGTTTAAATTGATGTGGCCCAATCAGCGAGCGTAGCGGATATCATAAAACACAAATCGACAAAATATACAAATTAAGCAAAGGTATGTAATTTTGTAACGACTTGCTAATGTATAAATAGAAACCGGTCAAGAGCGAGTCGGACTCGCGCACCGAGGGTTCCGTACCATCATAAATATAAATAAATCAAACATTTTTTTCCAACGGCCAAAAAATGCGGCCTAAAATAAATAGCAAAAATGTTTGAAAATGTGCAAGCAGCGCTCTTTCATATGATACCCCATATGCCCTAGTAGTCCCACTTCGAATTTTTAAGACCCCCTTTCAGTCCCTTTGCAAAAAAAATATGTATATTTTTATTTCTCTTCTATTTGCAAAATAGTTGGACAAACGTCATCTAAAACTACTCCAAACAAGTTGATAGCATTAGTAATTCTCAAGATATCCAGCTGTGACAGACAGACAGACTGATAAAACAAATGGTGGTCAAATGCCTGCTCAGTTTATTATAAATAATGCAGTCGATACTAAAAAAATATTAGCTTTTTACCCCACTGCGACATAAGGAGGATTATGATTTTAAAAAGAAAATTCAATTTGAGTATAATTTGAAATTCTGGTAATAGGTTTATTTAGGCCTTTTCTTCGATAACATTATTGAAAGGTCTATAGGTATCTAATTTTGTATTAAAAATGTTACTCGAATCCGGAATTTATAAAGGGGACTGGTATCTAGCGTTGATACGAGAAGAAGAAGAAGAAGCACTGGTTTTGCTTATATCAGAACTTAAAAAGATATAGGTATCCTGCCCAGATTAACACAGAAGCAGTAAGAACACTTACATCAATGAAACATATTTTATAAAATAGTTATATAGAATAACTAAAATTTGCTCTATAAATTAATAGACTATCCAATCGTGAAACATTCTCCTTTTCTCCCGATTAAATGTTACTATTGGAAATTGTTTTTACGTGAGTCTTCTTTATTTCCTGTAAGAGTTTCCAGAACAAAATGAACTGTTAAAACTTAGCTGTTTCCTTTAGAAATGAACTCTACGGACAGTCGGTGGCATTTGTAGAGCATTTAAGACTAAAAGTAGAAATTATAAAATGTTATAGTATACAGTTTTGTTGTAAGATTTTAGATAAGTAAATAAAAGTTATAGGACTTTTATAACTGATTCTATTTAGTAAAAAGTTTGCTTTATTTTATTTTAAATGGTGCACTACTATGTAAGAGTTATTTATATTATTAATATTTTACAAATTGTAGTCAAAAGTTAGTCAGGGTTTAAAACTGATGCTGTGCCTATTTTCCTATAGCGAATGGAAATGAAAACTTCAGTATTAAACCAAGACTAACTTTGAACAGCTTTTGGAACTATCAACTCATAGGTTCTCGAATGGCGACCGCGTACCGGACGACGTTCCGTGGGCAGGACCCCTACAAGGTGGATCGACGATCTAGTCATGGTTGCGGGAAGCCACTGGATGCGGGCAGCGCAGGACCGATCGTTGTTGAGATCCTTGGGAGAGGCCTATGCCCAGCAGTGGGCGACGTTCGGCTGACATGATGATGATGATCATGATGAAACAAAGCACTGTCACAAGTACTCGGTTGGTTTAATTCTAATAATTAAACAAAGTGTTGATTCTACTAAATCTAGTAGTCCGTCTGTACATTAGGCAAAGAAAAAAGAACGCACTTTGTTTTCTTTGCATTAAGCTGCAAATACAACACAAAATCACAGAAGCTTTTTGCAAAGCTGTGCCTTATTGCTCTATTATAAGGCACAAATTTGTATGGCTATTAAGTTACGGCATAATATTTTTACGTGTTAAATTACCTAGTGGCAAGATATTTATTTTTTCTAAACAGCCACTGGTGGCAGACTAGACACTTCCATTTTTTATTATTACGTCATTCGAGCAATTAGCAAAGTATAGATTTAAATTTACTCCGAGCAGTTTTGAAACATAAGACGGGGACATATACGGACAGTTTGAAGCAACCAACATCGATTGCTTTAAGTTGCGACTGCAAAGTAAACTAGACTTTTATGAGCATACACATGAAACTGCTCGAGCAGTTGTGACAGCTCCAGCCGGTCAGTTTCACGGGTGCGGTCAAGCCGTCGCCAGGTATGAACTGACGCCTCCCTCCCGCTCGTTTCTTGTTTTGGATGTCGAGCAGTTGATTGATACCGACAGATGCAGCGTTATCAATGGCCGTTTCAAGTGAACTTGACTGCTTGAGTACGTGTATGTTGATTACTAGCTAATTGCCTAAGCTGTCCATGTCCTCTCTATTATTATATATGTGCCTATGCCTACTTTCCTTGTGAACTCTATTGCAGATTTGACACCTTGCAGAGGGTGCTTCTCACCACTTCCCCCCCCCCACAGGCGGAGTGATTAAAACTGACGGCGGAGAGCAAGTAGTGAGGGGTTTAGTTGGTAGTGGTGCCTGCTCTCGATCGCCCCATCTTGTCAGCCCACCTTTAGTGGGTAACCTTATCTGGAGATTGGGAGGAGGCTCTCTCCCTCTGTCCGGCCCCCTCTCAAGCTTTCTAGCTCGTTGGGGGGCGGGCAGGGGTTATAACCGCCCAGTCCTGACGCGAAGCCTATTAGGCTTAGTGGGAGACCTGGGCGCGGCGAGGGACATGCCCTGTGTCTGACTGAGTCCAACATGCCATTTGGTACCTATACGTAAATACTATATTTTTCCCTCACTATAGACAAAAAAAGGATTTGCCACCTAAAAAGTTGCCTACCCGTTTCAGCCTGTGCCTTAAGCCATCATTAGCCGCGGAGAGCCGTGGCTGCGCATCTCTCGCACTAATTATAAACATCCACCCGCAAAGCCTTATTCACCCATCACAATCTCTAATAGCTATTTTAGCTCAAGTAGGATGTAAGTACTATCGCATTACGTACCTACTTTAACCCTTTCATTTAGCAAGTTAGTAATACATAGTTTAATATTAAAAATCCATGTGTGTTTTTTTACATTAAACCATACCCCAACATTTTGATATCTAACTAGAGGTCGCCTGCTTGTAAAGAGTGATTTTTGTTTCCGTGTGTATTACGGGATTAAATGTATTCCATCTCCTATTCTAGACTTTAATCTATCTCTGTTCTATATTTCAACCAAACTAACTCAGCCATTCCGTGGTGATTGAGTAATAAGCATTCCATCCAGACTTTTGTATGTAATATTAATACATATATAGGGCAGGCGTACCGGTTTTGGCCACTGTACCGGTTTTGGCCACTTTTTGCTCTAAAAGTTTTCTAAACAACTTTTAGCAATTTTTGAAAAAGGCAATTTAAATAACGTATTTTAAGGTAATTATAACAACCGTTACAATTCCTTATGTCATAAGTTTTTTTTTTCAAAAAATTTCATTTTCTGTTTAAAAAATGATTTGTATGAAAATTTTAAGAAATTTGTTTTGGATGAAATACTTTATAAACTTTTGTTTTTTACAATTAAATTGTTGTTTTGCAATTGACTGGTATCTAGCGCATTAGAATATATTGATTTTACCTGGGTTTGGTTTTGATTTTTCGCAATACATACAAAAGTTTAACTAACAGTAAGTGGCCAAAACCGGTACATTTGGCACCTCTCACACATTGTGTGTAATATAAAAAAAACTATGTTACTATTATAAATTTGAAAAATTTACCTTTAAAGGTGGATAAAATATCTATAATTTAAGATATAATTTGTGTCTTAAATACCTAAGACCATTTAGTACTTAGTGCCTAAAAGTCAAAAAATCCTTAAAGTGGCCACAAAGGGTACCTCTGCCCTATGTATTTATATTACATACAAAAATGTATGTATGTAAGAATGACGACCGGTTTGGCGCAGGGGAAGGCTACCCACCTTCTGCGCCAGAGGTCTCGGGCTCGATTCCCGAACAAGACAAATATTTGTGTGCATGAACATGTCTATTTGAAAAATGGAAAATGAAGTATTTAGAAAAATGTCTATTTATCTTGGTCTGGGTGTTTACTATGTATATTAAGTATGTATTTACAAACAAAAAGTATATTTTAAGTATATATTTATCCGTTATCAAGTTTTCCATGATACAGTTTCTTAATGAAATTAACATGGGTGAAACGCTCCTGGCTGGAGGAGCCGGAGAGCACGAGTCAGAAATAAAAGAGGGTATATGAAATTAAGTGTATTTTATTTTCCACAATTAGACCGTGGGTTCTGTCGCTCGGGGATCAGTGCAAAGAACAAGTTGGGAGGACTTAACTTAGGGACTTCCTAAAGAGGGGAGAAGTCGCTGTAGCCTAGAGGCAGCGGGGTCTGGTCCGGGGTAGGCCGGAGCAGAGCAGGGTCCTGGCGGTTAGGCGCGCAGGAGCAGGTGGAGAGCGGCACGAAGTAGGCAGGTACTGGTGCAGGTACAGCAGGTAGGTACCGGTGAGACTCGGGGAGATGTTGCCCGGAGATACGACCCTGAAATGTTACGATAACAGGTATGAACATGTGTTCACTAAATCCGACCGCTGTGTATGAGTGGGTATGACACTGGGCTACAATTGAGATAGGAATATTGTCATTGAAATTAGGTTACTATTAAAGAAAGAGGAGCACATTAACTTTCATGTCAGCGGCTATTGTTATACTAATTAAAAGTTACAGAACAAGAGGGACAATTTAAAGGTGTAAGTTAAAATGTATTTGAATAAAGACAACCCACTCTTCTAGGTACCGGTCACGACAAGGTTACAAGGAAATATTAGGCTGTAAATTGCTTTTGGATCCCGGAATATTTAGTATTCCGTTCACCGTGTGGCAATTGCAGTTTATATTAGTATAAATTCGATGACGAAATAAACATCTCATCGAAAACAATATGTAAAAGAATAGAATTGATGAACGGCTGTTTGAGGTTATAGCACCGAGAATATAATTTATTTATCACGAAAATAAAACGCGCACAAAACACTCACCCAATTATGTTGGGGCGAGAAACCAGAAAAAGGAGAAATCTTTTGCGAATTCTCCTTTATATATTAAAAATCTTCCAGAACATTCTGGCTGTAAGTAGGGTTATAATTTTTTTGCATAGATAGATTCAACTTGTCATTGGATTTTAATCATACAGCCAAGGCACCGACTAATTACGTCGCGAAGATTTCAGAATTATCTGGAAGATTAATTTAGTAAAATCTATGGCGCGCGTAAGACAAAATTGCTTCCAATAGACTATTTATGTTGTTACGTTAAGAAATGCAATATAAATATGCACGAAACTACAATCAAAGTATTCCGCATGCAGATCACAGGCTGCCACGGACCGCGCGGCTGTTTATAGCTGTTACTTCGGAACATCGCAAACAAACCGACAGCTGAGTGGCATCTGACATTGACAGCTCCTATCACATAAATACAATAGAACTGAATAGACCATATTTGTTTATAATTGTAATGATTTTTTCATAAAATTAATAGTTGGTGCGATTATTATGGATAAAACAATGAAAGAAGTAAGTAAAAATGGCAGCCGTTACATATCCCCCTTTTTAGAGAAGGATTTTGCCTGGGAAAAATCCACTAAGAAACACAAAACCACCGGATACAAAACTAAGGTTTAGAGTAGCAGTATACAATAAGATAAGCTAACTGTACGTTATCGACAGTAAAAGTAACACCATAAAATTGACGAGAGGTATCGACAACCAGTTCAAGACTAATCGAATAGAACGGTACAAGGACCAACAATCGCAAGACAGGAGAAGAATTCCAGTTATTTAGTGTAACTGAATCAACATTCCAGTTGAGAATGCTAATGTTAAAACAATGCGAAATTAAAAATAAAATAGTCGAGAGATAAACTTCATGCAGACACAATTCAAACGAACAGGTTCCCTAGCTATAAATGTATTTAATTAAAATTATATTTATGTATAATTTTATGCAATAAAAGCCCTAGCTAAAAATAATCAGATTAAAAAGTAAAAAACGATGACCAACAATTTATTCAATACATCTAAAACAAAATTTTGCTATAAAAAGGTAAAAATAACGACGAAGACTAATACTTTGTAGAATTTCTATTTAAAAAATTTATTTAATTTAGGAATAGTTATTTATTTTAAAATCTTTAATATGCCAGGAACCTAGATTTTTCCCATTCATATCTTCAAGTTCATAAACTAGAGGAGATAGTTTAGATTTAATGAGACATTTTATATATTTAGGAGCAAGTTTTTTAGAAAACTGCTTATCCTTATCACTTTGATAATAAGTTTTTCTCCAAACAGTATCACCAACGTTAAAGTTATAGTTTTTGCGACGAAGATTGTAATGCCCAGAGTTTCGGGAATGAGACTTGATAAGAGAACTTTGCACTTGGTCCATAATTTTTCTAAGTTTACCAGTGTTTTCAGCATACACATCCCTAGGCGCAAAAACAATTTCATCGGACAGATCAACATCAAGATAGTGAGAACCGCACGACACTAACTCTCTCCCGTAAACCAGAAATGACGGAGTATAACCTGTGACTTCACTGACGGCTGTATTAAGTGCGAATTGTATTTTGGGAATGTTGTTATCCCAGGACCTGTGGTCCTCTTCAATAAAGGTGGAAACAGCAGTCATGATGGTTTTATTATAACGCTCAACCGTGTTTACCTGTGGAGTATATTTAGGAGTAAAGCGTACGTTTGGTATTTTATATTGAGAAAACATGTGATTAAGCTTTTGACTGACAAACTGCTTACCGTTGTCCATCAAAACAGTACTAGGAATGCCATGAACAAGAAAGACTTTCTCTTCAATTAAACTAGTTATAATGTCGGCAGTAGCACGACGGATAGGAAACAAAAGCGAGTATTTCGAAAAACAACAAGTGACTACAAGTAGCATAGTATTCTGTTTTCTAGATATAGGTAAGGGACCAACCAAGTCCACACTAATCATTTGGAATGGTCTAGAACATTCCTTAGGTCGTCCCATAAATCCTAAGGTAGGATGATTTGCATGTTTGTGAGAGTTACAAGCATCGCACTCATTAACAAATTTTACGACATCTTTATGCATGCCAGGCCAGAAGTAATTTAAAGAAATTCTTTTAAAAGTTTTAAATATCCCTAAATGTCCAGAAGTAGGATTATCATGGTAGTCTTTAAGTATATCAATTCTAGATTCTTTAGGAACAACTTCCTTCCATTCAAATTCTCTAGTTAAGGGATTTATAGTTTTTATGAAGCGATATAACTTATTATTATTTATTTTATAATTGGTAAAAGAGGTAGGGGAATTTTGACAACCGGCAAATAGCTCCAAATACCAGGGATCAAGTACAGGAGGTGAAGAAGATCGGTTGACGCTATCTATAGCCGCTACAGGCACCGCACGGGACAACGAATCTGGAACGACATTATCCTTGCCACGTCTGTGTTTGATGTCGAAGTTGAACGCAGAAAGACGTACTCCCCATCTGGCAAGTCGACCTGTAGGGTTATTAATATTTAGAAACCATTTTAAAGACGAATGATCAGTAAAAACGGTAAATTTCCGGCCATTATCCAAATAACAGCGCCAATGTTCTATAGACACAATTACTGCGAGCGCTTCCCGCTCCGTAGCGCTATAGTTTCGTTCTTGTGCCGACAAGGACTTGCTCATATAGGCTATAACTTTCTCTTCGCCATTTAAAATTTGAGTTAGTATAGCTCCAATCCCGTAATCACTAGCGTCGGTATGGACTTGAAACGGTTCAGAATAATCCGGACAAGATAAAATCGGAGGGGACGTTAAACACTCTTTGAGCTTCTTGAAGGCAGTTTCTGCTTCTGGTGACCAGGCAAAAGGAATTGCATTCTTACCCTGAGAGGTAAGTTTGTTCAATGGTGCAGCCAATGAACTAAAATTGGGAATAAAACGACGATACCAAGAAGCAGTACCTAAGAAACGACGAACTTCCTTCCTGTTAGTAGGAGTAGGATAATTCACAATGACCTCAATTTTCTCCGGATCGGCGTGTAGCCCATTCGAATCGACCATATAACCCAAATATTTTAATTTTTCTCTGAAAAATTGACATTTTTCGAAATTTATAGTTAAATTTGCGAACTTTAGTTTCTCCAGAACTCGTAAAAGTAAAGAAATGTGCTCCTGAAAGGAATTAGACACAATTACTACGTCATCAACAAATACATAGACCTTATTTTCGAATTCAGGACCATAAAACAGCAAATCTACCAATCTTTGCTGCGTGGCAGGTGCATTGGTCAACCCAAAAGGCATAGACTTAAATTGGAAGGTTCCTCTAGAGGGAATATAGAATGCAGTCTTACATCGGTCTTCAGGCTTAATTAATACCTGCCAGAACGATTTAGATAGGTCTATACTAGATAGATACTTAGCATCCCTAAGGTTATCTAGGATTTCAGTTATATAAGGTAAGCTGTAAGCATCTTTGCGAGTGACAGAGTTTAGTTTCCTACTGTCGAGACAGAATCTATACTCGCCATTCTTTTTGGGAGTAAGAAGCACGGGATTAGACCAAGGGCTCTCACATGGTTCGACAACATCTTCTTTCAACATCTCGTCCAGTTGATCGGAGAGAATTTGTTGCTTCTGAGGGGACATTCTATAGTAACGTTGTCGAATGGGAACAGAGTCACCTGTATCTATAGCGTGAGTGATCAACGAAGTACGACCTAAACCACATTTTTCATAGGAAATGCTACGAAATTGAGAAATAATATTATCAGCGTTTTCCTTTTGTTCGTTGTTAAGTTGAGCGTACGAACAAATTTGTTTAGGATCGTTAAGAGCAATATTAGATATATTAAATTCGTTAGACTCATCCAGCAAAAGGCTATCGAGTTCACTCGGAAACAACTCGAACTTCCTCCAGAAATCCATACCAAGAATTAATTTGTTTTTAATTTCCGGCACAACAAATAATTTAATATGAATAGTTTTATTTTTAAAATTTAAAGGTAGAATAACATATTTAGAGGCAGTAAAAGTTTGACCGCCAGCTGCAGAAAGCTGTAACGGGTCACAAGAATAAAGTTTATTATTAGGATTTAATATATATTCCTGATAATTATTCCCAAGTAAGGATATGCCGGAACCGGTATCTAAAAGACCAACGACATGATTATCACCAATAACAACAGAAATATACGGTCGAGAAAAATTAATTTCAGTTTCCGGGATTGGAGACTCAGAATGACTATGAGATAGATTAGATATAATAGATAACCATTCTTTCCATTCAGCTTCATCGCAACGACTAGAGAATCTCGAGCGAAGCTGCCTAGTTTCACAATCCCGATCAATTAGTTTTTTTGATTGGTAGGCTTATTGCAATCCGGACATTCGGGGGTGCGAACACCATCTTTGCCACACTTAAAACAAACTATTGTTCGTGGTTGAGTACAGTTTTTCAAATTATGCGTGTTAGAACGACATCTAGGACAATATATATTATCATTGTTCACAGCTGAAACAAATGACTTATTAGTTTTAGTAAAAGGTTTATTAACAACCGGAGTGCTAGTAGCACCGCGGTAAACGAACTCCGTAGCTAAGTTCGACATATTAGAAGCAGAAGGCTCAACAAAATTTGCCACTTGACACTGTATTTTTTCAACGTGTTGACAAATAGCTTTAAGATCGTCGATGGAGTTTATCACCGAAGACGGAGTAAGAGCATTAGCGTAGCAAGGCCTAATATTAGTAAGTAAAATTTCTAATTTATCTTCCTCTGATATTGGTTTCGTGAGGCGAGAAAACATAACCTCCATTACGGAAAGATATATAGCAATTGGTTCGTTAACACCCTGGGTACGAGCTCTAATATCCGATTTAAATTGAGAGTCATAGTTTTTCGGAAGAAAATCAGCCTTCAGCAAGGCTACTAACTCTCCCCAGGTATTTACTTTTGGCCTGGCACAACGAAACCAATACAAGGCGTCGTCGGTAAAAATTTCGTAACCAAACGACAAAACCCTACTATAATCTATGCCCCTAGCTGTGACAAACTCGTCAACCTTTTGAATAAAGGAAACAACACAAGTTTTCCCGTTGAATTTAAGTTTAGTGAAATCGGAAAGTGCCCGATCGACAGTAACATTAATAATAGACTCCGACGCGTTGACTTGCTCTCGGCTGGAAGTAGAAGGACCGGGGAGCAAAGGGTCACCCGCATTCGCGCCTGAGACAGGCGTCTCCCTAGGCTTTAAAGTGGACAGTTCCCTGTCCTGGGCCCTCAAGCCGCGCTTGCATTCAGCAAGGGCACCCAATAATAACGCGTCCTCGGCTGCATCAACTCTACCGAGCCGATGAAAAACGTGGTTAAGAATAACCTCCGTTCTCAAATAAACACCTCTATCAAATTTAGATTTTAATAATTCAAGGTTTTTATTAGATTTGTTTAATGCGGCTGAGATGCCGTCTAAGTCGTCAGCAGAAGACAAATGCGAGGCTAAAATCTCCTCAGAAGGAAGTTCTTTAGAGATCTTTGTAATTTGCTTCCTTAAATCGGCCACGTTATCAGCCGGTGTTTCTCCGCGAAGTCCGACTTCGTATTCAAGTTCCGACTTTTGTAAGGAAAGAAAATTTATCTTACGCACAGCCATATTTAAGTACGTTAGGTGAGTCTTTTGCGCGACGAGCCTACTCAAGTGCAACCACTACTTAAGTAACAAAAGGGGTATGTGGGTAACTATAACAGTTGTAAGTTCAATTTAAAAAAATTACAATTTAAATGAAGAAAGTAAATAACCTCCTTGTTTGAAGTAGGTTAAATGAATATCAATGGCTTTAAGTTAAAAAGTAAAAAAAAAAAAAATATTTATTAAGGAAAGGTAAGTAACCTTTTTTTTTAAGTCGGTTAAAATAAAAATCACAGGCTTCCTGGTTTAGAACCAAGGAAAGGCTGATATTTAAAGAAAATATTACAGTTAAATCACCACGGTTAGCCGTTCGTTACACAAACTCGGATAAAAAAAATAGGTACCCACATACGAAGCACAAAAATAAATAAATTAATAAAGCACTGATCACCAAGCGAGCCTGAATGAGCTGGGCGCCACTGAAACGCTCCTGGCTGGAGGAGCCGGAGAGCACGAGTCAGAAATAAAAGAGGGTATATGAAATTAAGTGTATTTTATTTTCCACAATTAGACCGTGGGTTCTGTCGCTCGGGGATCAGTGCAAAGAACAAGTTGGGAGGACTTAACTTAGGGACTTCCTAAAGAGGGGAGAAGTCGCTGTAGCCTAGAGGCAGCGGGGTCTGGTCCGGGGTAGGCCGGAGCAGAGCAGGGTCCTGGCGGTTAGGCGCGCAGGAGCAGGTGGAGAGCGGCACGAAGTAGGCAGGTACTGGTGCAGGTACAGCAGGTAGGTACCGGTGAGACTCGGGGAGATGTTGCCCGGAGATACGACCCTGAAATGTTACGATAACAGGTATGAACATGTGTTCACTAAATCCGACCGCTGTGTATGAGTGGGTATGACACTGGGCTACAATTGAGATAGGAATATTGTCATTGAAATTAGGTTACTATTAAAGAAAGAGGAGCACATTAACTTTCATGTCAGCGGCTATTGTTATACTAATTAAAAGTTACAGAACAAGAGGGACAATTTAAAGGTGTAAGTTAAAATGTATTTGAATAAAGACAACCCACTCTTCTAGGTACCGGTCACGACAAGGTTACAAGGAAATATTAGGCTGTAAATTGCTTTTGGATCCCGGAATATTTAGTATTCCGTTCACCGTGTGGCAATTGCAGTTTATATTAGTATAAATTCGATGACGAAATAAACATCTCATCGAAAACAATATGTAAAAGAATAGAATTGATGAACGGCTGTTTGAGGTTATAGCACCGAGAATATAATTTATTTATCACGAAAATAAAACGCGCACAAAACACTCACCCAATTATGTTGGGGCGAGAAACCAGAAAAAGGAGAAATCTTTTGCGAATTCTCCTTTATATATTAAAAATCTTCCAGAACATTCTGGCTGTAAGTAGGGTTATAATTTTTTTGCATAGATAGATTCAACTTGTCATTGGATTTTAATCATACAGCCAAGGCACCGACTAATTACGTCGCGAAGATTTCAGAATTATCTGGAAGATTAATTTAGTAAAATCTATGGCGCGCGTAAGACAAAATTGCTTCCAATAGACTATTTATGTTGTTACGTTAAGAAATGCAATATAAATATGCACGAAACTACAATCAAAGTATTCCGCATGCAGATCACAGGCTGCCACGGACCGCGCGGCTGTTTATAGCTGTTACTTCGGAACATCGCAAACAAACCGACAGCTGAGTGGCATCTGACATTGACAGCTCCTATCACATAAATACAATAGAACTGAATAGACCATATTTGTTTATAATTGTAATGATTTTTTCATAAAATTAATAGTTGGTGCGATTATTATGGATAAAACAATGAAAGAAGTAAGTAAAAATGGCAGCCGTTACATGGGCTTAGATAATTGGTGTGATTGTAACAAGTTATTTATTTTTTATTAGTAAGATATCAGATCACTTTTATTTGTTATTGATCCTCAGTATGCAACGTGTCCCTATACGACGTTTTTATGTTAGGAACATCCCTTTCATCGAATTCAGGTCACAAATAAGTAGAACAATAGACGCCGGGTGGTAGTGTGGCGACTAGTAATCAGCTAGCCGAGTCCGTTACGGGCTTAGGTCGAACTTAGAATTAGCTGAACATTGTAGTACCATGTCGCAGAATATTACACAGGGTCAGTAGTTGCAACCGTTCTATATGGACAATAACATTAGCGTGAAAAGGTACTAAAGTGCTCGAGTACAAAAATACCAGTTTACTCAACGTTCCTACTATCGCTTCCTAGTATTATCGGTTTGCAACGCAACGAAAACTGGCCCTTAACTAATGTCTCCTTTTGTGACCGCGCACGGCCGCGCCGTTTTGATCAGTTGTTTATATTATTACCGGCGACTGCGCGATTTAATCGTTAGTTTACCGTTTCTCATTGTATCTCGTCGGCCGGCCGCCGCACTACGATAGGAAATTTGCAGGGAGCCACCGATGTTTGGTTAGGATTAAGAGATTCGCCTGTGCGTACAGTCAGCGATAAACAAAAGCTGCGTCACAGCAAATTCTTGTTTGTTTAATTGTACATGCGCGATAACGCGCCGACCCGGGATTTGGGAGTTGCAGAGTTTTGCGAGGCTTAATGTATGTAGAGTGCGGTGAGGACTATTAAGGATGCTGCCGATTATGGCTCGGATGACAATTAGTGGATGGAGCTACGGCATTTAATTAGGGCTCAGCTGGAGATAATGCAGACGTCGCGTCTACAACCACATTCCGTCGTCGCAGATACGTTTGATAAGCTGGAACCTTATACGACGAGGCGAGAATGGAAATTGTCCTTACGACTTTTATCGGCACGACGATGGATCATTTGTATGTATCTCTCTCGAGACCACTGCGATAATGTCAATGTAAATTAAGTTAGACTTGAGTTGTGATTGCTGGGAATCATATGTTCTGAAGATGTGAAAGGGAACTACCAGTTAAATACAAAGCTGAAGGACATCGTTTAATGAAAGGCAAGACTTCTGTGTCTGTTCTTTTTTTACGAGAATTAATACGAATTGATCGTTTAAACTTTAATAGCCAATTTAAAACATCATTATTCTGTAATAATTAAACCTTTATCTGATATCCACACTAATAATATAAATGTGAAAGTGTGTTTGTTTGGTTATTTGTTTGTCCGTCTTTCATGTCGAAATGGACCACTGGAACGGCGTGATATTTGGTATGGGCATAGTTTGGGATCTGTACAGTGACATAGGCTACTTTTTATCCCAGAAAATATCACATTCCCGTGGGATGACCTCGTGTAGCGCACACACGCGGGCGAAGCCGCGGGCGGAAGGCTGGTAAGTAATATTTTTTCTGAGTCATTACTTTTGTGGTTATGGACAATACTGTAAGGTAATTTGATTTGCACTGTTTTTTAATTCATTTACTGTTGAAGAGGCATAAACTGGAAAGCCTTTTAGTACTTTTGAATAAATTCCTTCACTTTAACAGCACTTGTTATAGTTTGAGATAATGTTGGACTTGTATTGTTGGATGATTTGTATTTTGTAGTAAGTAGGTAATTTCAGTGTTCCTGTAGTAAACATGAGTATAATACTGTCTCGACTAACCTCAGCCAGCTTATTTACTAGCCAGAGTTACTAGCTTTTCTAGATGGTGTTTTAATGCGATAAAGAAATATTGTTCCGGAATAAAATGTAGACTAAATGCTGTTCTAGACCATAATCTAGCTCTGTGGCAAATTTCATCGCGACCTGTTCAGCCATTTCGCTGTGCTTGAGTTACAAACATCCAAACTTTTGCATTTATAATATTCTGAAATTGTCGTTTTGTATGAAGAATTTCAATGAAATTGCTTTTTCCATACAAACATTTTTTACTATAGATTTGAGCGCGAAAGTCTTAGTTGTTTTTGATACCAGGGTGCCTACCATCAACTCTTATTGCGGTTTTGTTTAGGACCTAAACTGATCTGCTTCGCTTATTCGTACCACGACAGCTTAATATCAATGACAGCGATTCAGTGATCATTCAATGACATTTCACAGCCGCTGAGCTGTCATCAACTCTTATTTGACTTATAACTCGGCCAAGCTAACATGACACCTGCAGGTTATACCCGTCCCTCTCACTCTCCGGGCATGACAGAATCGAGTGAAAGAGACGGGTAGAAGAAATAAGGACACAAATCGTTCGGTCATTCACATTTAGCAATTCATTTGCGATCCAGTTTTTAGAAGGTCAGAGTACGAAAGAAAGCAATTCATTTTAGGAACCTATTCTGCATCGCGCTATTTTTGAATCGCTGTCTTAAAGTTGATGGTAGGCACCCAGCTCTGTTTAAACAAGTAGGTAGCTAACTAGTGCTACTTATTTTCGTAAAAAAATACTCCAGGTTTTTGTCCGTGCTTAAAAAAGGAAAACCATTTATTTAAAATTGCCTTTGGTTAACCTTAATTATGTTAATTCAATATTTTATCAAGCATCTGATAAGTATAACTTAACCATTGAAGTTGTAAGGTTATCTAGGAGTAAGAGAGCAATGAGTGGCAATTTCATAGGTAAAGACCTAATATTAGTAAGATTTTACGTTTAATTGATCTGCTTACACGAATCATATCGGATATGCCTATTGGTACTATTTACTTGAAACTTTATTTTTAAGTAATTTATCTTTTCAGCTTTATTTTTTATAGACTTCTCTTGGTAGTTATTGGTAAGTACCAGATAATAATTATTTATTAACAGTTATAAAATCTCAATACCATTGAGCATTTGCGAACAGCTGGCGTAGCTTCATTGACGTTCACAAGTGCTGTATCAGCCTAAAATGAACAAATGTTTTGAATTTTGGTCTAAAGCCAAATCCCACTTGGGCAAAGTACCCAGTAGTGTTGATTAAAGCATCTTTTATAAGCTGGTCTGAACGGGGCGCGACCGACGCGACGTATATTAAGATAATCGAACACTCGTTCGTTAGTTAATTGAGTGAGATACGCCAGTCGCGAGTCCCCGACGTTTGCGCCTAATGACCTCAATTAAGCCGTTGAAGCCTGCTGATTTACATGCACGAAACGAAAGAACTGTATTTGTTTCGTTCGTTTAGGTTGTGAAACTGGTCCACAAACTTACTTAAGCTGAACTTTTGCGATGTCTGCGAAACGGGAGCGATGACGTGGTAACGTTTTGGTGGCGTGTCAATCGTTCGGCGGACGCTGTTACTTTATCTCATACTAGCGGATCCTCGCGGTTTTACCCGCCTGGTACCCGTTCCCGTGGGACCATCGGGATAAAATATAGCCTATGTCACTCGGGAAGAATGTAGCTTTCTAATGGTGAAAGAATTTTCAAAATCGGTCTAGTAGTTTCGGAGCCTATTCGATGCAAACAAACAAACAATCAAATCTTTCGTTAGTCTAGACAACTAAAGGGCCCCACAGACTATCAGTCCACCTGCAGGCAACGACGTGTCAGTTAGCCACAGTCGGCCACACACTCACATTCATACTACTACTTTTTTATAGGTAAATATAGAAACGTTTATATATAACTTTTCACAACTAGTCAGATAAATTAGTAATTTTCAGATGGTATCCTACTATTTTCGCTAATTTTCGTCTAAGTACTTTATTTTTCGTAAGAAATAGTCTCTTACTAGTTAAGCATCAAGAATGCAAAATTGTAGATATTGCTAGCAATAGACCAGTGTTAATTCGAAAGGGTCTAAAATTACAACTTCCACATTGTAAAAGCCACTATTCACGTTATTTATCTGCGTCGTAACTAACTAAGAATTCAGAAAATCTGTCCCAGAAGAGAACTGTGCTATCGAGTAGTGCGTTAGCTCGGTGGACCGCGTTCGACAAAATCCTAGGCTATAATGTACGTATTTTATCGAGCCAGTTTGGCGCATGTGTCGCCCGAACGCGCACTAATTCCCTCCATTGAATTCAAATTGAAGAGTAAAATGTCCGGACAGTGGGCAACCGTGTATTTTGAACCTAACGCTTAGCTAATAACTTAATTCCTTTGGGAAAGGACATCTGCAATTTCTGTTACTGCAGCTTTAAAAAGTAACGATCGAATTCAAATTGAAGAGTAAAATGTCCGGACAGTGGGCAACCGTGTATTTTGAACCTAACGCTTAGCTAATAACTTAATTCCTTTGGGAAAGGACATCTGCAATTTCTGTTACTGCAGCTTTAAAAAGTAACGATCGAATTCAAATTGAAGAGTAAAATGTCCGGACAGTGGGCAACCGTGTATTTTGAACCTAACGCTTAGCTAATAACTTAATTCCTTTGGGAAAGGACATCTGCAATTTCTGTTACTGCAGCTTTAAAAAGTAACGATCGAATTCAAATTGAAGAGTAAAATGTCCGGACAGTGGGCAACCGTGTATTTTGAACCTAACGCTTAGCTAATAACTTAATTCCTTTGGGAAAGGACATCTGCAATTTCTGTTACTGCAGCTTTAAAAAGTAACGATCGAATTCAAATTGAAGAGTAAAATGTCCGGACAGTGGGCAACCGTGTATTTTGAACCTAACGCTTAGCTAATAACTTAATTCCTTTGGGAAAGGACATCTGCAATTTCTGTTACTGCAGCTTTAAAAAGTAACGATCGATTCTGCATCTGATCGGTGCTATTTACATATCCCTGCTGATATCATTATCGAGTTTTACGTAGTGGCATTGGCATTTTGTTTCATTGGGAACTGTAAACTTAAAGATAGCATTTGTGCACAGATTTTCATTCTGTCAATGTTTTTCTATGCATTATATTAAATGTATATTATTTTAAGAACTAAGTATTGAGAATTGAGTACCCCTTTTGACACTACGCCAACTATTGAATGTTATATTTTGGTGGTATCGATTTTAAACTTCTACACTCATGGGTGGCGATTCGTTTGGAATCTTAGGACAACGATAGAGCGCTGGAAACGCGTTCAATAGCTTTTGAGGCTAGGATTCCCGACCGTAATAGGCACGCTAACGCTTGCTCGGCCGCGCGCGATACACTTCGCGTGGACGCAGTGGCAACCGGCAGTGAACTGTGAACTCGCGAGCGCCCCGCGAATGGAAAATCACTTAAAATTCAATTAAAAATAAAATAATTAAAATTTTTAACTTATGACGGCGGGAATCCTAAGTTTAGTTAGTATTAGTACTCATATATTATATATATGTATTATTACTCATATTTATAAGCATCTACAAATTGTAAGTTATTATTTAATTTTCCTTTTTTTTTACATTGTTATTACCTAGTTACTTTTGTCTTCTTTGTATTGTCACTTTTTGTTTTATTGCCGCTGTTCATTTTCTCCCTGACACCCTTTCCGGTTGACTGGAAGAGAATGCATATTAGCATTAAGTCCGCCATTTGCTGTGTTTTGCAATAAAGATTAAATAAATAAAAAAAATAATAAAATAAAATCCTTCGGCTATTCAAAGACAAATAATTTTCGTTTATTTTTATATTTTTCATTAACTAAAATCAAGTAAGTAGGTATATTGCAAGTAATAGTATATTTGGATTACTATTAGACAGATGTTTGGGATTTTATTTGATACAGTAAAATATAACTATCAAAAATAAACAGCCGGAAGCATTAGATAAATTACTGTAAAATAACATATATTTTTCCAAATTTTATATAAATACTTGTGATTTACGAGTTATCTATAATTTTAATTAATTAATTTCAATAATACCCTATTTAGGAAATCTCAGCCTTAATGAAAGTCTAAAATAACTACGATATTATCCGATAAGTTGATTTGGTTAAAATATATTTAAGTATAGAAGCGCCTTTAATAAACTTACTTACCATGCATATTGATTCAGAAATTACCCAATAAATTCATTGACGGTATTAATATTAATACATATATGTTAATAACCAACGATGGTAATGTATGCGTCGTATTCGCTCTATTAAACGCTTAATTAATTAATGCATTACGGCTGCCAACCGTACTGGTACCCGTATATTATACAAGATCATAATATTATTGTATTTTATTGTTATTATTACTGCTACAATGTATTTTGGTGAGTTGTGTTTTATTGTGGTTCGTAGACTATAATTGGTAATGTTGTGGAAAACGTTATCCATACTAATCTATACTAATATTATAAAGGGGAAAGATGTGATTGTTTGTTTATTTGTTTGTTTGCATTGAATAGGCTCCGAAACTACTGGGCCGATTTAGAAAATTCTTTCACCATTAGAAAGCTACATTCGTCCCGAGTGACATAGGCTATATTTTATCCCGATATTCCCACGGTAAATTACCACGCGGGTGAAACCGCGAGGATCCGCTAGTATTATTATATATGTGAATGTGTGTTTGTTTGTTTGTTCCTCATTCACTTCAAAATGGAGCCACGTATCGACGTGATTTTTGGTATAGGGATATTTAGAAGCTGGAGAGTTACAGATGCTACTTTTTATCCCGGAAAAATATCTTATTTCCGCGGGATAATGTCGTGTATTACACGCTGGCGTCTCCGCGGGCGAAAGGCTCGTTAATAGTAAATAAATAAATAAAATTAATATTGGAAACCATCTCATACATAGGTCCAATACTTACCAAACAACAGTAGCTTGAGCACTATATTATGGAAATTTGAAACAACAACAGGTGACCACATAAACCCAGTCCCGAGCAAATATTGAAAAGTTCTTTTTAATACAGTTTTTTCAAAAAGTGGCGTATTGCATTGCCAACTGTCAAAATAATGTTTATTAAAAGAAAAAACAAACCACTAAGCTTTTACTAAAAAAAAACATAGATTTTTTTATGATTCATGCAAATATTTCTAAAGAGAAGCTACTAATTTGTTTCAATATCAGATTTAAAAGTAATTTTAATTAAAATTTAAACATTAAATTAATAATAGTATCGGCCAAATTAAATTTTTAAATATAAAAAAGTTGGCTGTATGACGTGTACTGCCATAGTCTCTGCTTATAGGAGTTTGCGCGGGTAAGTGAAAAAAATGACGAACCTTATTTCTTAATTTTCTTAATAAGTTTTTCCTGGTTTTTATTGTGGTACTTAGTATGGTGGAATTAGTGCAATAATGTGCGTTTAATGGAAAACGATGTAGTAAAAGTGAGAAATAAGGAAAGGCGCTCCTGTAGGATTCGGATTGCTTTTGTTAGGTTAGGTTTCATTTCATTTCATCTCATTTAATTTCATTTTCATTTCATATCGATTCAAAAAATTCTACTGAAGACTTGGCTGTATGGGCATAGTTCCCTTTGCCTACCCAGAATGGGTGAAGAAAACAAAAAAATCTCTGCTTATATTCTTTTACAGTTGGCGCCATTTTTCCAAATGATTAGTTAGTTGAGTTTATTGTGTTTTTATTATTTTATTAAATTGCTTAATTTTTTCGCAACTGTATTAAAAGTAGTTGTTCAGTACACGTGCGGAACCGTCATTGCAATTCTTCCGACTGTCAACCCTCACCTTAGGCTGCGCCTTGGCTCGGGTAGACATTTGTCGGAACTCTTTGCAATGACAGGCTTTCCGCACTCTTAATGAAATATAGTATTTTAATACAGTTGCTCAAAAAGTGGCGTATTGCAGGGACGTATAGCGTTCGGGATGTGGGCTATTACACACTCGAACTTTTTCTTTACCTTTCCCGAACTCGTGCGTTTTCTTTCCCAAAAACTGTCAAAATATTGTCTATTAAAAAGAAAAAACCAACCACGAAGTTTTTACTAAAAAAAATCAGAAGTTTTTATGATTCATGCAAATATTTCTAATACGAAGCTACTAATTTGTTTCAATATCAGATTTAAAAGTAATTTTAATTATACATTAAATTAATATTAGTATCGATCGGCCAAATTAAATTTATGAATATAAAAAATACATAAAATTGGCTGTATGACCACAGATTACTAAATATGGTATGACGTGCACTATTTACCATAGTATCTGCTTAAAGGAGTTTGCGCAAGTAAGTGAAAAGAAAATAAGGGGACTTTATTTCTTAATTTTCTAAATTAGTTTTTTCTGGTTTTTATTATGGTAGGTACTTAGTATGGTGGAATTAGTGCAATAATGTGGCTTTAATGGAAAACGATATGGTAAAAGAGAGAAATAAGGAAAGGCGCTCCTGTAGGATTCGGATTGCTTTTGTTAGGTTTCATTTCATTTCATCTCATTTAATTTAATTTTCATTTCATATCAATAAAAAAAATCTACTGAAGCCTTGGCTGTATGATCATAGTTTCCTTTGCCAACCCAGAATGGGTGAAGAAAACAAAAAAAAGTCTCTGCTTATATTCTTTTACGATTAGTTAGTTAATTTATTGTGTTTTATTATTTTATTAAATTGCTTAATTTTTTCGCAACTGTATTAAAAATAGTTGTTCAGCACACGTGCGGAACCGTCATTGCAACTTGTTCCGACTGTCAACCCTCACCTTCGGCTGCGCCTCGGCTCGGGTAGACATTTGTCGAAAGTCTTTGCAATGACAGGCTTTCCGCACTTGTAATGAAATCTACTATTTTCAATATTTACCCGACCGGGAATCGAACCCGCGGGACCTCCAAAGATAGCGGCACCTTGAAAACCGGTGCATACACGACTCGGCCACGGATGTCGGTATTTTAATACTAGGTGGCGCAGGACCGATTGTTGTGAAGATCCTTGGGGGAGGCCCATACCCAGCAGTGGGCGTTGTTCGGCTGACATGATGATGATGATGATGATGTTGAACTACTGTTCTTGTTGTACTTGTACAATCTAAGTAAATTAGTTTCAGTTATTAATAAGTCATATTAATTCTTATTTGTCTATTCAATATTTTTATTAGACTGTATTTTGGAAGAATGGGGCCTCCTATTACAGGCATTTAATAATGCTTACTAGGTTAGTTCCAATCACTGTGTACAGGTGTCCTGTAAATAATGGCCCAATTGAAATTCCTAGATAGGTCACTTGGACCTACAACACATACCTACAACAAATACTTATACCCAAATTCCTACGGTTTGCCAAAAAAATAAAATAAAATTCGGTCTTATTTAGGTTTTTTTCAAGCCACAGTTGCAAATATAAATATTTTTCAAATCTCTTTACATTTAAATATAGATTTTCCTATTAATTTTACACCAATCTTGCATAATGCCATATAATTTCTTAGTAAAACAGTTTCAAATCTTGTGACCTATCTAGAAATTTCCGTTGGACCATTATTTACGGGACACCCTGTATAGTTAAGTTACCTTGATAGACAGTAATAAATGATTTTTGATTTTGAAATTCACGTTCAATAATGTCAAAAAATACGTGAAATGCTATGATGTGTACATTCACAATACAAATAGTCTTTTCACTTCTCATGCTCGTAAAGTCCGTGTTTATGTTGGGTATAGGCTGCATAAAATCGCTTTTTATGCTCTAGTGCATAAAGTAAAATCTTCGTCTAAGTCTCAGACTTTAAGACAAAATCGTCAGGTAAACAGCCACACACGCAATTAAACTTCGTAAAATAAACTTATTATTTCATTCTGTTTCTTCAATTTTGTACAAAATCCATGTTAAATTACTAAATTAATAAAACTAGGCAAAATTAATGAGTTTTCTAAGAAATAAGTATTTCAAGAGCATTATGGACTACGATCTAATGCTAAAGTCACTGTGCTACCAATGCCACGTATAAAAAAAGAAAAAGAAAGTCTTCCCGCCAATATGGCGAAGTCTTTATTTTTCTTTTTTGCAATATTGGTATTTATTTTCCTCACACTCTAAGTGAAAAGCAGAGTGTATAACTTGTACATAAAACCCATTTTACCCTCGAATTGACTATCCACCCTCGCCTACGGCTCGGATGGATATATACATCTCGGGTAAAATAGTACGTTTTATGCACTTGTTGTACAATCTACTATTATATTTTACAGTTTAATACAATGCAAAACTTTTTAACTTTATGTTTAGTTACTTTAGAATTTGGGGACGAAACATTACAGCGGCGCTAACTTTCGCTTTATTGAATTCCTAGCGAGTTAAGACTACATCGATTTGTATAACAAAGTTCTTATTGAGTTTTTAGAATTTGATAAACAAAGTTTGCGTTCTTAAATCGAATGATCAGACCTTTTTCTTGTGATGTGTCGTTTTAATTCGCCTTGTGGCCTGGTTTTTGCGGCGAAGTATCGACGCGAGTTTTATCTTTGCACGTTCGAGTGCACTCATAATTTCTTCTTATAGGGTGTAACGGTTAGATCACCCCCGTACGCCGTTCAAAGGGACCTATCGTGAGCCGCGTCTAATATAGTCTGATCTTCGTTGCTCCCTTTTTCCTTTAAAAAACGAGCTAATAAAGGTTGGCGGAGAGTTCTAATAGTATTGGTTCTGTATATCGAGCAGTCGGAGCCCATCGCAGTCGACAGAGATTAATCGAGTGCCGCCTCTGAAGGCCATATTAGCTATAACGGCATCCGGAAAATTGCACGATTTTTCCACTCACGCCCCCTGTTGCTGTCTGCGCCGGCAATAAGATACTGCGATACAATGAGATATGAACCCGTGTTTTGTTTGCTCACGTGGTGTAAGAATAAGGGAGGATATTAATAGCTTCTTGACTTGCAACTTATATATCGACGCGGATATTTTTAGTATGAAAAACTGTCGCTATGGTAACCGTTATCGTAATGGCGGAAATACACTGTTCATTTTTGCCTTTCAATTTGGATGAAGCAACCAAATTGAACAATGTAAACGTAAAAGTGAATCATTCCATGTCAATGTGCGCCTGTATTTCTGCGCCGTTCAACCAAAGTGAATCAATTTGGTTGAACCGTGTAATATTAGCATAATGTCATGATCGTACTATTTTATATGAAAACCAGCAGCGAGACATGTTTGGCAGCAGTGTTTGACAGTTCACACACTATTCGATTACCATTATGATAGTTTTTCATGCTAGAGGTACTGTTTACTCGATGAAAATACTAAATAAAATACTAGCGCCCGCGGTTTCACCCGCGTGGTTCTTGTTCCCGTGGGAATATCAGGATAAAAAGTATTTTTTGTTATTCCAACCTATTATCTATCTCTGTTGCAAATATCATACAGTACCCCTAGTGTAAGTTTTTATGTCAAGCAAACGCAAACTATTTCGAGTACGTATTTATGTCAATTTGTATGAAAACTGCATAAGCGCGCTACTCGCCGCTAGAGGCGCTGATACAGTTTTCATACAAATTGACATAAATACGCACTCACGATAGTTTGCGTTTTTTGACATAAAAACTTACACTAGGGGTACTGTACCCCTAGTGTAAGTTTTTATGTCAAAAAACGCAAACTATCGTGAGTCCGTATTTATGTCAATTTGTATGAAAACTGTATCAGCGCCTCTAGCGGCGAGTACCGCGCTTATGCAGTTTTCATACAAATTGACATAAATACGTACTCGAAATAGTTTGCGTTTGCTTGACATAAAAACTTACACTCGGGTTACAGATCCGTTCAGTAGTTTTTGCGTGAAAGAGTAACAAACATCCATACATCCAGACATCCATGCAGCCATACTCACAAACTTTCACATACGTATAAAATATTAGTAGGATATAAAATATGTATCTATATTACTTTGGTTTGAAATATCTTACCAATTATTAATTTCCATCACTCCTTTAAAAGGTACCAACTGGAGTTTTAAGCTAGAGTTGTTAGCCAATAAAATAAAGTAGTTAACACTATTTCCAAGATCATATCTATCGCCTAGATACGTAGGTACTTAAGGGCAAATTGTAACTTATAGACCATTAAATGGTTGATTTAACCTCGTCTTACGGAGCATTAACCATAAAAATTACCACTGTCAAGAAATTGCACTGAATGGCATCTAAGCTTATTATACCGAGCACAATACATTCGTATTTGTGAGACGTTTATAGCTTTTAGCTTTGCTAGCGTTCAGCAGCTATGGTATAAAGATCGTGTAGATAGTATGAAATGCAGTTGGTCTGTGAAAGTAGCTATTTACTCAGTTTTATGGATAGCCATCGTCCGACGGTTCCGATCTATGGAGTTTTGCATTTCTTTTTGCTAAACATTTGTTAGTTAAAAATTAGGGATTTATTTTGTTAAAAAATAGAACCGCCTTCAAAACTAGGGTTCGGGTTTTAACAAAAAACATAAAATACCCGCCCGACTTCAAAGTACTTACGTTATTTGGTGTGAATGCAATATTAGAGGTATTATTTCTTACTTTTAGTGCATCCTGATGAACCTCCTTTTTTGAAGTCGATTAATATACTAAAACCTTCTCCTAAATGTTACAAATACTTTCCTTAAAACCGCATCAAAATTGGTTCAGCCAAACGCGAGATAATCGCAGACAAACATAAATACATACAAGTCAAACCTCCTTTTTTAAGTTGGTTAAAAAAATTGTCAACACCGAAATTACAAGCATCCACTGCCCTAACTTGTCTTACTCGTGCGCAGGTGTGAACCCACCTTAAGTCTTAAAGAAAATCAACTGCCCTACAAATGTGAGGAACTATTGCGTTCAAATTAAAAGATCTATATTTTATTGTGACACTGAAGCTATGAAATGGAAAATGCCAATGTGAATTCATTTTATGCAGTTATTTGAAGCTCTTTGCCGAGATCGTCTTCAAAGCGAATATCTTCAGACGATACATTTACGGCAGATCATTTCACTTCGCGCTAAGCCTTGGGGTGGGGCTGCAAGATAAGCGGATGAAAGATGACGGAAAAGTGGCTGCATCGCGAATGAAATTTGTTTCAAACCTTTAGGGAAATTGTTTTGATTATTGCATGAGTTTCAGCTTGGATAGCGCTAGTTTTAAATTGATATTGGTTCAATGAATGCAAACTCAAATGGTAAACCGTCTCTGTGGTATGTATTGTGAACCGTCTCTGTCATACTCAGAGATTCTGGGTTCAATTCCCAGTGGTTCGCTATCATACCCAGAGATTCTGGGTTCGATTCCCAGTGCAGTATATAAGTGTATTCTGCTTAGTTGGTGGTAGGACTGTTCTCTGGCTAGCTACCACCATTTATCTTAGTTAGTCGCCGTAACACCAACCTTTACAGCATTGCTGTGTTCCAGAAGTTAAAGAAAGGATAGCAATTTCCTCCTTGTTTGGGTTTTACGGGAGTAGCACAATTCCACCTTCAGCCTTATCATCGCTTAGCAGCATTGTGGAATGAAAAACCTACCAATGTTAAGTTTGTGTATTGTAATTTTGAAATTGGAGTACCTACCTAACTATTAGAAAATGTCGACCCGTCTCACAACTAGCTCCGATGGGACTCGAATCCACGACTCGACTTTTTCTAATAGGTAGGTACTTCATTTGCTTTTTCATTTTCAATAATAAAAATTACATTGTTAATCTTCGATCAACAATAACAAAATAAATGTTAATAATAATAATAATAATAAAGCACTGTGTGGCAAAGCAAGGAGTTACATGGCAGATTCTACCGGGCTCTCCATGGGCCCGACGTAGATTTATTAGCCTCAGTATCCTGGCTCCGCTTCGGTGATCTTTTTGGTGAAACCGAAGGTTTTGTCTGTGCAATTATGGATGAGGTTGTGATGACGAATAACTACCGAAAGTATATCCTAAGGGATGGCACAGTGGATATTTGCCGAGCGTGTCATCGTCCGGGTGAATCCCTTAGGCATATAATCTCCGGTTGTTCTCGTCTCGCAAACGGCGAGTATTTGCATAGACATAACCAAGTGGCCAGGATAATACACCAACAACTTGCTCTGAAACATAGTCTTGTGGCATCCGAGGTGCCGTACTACAGGTATGCACCAGAACAGGTCCTTGAAAATAGCCATGCCACATTGTATTGGGATCGATCTATCATTACAGACAGGACTATTGTAGCTAATAAGCCTGATATTGTATTGATAGATCGACACGAACGCCGCGCGATAATTGTTGATGTCACTGTTCCCCATGACGACAACCTTGTGAAAGCTGAAAAAGATAAAGAAAACAAATATCTTGATTTAGCTCACGAGATTGTTGACATGTGGGACATTGATTCAGCAATTATTGTTCCGATAGTCATATCTGCCCATGGTCTGATAGCCAAGAGCCTCGATAAACTGTAATAAGAATTTTTGGTGGTATAGAGAAATTGGGGTACCCGTTAGAGAATTTGGGGGACCCGTTAGAATCTCACTGGAATCAACCCTAGTAAGTTGTTCTCGACTCGGCTAACTCAAACTACACTTAGGGTCGTAGGTAGGCGTAGCTCAGACATCTGGGGTTATAATTAACCTTGGGCGCCGTTGATATTAATCACAAATGCAAGTTACTAAAATTATTAAACTTGTAAATAGAAGTGCTGAAATATCTAAAAATGTATTTAAAAAACCCCAGATCGAAACAAAGTGAACTCAATGAAAACTCAGGCTTGATGCATTATTAAACATTTAATCGGTGCAGATACAATTAGTACAAAACCAATATAATGGTATTAATGGTAATAAAATAAATTATAATTACTTAACTAGGATACGACACATAATTGTCGTTTTACTTAAAATGTTATATGTGTAACATCACTCTTATCAGTGGTATGATACCTTTATTAAGGGGATAGCCCAAGGCCCCGACGGACCCACTCAACGGCAAAGTGGCTAGCCGCAGGCGAACTAGTCCGGAGCGGTCACCTCCAGCTAGGCACTCTCACAGGTAAATGAGACCCGTCGTGTCCGTGGTATATCCCATACAAATACACACAACACATTCTCATTACATATATATATAAATGTCTCTAAGTTGAGTTAAAATAAACTAGGGGTAATACATGCGGCAAAGGTAGATGAACACTGCCATACGAACATGAACCGGTTATATATTTGGCATTTATGTTAAAAAATTGGACAGCGGCATGGCTTAACAATACTTTAGGATTCCGCGGGTTACCTCAAGAAGTCCCTGAGTTTTGCTGAATTGGCAAATCAGGTCAACAAATTTGAAACACCCAATGACCATTACATTCTGGATAAACGAGCGGGTTGGCCGTCAACCTCACACGGCGCACATAATATTCCACGTCACGGCCGGGGACAATTGGATCTCCCTGCTACAGGTGGGGTATGGAGCCCTAAAACCATTAAAAACATTTTGTCAGTACGATCCGCCATTTTGTGATGAAGCGGTACGAACATGTGGAACAACGAACTTGTCATGAACTTACCTAAACGGGCATAAATTTACGTGACATTAATCGCCATAAGGTCAGCGCCATGGTTAACCATCCCGCGTGCAAACCTCGCACAAAGGCGCATTCACCTGAAAATCGAACAAAGTCACTATTTACATCCGACTCATAGAAAATCACTTCCAACCAACGTGACACACTTCTTAATTTCACATGTCGCTCACCTGAAGAACTCCATCGCGATAAAATTAATTACAGATCTCCGATTGCAATTACATTTTGGAAGATCAAGCAAAGTGCCACACAAGCGATGACAAATCACTTTCGCCGGCGTGTTCCGTCTCACGACTCGTGCCAAAACACAAGTCCGTCGCTTCTAAAAAGACGAAATCTCTTTGGCAGAACGCAACAAAGATAAAACATTAAAACGAAATTGGCCATCAAATTAGCTATGATCAAGCTAATACAAAGATAACAAAAATACTTCACATGAATTTAGAAGCTCCGCATTTATTAAAATGTTTTCTAATAATAAAAGAAAATTACAAGTTCGACCAGGCATCTCTGTTCTCGCCAGACGGAACTCTGGTCTGTGCGGGTCAATGCAACTGTCAACCGCCCGCCAAACGTCAACTGTCATTGTCACACGTCAGACAGCTATCAAGTGACGTTATGAAAACAAAACAACCCCGTCAACATAATTCTATTGGAGAGATGTTTGCACTTTAATCAAAGTGAAGTGAATAAATTAGAGCTCAAAATCAATCAATACGGAAAGGATTCTGTGACAATTAGTGTGTATAAACAAGGATCGCTATGCGAAACCAGGCGAAAAGGTAAAACTTCCATTCTCAAAAAATACGGTGTTACAGTACCGTCTTCGCTGGGAAAGAAAAATTTTATTCAAAATGAACATTTTGAATAAAATTTTTCGTCGAGAGAAACGACAAAATCTAATATTACTACATGCCCTAAACCAAACAAATCTTACTTCTATTTGTTGCCAGGCATCAGCCACCTCAGGACTCCAAAACTTGAATAACAAAGTTTGAGTCTATCCAGGGGACATTAAATAACTCGCACGAGTTCATGCGAACAAAGGGGAGCACCATCTCGGCAACTACAATCCCATGGAGGAGAGAGCTCAACCCGAGCTCAACCCTAAACTGGTACCAAACACCTAGTTGGCCAAACAATAACAAAAAGAAATTTACTATAACGAAAGAAATCAATTCAATTCCCTGTTTACATATATTTCAGTCTCATGAAACAATTACAGGTTTATTATAACAAAATATATATGCATTTAGCGCTGGCTAATTGCTTTTAATTTTAATTAAATTATATTAATCTATTTAATGGGATATTTAATTTGATACACCTTGTTAACATATTTCAGTTTTCAGAAATAGTAACAGGTTTAAATGAATTAATCAATGCAATTCTAAAAAAAAAAATGATCGTATTGGTAAATTGTATTTAATTTAATATATATGTGTAATTCACCTGAACAACTAAAGGGGGTGTATTACTAAGCGAGTAAGTGAGGTGACGACGAAGGTGAGGAGTGGAACATCCATAAATTCTTTTAACACCTAAAAACAATCAACAGCACACCATTACGACAATCTTAAGACTTGCGTAATACACATGTTACCATCCTTGGCATCCTTTGGGGTCTACCCAAATGCAGCAAGACCTACGGATGTAACACAAAAACATTAAAACTAACAGGCAGCTACTTAATAACCTAATCATGCTTCTAACCTAAAAACACTGTGCACAAGGTAACACAATGGCAGACTCGAGATCCAGAAATACTCTGAAGATACTTCAAGCGCCTTCATTGTGACCCCGCACAACAACACCTCGGACGTCAAACGAACCAAGAGGCTCCCCATCCCTACTCTCCAAAGAAGTCACCACGTTACCCGATCGCATATCCCTCACACAATTTACAAATTTGGGAGGTAATTTAGCGGAAAAACATTCGGGTAAACCGAAGGCGTGATTATCAGGATGGACAGTAACAGCCTGGCCGTCAAAATGTCGATCCGAGTTAAAAGTCAAATCCAGTACTGTATCCGAGACACTATCAATTTCACAAGCCCTAACAGAATCAACAGAGGGAACACTCGCTAAAACATCAGGGGCGAGGTTAAAAGACCTCCAAAAGTTGATTCCAAAATGGACCGGAAGAGTAATCTTCGGTTGAACATAAAACTTTATTATTTTAGTTTCATTTTTAAAATCAATGGGAACATCCATATAATGTCGACAAAAATACTCGGAGCCATTAGCAACTTTAATATAGCGAGGTTTATTAAAAGCTCTCAATGGTATTCCGAGTTTAACCAAACGTTCGTGGGCATTATTACCGAGCAAAGAGCAACCCGCACCACTATCAAGTAATCCACTGACGGGAACACCATAGACCTTAACAATAACAAATGGTCTATCGTCTCCCAAACTAGGCTCGAAAGGGGTCTCTCTGCTAATATTATTCAGAGAAACTAAACCACCTAGTTTATTTTTCCGTTTACAATCCGGACAATCAGTGGATTTAAAATCAGGCTTACCGCATTTAAAACATAATAGCGGCCGAGGAGCCTTACAAAAATAAGTGGGGTGCTCATTGTTTTTGCATATAAAACAGTATAAAGAGCCCTTAGAACTGGAGTTCTGAACAGACGAAACCGGAAGCTTCTTATCAAAATTATTATTATTCACTTCCGTATTATTAAATTTAGTCGACGGTTTATAAACAAAATCCGGAGCAACAACAAGTTTATTAAAAGATGGTTCTGAAAACCCTTCCCTCTGAATGTTACCCAATTCAATCCGTTTCCCTACTTCCTTCAGGTGGTCAATAGATCGGACGTCGACCAACAATAATTCGCGGTTGTACTCAGGACGTATATTACGCAACACAATCTTTAGTTTCTCCGCGTCCGATAATTCGAAACTTAAACGCGACATCATTCCCAAAATGGTGGATAAAAATACTATTAAAGACTCGTGCTTAGCCTGAGTGCGTGACTTAATCTCCTCCAGAAGCCGATCATCAAAATCAGGAAGATCAAAATCGGATTTTAACGCCGAAACCAACTCGTCATAACAATGGAACTTGCACTTACTTGCTCGATACCAATAAAGAGCAGGGCCCTCGATCAAATCAGGAAACCCGGTGAACACATCCTCCTTAGGTATACTCCTAGCAACGCACAGCTCCTCCAATCTAGACAAGAAAGCACGAACACACGTAAAACCGTTAAATTTTAAATTGAGGGAACACAAGTTATAAGATTTCTCCGGTTCATAAATCACCGTTCGACCATAAGAGCGGGGAGAGCTATCTTCAGTTTCAGATTCCGAAGAATCGTCATTTAATGTGATGTAATTAATAAGCTTCCCCTGTAACACAAAAAGTTCCTCCGGAGGATTAGCAATTCTAGAGATCCTCGAAAGAAAATAATGAGCGCGTCCAATAAGGCGTGAACATGTAGCATCCGTAATATCATCATCACTAAAGGAATGAATAAGCAAATGAGCCTTAAACCTGAGAATCGAAACTTCCGAATCTTCACCGTCAAGAGAAACCGCCGTAGAAGGAATTCTCAAAGTACCCCTACGAACTAATTTCCAGGTATTTCTCAAAAGTTTCCGCAAATGATCCACACTGCTATTCTCATCAAAAGAGACTCTAAATATTGATAACTCGTGTTCAAGTTCATCCTTTAGCAAGAAATTAACGTTACAATTAAGTTCAGCCATATTGGCTACAAATTAATTAATTAACATAATTTAAAAATTGTTAAAATACTCAAAATACCTAAATGGACCTTAAGTATAGATAACTCATGATAAAGTTTCACTTTAATCAAAAAATTACCGTTACAATAATATTCAGTCATTATGGCTGAAAATTAATTAATTAAAATAATTTAAAAATATCAAAATAAATGCACCGAGCATTGAATTCACTTTTCTGAGCCCCACGTTGGGCGCCACTGTAATAAGAATTTTTGGTGGTATAGAGAAATTGGGGTACCCGTTAGAGAATTTGGGGGACCCGTTAGAATCTCACTGGAATCAACCCTAGTAAGTTGTTCTCGACTCGGCTAACTCAAACTACACTTAGGGTCGTAGGTAGGCGTAGCTCAGACATCTGGGGTTATAATTAACCTTGGGCGCCGTTGATATTAATCACAAATGCAAGTTACTAAAATTATTAAACTTGTAAATAGAAGTGCTGAAATATCTAAAAATGTATTTAAAAAACCCCAGATCGAAACAAAGTGAACTCAATGAAAACTCAGGCTTGATGCATTATTAAACATTTAATCGGTGCAGATACAATTAGTACAAAACCAATATAATGGTATTAATGGTAATAAAATAAATTATAATTACTTAACTAGGATACGACACATAATTGTCGTTTTACTTAAAATGTTATATGTGTAACATCACTCTTATCAGTGGTATGATACCTTTATTAAGGGGATAGCCCAAGGCCCCGACGGACCCACTCAACGGCAAAGTGGCTAGCCGCAGGCGAACTAGTCCGGAGCGGTCACCTCCAGCTAGGCACTCTCACAGGTAAATGAGACCCGTCGTGTCCGTGGTATATCCCATACAAATACACACAACACATTCTCATTACATATATATATAAATGTCTCTAAGTTGAGTTAAAATAAACTAGGGGTAATACATGCGGCAAAGGTAGATGAACACTGCCATACGAACATGAACCGGTTATATATTTGGCATTTATGTTAAAAAATTGGACAGCGGCATGGCTTAACAATACTTTAGGATTCCGCGGGTTACCTCAAGAAGTCCCTGAGTTTTGCTGAATTGGCAAATCAGGTCAACAAATTTGAAACACCCAATGACCATTACATTCTGGATAAACGAGCGGGTTGGCCGTCAACCTCACACGGCGCACATAATATTCCACGTCACGGCCGGGGACAATTGGATCTCCCTGCTACAGGTGGGGTATGGAGCCCTAAAACCATTAAAAACATTTTGTCAGTACGATCCGCCATTTTGTGATGAAGCGGTACGAACATGTGGAACAACGAACTTGTCATGAACTTACCTAAACGGGCATAAATTTACGTGACATTAATCGCCATAAGGTCAGCGCCATGGTTAACCATCCCGCGTGCAAACCTCGCACAAAGGCGCATTCACCTGAAAATCGAACAAAGTCACTATTTACATCCGACTCATAGAAAATCACTTCCAACCAACGTGACACACTTCTTAATTTCACATGTCGCTCACCTGAAGAACTCCATCGCGATAAAATTAATTACAGATCTCCGATTGCAATTACATTTTGGAAGATCAAGCAAAGTGCCACACAAGCGATGACAAATCACTTTCGCCGGCGTGTTCCGTCTCACGACTCGTGCCAAAACACAAGTCCGTCGCTTCTAAAAAGACGAAATCTCTTTGGCAGAACGCAACAAAGATAAAACATTAAAACGAAATTGGCCATCAAATTAGCTATGATCAAGCTAATACAAAGATAACAAAAATACTTCACATGAATTTAGAAGCTCCGCATTTATTAAAATGTTTTCTAATAATAAAAGAAAATTACAAGTTCGACCAGGCATCTCTGTTCTCGCCAGACGGAACTCTGGTCTGTGCGGGTCAATGCAACTGTCAACCGCCCGCCAAACGTCAACTGTCATTGTCACACGTCAGACAGCTATCAAGTGACGTTATGAAAACAAAACAACCCCGTCAACATAATTCTATTGGAGAGATGTTTGCACTTTAATCAAAGTGAAGTGAATAAATTAGAGCTCAAAATCAATCAATACGGAAAGGATTCTGTGACAATTAGTGTGTATAAACAAGGATCGCTATGCGAAACCAGGCGAAAAGGTAAAACTTCCATTCTCAAAAAATACGGTGTTACAAAACACCTTAAGAGGCTTGCGTTAGGTGGATGGATCGGGAGTCAGATGCAGAAGGCAGTACTTCTGGACACGGCCCGTATAGTGAGAAGGTTCCTGTCTCTGGATCCTTAACCATCGGTAGCCGGGACCTTGATCTTGCTGCCGTTGGGGAACTGCATTTTTGTATTTTTAAATGTTATATTTTTTAGTGTTATACATTGTAAAAATTTTATGTTTAGAAATATTATTTTGTAAGTATTTAAAATGTAATAAAGGGAATAATAATAAAATACGCTTTATTGCACACAAAAATAAATATCTATAGAAGAAAAACAGTTACAACAGAAAAAAGTATACAAAAGGCGGCCTTATTGCTTAACAGCAATCTCTTCCAGACAACCTTAGGTGGAAAGAAAGAAATAAATAAAAGTGGAGTATAGGGGAGTCGGTGCGCTATGGAAAGAATTTTAAGAAGGAAATATAAATAAATTATGATAAACTACTTAGTAAAATATAATTTATAAGCAATGTAAGGGATAAATACAACATATAAATGATAGTTAACACTGAGGACCAGAAGAAAGGAAATAACGACGAACTTCATTGCGAAAGGATCCCAGAGTTTGGGCTTTCCTGATACCTTCAGGTAATGAGTTCCACAGACGAACAGCGTGTACGGAAAAGGAGTAGGAAAAGAAGTCGGTAGAGTGCCGTGGAATTTCTAGAGTGAGATTAGTTGTAGAACGCAAAGTACACTGCGAAGACGAGGAATGAAAGGAGAAACAGCTTTTAAGGTAAGGTGGGGACGTTGGTAGAAAAAGAACAGAGTAGAGGAGCGTAAGAGTGTGTAAGTCCCTGCGCCGGCGAATTGGGAGCCAATTAAGTTTGGACCGGAAGTGAGACACATGGTCATATTTGCGGAGGTTAAAAATAAATCTGATACAGACATTCTGCAGTCGCTCAAGTTTACCAAGTAACTCCTCCGATAGATCAGTGTAACAGACATCAGCGTAGTCAATAATAGATAGCAGGAGAGATTGCGCCAAAGTGGTTTTGGTGGTAATAGGCAAAAAATTACGGAGGCGGTTAAGAGATCCGTATGCAGCGAAAATCTTTTTCCTAAGTTCATTTACCTGTGGCCTCCAAGAAAAATGCTGGTCAAAAGTAACGCCAAGGTTTTTTACAGTTTCCGAGTACGGAATAACAGTGCCATCTAAAGAAACTGAGGGAAGCTGTTCAAAGTCGATCCTCGAAACGTAATAAGAATTACCAATAATTATGCACTGACTTTTAGCCGGGTTTACAGCAAGACCAAAGGATTTACTCCAACTACCGATCAGCGCTAAATCTGAGTTGACGACTGCAATTGCACGTGATAGTTCAGATAAAGGTGCTTGATTGTATATTTGCAAGTCATCCGCATATAAGTGGTAGGAACTGGAAATAGAATCAGTGATGGTATTAATAAATATTGAAAAAAGGAGTGGAGATAAGACACCACCCTGGGGAACACCGGCGTTTATGTCACTCCACTCCGAGAACGAATCTCCAGTGCGGACGCGCTGCCTTCGTCCTAACAGGTAACTTTGAAACCAGTCAATTGCAGTAGGAGATATGTTAAGAGAACGTAAAACACCAAAAAGAATGTCAAAATCGACGGAGTTGAAAGCGTTACTAAAGTCCAATAAAGTCAATACAGTGAGTTGTCGATTTTCCATCCCCCGGCGAATGTCATCTGAGATCTTAGTTAGGGCTGTGGAAGTGCTATGGCCTTTCCGGAAACCAGACTGATAGGGATTAAGGAGATGGTTGAAATGGAGATAACTAGTAAACTGGTGGTGAATCAGCTTTTCTAGGACTTTGGAGAGGAAAGGTAATATGGAAATAGGCCGGAAATCGGTAAGGAGCATTGGTTTGGATTTTTTGGGAAGAGGGATAACATTGGAGTCCTTCCAGGAGGCAGGAAAAACACCGGTTGTAATGGACGTATTAAGAATATGGGAAATTATAGGAACTAGTACATCAAGGATGGGAAGGATCATTTTTCGGCTAATACAATCAGCACCTACAGCAGAAGATTTAATTGACAGAATTGTTCTCTTAACATCACAGTCCGCAAATTGTTGAAGAATAAAAGGATCACAGTCTTGGATTGGCAAATTTGAAAGATTTTGCAAGGTATTGGCTTTGACATTGCCATCGATAGGAGTCGAAGAAGTGAAGTGACTGTTAAGTTGGTTGAAATCTACATTGTTAAGGAAATTATCTGTATGAGCTTTGCCAATCCCAAGAGTTCTTAAGAATTTCCATACTCTCGCTGGGTCTTCATTTTCAACAGAGTTATGTATGTGGCGCCTTTGAGCGTCCCTAACTACCGTATTGCACCGGTTTCTGGCTCGGTGATATTTTTCCTCATTACGTTTCGTAGGATCGAGCTTGAACCTTGCCTTGGTACTATTCTTTTTCGCCATCAATGCCCGAATCTCATCTGTTAGCCAAGGCGCCGGAAGGTGTTTAATTTTGACAGGACGCACAGGTGCATGAACATCGTAAAGTGCCACTATAGCATTGTTAAAGAAATCTATTTGTTCATCCACACAATCTGTATTAAAAATAGGCGACCAGTCTATGTTGGCAGCGTCATGGAGTAGACGATCTTGATCGATATTATTAAAACTACGCTGAAGCTGCACAGTTGGTTTTTGTTTGGGGAGACGAATCCTGTAAGACAAGTATACCAAGTCATGGTAAGAAAACGCATCTGCAGAATGTTGGCCATGCTTAACTACAGAGGTAGGGGAGGAGATGATCATAAGATCGAGAAGAGAGGGGGTACAATTGGGAAAGTAATGGGTTGCATTAGAGGGTAGGATATGTAAATTGGAGGAATTAACTAGAGATAATAATTTTTGGGAACGTGTGTCGTTTTTAATGAGACAGGTGTTGAAATCACCCATAGTTATATTATGGGTGTATGAGGGAGTGAAATTTTCTAGGAGATGCTCGAAAGACTCAAAATAGTCAACTCGGAGCGAAGGGCTATAGAAAACTCCCAAGAGAAGCTTGGAATGGGATAGGGATATTTCAATAAAGAGATGCTCGGCGCTGTTGGCAGGAGGTGGCTGAGGGGAACGACTTAGAACAGAATAAGAGATATGAGAACAGAGATATATAGCCACTCCGCCATGTGAGGAACTTACACGATCATTACGGATCAGTTGGTAACCGGGTAAGGAATAGGAGATAGAAGAAAGACAAGGATGAAGGAAAGTCTCAGAAACTAGGATAGCGTGAATATTTTCACAGTTAAATGACGAAAGCATGTCAGGAAAATGGGCAGGGATACTTTGAGCATTTATATGCACAACGTTGAAGTTCCTGGAAACATCACCGAAGGTATCGTCCAGACGATCACTCAGAGGTCGATCTAAGCTTAGAAAGCTCGTATTAGAAGTGACAGAAGAGGAGCAGGATAAAAATACGTCATCGCTTGTATCCAACGATAAACTCATATAAGCAAAAAATAATAATAATAAAAAATAATATATATACCTAGTTAGTTATAAATAAATCCAAAATACCAAATAAACACATACAAATACAGTACCCTTAGGTTGCCTGAAAGAAATGAAAAATAAGTGGAAACATAGAAAAATACTGCACTAATACAACACACAACAAACTTAAATAGCATAAAAAAGCACAGAAAAGGAAAAAAGAAACACTAGTGACATGACAGACCTAGAATTAACACAATATATATAAATTAAATTTATTATAAAACTTGGCTGTATGGTCATAGATCCCCTAGCCAGTAAGATCAGTCGCGGAAAACAAAAAAGTCTATGGTCTGTCTGTCATGCATAGTGTCATCATGTCATCTGTCAGTCCAGTCAGAAAAACAAAATCAACTTTAGCTTTTAGGTGCTTTTAGCTAATCTGTCTGTACAAAAGAATCTTAATATATTAGAATACCCACAAAATTAATAACATACGAATCGTTGGAACAAAACAAACACAGGACTGTACTGAAGGAATTCGGAAGACAATTATGAGATGGAAGAATGATTTGATTTGTGGACATGGAGCTGACAAACATTAAAGTAAGCGTTAATTATATGCAAAACTATATAAATATCATGCAAACATACGAAACAAGTCATTTAATATTTTGCCTCCTTGCAGATACAGCCCGCCTGTTCTTCGGAGCAGGAGCCATGGGTGAGGGTTCCCTCTGCGTGGAGGCCGATGCCGGTGCCGTCGTCTCTGCTGATACACCATCCTCTTCTTTCGCCAACCGATCAACGTCTTGAATGGACGAAATACGGTGCCTTCTACCATCAGCCCCAACCGCGAGTATGCGTCCAGCACTAGTCCAACAACGAGAGATGCCAATCCGCTCGCGTGCTGCCGTAAAGATCCCGTGTCGATGTTTTGTCAAAAACTCTGACATAGTAACGCCAGTGCCTTTGAGACTGGATTTGGCCATCCACAAATTATCCCGCAGTGCCTCAGACTGGAATTTGACCAGCAGCGGACGAGGTTTATCCGGCCGTACCTTACCCAGGCGGCTAGCTCGACAGATGTCAGCCCCACTTACTTTGACAGCAGCCAGATGTGTAGAACATAATTTCAGCACGGTTTCGGCAACTTTCTCATTATTGGCCTCCGGAACACCATGGAGAAGCAGCATGGCCCGACGACTCCTCATCTCGATGTTGTCACACTCCGTGATCAAAACAGAAACTTGTCGCTCAAGATTCTTCAGAGCAGCCACAACGAAATCCCGAAAAGCTTCAAACTCAGAAGAAAGCGGAGACAGTGATGGCTGCTGTGGAGTGCCAGTTTTTTGCAGTTCACTCTCAAACATGGCCATCCTTTGCGTAAAGGACTGTGAAAGAGACTCGATAGTACCTTTTAAGTCTTCCATTTCAGTGTAGTGAGTGTGTCAAGTGCAGTGTTGAAAACAAAGTTGTTAAAATGGAGATTCCGGAGAGGATATAACACTAAAGGTACTGTTAGGTGTCAGTACATAATATTCACTGTTTAACTTATATAAAATAAGTATATTTCTAATATTTTAATTAAAATATTGCAGAGCTAATTTAAAAAACGTCTGTTTGGTTTTACTTCCTACCCCCAAAAAAAAGCAAAAGATGCAAAAGAGTAAAAATAATTATGCTTATTAGCAAACAACATGGTAAATATTGGTAGCAGAATTTTCTTCGAATACCTATCGATGCTCGCTCGACTCACTGCTGAGTAGAGGTGAGAAAGACTGATGATGATGATGATGATGATGATGATCACTTAAATTTAGTATGTCGTATTAATAATTAAATATACATTTAATGATAAAAATAACACACACTGATCAACATTGTGTAATTTTTCATTATTAGTCACTACCTACGTAAGTAGCGTACCTACATTTTTTATATATGCTTTGTTTTGTGTACATCGATTTACTACTAACCATAGATAATGCACTTCATACAAAATGCACTTTAAATCTGTCACCATAATGTTGTATACATTTATATGTAGTTATATGTCATTGGCTTTTCATACACTGCGGAAAAGACTGCTCAAGCCGTCTTTTGCCGGACAACTTTTCAAGCGTCAACGCGATATTATCGGTAGGTAGTATATCAATCTCTGTGTATAAAAAAACAGCATAATCGTTAACATAAAAACTATATTGCGACTAAGTTTGAAGCCATTTTGTACCGTATAAACATTTTTCATTCGGACTCCTTCATTTGTTTACCATTTTCCCCGAAGGCCAATATTTGTCGCGCTCAACTATTTTTTCACAGCGTTCTCTTGTTTTATGGCTCACACCCTATTATTCATCGCAAGTTTCTTCTTTTGTGCCCGAGCGATATCAATCTGCGTTCGGCGGACGGGATCGACGCCTAGGGCCCAGCTCTTCACCTACATAATTGTAATTGCGAAGCCCTATACGGGACTGGTTCAGAACCACATAGCAAATGCCCATCCTGAGAACCCCGTTCTACTGCCAATTAATTGCTGGTTGCAATGACCAACACCGATACCGAAACTATAAATTTTAACTGCCGTTCTGAACCGGCGATATATCTTTATGACGATAACAAGTTATCATCGTTATTTCACTCATTGGTTGTAATTTTTCACTCCCCATTACTGTGGAACGCAAGATTTCAAGAATTAATTAGTGCTTTGCTACCTGTCTTTCGATATAAGTAATAAAACATTCTTTTGTTTTTATTTGATCCTGTCATGTTTCTGATAGCTTCAGATGTGGTTTGATTTTATTGATCAATAAATTTTAGATTTTTGATCAACCTTAAAAGAAGAGCATCGAATCGTTATTACTGATTCGTCTGTGAAATTATTAAGAAAATAAACCGATTTGGGTGAGGAAGTTTAAGAAAACTGGAGTCTATTATCCTACAGGAGTCATCAATGTAAATGCAACCACTCTACATACAATGTTCGCGGTAACGTTATTCAACAGCTGTGAATTGCAAAAATCATCGATTCTCATTCTTTCCACGCACACCTCAGAATTTTGAGAGGCGTCAGTATACGTGATGCGCTCGTGACATGCACATCTACATACAAAACGTAGCCTGACCGGTGGCGAGATAGCGCGGTATATCTAATCTGTGGACGCCTGTCAATCACCACAGACAGGCATGCGAGACCGCTCCCGATCTCGATCTTCGGATCGGCTACTCGATTCCGCCTTCGATTAGTTAACGATTAAGTGTTATGCAAGTTAAGTAGATCCGGCTGTGAACCTATTACGAGAAGTGTTGGAGAAATTGACTTGATATTCCATGTTGGTAATAGCATTGTGTAGTTTGTTTTGGATACAGATACAAAATAAGTCCTGACGGTTTGTAGAATTGGGCCTCAAATAGTTTAATTATGGATTCATTTAACTTAATCTTCGCAATTAGTATAATTAAACTCAACTAGGCTCTTGAAAATTGTATCGCGATCGATTTGAAAATAACAAACTTATAATATAAAACAGTAGGTACCTACATGTACGTACAGTTATATTTTCAGTATCACAAATATGTTAAAGATATTTAATTCAATTCATTGCATAAAAAAAACTTATAAGTACAGTTTTAATTGTTTAGTATTTTGATAATGCCAGCAATAGTATAGGCACAGAATAAATAATAGTGCTAAGGCACAGAAGACTCATTCTGCAAGCTCATTCAAATAAAAATAAATCTTTCTGCGTGGAAATAAAGTACAATTCCGGTTGCTTTGTCATCGCTTGCCTATTGTTATAATAACCTAGAGTTCGCGCATGCAAGCAAAACTGTACCCAATATCTACGCGCGAGCGATTCTATTTCTATGAATGTCTCAAACAGCTCGCTCGCTGGTTAGGGTTGCGAGCAACTTGCGAGTTCGGTTTTGTTGTTTCTTTTGTTATTTCTTTTATTAAGACACCTGTAAACACAACAGTATCTTATATACGGATTATAAGAACGTTTAGTAATCATTGTTCGGTGCACAAAAATCACAGAAATGATCGATCGTTCTACGCGCGAACGTGGAGCGTACGAGCCGAGCGGCATCCTTCTGCCATACGCCTGCCCGGCAGGCGCGCCGGCCGAACGTACCTAAACTGCGGAGTGACACCCCCCTGGTATAGTTACCTTTATATACTATATATTTATACATATTATAGTATAAGTAAAGTAATATTCATATAAGTGTAAGATTAAGAGCAATGTATGTCTCCACTTACTTATGTGAATTTTGTCTGTTTCTTCGTTCTGCACATTGACTAAATTAATTCTTTATTTGTCGTCCCAGTCGGGCAATAATTAAATTACAGCAATATAAAACCCGATTTAATTGGCACGCTTTTAAATCGTACGCGTGAGTAACAAGAAGGTTTTATAGGAGTTTGGCTTTTAGGTCTCTGCTCAGAGATTGATTTAAACAACAGCCGTAGTTTTAATTCAACGAACGGATTAGTTTACGAGCGCTATATTTAAAATACACGTCTTTATATCAACGGTGCCTACGTATAAAGCGACATGTTGAAAACGTAGGCTTACAGTAGAACATAATTAAAGTTCGAACGGGTCTAGAAATAATTATATGTATAAATGTAATAATAATACTTTTTTTTTCGTGGGTAGATGTGGAAAAAGATAGACGTATTTGTAACTGCTCTTAACATTTATTTTTAAAATATATTACATTTTGCATTTAAAACCTACTTGCCATATGTAAATTAAGCACATTACCTACCAGCATAAACTATTCCTTAAATTCATTTCACTACACTTTCAAGTTCGCTTAACTACACATACAATGGAGTCCATGAAGAAGTCGATTGAACAAATGTCAGCACTGTTCAACACCAGGATGGAGGAATTCCAGGCGAGTTTGCAAAAGGCCACACCATCTGCGTCCAGTACCATCCCTTCACTTGCAGCGGACTTCGACAGCTTCCGGACATTTGTGGTCGCTCCTCTCAACGCTCTTCAGACGCAAGTGGAACTTTTGGTCAAGAATTCAGAGCAGCGTGAATTGCGTAGCCGTCGTCGGGTCCTTCTTCTTCATGGCATAGCGGAGCAAAAGGACGAGGTGGCCGCAGAAGAGTTTTTGAGTGTTGCAAGTCGCCATCTGAAGCTGACATCCTTGTCAAGGTGTGACATATCTCGTGCTCAACGCATTGGAAGGACAGGGGGTGAGAGGCCTAGACCCATACTCATTAAGTTTGGTGATACTGTGTCGCGAGATAGAGTGTGGTTTGCCAAAACATTGTTGAAGGGAAGCGGCATCACCTTATCGGAGTTTTTAACGAGCGAGCGACACGAACTGTTCTTGGAAGCGCGGAAACGCCTTGGGGTTTCAAATTGCTGGACGAAACATGGGCAGATATATGTGTTGGGACCTGATGACAAGCGGCAGCAGATAAGTTGTCTGTCTGATCTCGAGAAGATTCCAACATCTGTCCCGATAACATCTACAGATTCGGCTCCGACGGCTTCAAGACCACAAGATCGACCGAAAAGACGGCAGCCACCTAGGAAATAAGTTTCAGTGCAATCGGTATGTTACATCATCCCATGCTATAATCGTTGTGTCGTGTTGTCCGGATAAACGTTTGTTGTGATCGTCACTAAAATAGCTTCATGGTGACTGGTATTTAATTTTTTTTCCTCTTTCTCACATTTAAAATTTTACCCTCACTGTATAATGTAACCTTCTTTGTTTGATTTTATGATTTGCGTGTATTGTTGCAATTTTATTAATCCAATGTCAATGTCAATTCTGCTATTTATGTTCTGTCCTGTCAGTGTCAGTCAACTTGTCCTGTCAACTTTTGTTTCTTAATGGCCTTGGCCTAAAAGGTTTTCAGCCATGCATAAATAAAAATATACAGTATGCCCAAGACGTTCACAGATTAGATAATGTTGGTGAAGATCACTGCGGGACGGACCATAGTTTATAGTTTTTTTTTTATACTAAAGCAAGCTTTGTTGTGCCAGTTGCGTCCCGTTTTACGCTTTTATTTAAACATTTTTTTTGTGTGTAGTTGCTTTTTCTTTTGTTTTAAATGCGTTTATTAATGTGTTTTTTCTAAATGTTGTGTTTTAATGTACATATTTAATGTTTATTGCTGGTGGTTGTGCGCTTATTTTTGACACCGTAGATTTAATTTAGTATTATATTTATTTTATATATACCTATTATATTATATATGATATTTTAGCGTAGGTATTTATATATTATTACTTATTTTTAAATATTTAACTATTTTTTATATATATTTTTATATATAAGTTTATATACTTAGTATATTTTTTGTTTATTTTATGCAAGATACCGAAGAAAATCAAAGTTATGACTTCCTAACACTATCTTCTTCCTCTGATGGATTGAGCAGCGACGATAGCTTCCGCAGTATCCCTTCCCTGAATGAGAATCTCCAATCTGTTACATCTGACGCTCCCAAGAATTTTAATGTTGTTCATATCAACGCTCAGAGCTTTCCCGCTCATTACCCAGACTTTCTTGCTACTTTTTATGATCTGAACAACATCCATGCCATTCTCATATCTGAATCTTTTTTGCATCCGTCGCTTCCTTCTACACTTTACACTTTACCGGGATTTAATTTAATTAGAAACGATCGCACTAACACTTCTCACGGTGGAGTGGCTATCTACCTTCGTAGTCACATTCCTTATTCCATTGTAAGTCGATCAGAACAGCCCCCTCCTCCAGATACTGCGGAACACCTTTTCCTAGAGGTACTACTGTCACACTCCAAAATTCTTCTAGGAGTTTTCTACAGTCCGTCTTTAAGAATCAACTATTTCTCCTCATTCGAGAAAACCCTAGAGGAACTAACGCCTTCTTACTGTCATAGCATCATTATGGGTGACTTCAACACATGCCTCCTTAAAAATAATTTTCGTTCCCACAGATTAAAATCGCTTGTTGATTCCTTTAACTTAAACATTCTCCCTCTTAATGCGACTCACTACTTTCCCAACTGCACTCCCTCACTTCTCGATTTGATAATAGTTTCCTCCCCAAATAACGTTGCTAAGCATGGTCAGTTTTCTGCTGATGCCTTCTCATACCATGATTTGATATATCTCTCTTATAAAATCCGCCCTCCTAAGGTTAAGCCTACAATTCTTCTGCGACGTAATTTTGGTGGTATGAACTTAGACTGTCTCCGTGCCGATGCTCAAAAGGTGGATTGGAGTGTTATTGAAAATGCACCTACTGTAGACCAACGAGTCAGCTTATTTAATGACCACCTTATTAAATTGTATGATGTCCATGCGCCTATTCGACCGGTCAAGCTAAAGCATTTTCCAGCGCCATGGCTCACTGAGGACATTAAATTACTAATGGACCAGAAGAACCGCGCTAAGGCTAAATATAAGACCAACTGATCACGCACAATTGTGATGACCACATCTACTGTGTTCCACAGTTTATTGAAACGAAGGTTTCCCATGCAAAAATTAAGTAAATTAAACTAATCCTACCTTACTAAAATAGTGTCCGTAATCCAGGGGGGCTGACGTTGTCTCGCCGGCGCGCGCGCGCCCTGGCAAAACGATCTCCACACAACCCCCGATGGGATACTCTTACAGCTAACACTCTTATACTACACAATGCCCTAATAGGCCGCTAAAACTTTCCCGGCGCTTTTCAAAGCGAACACACACGGGTTACACGTCCGTACCCCGACCGGAGCCCTAGTAGGTGCAAAACGAATCTCGGTCCCAAAATGGGTAGGTAACTTGCGCGGCACGTCGCTACAGAAACACACGAACTTGTCTCGCGGCTGCTTACGGCCAACTGAGTGCCGTGTCGCGCGGGCGGCGGTCGGCGCCGAACCCACGAACGCACGGGAATGAATGAATCACGCGCGGCGTGAACATCCCCCCGTCCCGGACAGTAGCAAACTGTCCGCCAACTCAATCTAAGGGCAGGCGAGAGAGGGTAGCGATCGCTCGCTTCAAAACAGAGTCCCCCACCAGGACCTCGGCAAACCTGGGCACACCATCCGACCCCGGATGAAGCTGAACAATGCGTCCTAAACGCCAGCGGAGGGGCGGCAGGTTTGGATCCTTTACCAACACGAGGTCTCCGGTCTTGGGTGGGGTCGTCCTATCCGACCACTTAACGCGTTGCTGCAAAATGTGCAAATACTCCAGATGCCAACGGCGCCAAAAACTCTGCGTAAGCTGCTGGAGCAATTCAAATCGCGAGAGCCGTCCGGAGGGCACTTCGGAATAAGGATATTCCGGCAAGGCGTTAAGCGGTCTGCCAATCAAAAAATGGCCCGGCGTAAGGGCCTCTAAATCATTCGCGTCCGAAGACAACGGACACAACGGACGCGAGTTGAGGACCGCCTCAACCTTACAAAATACGGTCGCGAGTTCCTCAAACGTGAGGACCGTCTCCCCAATAACGCGACGAAGGTGAGTTTTAGCGGCCTTTACAGTTGCTTCAAAAATCCCTCCCCAGTGGGGGCAGGATGGCGGGGAGTACTGCCATCGTACCCCTCTGCGAGAGAGTGTGGATCCGATCTCAAAATTATTCCTATCCAAAAATTCACAAACTTCCCTTAAATACCTATCGGTGCCCTTGAAATTGGTTCCACAATCGGACCTGATTAACGACGGCATTCCGCGGCGAGACACAAAACGATTCAACGTGGCTACAAAGGCTTCTGTGGTGAGGGCACTAACCACCTCCAGGTGGACCGCTTTAGTGGCCAAACAAACAAATACACACAAGTAAGCCTTTTCCGTTCTAGCATTACGAAGCCGCGATGTCTTAACGGTAAATGGCCCCGCAAAATCCGTTCCAACTCCTGAGAAGGGCATCGATTCGTTCACTCGATCGGCAGGCAAATCACCCATCTGGGGCTGCATCGTATCGGCGCGCAAACGATAACACGGGAGACAACGAAAAATAACGGATCGGATTATTCTCCGCGCTGACAAAATCCAGAACTCTCGTTGGAGGAGCGCGGTCAAAGCATTACAACCGGCATGAGCATTCTTTACATGTCGGTCTGTAATCAACAGTCTAACTAACGGTCCATCCTTGGGGAGCAACAAAGGGTGGCGTGATCCGTACGGCAGGTTGGCATGTCTGAGCCTACCTCCGACACGCAGCAATCCGGTACTGTCCAAGAAAGGATTCAACCGCACCAAGGGTCCCTTCAACTTGGGCTTACTTGAGCGCAGGGCTTTCAGCTCCGGTTCAAACTCTCGCTGTTGCGTCACTCGCAACCAATGCAAAAGAGCGTCTTGCCGCTCTTGTGGGGCGAGGACCGGAGACAACAATTTCTCCTGAGGCTGGCGACAATTTCGCACAAAGCGCCTCATCCAAGCAGTCACGCCGAGCAACTTATCAAGAGAACTGTAGCGGTCTAACAAAAACTCCATCTGCGGAGCCGCCACCGTCTCCACAGCGTGAACACGCATGCCTAGGTCTGGGACTCTGGCCACAGCCGGGGTGGCAGGCCATGAGCGCTCAGGCCGTAACAACCATGATGGACTCCACCATAGGTGGTGGTCCACTAACTCAGGCGCCTCGCAGCCGCGGGAGGCACAATCTGCGGGGTTCAATTCGCCCGGTACGTGGCGCCAAATCAACGGGGCCTTTGAAGTCTGAATTTGTGAGACCCGGTTGGCCACAAAAACCTCAAGGGTGTGGACTGAACTCTTCAGCCAACAAAGGACGACCTGGCTGTCAGACCACGCAAATATCGACTCCAAGTCGACACCGTTTCCCAAGGTGTCGGCAACATGATTGAGTAGCCGTACTAAGAGAGTGGCGCCGGACAACTCCAACTTCGGAATGGTTAGCCTAGTCCGAAGGGGGGCGACCTTACTCTTGGCCGTAACTAAGTGTACGGCGACAACGCCTGCTGCATCCACCGTTCGGATGTAAACGGCTGCCGCGTATCCGCTTTCGGACGCGTCACAAAAGCCGTGCAGGGAGGCTTTAAACTTTCCCGAAGGCAGCATTTGCCTCGGTATACAAACCCGATTGACGTCGGGTAGGGATGACACGAACCTCACCCACTCTCGTAGGAGGCTACCAGAGAGGGGCTCATCCCATGACAATTCCGCAGCCCAGAGCTCCTGTAGGAAGCACTTCATCGAAAACACTACAGGGCTGAGCCAACCGTTCGGATCAAAGGTACGGGCTACAGTAGACAGCACCGTGCGTTTAGTCCAGACCTTTGGGTCTGGCAGTTCCAGTCTATATGTGAACAAATCCGGGACTGGTCGATACTGGACTCCCAAAACAGACAGCATGTCTGGAGTCTCCGGATTTTCAAAGAGGAGCGGCTCTTGCTGGTGGTCCTTAGGCAAATCTGCCAATAGGTCCGGTGAGTTAGACAGCCACTTCCGCAACTCATAGCCACCAGCCCTCAAGAGCGCAATCAGCTCATCACGTAAGACGAGAGCCTCATCTAAGCTCGAGGCCCCCGTGCAGATATCGTCGACAAATAAGGCCCCCCCCTCAATAAGAGCAGATGCCCGGGGATAGCGTAGCCGTTCGCGCTCTGCGAGCTCCAAAAGCGAACGGATCGCCACAAAGGGGCTCGACCGCAAACCATAAGTGTTGGTGTTCAGCTCGTAAGCCAACATCGGATCCTGGGGATCCTCACGCCAAAGGATGAGCTGGTATCGTCTATCCTCCGGGTGAATCACGGTCTGTCTGAACATCATGCGGATATCGGCCACAAAGACGACAGCGTGCCGGCGGAAGTTGGTCAAAACATCACAGACATCGTGATGCAACTTCGGCCCCGCATGCAGACACTGATTCAACGACACTCCGGTTGACGTGGGCGCTGAACCATCAAAGACCACGCGGATCTTCCCATTGGAAGTCTTCAAAACAGCGTGGTGTGGCAGGAAGTAATGTTCCACATTACGCCAGTCCAACTGCGAGATGGACATGTGCCCAAGATCCAAATACTCCCGCATGAAGTCTATATACTTCTCCTTGAATGCGGGATCCCTGGCCATTCTACGCTCCATGGACAACAATCTCTTCTCGGCCATCGGTCGGGAGCTCCCTAAAGGAGGGCGAACCGCCAAAAAGGGCAAGCGGGTAATCAAGCGACCCGAGAGGAGGCGCCCAGTGTTGTTCTGGTAGAACAATTCGCACTCCTCGGCTAACGGATCCAACCGCTTGGCAGTGGGAGGTTCCTCCACCTCCCAAAACTTTTGGAGAACGTCGGACAAAGTAGAACCGACAATGGTCTGGCGGTCTACCGACGGGGTCTCTGGTGTCTGTGGTACCTTTCCCATCACCACATGACCCAGCGACGAGGACAAGGCGACAAGATCGGCTGTCTGCAAAACTCGCTTGCTTCCACACAGTACACGACCGAGGACATCCGCACCAATCAACAAGTGTATTGGGCCCGGTCGGTGGAAGGAAGGATCAGCCAAAGCCAGTCCAGACGTCAGCTCAATCGTGGATGGCGGCACTCGCACTTGCGGGAGTGGTCCAACCACCTTATCAAAAACTATCGCCGAAGCACCGATCTTCGGCCTTGGCGTGAAGTGGGGGGAGAAGGAGAACTCAACTCGACCAATCGGATCAGGGATCCGCGAGTCTCCCACCCCCCGTACCGCTTCGTGATGCGGCACAAGCAAAAGACCCAGCTGTCGGACAAGCCACCTGGACATTATGCACCCCTGGGCACCTGAGTCTAAAAGGGCACGCACCGTGACAACATTGCCCTTAGGTCCCCAAACATTCACGGAGGCTGTTGGCAACAGCACAAGCTCCGGAGGGGTGGTTGGGTCCGACAGGGGCGCCATTAAAAATTTTGGGGGGGTACTTGTCCCCCTCGCGCCTGAGTCGGCGCGCCAAATGTAGGACGCTCGTACCGGGCGAGCGGGTCCCAATCGGGTACATACTGGCCCCGACCAACAGCACTCCTAGGTGCAGGGTAATACCCGTGTGGGGCGTGCCTCGGTACATAGTACCCCAACCGAGGCCTCTCCATTAGGGGGGGGGAGTAGCAAATAGGGCCCGTGCCCATCGCCACCGTGGCGTACTCTTGTGGTACCCCCCTACCCCCGCCCGTGGCGGGGGCGTCTCTCCTATAGTTCCCCCTCTCCGGGGGGGACTGAACGGGGGGGCTAAGCCCCGCCGAATCTCTAGGGGACCGGTTCCGGGCTGCCGGGCCCCCGCCCGTGCGCGAGGAATTCGAACCCCGGTCGCTCCCGGCGTCCTTGCGGTCCAAACAAAGGAGGGGGTGATGCCTCCCTCCGCAAAGACGACAATCCTCGGTCTGGGGACACGCCGACTGCATGTGTCCCCCCAAACACCTATAGCACCATTGGCGCTGTCTAGCAACGGCCCTCCGTCCCTCTGGGCGGAGGCCTCTAAATTTGGCACATTCGTGCACCATGTGCCTATCTCCCCTGCAATACCTGCACCGCTCACTCGGTGCGGGGGGAGGGGACTGCTGGAAGGCAGCATATCGATTGGTCGGGCGACGGGGCTGTTCCCTCGCCGCCACCATACGACCAACACCTGGAACCGGGGCGGGCTCCAGGTGGTCCGTCACCCTACATTCGTCCTCCAAAAAACGAAGGAGGTCCGCGAAGGGCGGGAGATACGAGGCGCTGTCGCCTCCGTACCTCTGCTCGAAACGCCCCTTCATTTCAGCGGGCAATTTGGCGAGGACTATGTGCAGCAGTACAAAGGACCACTGATCCACCGGCAGGTCCAATCGCCTTAGGGAGTTGACCGCTGACAGTAGCGGGTTCAGCAACTCCCTCCGTAACAGGTGTACCCGCGTGATTCGCGGGAGGGCCAAAATCGTGGCCACGTGGGTGTCCGCCAGTAACCGGACATTCTGGTACCTGCTAACCAGAAGCTGGCGAGCCACCTGGTAGTTGTCGTCACTGATGAGCAGGTGCTGGATTACCGCGCTGGCCTCTCCTCGCAGGGAGGAGCGCAAATAGGCCAACTTCTCGCTAGGGGATAAGTCCCGTCGTGAATCCACCAAACTGTCAAACAAATTAATGAAGCCCATCCAGGCTGACAGATCCCCATTAAAAGTGGGAATCTCCAATGTAGGCAATCGGCCTAGCAACGCCGTCGGGGTAGGTTTGACCTCCCCGCTCAAAACCGGCTCCCCCTTCCGAACAGCCAGGGCCCTCTCAGCCGCCTCCGTGAACTGGTCAGCCAGCTCATAGGCCTGGGCTACATCCTGCTCCAGCTGTTCCGACACGGCATCATCAGCTGGGGGGTTTTCCAAATAATACGCGCGACACTCCATGGCGTGGCGCTCCAGGTCTTGCAGCCGAGCTGCCAGCCCGCCATACCGAGCTAGCAACGCGCCTACCCGGTCGGCTCGGTCTATTAATGTGACCGCACAAGCAAGCCAACGCAAAACTCCTTGGATGCCGGCCCTGGATACGGCGAGCGGATTCGTAGGAGCCATTTATAATCCGTTTTATAAACAAGGCAAACAAAGAAATATAAAAGTGGTAAACATCAACAAAAAAAACAATAGAAATAGGTCGCGTCACGATAATATAAAACACAAGTAATCTGTGCCGGCCGGCGCCTGGTCAATATTGGCCGCCCCGGGTTTGAGTGAACGTTGACAGCTATATGCGTGGTCAGAATTGGCCCCAACGGGGTTCAAGGGTTAAAATTCGGACGACATACACGGACCCTACTAGTTTCATAAATTATTAGCAACTTACCAATTTCAAGGGCTAACAATATAACGGTATAAACAAAACGTATAGGATTAACGGTATGGCACCTCGCAAATCAACTACTAAACCGTTATCAACAAACGAAAACAAAACTATTTTTAATAATAATACTCGTAATTTAATACTACTAATAATTAAAACTAGTTCCACTTTTTTAACTAGGCAAGCGGACTCGGAACAAACACTAGTATGTGGTACTAATAAACAACACTTTCGAACGAAACTATTCGTCAAATAAATCCCGACAAACAAAAAAAAATATACACATCTAGGCGAGTAAACTCGTATCAAATCACTAGTATGTGATACTAATAAACACACTTTCGAACGAACTATTCGTCAAATAAATCCGGACACACAAAAAAAAATATACACATCTAGGCGAGTAAACTCGTATCAAAACACTAGTATGTGACAACAATTATATAAGTGTCTATCTATTATCGGATCCACCAAGTGAGAAACATTCGCTTCGAGAATTTACTAGAACAATTTCTTAGTACTTCAAATCGTCTCGGGATCTTCAAATACCCTCGAGATTTCAACAAAAAAAAATAATTTTTAGGTACTCTTTTTAGGTACGCTTTTTATTTTTACTATGAAATTTTATGTAGTTAATTTTAATATGAAAATTAATTATATCAACTAAGCTCTGCTACCAAAAATATGATCACGCACAATTGTGATGACCACGTCTACTGTGTTCCACAGTTTATTGAAACGAAGGTTTCCCATGCAAAAATTAAGTAAATTAAACTAATCCTACCTTACTAAAATAGTGTCCGTAATCCAGGGGGGCTGACGTTGTCTCGCCGGCGCGCGCGCGCCCTGGCAAAACGATCTCCACACAACCCCCGATGGGATACTCTTACAGCTAACACTCTTATACTACACAATGCCCTAATAGGCCGCTAAAACTTTCCCGGCGCTTTTCAAAGCGAACACACACGGGTTACACGTCCGTACCCCGACCGGAGCCCTAGTAGGTGCAAAACGAATCTCGGTCCCAAAATGGGTAGGTAACTTGCGCGGCACGTCGCTACAGAAACACACGAACTTGTCTCGCGGCTGCTTACGGCCAACTGAGTGCCGTGTCGCGCGGGCGGCGGTCGGCGCCGAACCCACGAACGCACGGGAATGAATGAATCACGCGCGGCGTGAACACCAACCCTACCGATTGTAATCGTGATAAGTATATTCGCATCAGGAATCGCTGCAATACAATGTGTAGGGACGCACAGAGACGCCATATTCACAAATCAGTGGAAAACGGTGACCCCGTTAAAGTCTGGAAATTTCTAAGAACATTGGGTATCGGCAAATCACGTGAAAATAATATTCCAAAAGATTTAAATATTGATCATTTAAATAAACATTTCTCTAAGTCATCTCCTCTTGATGATAAAGTCAAAGATACAACTTTGCTGCACCTTAATTCTATGCCAAAACCCGACTTTGCTCCTTTTGTCTTTAGTCAATTCTCCGATTGTGATGTTGAGAGGAACATTCGTGCGATTGACTCTACAGCAATAGGTAGTGACAGCATTAGCCGTAATATGATCATTCCTTTAATAGATATCCTAATTCCAGTCATCACATTGATCCTTAACAAGTCCATCTCCTCGGGTGACTTTCCTCACTTATGGAAAGAAGCTCAGATTACACCTCTCCCTAAAAAATCCAATCCATCATCTATGTCCGACTTCCGACCTATTTCCATTCTTCCTTTCCTTTCAAAAGTGCTTGAACGCCTTATCCATCGTCAGTTAAGTGATTTTCTCAACAAGAATCACTTACTGAATCCACTCCAATCCGGTTTCCGTCCTGGTCATAGTACGGCTACTGCGCTAGTCAAAATAACTGATGACATTCGCTTTGGTATGGAAAATCAGAAGCTAACACTGCTGACATTGTTGGACTTCAGCAATGCGTTTAACAATGTTGATTTTGACATTTTGCTGGGCATTTTGCGTTCCTTAAGCATATCACCAACGGTTATTGGCTGGTTTCGTAGTTATCTACATGGACGTCGGCAGCGTGTCCACATTGGCGATACTTTCTCACCATGGTGTCCCACGTCTGCCGGCGTGCCTCAAGGTGGCGTCCTTTCTCCTTTATTGTTTGCTATCTTTATTAATTCTATTTCCCGTGATCTTTCTTCCTCTTATCATTTGTATGCAGACGATCTCCAAATCTACTACCATGAATGCTTTGAAAACCTGAGTGATGCCATTCACATCATGAATGCAGATTTGGCGCGTGTTCTAGAATGGAGCAACATTTACGGTCTAAAAGTCAACCCTAACAAAACCCAGTCCATTATTATAGGCAGCCCTTATTTTATATCTAGAGTTGACCACAATCACTTACCGAAAATCTTATTTGATGGAACTCCTGTTCCTTTCTCTAATAGTGTCAAAAATTTGGGAATTCTTTTCGATCAGACATTATCATGGTGTCCCCAGATAGCGGAGGTCAGTAGGCGTACTTTCGCTGCGGCGGGGTCGTTGCGGCGATTACGAAATTTTCTACCTACTGCCACTAAAATTACTCTTGCACAATCTTTACTTCTGCCTTTACTTGACTATGCAGATACATGCTATCCAGACCTTACGTCTGAACTTCTTAATAAGCTAGAGCGTATCCAAAATTTCTCAATACGATTCATATTTGGTCTTCGCAAATATGACCATGTCTCCCAATACCGTCAAAAGCTTAAGTGGCTTCCGATACGACGTCGCAGGGATTTGCACATCCTTTCTCTTCTCTTCTCGGTGCTGTTCAATCCCAATACTCCTTAATAAAAGAATAATTAATTAATTAATTAATTTACCTAAAAGAACGTTTCAAGTTCCTTTCTTCCTCTCACAATCACTGTCTCCGCTCCTCCGATAATCTCCGTCTTGTTACACCTCTCAACTCAACAAAATTTTATAGTCAATCGTTTACTCTGCAGGCTACTCGATTATGGAACTCCTTGCCTGACACAACTAGACGTGCACAGACCCTTAACTCCTTCAAGTCCCAGGTTAAGGAGTTCTTCCTATCCCAACTATCCCATGAGTCCTTCCCTTGAAAGTTCGTGCTTTGTTTGGTTCTCGGTTTCTGCTACTACACTTTCTTTGATCTTGCTGTACAGTATAATAATATGTATTGTATCAAAAGTATATTTATGTATTTTAATGTATTATATTATATTTTTATATTTATTTATTATTATGTATTGATTATGTACCTATGTATTGATATATCATAGTAGTTAGGTATCTACTTTTTTTTAAGAAATTTATTTTCCCATAGCTATTGCGCACAATCTGCCCTTATTATCTTCTTCAAACTCTGTAAAATACGGGTTGCCTGGAAGAAATCGCTGTTAAGCGATAAGGCCGCCCCTTTGTTCACAATTTTTTATGTTACTGTATTTCTTGTATGTTTGTTGTTTCTGTTTTTGTGTGCAAATAAAGAATTAATCAATCAATCAATCAATCAATAATATGTGCAAATCATACTGCCGTGTACTTTGTTTGTGTCTGTGTTTTGACTGTCTTTATTTATTAGTATTTTTTTGTTAACTTGACGTTACGAATTTGGGTCCTGGATATCGCTGCTGCGCTCAACATACCTAATATAGTGCAGCAGGTTCCTAACCTGCTGCTTATACTGAGTTGGGCGCAATTCCTGATGATGGAAGGTAAAACTCCTTAACGCTTAGGAGTAAGAGCATGTTTTTTTTAATACCACATGCAGGAATAGACCTTTAGTTGTATTCTTTCAAGTAATTTAGGTAAGCTGATGGTGGAAGCTAGTGGAAAGTTAAACTGCATAACAGTTTAAGAGTTGGAAGGCGGAGCTAGTCTTGGTGTTCTCATTTAGATATGGACAACCATTGGACAGTTTTATCGTTTCACTTACCGGTACACTTGCTCATTATGTGGTTTCTTAAGGAAGATTTCTTACACTAAAAATCGAAAAATAAACAAATTTTTACAAAAAAATAAACCGTCTTCAAAACAAAAAGCTGCAAACAAAAAATCACTTTCCAAAACACGTTGAAGTGAAAAATAAATTGAATCATTCAATTCATAGGACGAAAATGCGCGACTTTTTCTAACTAATCTTAGAACTTACTGATCTGTTTAATCTGTTCAATAAACAAATATCTCTTTAGTTTGATTTAATAAACAAATATCTCTGATTTATTAATCATTTAATTCTTTATCGTTATTTCAAAATCGTATTGAGAGTGTGAGGTAACTTATCTAGTGTTTGTTAGATGTGTCCTTTAAAAACATTGATTAAATTATCTTTCGAGTTAAATTATTTTATATTTTTTTGCATTCACCATCACAATAATTGAAAAATTTAAAATGAGCTAGTTGTGAGACGGGTCGACTTTTTTTAATACTTCATTTTAAATTTTTCAATATCTTTCGAGTTGTCGACATCTTGTTCCATCGCGTTGATGTCATAAAGTTTTGCGTATAAAATAAGTAAGGAACCAAATTTTTTTTCATCGATTAAAGAGCTTATCATCTAATACCTAACCTATTGAAATATAATTATTGTTAAGTATTCTTTCTGTTAAATATCTGAGATACTCGTATTTAGTATGGGCGTAACATATCAATAAATAAGAAATTTGCAATTTTCAAATAATTTTTGATGATGTGCTAAATCAAACTAAATGAAAGAATTATGATTTTTTAATATTCTTGACTGAAAGGAATTCCAGAAAACTGTATTGATATAAGATAAGGCATTTAAAATCTTTAACTATAACAATGACAAGTGTAAGATAGTGTAAATAAATACGTACAGGGTGTTAGGGGCACCGTTGCAAAAACTTCGGATTTTTTGTCGGAAATGAAAAAAATATTTCGACTCTCCATACAAAATGTCCCGATTAGTTGCTTGTACTTGTATGAAAAGTCGATTTTTTTTTCATTTCCGACAAAAAATTCTTGCTGTACGTTGTTCAGCAGGATGGTCTGAAGCCATGGTTAAAGTTTTTGCAAAGGTGCCCCTAACACCCTGTATACATAAACAGGCTATTAATAAATTTTACGCAAAGCTTTTTCATATATGATTAATACAGTATACCACAATAATTTGCTCAAGCGGATTAGAAAATGTAGTAACGGCTTTCCGTGCCGGCCAACTCGATAAAATAACCACAGAGAGGCTATGCCGCTGATTAAATATTGAAAGGAAAGGGCTTTGAGTGTAAAGTTCTGTACCGCGGCTGAAAAGGCAACGTAAAAAACCGCGACCCTCGTAATACACCGTATATTTTATTTTCAAATGCCCATATTCTCCGTTGACTGAGTGTTATGGATAGAAAAAGAATTAAAAAAAAGGGTTTTATGGACAGCAAAATAGAAGAGGGAGCTGGTCAACTGGGAAATTCCACTGTCTATCTGTGATCAGATATTTTCAGAGTGACAGATTTTCCGTTTCGGACTCGCACCGGGCCGAGGTCGAACGTCAGTCGATCTACGGATATTGTTGACTGATGGCCAACACTGTACCTACCCACTTACCCATATTGAAGTTTGGACGTAGGTACACGATTGTTTGATTTTAACTCCACCGTCCGAGTATTGGAAAAGTTTAATTGGAGTGCGCCGCTCGTTATGGTTTTACTACTTAAAACTTAATTAATATGGAGGAGGTACGTTATTTACTGTTGATTCGGGTATACAAGGACTGGTAAGCGAATCCGTTCCGTGCATTTGACGGCTACACAAATACCCAGACCCTTATCTTTTCATCGCCATTTACATGCTCTTGTGTGATCCTTTCGTTTAAAGATAATTACTATGTAAATTAGAGAAACTTGTGTTCCATACGATTTAGGGAACTACGTCGAATTTTATCGTCGACCGTAAATGAATGGGTCTTAAACGCCATTTGTTACTGTGTACGCATAGCTTTAGAATATATCCCCCAAACGGTTTTATATACGACGAGAATAAATCCTTTGCCACTTTACAAGTAATATATGTTATGTGAAATTTTATGCGATAAAGTAGGAATGCGAAATTGCAACGAACTCACAAATTCACAATGGTCAGACGTTTGTCGTAGCAACGGCGACGTCACCAGGGCATAACTCTTGGGGGCTATTTTGTTAGCCATTAAATGCAGCATAAAAGTCTTTTCAAAAAAGTATTACACCGTTTAACTTACCAGCACAACATTTTTGTACTAGCAGCTGCTAACTACTATGAATTGCCTTTAAGTCTCAACTTTCTTTAAAAGCAATCTGTTGAAAACAAATGAGCTTGCACATTTTGAAAATTGTAAATAAGTATATAACTTTGGATTAAGGTGTCAGCTTTCGTTAGTGTAACTATTAGCCAATTTACTGACTGACTAATTCAGCTTGGTCGTTGGTCCACAATACCTTAATTTATTCCATACTTGTGCGGACTTAGCAGATTTACAGTGCAGAAATAGTAACGGTTCACTCCAGCTGTCAATCTTTGTACGGATTGGTTAAATACTATTTACTGTTGTCATAAAGTGTGAGCTACCGCATGGCTGCAGCAAATCTGCCGTAATGCAGACGCACTCTTGGCGTATTTATGCGTAATGGCGCCTTTGAAAATTTTATGGCTCTCCCCCTGAGCTTTAGTGGTGTTCAATCATCGCCGTATGAGGATATGGTTATCGTTCCATACAAAACTTGGTTGTTACGGAAGTATCATTTGGTTTGAGCATAACTTTTGTGGCTCTTGCGGGAACTCAATGCTTGCGGGTGATGAATTTGGTGATTGAAAAGGATCTTATTAGCGAAAAGCTTGAAACAGAAAGAAGAAACAGAAGACGACCTTTTTATCGAGTGAAAAATTTTAAGACAAGCTCGTAATATTAGCATAGCGGATTTTAGGAAAGTTATAAAAAAATGTAGGTAGCTCTAATTTACAGAATCGGAGAAGCAAATGACATAAAATATTATTTGAAATAGAGGTTCATATTCTGACTTGATTGCTGAAAGATCTTAAAGTACGACGTTGCTTGATCATCTGTCTGACATTTAATTTGTCGTACGTAACGCCATTACTATTTGTCTGTGAAAGTGTTCATAATATATTAAGTGTAAATTACTATGTTTGAATTTGAATAAAATCCCAAGTTTTCCTTGTTGGATCAGAAACACGATTCGGTAATTAAGGCCACCGCCAGTTCAGAACAGCTGTCAATTTGCATTTTCTATTAAAATGAACAAAGAATAAAAAAGTGGAGATAGCAACAATTTCTAAAAATACATTTTAATAAAAAAGTTGACACGGGAATTTCGCCTTCAAATCTAGACGGTCGGAATTTACGGCTATAACTAAAACGCAAACGCGAAGTTCAATTTGTTCTCAGTTTCAATAAAAACAATATTGTACTTCCATTTGTCAAGACAACAACAAGGGAACGTCTACGTAATAAATTGCCGAATAACTCAGTACGATAACCACGTTTTCCCGTAAATAAAGGATTATCTTCGAAACACGTTATCTACTTTGAATACTTAATGGCTATCTGTGAGTTTTACCAGCGCTACACTATTCTTAAACTATTGATTACAATCATATTGAAATACATTGAATTTGTTTAATGGGCTTATGAACGGGATTTTCAATTTTTGAATAGTACTTAGTTTAGGTACCTGTAATTTCAAAATCTTTTGTATTTCTCCGCCTAAGCAATTGAACATAACTTACTAAATGTCTAGATTGATGGAATGATCTTAGATGCCTATATTTACTACCTATTTTCACTTATCATATGAATGAAATAAAATATTAAAGTCCTTGTGGAACCATCTTTCAAAACGTCTTCACAGAAAGAAACATTATTCAAGCAGAATCAGGTCATAAATGATAAAAAATCTCCTCTTATTTTTTGCATTATTAAAAAAGACCAAGAAAACCATGTTTATTCTTTTCGTAAAAATATAAGTATAATACTTATCTTCATCGAGATTAAGAACTGGCTTAATGTAATGGATAATAATATTTCAGAACGCGTACTCGTATAAAGGCTTGATATTTTTTGTAGAAAGTAGCGCGTCAGTTTATGCCGATTCAATAGATATTTAGAGTTCGACCACGACTTACTGTAGGCGGGTATTAAGGCGGGATAACACACCATTTGGGTCCTAAATTGGTTTGAAATTCGTTACCGTATTGAATCTCGATTAGCGATAAGTAGATTAAGTAGTCAATGAACCGAATATTGATAACAAAACGGTTACACACAAAAGCTCTAATGTTTGTTGTTATTCTCGAGTTTTGTCGTGTAACCCACTGAATCATTTGCTAATAAGATTTTGCTAAATGATTTTTCATTGCTAACAAATTAAATATTTCTCTGTGTTTAGCGCCATCTGCTTACAAATATTGCTTATCATAGTCTCTTCGAACAATCCGCTCGTGATAATGCTCCAGGTCTCTTCCATTGTAAGTCACCGCTAATCGCTCTGCTTATGTCCTTGCTGAAGGTCGAGGTCGAGCGTTGAGGTTTTATTAACGATGAAGGCATTTCATGATTTTCTATTCGTACTCAGTGGGTTTAGCTTCACAAAATGTCTGTAGTGGTGGAGAAAATTGATTTGTTATCGGTATTGGCTACTTATATTTGTAAAATATGCGAATATTTGGTCATGTTTAGAAAATATCTGATTATTATACCAAGGATCGGCAAATACCTCTTTTAAATTGATTTCATATCACTTTCTGAAATTTTCACGAATAGCTATACCTACGTAGCTACCATGCATGCCCATGGTAGCACTTTTCATTGGAAAATGTCTATTGTAATGAATAATTTTCTCTAGCGTCAAATTGTGTACAATAAGCAAGTGTTATAATAAAAGAATTTCTGTTAAAAGTTCTATCTTTCAATATCAAATACTAATGCCCGAATACTCGACGCTACTTATCTTTGGGAGCGTCTTACACATCGCCCTGTCACTTTAAATGTCAAACGTATGAAAGAGATGCCATGATGTTTGAGACGCTCCCAAAGATGATTTGCGTTCGAGAATTCGGGCGTAAGCTCCATATTTAATTTGGTACTTTTAAGTGTAGCCCTTTATTGTTTTTTACAATATGTCACATTCCAACGACTGCTAGAGTTGTTACGCATATCTTCATAATTATTTTAAATCTCATTGAATCGACAAATTACGGCGAAAGATATTTTTTTATTTTATTTTCATCCACCTGTCGGCCGTAATAAAAACAAATGAATTAACATTTTTCATCTGACGAATAATTTATATTGGACAATGAAAAATGTAGTGCTACCAGATCCATCTTTCGATAATCAATCGTCCGAAAACTGATATGGATCGGAGCTTCCAATGTGCGTCGACGTCAGAACAAGTTTGTTTTAAAACTCTGGATGAATCGTAATATGCGCGCCCTTTAATTGTCTCTACTTTATTCCATTGCCAGAAGGCTCAGTTTCGCGTGAGCTTTTGTATGTTGCTGAAAATGAGAACAGCAAAAGCATATTTACTTACGAGTGTTAGTACATAAAATGGTGGGTAACATACTCTATTGTCGACTCACCATTTTATTACTTTCATGATTACTTAATATTCGTACATTAAAAATGTATCATGATGTCGGCCGCGTTCGTGTTTTTTCGGGCACACAGCAGTTCAACTGCCGTATTCCGAAAGGATTCTTATCCTAATTGAAGATAAGATTTGACAATGTGGAACCTAAATACGGAAGAATTCAGTCATATAAAAACTTTACTAGAACCATCAAAGTACAACAAACCTTACACAGTATACTTACCGCAAAACATTGCTAGAATGTAATATGGATAAAGCTATTTTGTGCATTTGAAAAAAGTTTCATCTAGTATCTTGAAACTTTCTTGTAAAAGGGAGCCTTCTATACATAGAGATATCGTATGCTGATTTACAAGGCAAACAACTTTTTGCCGCTGACCGTCACTCGATGGAGACGTCTGCGCAACATCCATCTGATTTCGGCATCTTTTTAAACTTGGATCTCGTTGGTCGGTCGTCCTTTTGCCAGCTTTGTGTAGTCACCCGGAGTGGCAGGTGAAGTGAGCGAATTTGATAACCTTACATACTACGAGCATAAAAACTGAGGTGTCTTCTGAAAATTGAAAAGCCAAACCATATTGTTGATTTGCATGCTTTCAGTAAATTACGTCAGTATTTTAGTAATAGTTACGTTATTGATCGTACACGTTAGTTTTGTGATCATAAATGTACATATTTGTAATGCCTTTGTTAGTTTCAATATCTGAAATACATTGCTATATCTTCTTTAGGTTTTTTGTCATGAGTCTTGATATTACATTTATTAACACCCATTTTGATTCTCCATCATTTAATAGTGTATGAAATATACAACCTTCTCTTTTTAATGCTATCTACTTTAGAAACTTCTAAAATAACTATGTTTTGAGAAATCCTTCTAACTCTGATTTAATTTAATCGATCACTGAGTTACACAAATTTCATGCCAAGTCATGTGTGAATTTCATGAATTACCTGCGTCAGCTAAAAATCAAATCAATTCAGTTTATTACTGAAACGATTTCATATCGCTTTAGAGCATTATTAATTAGCTAAATAGGTGCTGATAGCGCGCGCACTAGGTCTGGAATGTACCCACTACAAACACTCCGAACTAATTAATTTATAGTCAAGTGGCTGATGAACTGATTAAGTAAACATCCACGGCAATTTCAGTAAATACGAGACGGCTACATAATCGGATTATACTATGCTCTTAATTGACTGTCAGTACTTATCCCTATGAATCGGTAAACTACACAATGAATTTCACATCGTTTTCAGCTCCGTAATATTTAAATAGATGGTTATAACGCGTTTTAGAATAGGAAATGATTGTGTTCTGAGAGTGATAAATTATTTATGATGTCTCATAACTATGGTCACGCGACGTCGCCAGCGCTATAGGAATGTTGTAATCCGTTCGAAGCATGAGTTATGTTTTATTTCCTTCATACATAAACACGCCGTTTAGCTTATGTTTATCTACTTGAGAATTTTATGTCGGTACTTCGTTTCCCTTGAATAAAGTTGTTTCATTGGCAAGTTGATGTTTTTTAAGATTGTTCCTGACGACCCGGCTCCGCCCACTTAAAGGAAAATTCAGACACCAACTTCATTACTAATACACACTGAAATTATAAATGCAAAAGTGACTCTATCTGATAGCTTTTCACTCATAACCTGCAAAACAAATAGCAAAGAGACTGTTTAGACTTAAGAAAAGGATGAAGACTTATACAGAGATAGTTTATTCGCGATTAATACGAGGACGAAGTGGCAGGCTTTAACTAGTATTAAATATAATAGTCAAAGATTCAGCTATACGTCAAAGCGTTAACCAATTGTACACTCGGCCTGACATAGGGCTCTGACATCTCTAAGTGGTGTCACGACGAATAAAATCATCGGAGTAGCTCCTATGGGCGGCACCTAGTAGCCACTTACGCCGCAAACAAATTACTGAAAGACAGGCTCGGTGAGGCTAACTAGTCATCGTGCACCGAGTTTACTTTTAAACTTGGTCGTTCTACAATGGGCAAAGGTTTTTTATGGCTTTTGCGCAATACAATAAGGTATTGTCAAAAAATATTACCAATTAAAGCTACAGCTTGCCTGACACATGGCTGCGCTTCTTCTAAGTGGTGTCTCGACGAATAAAATCATCGGAGGTAGTGCCTATGAGAGACATCTAATAGCCACTTACGCCGCAAACAAATTACTGAGAGACAACCCCGGTGAGGTTAACTAGTCACCGTGCACCGAGTTTACTTTTAAACTTGTCTGTACTACAATAGCCGCATGTTTTTTGAAATACGTTAATTTACAAAATAGTAAAGTGTTTATCTATTGTTTTGTTTTAACTATTTCTTGTTGAAACTAATAAACCCGGCAAAACTTTTGAAACAAACCTCGTTGGTATTGAAAGTGAAGTATTAGAAAAAGTCGACCCGTCTCACAAGTCTCTAGTTGTGAGACGGTGTTTAATAATAAAAATTGCATTGTGAATGCAAAAAAGTGAAAAAATCTAAATAATTTGAAATCTCATTTGGTAATATTAAAGCAGTCTGTAATTTCGCAGAAACAGTTTTAGGGTACTTGGAATTCTTTCCTCAAAGCTCTGATCTGACCAATCAATAATAATAAGCATTGTCAGCTTCACAAAGCACACTGCTGGGATTAGATCTCTCAAGAATCTCTACGACAATATCTCCAGCACTACTAGCATCCAACGTCTTCCCGCGATTAAACAAAATAAAAAATCATCCCTTGAAGTTTGCTCACGGATACAACCCTACTAAAATTTCACCCTTTCCGATAAACAAAAAATCTGTTTTTTGAGTCGCTATGTGTCCTTAAACATATTATGAAATATATGTGCTGCGCGCAAATGCGCACACTGTAGAACGCGCATGTAGCCCTCGCAATGGAATCCTCAGTCAAGTTTTTGCATGGTAGCGATTACCTACACTACACTACGTCTACACCGCTTCGCTCGTTTAGAAGGGATAACTTTAGCGTATGGCTTTGATGACAGCGAGAGGCGAGAGTCATTAATTAGTATTAAAAAAAACGCGAAGTACCTTTGAAATAACTGTACACCCCAGTAATTTATCTATATATTGTTCCTTCTTATAATTATTTTATGTTTAAATGTATGAGATACTTGTATTTTATTTTCATGCACCAAATAAATAATTTTCTTATTTCAAATTAACTAATTTAGGGAAACAGAAATACTAAAGTCTCGCTTTAATCATCGGTGCTAATCCTAACAGATTCTCATTTTTTTCAATATAATTAATGCGAGATAGCCAGTTAGTGGCGTATATTTTTGTTGGTACATCTTTTATTTATTTTCGAATGATTCTCAATTTTGAAGGTCACTCAAATTTTATCCTGAGCATTGTTGTTATGATATGTAATGCATGTAATTAACGCTAGTCAACGCGAGCAGAATAACATCATCGTCATCATCAGCCATTATAAGTCCCCACACTGCTGGGGCACTGGCCTTCCTTATAGGTGGATAATAAGGAGAATGGGCCATGCCCCATCATGCGGGCCCAATGCGGGTTGGTTTGAAATGCACGGAGACAATAAAATTTTGGTCACCCATCCCGTGCTCGATCATTGCGAAAGTTGCTTAACTTCAACGATCGTAGTCCGAGCGCGCTAAACACTGCGCCACGGGCTCATCTAGCAGAAGAATAATAAGCAGTTATTCCATGGTGAATATTTAGACTGGTTTTTCTATCGCCAGCAAGCTGCAGGTGTTGCACTTGGAATGGTCTTTCGGTATTCGTCCTAGAACGCTGTATTTTTTTTTCGACCGACCGTTTCCTATTGAAACAATCGCTCATCCCGCAACCTTCCGGACTACGTGGGAAGGAGGCAGTGAATCCTCATGGATACCATTACAGCCGGCTGTAATGGTCATGTCGGACTCTTACCGACTAAAAACTGCCTGAAAACAGCTGTTACCTGGACGGGTATTTCACCATATCTGTGGCGTCCACGTCCTTTGAGGGGCCGTGGCGCAGGGCGTCACCCACCTAGGCGAAGTGCGCACTGGAGATGACCAGCATCCAGAAGATGTGACTGGCCATATCTGAAATCAAAAAACAAAACGACCGATGCCCAAAGTGGGCGGGTCGGCAATGAAATGAGTGAAATGAAATGAATTTAAATGCGATAAAATAAAATAATATAAAATAAAATAAAATTAGATCGACTGACTCCCAGGAGGGATAATCGCCGATTGAGAGGACTGGGGTTGTTCTGAAGGGTCCTGTGAAACTACTGGGGTTGACCAGAAGGGTCCTGGGAGCTGAGAGCTTCAGCGGCTTCCTGAGCCTCCAGTAGGCGGGTCAGGTTGGCCGTGAGCTTGTCGGGCCGGTCATCCACGACCACCTACATACAGGTTATCTGTGTCCAGGACGGATTTGGGTTTGCGGGATAGCGGTTAGAGGATAGAACGCTGTATTCACGGCCTAAGCTTTAGTACCTTCCCCCACTTGACTGCCAGACGTTTTCCAAAACACCTCTCGCAATTGCCCTTCTACACAAAAGGTAAGGAGATAATAAACCTAAGACTTTATCCAGACAGTTCAACAGCAGGATCGTGTTTTCTATTGAATAAAACTTGAAAATATGGTACGTAGCGACGGAGAATAAATTTATAATAAGTTGGGATAATGCAAAAACATTTAACGGTCGTGCAATTTTCTCCAATCCTATTTCACTTGAACCTGATGCTCCTTTGTTATTATAATTCAGTTTTTAGATATGGCGCGAATGAACAATAGAAAAGCACAGCACTGAACATCCACTTGTTAAGGAATTTTCATTACTTATGTATGAAATTCGTAAACTGAGCAAACTAGAAATTTTCAGTTTCACTCTGTAGTTTTATATTGTGAAAATTCAAAAACCAAAGACTTCAGTGCACACATCATTTACATTTTCGTGCCCAAATAAACTACCAATTTATTTGTAGGTACTTCCATAATTTAGCGTATGAAATGTTTGGTAACCTAAGACTCGTTATCTTTCCATCTAAAGCGATCTCAATAAAACTGTCAAATGTTGTATACTTGATATGACAGATACGATATCTCCATTAAGTCTTACATCGTCGTCACGGCGCAAACGAACTCCAATAAAAAGTTAAAATAAAATAAAAGCTGCGTCACGAATTTGAACGTTCGCTTGTTTCGTACTGTTCCACCGGAGGCCGACGCAATCATAAATTAAAAGCCATCATATTTGTTTTTCGAACGAACAAGTAAATAAAAATTCCGATCGACGGAGCGTAACTCTGCTCGGAGCGTAATCAACAGTTTTATTCGGCTATTCCCCTGCCTTGATTTCGGGTTTCATCCTTGTCGGTGATCGAGCGCGTTCTCCTTTCGTATATCTTTTCGTATCGACGGTATTCGCTGATTATATCCCAATTTCCTTTGTATCACTTGTTTCTCCCGAAATATTTTTGTCAAATAAATCACTGCGTTATTAGTGACTGTTCGCTTCAGCTCTGGATTGTCAAAGTGGACGAGCAGCTAGTTAGAGAGAAGGTCAGTAATTAACAAGCGAGATCAACAAGCCGCTCGATGCTAATGGGGTCTTTCCACGTCAAAGGGCTAAAAGGCGTCGGAGCGCGTCTGTCCGAATAATGGGCCAAGTTGTAGTGCCCTTCCCATCGCCTCACTACCGCTACGCGCGACCTCATTCGACCCTCGTCAAATGCTCGATTAGCTTAACGTGTACACACTAATTATTTTTTTTACGATTTACTCATCACGACCCACAATCTCGGATTCTTCTAATTGACGTCGTTTACATTTCTAGCATGTCGCCCACGCACGCTAAAGTAATGAATTTGGATTTCCGTTTATGCATATCAATTGATTGTAGTGTTTTAACTTTTTAAACCCTTCCAACTCTTTAAACTTTCATGGGCATTAACACTGTAAATATTACGAAAAGCGAGATTTTTTCCATGTTTTGATTTGTTTTCGAGTCCCCGATATCAGTTACTCCATGATCATTGCGTGTGAAACTGCCCCGAAATATCGGGGACTCGACAACAATTCACGGCAATGTAGTATGGATATCTGTTTTCTTACGCTATGTAGCCAATGACACGAGCCCATTTCAAATTTTATGTGACATTGGGACACGACATTTGGGTCCATGAGTGTTATGAGATTATAATTAATGCGTTATGAGTGATACGGGACCGCTGCCGAACCGAGTTGCTCAGTTGTAATGGACCGTATTAAGATTAGAACTGACAGATCAATTATTATTGGGCAACCGGCAAAATGATAAACTTACGATTGAAATATTAATAAAATATAAACGTCGCGTTAATATTTTCCGGAACAAATTATTGCTTTTTTATTTGAAAACCTCATAATGAAAAGTGCAATAAAAATTAAAAGTTATGATACCGTAAATATAAAAGTACAGTACGAAATCTATTAAAACCCAAACATTTGTACAATGTAGGTAGAAGGTTTACGACGTTGCTCGTTTGGTTTTCTTTGTAATTTCGTTTGATAAATTTGTCAATAAAGTCAGAGAATAAAATTTTAGACCTAATTCTTTTTTTGTGAAAAGAGAATTTATTATGGTGCCCAAGAGGCTCGTAAAAAGGAACATCTAGTTATTGAGTGACAAATCGCCGGATTTAGTCGCAGCAAAACTCATAAAGACAAAGTAATGGTCGAATTATACAATGCAAGATACATTTCCTATGGTTAAGAATTCGGCTTAATTGCTTTTTGATAGCAGGCTAACTTTGTTTGAACTTTAAAAATGATATGTATTATTCAGAGCTTCAACATTGTTCCCGAGTGGCTCGAAAAAAATCTGACGTTCGACAAATTTAATGATTAATATTTCAATGTTTACACAGTAAATTACTGACTGTTTGAATAATTAGCAATCGAATGGATGTCCGAATTCAATTGCTTTGTTTGTCAATTCAATTGTTAATTTCTCATTCGAGTGTCGTGTCGTCATTTGTTATTCCAGTTTATCAATTTTAAACTTCATTAAAGCCATATCGTGCTGTTTTATTTGTTTAAACGGCTGTTGAATTAACCTTTTATTGGATAGTTAATATTTATGTTATGACTACAAATAAATTAATTTCAATGACTTAAAGATGGCTTTTGTTAGAAAGAACAAATTGTTTCATATTAATCGTTTCAGTTGAACGTTTGCTTCCTTTGTTGTTTCATTAACAGCAGGAATTCGCAAAATGTAGGTAGATATCTTTAATTGCGACCATTTGTGCTCACCGCCACGTAAAATTATTCAAATTAAGCTTAATTTAATGTTGTTCAAGAAACGAATTGCTGCGTATTTTTCTTTCAGTTCTATGTTATTGGCAATTTCTGACTTTGATTTAAGTAAATTGTTGGACGAAAATCTTTTAATATACTATGCGATTATTATAAGAATAGGACGGGTTGTTGACAAACTTCACTCTGAAAAGGTACAGTTCGCAAGAAAGTACAAAACAAAATGAAAATAGTTTTTTTTTATTTTGGCAGAACGTGGTTTGAGTATTGCCACTTTCAAAACGAAGTTTTTTTTTATTTTTTTAATCCTAAAACATAGCACAAACATTTGAATAAATGTTTGGACACATGTGTAGCACGGGTATTTGAGTATTTGTTCAAAGCTTTGATAAAATACTAGAGCATATTTCTACAGTACTTTGCAATGTCAGAAGGAAAAGTCTTTAATGTCTTTGTAGCAGTAGCAGTTCAGACCAGCGGGACGATGATTCTCAAATGAATGGAATAGAAGAGGTCAAAGTCAAAGTCAAAGTCAATAAATTTTTATTCATATAGATTAAATAAAATTAATGCTTATGAATCGTCCAACATTTTTTTACCTACCACCTGTTATGGACATCTTTTAACTGACAAGAAAAACAGGCGAAAAAAACTCATCAGCTTTAACAAAAGCTTTAACAGAATAGCAGGCAGGCAGGTGGAATAGCATTAGCAAGCATAATGTGTTTTGATTTACAATTGGCGGATTCACGAAAGGCGCCTCCCCAAGTGGCTTGATTGAATCGCTCCCCGTGATACCAATACCTGGCGCACCCTGGTAACAGCTAGATTCTGCCGAATCTAACTTCAATCAACGTGCATAATCTAGCTGGCCAATACTTTTACCATGATAGACCAATACAATTTTTCACTAGACCCCCAATTTACCAATTTTATTGTAAAGTTGATTATTAAATTATTTTCATAACTTGAATTCCTGTTTAATTTAAATATTAAACCAGTAAATAGAATCAACATTCAATTTATTCTGTGTTATTGAAGCATAGTATTAAAGTACCCCGCAGAACAATAAGTATGAAAAAATGGGTTCAGCAGTTAAATATCACAAAATTTTAATTTGATTGAGATTCAAATTACCTGATCATTTTCGTAAAAGCATACTTTCATGAGTCCTATACTTTTCGAAAAAATCAAGTTAATGATTTGTATTTATCTGCAAATTATTCATATATTTTGGTTTGCACGAACATCATTATTAATTTATCGTAAGCTATGACATGATCAGCCCCCTGATTCACGATTTAAATTTCTTTTTTGCACACCATACTGAAGTGAAGTGAAGTTAGTTTGACAGCACTTTGACAGCTTGACGTCACAACATGGCGGCGTCCCTATCCTATTCTTATAATAATCGCATAGTATCTAGCGAGCTTTCATTTTGGACCTGTACCTACTTGAAATAAAAAGCAATAACTAATAAGTTTTTATTTGAATGAATATAATAACCGCAAGTATCTAAGCGACTATCTAACAATAACTCTGATTCACCGCATCATCAACAGCCAACTCAAACCCTTTTATTTTAACAAAGATCAACCAAAACCAAAACTCGTTTAATTTTAAACACAGAACAACTAACAAAATAAACTCTTAATAATTCATCAGCGCTAACGAAACCGCAAAGGACTATTTCATTAATAATAATTGAAACACCCGCATAATTTGGAAACCGCAGTAGCGGTGGAGCACTAAGCAAAAATTTCACGCTAAGCCACAAAGCTGAATTGTTGAGGCGTTCTGACTGCCGGCAGTCTGAACTTGCGGGATGAACAAGTGGCCACCAAAGTTACATGCATAGCGCCCAGCCTGCATTGCATACATGGCTGATACGAATATGGAACTGGAAGAGATATATTCATAAAAACTTTTTGCACCAGAAACCTGGCTAAAGCTTTTGACTCTGTACCTACTTCTCGAGAACTTTAAATAAAAATAAATAAAAATAAAAATCATTTATTTCCATTAACAAAATAACACATTAGAAACAATGGGTTGGAGCTTCCCTTTAAGCTTTAAGGCCTGCGTTAAGAAGCCCCGCTCCTCCTTAATGATTCCAAAATTTTTACAAATTATTTACAACTATAATTTTAGGACTATAAAAATGGTGATAAATCAAGATTCAGAAGATCAAGAAGACTCGATAAGATTGGTTTAGGTAAGGTCTGCCTGTAGTGTATGTGTATGTGTGTGTGTGGTGTGTATGTGTGTGAGTGAGTGAGTGTGTAAGTTAGCTTGAGTGTATGCTCGTTTTTTAATATAATTAATACTATTTTCATTTTTATAATCTATTTATTAAGTTTATGATATGAATAAGAGGAGTGATTCCGTCTCTTCCCACGTTTTGGTTTGTAGCCATTTGATTACTAGTTTTTTAGTTTCATTGTGTGGTTTGTTATAAATGTGTAGTTCTCTGTTTGTGATATTATAAAGGTGAGCAGATTGAGTGGTGTATTGTGTTTGTGCAAATTTCGTCCTAACTCTCGGAGTGAGTGCTACTATATCTTTTCTTCTCCTATTTTTTATATTCGGCTTGTATGGCAGTGTTTTGTGGCATTTTAGAATGCTTTGTAAGATATATAACTTTCTTACTGAAAGGAGATTATTTAATTGGTAAAGGCTTTCCGTTGGGAAACGCATTTTTTTGAAAAGCATTACCTTTAGCAAATATCTTTGAGCTCGTTCTAAATCCAGAAATTTGGTTTTACCAGCACCTCCCCAGACAGTAATGCAATATGTTAAGACAGACTGTACTAGAGTTATATAAATGGTATTCAACAGACTATTTGGTGATGCGCTGCCTTTTCCAGTATCTCGTGGAATCACATGCCGTAAGGTTTTAAAGATCCACACTAGTTTCCTTATTTTATTATTCATATATTCCAGATGTGGATGCCACGATAATCGACTATCCATCACAACTCCCAAATATTTTATTTGATCGACTCTTTCAATAATTCTGCAATTGCAGTTGTTGTAGTTGTTTGAATCTTCACAGTAATGTATTTTGATATCAAAAAGGTCGATTGGTTGGGCTCTATTGTATATACCAAAGGAAACAAACTTAGTTTTTTGGATGTTAAGTGTGAGAAGGTTTGATTTTAGCCACTCAGCGATTTGACTCAGTCCTTGTTCAGTATGTATTTTTAACTTTGATTGATTTATTTGTACTTGCGACACTAAAATGGTCTCAGGTAACCAAGTGCGCTAAATTTGATATATATGATGGCAATTAATATGAACTGCTACCTACCTTAATTTTTGCTGTGGAGTACTGAGCAAAAATTTCACGCTGAACCACAAAGTTGATTGTTGAGGCATGCTCACTGCCGGCAGTCTGAACTTGCGGGATGAACAGTGGCCACCAAAGTAACATGCATAGCGTCCAGCATTGTACATATTATGTCTGATACGAATATGGAACTAGCTCTTCGACGCCCGACCGGCCGAATGGGGCCAAATTGAAATGCTTTACTATAGGTATAATTTTATTCTTTCCTTGGGCTAGAAGAGACATATGGCAAGGATTTTATTGGACAAGCAACCTGGCTAAAACTTTTGTCTCTATACTACTCGGTATGAAGTATTTGCGGACACGAGTTGCAAATTTTAATTTTTTTCATCCAAAGTGGGAAAATGGGTATCCCCCCTCCCTCTAACTTTATAATAAAAGAGGGAAAATCTAAAATAAATATATTATGCTGTAGACCTCACTAAACACTTACAACGAGATTAACAAATTAGTTCGAATGAGATATAGTCAGCAGTTTTTGAGATATAACACATTTTCATAAACCGCAAATATAACTTTGTCCTTTATACAAACACTATGAAAAACAAAGTTATTTTTTGCTGGCGAAAAATGGTTGTGGTATTTTGGCTAGGTGTATGTAATCGGTAGGTACGTTAAGTGTTCAAGTTCATGGACAAGTTCGACTCGCACTTGGCCGATTTTTACTCTTTCACTTCTTTCATTGTTTTGTTTTTTTTATAGTATAGGAAAGTAAACACAATTAACACAGTAATTTGGAACTAGACCATTTAGAAGCATACCACAATAAAGTCTCAAAACCAATCATCCACAACTAATCATCATTAAAATATAATGGCTATGTTACCTACTCAGGGCAGCAAGCAATCAATCGTGAATTTTAAGCGGTAAAGTACTTCAGCTTTCTTTGATGTTGGTAGGAAACGACTTTGTTTAATGGCCTACACATAGAAAAGAGTAGACTAGAATTTTATTGCGTTTCGTGGTATAGCAGAACAAAACAATAATTATTATTAACCTATTTATTTTTACTATGTGCCTTGAAATATGTTTACTATAAAATTTTTATGTCTACACAATACGCAATATTGTGCCTCTTCTAGCTATTCTTATCACACGTCTGTAGCCTGTGGGTGATATTCAGAATACTTCCCCTTAGCTAACCACGCTTTATATTATGTAGTAATCGCCAATTTTAATTCCCAACTCGTACACGGAATGTAAGAATCCGCCGTTAAATTTTACACACAAGCAATATAAACAGCAACTTTTGCCATTTGGCTCTTGTGTTGGCGTACTTTTTGATGTTTCGCCGAGAGTTTGCTGATCGTTAATGAAATGCAGGGTTATATTATAGACAGGGTTGGCAACTTTTCATTAAATAAATAAATAATGGAAAAATTTCTTACAATCACACCTAATTGTCTAGCTCATAATTGTTTTCATTATGAAACTGTGTTATGGAAACTAGTTAACGGATAAATATATACATATATACTTTTTATACATACTTAGTATACACAGAAACCACCCAGACCAAGGTAAATAGATTTGTTTTGTTTGGGAATCGAACCAGACCTCTGTTATGTTTTTAGGTCATAAGGGTCTGGGTCTTGAAGCAACATGTTGAATCAATATAATATATGGTTGAACTAGAACACGGGCCGCTGAATTGCGGCAGATAAATAAAGAAAACAAACTAAATAAAACTCAATTTAAGAAGTGGGTATGTGTGATAAATTGATAATAAACGGTACGTGACGTACTTGGCATGATCATTCATAATGTTTTGTTTTACTGAATTTAGTATGTAGCATGTAAGTAAATAAGGTTCTTAGTAATTTCAGTGATTGAAAGGTGGTATGGCATTTCAAAACACTATAGTTGGTAAAAACTTTGTATCAATTCCATTAAAATATTTTTTGTATAAGTAGGTTCTTTATAATATTTTTAAAATTATTTTGTCTAAAGTGCAATATCTGAAGACACGAGATTTAATGAATATATCATTCATATTAAAAGTACAATAAGATTTTGATAGAAGAATATGAAACACATTAAAAGCCCTTTGTAGAATATGTGAAAGTAAAATATTTTATTAAGTAAGTACCAACATTTTTGAAATAACTGAATCGAAAAATATTTTTCCACAATATTGTAAAAATAATATATTGAAAACTGCTACAGAAACTATTGAATTGTAAAATGAAAACTATCTTTCGCACTCGATAAATGTTAACAATGTACCTAGGATATGATATGGGGCTTGCACATTGGGGTGGAAAATCAAAGCTGTATACAGCTTTCCTATAGGAAATGTAAACTCTATTTGGATCCAGGTAAAGCTGTATAGAAGATGTAAAATTTAGATGATTTAGTGTTAAGAAAGTCTTATTATCATTTGTTTATTTATTGAAAATCCGCTTGCTGGCTTACAGTTTCAGTTACAACAAGTCGTCTGGAATAAATTACTTTATTCAAAAGCTACTTATTGAGTTTCCACTTTATTAAAATTTGGTAAACAGTAATCGCAATGGTAATTATGCCCCGGTCAATAGTTACCGTAAAAAACTATTTACACAATAAGTAGTTTTAAAGTAAGAAAAAAATTTACAAATTATCTATGTCCTCATCAATAAGGCCCAAACAAAAATCGTATGAAAAAGTGCAACGGAAGAGAGACTAAAGGGATGAATGCGATTCAGTTTAAGTCAATAAATAATAAATAAATAAAATAAAAATGACTTTATATAACTAAATATAACTTGTTAAAGACATTTGTCTAGACCTCGTACTCTACCAAGTTATTACCAAGGTAGAAATTTACCGTCTTTTCTAGTTAATATTTACTTCTTCGTTCCTCACGGAATAGTATCGCCTGAACACACAGCGACGGCAACAGCATTACCGTTAAGTGTCACACTGACGCAAGCTCAGGTGGCTGAAATGTCAGCTCTTTCCTTGACCCAACAGTAATCTACTTATTAAATCTAAGTTTGTTAAGTGTCATGCTAGTTTTGGCCAGTTATGTTCTTGTAGCATGTCATGTACATGTCCAACGTAGAGTTGAGTAAAGATAATATGTTTTGTAATCGGGAGAACTTATTCTAATTTAATTATAGTTGGAAAACCTTTATTGGCGACCGATGTCTTGATTGTAGATAATAAATCTATTAAAATAAGTTGAGCAAAGCCTGACATTTACCTGTTTTAAACAGGGGGTGTTTGAAAAAAGTCTTGCAATAACTGATTTATTGTTATAACAACACCTATTACTCTTACAAAGTGTAAAAAAAACTATGTTTGTCATACACATAGTTTTTTACACATTGTTAAAAACTATGTATATATATATAGACAGGTTAAGACGTCTGAAACTGATTAGAAGAGTAACTTTAATACCATTGCTGCAGAGTACCTACCTACCTAAGTTCTATTTAAAATAAATATTTAGTTTAAAAAACTATAAAAACACACTTTTATAGGAACAGACTAAAAGTACAAAATAACCGTCTATAGTAACTGAAATTAAAAAGCGTGGTGCGCGTTGTCAATATTAAGTACTTGAATGCATGTTTTGCAAAGGGCGCACCACGCTTTTTAATTTCAGTTACTGAATAGACGGTTATTTTGTACTTTTAGTCTGTTCCTATAAAAGTGTGTTTTTATAGTTTTTTAAACTAAATATTTATTTTTTACTTTTTAGTTTAACAAATGGCAAGCTTTAGATGGGGATGGTAATCGATTTCACAGTCCATTCATGTGTCTGCCCATCCCATAAACATTATAACTCAAAGGCGTGATTGTATGTATTTAGTTTTACAAATTCAAGTGGAGTCTATTAGTTACCAGATGCGCGAGCCGAACCCTTACTTCCCTGCTCCATCATCAGACCCTCACCACCAAGTGTAGCGAATAGGTCTCATCAGAACGAAACAAATGAGCCCAAACTCAAGGGGTTTCCTAGTGGTCATTAAGGAGTGCCACTGTCTTCCTCCCTGCTCCATCATCCGACCCTCACCACCAAGTGAAGCGAAAAGGTCTCATCAGAACGAAACAAATGAGCACAAACTCGGGGGTTTCCTAGTGGTAATTAAGGAGTGCCACTGACTTCTTCCCTGCTCCATCATCAAACCCTCACCATTAAGTGTAGCGAATAGGTCTCATCAGAACGAAACAAATGAGCCCAAACTCGAGGGGTTTCCTAGTGGTCTTAAGGAGTGCGACTGACTTCCTCCCTGCTCCATCATCCGACCCTTACCACCAAGTGTAGCGAATAGGTCTCATCAGAACGAAACAAATGAGCCCATCTCGAGGTGTTTCCTAGTGGTCATTAAGGAGTGCCACTGACCTCCTCCTTCCTCCATCATCAGACCCTCACCACCAAGTGTAGCGAATAGGTCACATCAGAACGAAACAAATGAGCCAGAACTCGAAGGGTTTCCTATTGGCCATTAAGGAGTGCCACTGGCTTCCTCCCAGCTTCATCATCAGACCCTCGCCACCAAGTGTAGCGAATAGGTCTCGTCTGAACAAAACAAATGAGCCCAAACTCGAGGAGTTTTCTAGACGTCATTAAGGAGTTTCACTGGGTCCTCCCAGCTCCATCATCAGACCCTCACCATTAAATGTAGCGAATAGGTCTCATCAGAACAAAACAAATGAGCCTAAACTCGAGGGGTTTCCTAGCAGCCATTGAAGAGTTCTATTGCCCACCTCTTGACTCCATCATCAGATCAGCTCGATGGTAGCAAATTATTGTATTGTCATCGGATTCATATAGACTTGCAAAGTTTCAAATCAAAACGACAATTAAAAGTAGGTTAAAATTTAATTCCAAGATTTTCTTACATTGTGACTTAGTTACAAGTGAAGCTAATAAAAGTGTGGTAAAAACCAGGGGCCTTACTATGAGCTGTTAGGTTATAGCAATTTTATAGTAAATTTGTGAAGAAATGGCGCTATACGCAGTGTATACTCGTAGCTCGGTCTTTTAATATTGTGATAACGGGCGGTAATATAGAGCCAGTAATCTAATTTATAATTTACTTTATTGCCATAACTATTAACTTTTTGTGATAATGAAAACAGAAAATAGACAACATATAGTTCCTTTATTTAATCTCAGAAATATCCTCTCGGAAGGGAAACAAAGGTGGTATTAGGAAAACACACCGCGAGTAAAGAGCTGGGTGCCTACCATCAACTCTTATTGCGGTTTTGTTTAGGAACCTAAACTGATCTGCTTCGCTTATTCGTACCACGACAGCTTAATATCAATGACAGCGATTCAGTGATCATTCAATGACATTTCACAGCCGCTGAGCTGTCATCAACTCTTATTTGACTTATAACTCGGCCAAGTTAACATGACACCTGCAGGTTATACCCGTCCCTTTCACTCTCCGGGCATGACAGAATCGAGTGAAAGAGACGGGTAGAAGAAATAAGGACACAAATCGTTCGGTCATTCACATTTAGCGATTCATTTGCGATCCAGTTTTTAAAAGGTCAGAGTATGAAAGAAAGCAATTCATTTTAGGAACCTATTCTACATCGCGTTATTTTTGAATCGCTGTCTTAAAGTTGATGGTAGGCACCCTGATTCCGTATAATGCAACTGAACACGGGACGGGTTAGTTTGTGCTTTGCGCCCCGGTGCACAAATTGGTGGTTCTCCTTTATAGTTTTAGCCGCAGTTGGTTTGGTCATAGTGCAAAGTACGTGCCATCTTTGTTTTTCATTAATCCTAGTATCCTACTAATATTATAAATGTGAAAGTTTAGATGTTTGGATGTTTGTTACTCAATCACGCCAAAACGACTGAACGGATTTGGCTGAAATTTGGGACACAGATACTTTGAAGCCTGGAGAGGAACATAACATAGGCTTAAACATATACTTTTTATTCCGGAAAAATATCAGATTCCCGCGGGATAATGTCGTGTAGTCCTTATTTATAAAAGCTAAACACATTATTTTATATAATAATAAATAATAAATAACTTATTACATTCACACCAATTATCAAAGCCCATTTTAATTTCACTAAGAAACTGTATCATGGAAAACTTGATAACGGATAAATATATACTTAAATACTTTTCGTTTGCAAATACATACTTAATATACATAGTACACACCCAGACCAAGACAAATAGACATGTTCATGCACACAAATATTTGTCTTGTTCGGGAATCGAACCCGAGACCACTGGCGCAGAAGGTGGGTAGCCTACCCCTGCGCCAAATTGGTAGTCAAACCTACCTTTATATTCTTAAAAAGAAATCGTGTGAGAAATGCTTTTATCTTTTTAGTGTTATAAAATCTACTCTCGTCATCATCTACTACCGTAGAGTGCCTCAGTATTTGGCCAGCGGGGTATTTGTGACCACCGGGCTTATATCGTTAAATGGTGCATTGTTGCAAGTGCAAGCGAACGCGACGAAAGGAAGCCCTGCCCGGAGTGTATGAGTACGCCGTACCGAGCGTAGAATTGGCAGTTGCAATACTTTGTTACGCGACTGTCTCTGAAAATTTGTTCTATTTAAGGTGAGAACTATGAGGAAGCATAGTGTGTGAGTGATTTTGTAAAGTCTCGAGGAATTAAAAGTTAAGTTTTAATCCAAATTTAAACGTTTTTTCGTTAACAGTTTCGAATTATAATCGACGAGTTTAGTATTTATATCTGCAGTTATAGTATAGACACCTGACCTATCAGAGTGCATTTGTCACAACCACATACCTCCTTCATCGACATCATCATCAGCCTATTCTCATCTACTGCTGGTTATGTCTAGCAGAGGACTATACTCTCACTCACCTAGTGTTGCCGAACTATCGATAGATTTACTATCGATAGTTATGATCGAAAAATGCCACACTTCGCTAGGCCTATCGATAGTACCGATCTCGTTAGTACAATACTATCGGTAAGCAGCAATACTATCTATAGTATCGCTAATATTGCTATCTAATATTGCATTAACTATCGATACTATCGATAGTATTATACCCGAAAACTACGAAATCTATCGATATTATCGATAGTTTTGTACAATCAATAATGACCTTTAATTCAATAGTATCGGTAAGCAGCAATAATATCCATAGTATTGCTATATTGCATAAACTATCGATACTATCGATAGTTTATTCGCCGTCAGGGATCGATAAGTACTATCGATAGTATTGTTGTTTACAGTTAGTATTGCACTAAAAGAGAGAGCCATACTATCGAAAACTATCGATACTATTGTTTTTGCTTAAACTATCGATAGACTATCGAAATGCTATCGATAGTGGACAATCGAGCGGCAACACTGCTCTCATCCAGCTCTTGCCAGCCACCTTGCGAAGATCGTCATTCCACCTAGTCTGAGGGCATCGTACACTACGTTCAAAGATCTTGAACCTGAACCTGAAACCTTTTACAATCCAACGATTGTTGTAACAATTGAGAAACGAGTCTATTTATTCGAACTGTTTCAGTTCGTATTGCTATCTAATATTGCATAAACTATCGATCCGTCAGGGATCGATACTATCGATAGTATTGTTGTTTACAAATAGTATTGCACTAAAAGAGCGACCGAAACTATTGAAAACTATCGATACTATTGTTTTTGCTTCAACTATCTATAGACTATCGAAATGCTATCGATAGTACATAGATAGACTATCGAGCGGAAACACTACTCTCATCCAGCTCTTACCAGCCACCTTGCGAAGATCGTTACTGCACCTAGTCTGAGGACATCGTACACTACGTTCAAAAGATCTTGAACTTGAACCTGAAACCTTTTACAATCCAACGATTGTTGTAACAATTGAGAAACGTGTCTAATTATTCGAACTATTTCAGTTCAATAAAAGGCATTGTTAAGGAAAGCCAAGTAAACATTACATATGAACAAAACTCCATACAATACCTTCACATGTTTACTTATAAAGTGACACAAACGGTTTGCGGTTTATTATACGTCGTTTAATGAGGGGACTCGTACAATCATTTAATGGATTAAGATTCATTATTGTTTGCAACGAAAATAAAATACTACAAAGAGACCGCAACAAAGGCTACAGAAACCTTTTGGCTTAAGCTACTGGGGCTTGGGACTAAGTTCTTGGTCCGTAGAAACTCTATGAGCGAACCAACATAATAGAGTAAGGGCTCCACTTAAAGTTATTAAAACACAATAGAGTGGCGACGCTGAGCTATCAGCCTAATTGAAAACTGCATTGTAGCAGCAAGCTCGGCTGTGGGCAAATATTGTAGGAAACGTCGCGCCATGCCATACGGCGGATGCTGGCAAAGCTAGGTTAAGAATCATGAAACGCTTTAGTGAGCCCTTTTAAGCTATCCATATCCATACTTATATTTTAAATGTGTAAGTGTGTTTATTTGTCCGTCTTTTACGTCAAAAAAGAGCCACGGATCAGCGTGATTTTTGGTATGGGGATAGTATGGGGACTGGAGAGTGACATAGATTACTTTTTATCCTGGAAAAATATCACAATTCCGCGGGATTGTATGGAAATTCTTTTAACCGCCTCTGTGGTCTAGTGGTTTACACCACCGATTTCAGACTAAGAGGTCCCGGGTTCGATTCCCAGTGGGGGTACATATTGTATTCGGTTTGGTTGGTGGTAGGACTTGTTCTTAGTCCGCCTGGCTAGCTACCACCATCTTATCTAAGTCTGACGCCATAACAATGATGTTTTCAGCATTATTGTGTTCCGGCAGTTAGAGGCCGGGCCGTTCCGGGAAAAAAAACTGATTTGCTAATATAACTGACATTAATTCAAACAAAGACAAAATGTTATTTAGAGATAAAAAGGTTGTTGATTTTGTTGATTTATTCGAATGGTCAAAAATTAACTAAACTATTTAAATTTTAAGCTTACTACAATTATTATTTATCGATACTTAAAAGATTTTCTTTTAATATATTAGTCACTTTTCATATTTTTCTGATAAAATACCGTAATTCATCTCCAGTACCTAAATTTCAAGAGCAGTGAAGTATGAAATAAAACAGCTCGCTTAAACTGAGGCCCAACCATCAGCTGACATCACAATAAAAGTAATATTGATTAAAGGACGGAGCTACACTGTGTATATACTGACGCTATAGCGTCATCCCACTTACAATATTACTCTAACAGTTCGTAGTGAGGCCCTTACCATAATATAACACATCATAATTATGCGTCAGCTTCACTCTTATCGCTGAAAGCCAAAGTTAGCGCAATAAAATGTTGTAAGGCTTTCCGGCTCTTGTTGAAACTCTCGTGCTGAAGTGACTTACGAACGCCTTTGTAATAGTTGCTTTGGTACTTCAAGTGTTCACCAGTTAAAATCTTGCATTGTATAATAATACGAGTAATTATGTTTATTGGCATAAAACAAGTAGGTACACAGTTTTCAATACCCTTAAGCTAAGAAAGAAACAAAAGCCATTGAAATAGATTGATGAACTGTTGTTCGTGGTCTTCTTCTTCTTCGTGTCGATGATTTCACAATATTATATTTGTTTGGCCCAGTATCTGGCAACCCGGACTGCCTCATCGGTTGCCGTCATCAGGTTGCACTGCAGGTGGAGGGGCATAGGGGGCATTCCAACAGGTGGGACATCGCCTGCAATGGCTCCCCACATTCGCACTCCGAGCTAATCAGATACCCCCATTTTTGCAGGATGTACTTGCACTGGCCCACTCTGGTACGCAGGTTCGTGGTAGGATAGCCTGTGTTAGAGTTCGCGCCACATAACTTGGCATTTGTCAGAAGGCGCTGATCGTCGTGGTGAATAACATGTAGATTTTGACTACATAATATGTAACTAGTTACAAGTTAAAATCTTCTAATATACATATAAAAATCTCGTGTCACTGTGTTTGTTTGTTATCGAACTCCTCCAAAACGGCGTGACCGATTTTTATGAAATTTTTGTGTATATTTGGTAGGTCTGAGAATAGGTATATATCGTATAGCAATCGTATAGGCTATTTTTGATCCCGAAATTTCATGAGAGCAAAGTTTCGAGACGCAGCCAATAGTCAAATAATTTGTACTTTATAAAACGTGTTAATGAATATGCGCAAAACCTCTTAGGTGGAGATTGTGCTCATGAATTTGAACAACTCTTACTACGGGGCCAACTCTGCAACTCATCAAAAAAAAAACAGCTGTTTCATACAAATTGTCAATATCTACTCGACCAAAATGTATGGAACAGCTGATTTTCTTTCATATATCACGAAATATCATGATATTTCGCGATATATTGACATGACAAACTACCACTATTCGCCGGCACTTGGCCCGCACAGTGAAAGGTCGTGGGGTTGGGTTCGAGTCCCATCGGAGCTATGTGAGAATGGTCGATTTGTTAATACTTACTTCATTTTAATATTAAAAATTGCATTGTGAAGGCAATAAAGTAAAAATAAAATGATTTTTCTTTTTTCATTGAAATTCCGGTATTTCGGCTAGATATAGGCAATCGTACGTTAAGTGAGTACGGAACCCTTCACGGGCGAGTCCACCTCGCACTTGGCCGATTTTTATATATTATACCCGATATGATAGATATTCATACCGATATTTCATTGTTTCAGTTCGCAACGGCTACTCGTGCGTTCCAGTAGCCCTATCCGAGGATCTGGACATCAGGCTCGGGACTTCAGTTACAGAGATCAGCTACGGAGGACCTGGGGTCACTGTGAAGGCAGTCAACCCAAGAGCGCCAGGGGTACCACAGACGTTTAAAGGTAGGGTATTGCCTCTTACTGTCTAAGCCTGAGCGAAATCTTCAAATCGACCATTTTAATTTATTATCCAGTAGACCTATCAGAGGATATGAACAGTCACGAACAAGAATATGTACACAACGTAGAACCAGCATAGGACCATGTCATATTATTATTACAATATTGAATGACTTCTGTGGCTCAGATTGTTGCGGAACGCGTCACTGTGGCAAAGTTCATATTACTGCTCGTGACTGAACATCTGGCTTGAGGCATTTTGTAATGGAGATCAGCTATGGAAGACCTGGGTGCCTACCATCAACTTTAAGACAGCGATTCAAAAATAGCGCGATGCAGAATAGGTTCCTAAAATGCATTGCTGTCTTGAACCTGAATGAATTGAATTGAAAATGAATTGCTAAATGTGAATGACCGAACGATTTGTGTCCTTTTTCTTCTACCCCTCTCTTTCTCTCGATTATGTCATGCCCGGAGAGTGAGATGGACGGGTATAACCTGTAGGTGTCATGTTAAATCGACCGGGTTATAAGTCAAATAAGAGTTCCTGACAGCTTAGCGGCTGTGAAATGTCATTGAATGATCACTGAATCGCTGTCATTGATATTAAGCTGTCGTGGTACGAATAAGCGAAGCAGATCAGTTTAGGTCCTAAACAAAACCGCAATAAGAGTTGATGGTAAGCACCCTGGGCTCACAGTGATGGCTGTCAGTCAACCCTAGTGCGCCAGACGTTCAAAGGTACTGCCATTTACTGACTGACGCCCAAATACTCGAACGCTACTCAACTTTAGGAGCGTCGCAAACATCGCCCTGTCTCATTAAATGTCAAAGGTATGAAAAAGATGACATGATGGTTAAGACGCATCGAAAGCGTAAGATAGCCAGTAGGTACCTCAGTGATAAAGGATTCCGGGAGTAGTGCGCTTCCACCTCAATACTCAATACTCAATCATTTTATTGCATACCACAATGTAAATTAAGATGGTGAACATAAAAAAAAGATCATTATGGACCCTGGCGGGCACGCAATAGGGTGTTAGAAGAGAGGAGGCGTTTCATTGAAAGTAAAGTTAACATACAAATAAGAATAAATAATATATATTAAAAAAAACAATAATAATAAAATAATTGTAGTAAAAGTAAATTTGGTTGGGAGATTAAAATTAAATTATGTTACATTTTAATTAATAATGTCATGGGTGTATTCATTTAAACTGTAATTAATAAATTATCTTTTGTTTTATATATTAATGATGTCATTGAAGTATTCATTTAAATTGTAATAGCATTTATTTATTAGAAATTTTTTTAATTGATTAGTAAACAAAGAAAATTTATTTTCATTAATTATTAAGGGAGGTAATTTATTATATATTTTAATAGATGAATGTAATGTACTATTAGATGTTAGTTTTAATCTGGAACTTGGCAACATTAATTTATTTTTGTATCGTGATGGATATTTAGATGGAATATCTTGTCGTTTTGTGTAAAATTCCCTATGTTTGCGTACAAATTTGCAAGCTTCGTAAATATACAAACACGGCAGGGGTAGTATTGAATATTTTTTAAAATACGGTTTGCAGCTTTCAGGTTCTTCGATGTTGGCTATAATGCGGATTAATTTCTTTTGCATGGTGAGTAGCACCGCCGCGTCCGTACTGTTGCCCCACAGCACCACTCCGTAACTCAACCAAGCGTGCGCGTAAGCGTTATAGGTAACTATGGCCGTTTCTATATCGGTGGTCTTTTTTACTACGCGCATCGCGTAGGAAAAGCTCGACAATTTCGATTTATTTTTTTGTATATGGGCTTTCCAGTTAATATGTCTATCTATAGTTATACCTAATAGTGAGAATTCCTCAACACATTCTAGTTTTGTACCGTTATAATTATAATTTATATTTAATGCTGCTTTTTGATGGGGATGAAATGTCATAATTTTAGTTTTGGTAAAGTTAATATTTAAATTGTGGTCGTTTAGCCAGTCTGATGTTTTAACAAGTAAGCGATTTATATTTTCGTTTATATTATTATTGTTAGTACATGACGTAAGTAGGGAGATGTCATCAGCAAATAAAATGCAGGTCTCCTCTATGGTTTTTGGCAGGTCGTTAATGTATACTAAAAATAAAAGACAACCGACGGCGCAGCCCTGCGGTATCGAAGCGTTTACAATTTTACAATCGGAGCGTACCCTGGTGATACTTCCAGTATCATTATCGAAATATTCTATTTCCACGAACTGGCGCCTGTCCTTTAGATATGACATAGCAAACCATTTATGAGCAGATCCGCGAATCCCTATACTGTACAGTTTATTAAGCAAGATATTGTGTTGTACCCTGTCATATGCTTTGGTCATATCCAACAGCATTCCTACCCCGTATTTTTTATTGTTTATTAATGTTATTATTTCTTGAATGTATTTGTATACGGCTAGAATTGTAGAGCGATTTTTCCGAAAACCATTTTGTGAATCATCAAAAATTTGGTATTTTTCACAGAATTTTACAACTCGATCAAACATTGCCTTTTCTAAAATTTTTGATGCTGTTGGCGAAATAGCGATAGGTCTATAATTATTGGGATCGGTTTTGTCATTTTTCTTGTATATCGGTTTTATCAGGGAATTTTTTAATAAATCGGGAAGACACCTTCATTGAATGATTGGTTTATCAACACCTACAGCCTTATCACCACTTAATATAGGTGTGATGAAGGCTAAGTGCTACTCCGTTGTGTATAAATAAAAAAAGTTGCTTTCGAGTATTCGGGCGTGAGCCTGATCGAAATAAATTTTGTTCTTGCAGCTGTCGAAATGATCTTACGGCACGAGTAGCCCTATTAGAAGGTCTGGATATCAGGCTCGGACTTTGGTAACAGAGATTAGCTACTGAGGAACTGCACGAGTAGCATGACAAACTCGAGATGAGTTTTGTCTACCTCGAAAGTCTATAATTGACAGCTCGAACAATAGGTTTGTCTACGATGAAATTTTTGAATCATTTTTGACGATTCGATATAGACAAAACCTTTCTCGAGTTCATCTTGCTACCCGTGCTGGGGTCAATGTGAAGGTTGTGAACCCTCGGGTGCCAGGGGTACCGCAGACATTCAAAGGTATTGCCATTTACCGACTGTCTGAGGCTAAACGAAATTGTCATTGTACAAATAAACTTTAGATAAGGTTATCATAATTGTCACATTTTTACATTTTTTTATTTACATAGGCATATTTTGGCTGAAGTATAGTGCTACAAACTTATCTGACCCGGTGGTCATTTATGGCAGTAAAAAAACACATACTGCTGACAGCCAACTGTCCATTTAAAAATATACTGCTGACAGCCGATAGTCCATTTTAAAAAACATACTGCTGACAGACGACAGTCCATTTTAAAACATACTGCTGACAGCCGACAGTCCATTTTAAAAACATACTGCGGACAGCCGACAGTCCATTTTGAAAGCTAATTTTGTATTGCGAGTTGCGAGTGACTTCTCCACCACCGCTGCTGTCACTGGGTCAGATATGTTTTTGGCAGTTTGTAGATATTTAAATAAATTTTCTAAAATATCATAGAATAAGTGGCAAATACATTTAATTATGAGTTTAAAAATTTACTTCTGCTCATGAGAAAGTTCGCAAAACTTGCTGTTAAATCAATCAAAATGTAATCATGAAGATAAATCATTTATGAAATATAAAATAAACGTTGAATTTTGATCGAGCTATTTTCTAAACTACTGAGTGAGTGCCTAACATCAATCTTTTATGGTTATCACCACTTTTCATGACAGTTTGCGATCACATTAAACTTTGCTTAGCCAGAATAATTCATACCGAACGTGTCTCTAAACTCGTTATAAGCATCAATCAATACGTGTGAAACAGTTGATAAAAGTCGAGGAGTACTTATTGATTTTCGCCGGAGGCAGACACCCATATTGCTTTAACGTTCCCATTTTTTCGTCCCAAATAGAAAAATCAGATTCATGTGGCCGTAATATTGAGGAAGTGGCGTTCGGATAAAAAAGTAAACAAAGCACCATAATGGGGCGTTATGAGAAAAATCCACAACGCCGTTGGCTCCTTGTCATTTCTTTGTCGCGGAATGATTTGCAATTCTAACGCGTTAATTTCACTTTGATGAGGCCGTGGCGTAAAAATACGGTCGGGTCTGTGTTGACCCGGTGTTCGCTTCGCCCCGCGCCTGGGGCTATGCGGCATTAGCATACAAGGCAGCCTATTGTGGCTGGAAGTTGGACTTTGAAAGCCGGTCCTAGTCGGCTATCTGCGACTCCGTAAGTACACACATTTTCTAGATAACGTGCGATGCGATGTTAATTGCAGTCTCCGTGCCAGGAAGTGTAAGGAGATTAAGCTCTATTGATCGCATACCGCACTGTGATGGAAATGGCGTATGGGTACGTTAGTAATATTATAGTATTCTTTGGTATGGGTTTAGTCAATATCGGAAACTTAATAGCTAATAATTGAGAAGATTTAAGATACAATTTAAAATCAATCCCCACATTTGGAAATTTATGAAATAAAATAAAAATACAATGTCCAATGTTCTTCAATACTTAAAATGATACACGGCAAAAATCTGAAATCTAATAAAAATAATGTCTCATTGAACATTCTAGGTCACTCAGCGGTCGAGTCAGAAATGCGAAAATCGTAGGAGACTATTTAACTGATTATCACAAAAAGAGTGGAAATAGCTGTTAGGGCGGAATAGCCTTTATTACCAGCACACACTATTTGATGTTCACCCGATCATCACTTCAGGCTTGGGCTGCCTGTCCAGCAAAGCGGAGCGGAATTGCAGAGTTATGAGCGAGTTTAAAATCAACCAATAGAATTACATAAAGTCTATGTTCCTCTTCACTGGACAGTATTTTATGCAATTCAATAGGTGGCTTCTTCAATCGCCTACCGCCCATCGCCGTCTGCTTTGGTGGGCAAGCAGCCTAAGCCTACTTCACATCTTTACCACTGCTAGCTTCGTAGCGAAACCAATGGTTGCATTCTTCACAGAAAAGTAAGTGACTCAACCCTTGATTGGTTGATATGATTATCATGTTTCCAGTCTTGACTCTAGCACTAAAAATCTTGGAGAGTTTGGTATTGTCATTTTTGAACTTCGATGCTATGAAAATATTTTAAATACTCAGCACTGAAATAAAATATTAGAGTCTGTGTACACTGCCTTTTTTGCGGCGAGTTCCTGTCGAAGAACCTATGCACACTGCCTTTGTGGTGGTGCTAAACGCGCGCGGGGCTACAAAAAAAGAATAGTGTTCATTAGTCTCTTAAAGTTGCGTTTGGATTGCTACAACACCCTCAAGTTTCAGATTGTCAGACTACAAGAGAAGTGATTTCACCGCAGTCATCAGGTTCATGAATTTTAATTAACCTTGCTTTTGGCCTAGAATTGTGACTGAAATAGGTTACACGGAACGCTGACGTAACCGGATGTCACATGTTAGTTTGCGAACAGTTTCCGACTGCTTTGGGTTAGAATATCTGTTAGTGCTCGAGGGATTTCAATGTTCCTTAATATAGTTACGAATTTATACTAATATAACAAATACATATGCAATAACAAAAGTTACTCCGTCTCTCTGTCATTCTGTCTGTTACCTTTTCACACCTAACCACTGAATTTGATGAAATTTTACAAAGATATTGATTGGACTCTGGAGATACGGGCTACTTTTTATCACAAAATTTTATTATCACAAGTTTCTTCACTTCCAATTTATTCCAAGTCTTCCGCAGTACGACGTACGACGTTTACGACGACGTTTATGACGTTTACGACGTATTTAAACACGGTTATTTGTAAAACACTAACAACCTCGCAGAAGTAGATTACTAAAATCATACAAAAACGTTTGTTCTACGACAAAAGATAATCGACCTTCCATAAATGTCCCAACTTTCCGTTATTTTTTCGGAAAGTCATAGAACAGACGTTGTGTTTCTATGATGTTAGAAACCTATAATACGAGAAGTGGCGAATAGGCGATGGATCGGCCGATTGGAATCCGAAAGGAAAAAGAAGACGTGGCCGTCCTCGCCGATTCGTATGAAATTTTGATTACATATACCTACAAACCATGACACGGAATACTCAATACTCAATACTCAATACTTTATTGCTTCAACCATATTAGTTACAAAGGTGTTAACAAAATATGCACAGTTAAATATAGACCCTGTCGGGCACAGCAACTAGAAGGGTGAGGGGGGAAGACCTTTCCTTTGGCTAAAGGTGTGCTATTATGTTATATTCGTATATTATAGCATATCGTTATGCTACATTAAAATATTAAGTTATTTTTAATGCTATAATATATTAGTTACCTAATATAATAAATAACCTATTATAACCTATGTTAAACTAAAAGTAGTTATTAATGTTTTTTACACTACTTAATGATCAATTACTATTAATAAACCAATTCTTTATTTTTTTTTCCCACTATTTTACAAATAACAACAAGAATAAATTCATATTACGCTATTAAAAACAGAATTCGTAAGTACTTTTTAAGCCCCGAGCGAGCGTGCGCTCGCGATAGGACATACTATGTCCTATTCCGTGTCATGGTTTGACCCTATGTCCGACATAGGGTTACTTTGTATTCTGATATTCCTAAGGGAACGAGAACGACAAAAGTAAAATCGTGAGGCATATCTAGTACGTACAGCATAAATGGGAAATTTCTTTAAAACAAAATAGACTTTTTATCGTAATTAAACGCGGGTGTGGTTAAATATTGTACCGAACCTTTTCATTTTGAAGATGTCCGTTGTTCCCGGTCAAGATTTACACAGGATTTTTACCGTATTCCAGATTACAATGTAATCAAAAAGGCCTTTGATATGTTTCCCCCGAAACGCTTCCCCATTTACCGGGCTGATTGTGGAAGGGGACAGCGTTTTGGGGATAAAAAGACAATCATGAAACTTAATGCAAGTTTTATCAAATTGCATGAATAATTATATGAAAATGACGAAAATGATCTAAACATATTACAGTTTTAATAATTTAATACTCGACTTTTTGGTAGGTTTAGGACTTCTCTTTACATTAATTTTTAATTAGTTCCAACAATTTAGGGGATGAATGTGTCCAACAATGCAAAAACTTTTATAGGGTGTCTCAAAAATACGTATAGGATTTGAATTTCGCGCTATTTCCGAAATATTCAAGATGGCGGGTTGAAATTTGACATACGTCATCTTGACACATGTAAAATTATTCGTGGAGCGTTTCACAATAAAACAGCGCATAGAAGTTATACAAATATTTAACGAAAATTCACGATCAATTACAAACACTCGTCGTAAGGTCGAAAAATCTCGTAATTTCAAGAAGAGGTTATTTTAAATGGCCACCGAGATCTTGCCATCTGATGGCACTGGATTTCTTTCTTTGAGGCTACGTCAAAGATAAAGTCTACACCAACGATCCACAAAACATAGACAAAATATTCGCCGAGTTACTGGTGAAATAAGTAGCGAAATGTATGAAATTAGCAGCGAAATGTATGAAATTAGCAGCGAAATGTGTGAAAGTGTCATGAAAAACATGCACACAGCAAAAATGCCCGTGGCGGCCATTCAGCAGATATTCTATTCAGATAAAATTGTACAAGTCTCTTCTTTAAAATAAAATAAAACTACGAAGAAATTCCAATCCATTCGCGTTTTATTGAGACAAATCATCCTATACCTACTTTTCGGACACCCATTAGTATAGGGTCAACCACGAAATCGTGAAAAAAATATCAGCTGTTCCATAGAAACACAACTTCGATACGACCAGAGTGTGGTTTTAACCGCCTCTGTGGTCTCACAACACCGATTTTAGACCTAGAGGTACCGGGTTCGGTTCCCAGTAGGTGTACATATTGTATTCGGTTTGTTTGGTGGTAGGCCCTTCCACCAACTCTACCAGCCCTACCAGGTAGGGCTTGTTCTTAGTCCGCCTGGCTAGCTACCACCATCTTATCTAAGTCTGACGCCATAACAATGATGTTTTCAGCATTATTGTGTTCCGGCAGTTATTTTTTTTTATTAAAACCAGCCATAAGATAGCCAGTTCCTCAGTGATCGAGGATTCCGGGAGTAGTGCGCTTCTACCCAGACTTATCACCACTTACCATCAAGTGTGATGAAGGCTGTTTTTCTTTCCGCGATTTCGTGGCTGGCCCAATAGTAAAAGTGTTCGTATTTATGATGGACATATTCATCACCTATAATACTAATAAAAAATTGAGTTGTGTAATCCTTTATTTTTTAATTTATTCCTTTTAAAACCCTTTTACCCATATAGGTTTTGTAGTGTTAACCATACAGTTTGTTGCGCGCAATGCAGCCTACAAGAGAAAATGAGGTTAGCCCTTATAGAGGCTTCACTCACAGCCTTAGTAAATGTACTCCAAAAATGGTATCAATATGTCGTCAACATGACGTGATCAGCTGTTACAAGCTACTTGTTAAGGTCACCACGATTACGATGTGACTCTGGAGTCAACTCCGACAATTAAATGACTTAAATACAGAAGCAATTGCCTATCACCTTAAACTCCTAGAACGCCTCAATGCATCAACATGGCAATAACAATTACTTACGTAAAATATTATTTCTTTATAATATCAAATTCAATATCCAAATAATGTTTTAAAAGGAGACTATTACTGGAATATAAAAAAAAAGATTTTAAAAAAGTAAACTAATGATAGATTTTCTACCAGCAAATAAAAAAAAAAAGTTTATTTATTAGCTCGATAGATGTCGCTGACCAGACATGAATCCACTCACCTCTATTGGTTATTACCACACAGAGATGGGCCTACTTCTCGAAAGATACAAGTTTACAAGTTCACAAGCTTCGAAATGTAACATGGACTTGTAAATTCTGTTTCACGAAGTAAATAACAAGTGTTTTTTACGGTAACAAAAAAGAGTGTCATTGGAATACCTAATGACATATAAATGCATTGGCTGATAAATATTTTTCATCTCTCATATTCGAAAAGTGATGTATATTAAGGCCTAATCAGACGAAGGACTGTTGTCCCCGTGGGACAAAAAGTCCCTGTACGTCCAAAATATTTCCTCCGGGTACTTGTCGCGGACTCAACGCATATAGTGTGCGGTCATTTGTTGCCCGAAGACGTACTTCACTATCGGGCGCTCAATGCAGACTAAAGTTCGTTGTGTGCGTTGTTACGCCTATTTACGTTTGTTCTATTTTTTTCGGGGACTACCGCGAACTTTTGTCCAGTCCAGTCTCTCGGTGTCCGCCGTACTTTCGGGGACTTTTTGTCCGCGGTACTTTTAGTTCCTTGTGTGCGTTATTCGATACAATTTATAATCTATATCGATGGACAAAAAAGTACTCGGCGGACAGTCCCTCGTCTGATCAGGCCTTTAAACTGAGCAGCGGGTTCAAAACTCTGCATTGCACCCTAGGGTGTAAAAGTATTTTTAAAAATAGAACTGAATTTGGTTACAGTCAACCATAGAGTTATCTCATCGGCAATGAAAAAGTTTTCTACTGATGTTGTATGGGGTGGGGGGGGGGGCAGGGAAGCAAAAAACCCCGGAGATACATAGGAGGCATCCGATGGACATATAATTTTTTTATTTTTTGTTTAATTGAACTTCAAATTTTTTAAATAAATTAAAAAAATAGAGAAGGCTATGCCCCCCGCCACCATTCTTTTGTTTTTCTAGGTAGTTTTAGTTGTTTTTGTTGCTTTTCTTATATAGGGGGATGAAAAGCAAAGTGTATTTACTTTCCATAAATTCGAAATAAAAGTAGAGTGTATTACTCGGCCGCAAAATTATTTTCACCTCGGGCGACGTATATTGAATCCCTCGCTGCGTTCAGGATTCTACTTTAGAATCCCTCACTACGCTCGGGTAGTATAGTAGAAACTATAGAATCCTTAGCGCCCTCGCCGTAAATATGCTATTTTGCTCCCTTGTAATACAATCTAATTATCTTAATGTCAATGTCACTGACATTACACTCGTAATAATAGTGAATGATTTTTTTTAAAATGGCCGCCAACTTGTGATTCTGATGTTCTACTAGAGTAAAAATACAAGTACTTCACTAGCTTTCTTACATAATTGTAGACTTGTAAAAATGGTCAAACAGGGCCCTTGCCAGCAAATTTAAAAAAAGCAAACCCATGTCTGATGAACGCCATCTGTTGAGTTTTTTGGAACTAACTTTTTCTTTTTTTAATCATCTGTCAGAAAATCCCTCATTGGAAAAAATCAGCAAAGCCCATCTCAAGCTCATATTTTTTTTTATTTATTTAATATGGGTATATAAATAAATATTGAACACCAATTGTTCCAATACCAAATTAAAGTAGCTTGAGCACTAGTACGATGAAAATTGGAAATAACGACGGGTGCTACATACACCCAGACTCGAGGAAATAATGAAAAGTTTGTTTTAAATATGACATCCATACACGACAGTCACTGTGGCGTCAAGGAAAAAGCAGATGAGTGTTTTAAAATTGATCATTAATAAAATTAAAATTTTCTAATAATAGACATGTGTATGTACTCATCTCCTTTTTCCTTGACACCACAGATTTGATGTAATAATTACCAGAACTGGGAATCCCTTCGAGGTTACACATAAGTGTAGGTACTAAGTTTCAATAGCTGAAATGAAAGTGTATAGCAATTTATTTAACCTGCGAAGTCGTAGGGTTGTTTGTCCGGGCCAAAAGTTTTGCTTTCATACTGATTACATTCGGCCTACCGCTCGTTTTATGCCGCATGTTTACCTTTGTATTAAAGTAGGGAAAATCGGATCAGCCGTTTGATCGTAGTATTTACTAAGATTATAGTCGTTGGATACCCTTTGCTCTGGTGAATGCTAAACCTTTTGTAAAATATTGTAATTTCAATATTAGAGGGTATGGAAATGGAAGCCGAAGTTTATATAATAGTTACTAACAGTCTGTTTTTGGTATTAGTAGTGTAATTTTTATTATTATTTTTACCTACCTAATACCTATTAACATTCTGATATGGTAACGTTATCAAGTTAATTATTCAAATAATGTTAAAAGCATGTTATTTATTTTGTAAACACAGGAAAATTTTTCATTATTGAAGTGGCGAGCCTGCTATTTCCAGAAACTGAAAATTGAAATAGGTTGTACGCTGCGTCTTCGTTGCCTCTGGTTAATTGAAATATGGCCAAAGAGGTTAACATCACAATCGATGTAATATGGTCACTTTCGATTAAAAGTCGAATTGAAATTTAGAGCTATACATAGCTAATTATTATTATATAATTACACTGCACAAATTTTAAGGACCGACTCAGAATCAGATGAACATAGAAACATGGGTCGAAATATGACAAAATTTTTTTGAATCTACATAAAAATAGGACTGATCACGCGATCGATTTAGTATATTGAGAAGTCCAAAAAATTTTGTAGTATTTCGACCAATGTCTCTATGAGAAAGTAGTTCACTTACCGATTCCGAATGATCTTAAACATTTGTGCAGTGTTTAAAAATTTATCCTGTTTAGTATACATGCAGTGATAACAAAAAATATATAAGTACTTAGTTTACTTTCTAACAGATTTTAAAATTCAATTGTTGAAATTCAAACTTAATACATTGACACAGATTTTTTAAATTTTGAAGCTTTTAAACAAATAAAGTGCAAAATGAATTATGATTTAACTCGTTTGACTGTGCACGTATTAACTGCAAATAAATGCAGTAGTAAAGTGTAGTAGGTTTTATTATCCTTTTTTTTTTTCAGGCGATGTGGTATTGTGCACTTTACCACTCGGTGTGCTGAAGGTGGCAGTGGCCAACAATGGCCAGAATCAACAGAACTTTGTGAAGTTTGACCCACCGTTGCCAGATTGGAAGGTTAGTTAAAACATTTGCTCATTTATTATTAAAGCTTTTATTAGGGTGGGTTGTACCAAAGTACCTGTTAACGTAAAGTAACATTTAACAGTAACAATAACGCAAACTTTAACGGTTGTAGAGTTATGAGTTGCACCATGCATTGTAGTCTAATCACATTCATCTTGAGAAGAACTTTCAGCAATTATTTCTCGTAGGAGCGACATGTTCGACTTAGGTTATGTGATTACGTTTACCGACGTCCTGACAATGAATTTAATGTTAACAATAACATTAACCGGTCAAGCGTGGGTGGTTAAAGTTAACGTTAAGTTATGACGTCATTTAACTATTGTCAAAATGGTGCAACACATTTTTTACCTAACCGGTACTTTGACTGACCTGGGTGCCTACCATCAACTCTTATTGCGGTTTTGTTTAGGAACCTAAACTGATCTGCTTCGCTTATTCGTACCACGACAGCTTAATATCAATGACAGCGATTCAGTGATCATTCAATGACATTTCACAGCCGCTGAGCTGTCATCAACTCTTATTTAACGTATAACTTGGCCAAGCTAACATGTCACCTGCAGGTTATACCCGTCCCTTTCACTCTCCTGGCATGACAGAATCGAGTGAAAGAGACGGGTAGAAGAAATAAGGACACAAATCGTTCGGTCATTCACATTTAGCAATTCATTTGCGATCCAGTTTTTAGAAGGTCATGGTACGAAAGAAAGCAATTCATTTTAGGAACCTATACTGCATCGCGCTATTTTTGAATCGCTGTCTTAAAGTTGATGGTATGCACGCAGCTATTGTTAAAATAAGTTCGTGCAACCCACCCTGACTTGCCGTGTTAGTGTGGGTGATTCAAATCTTGCCAGCAAAATTTTATCCACTTCCTAACGTCCGATTGAGCTGATATTTACATACGGGTTTGGTTTGAATGACAATACAATAATAAAGTACAGTCAGCAAAAATTCACTCGCTTTTCATAGTATTAGTGCTACGTAGGTATTTACGAGATAAGTAAGAGTATATAGTCAATACTATTTATTTTCTAATAAATGTTTCAATTCATATGGGCGAAAATCAAACTTGTTGACATAGGTACTGTGAGATGCCCTACACTGGGATTCTATTAAATAATAAATGTAATTTCGATATAAGTCTTTACTGCGGCACCATGGCCGATATATTCTATATCTACTACAACACGCGACCGCGGAATCGTCTGGACTAAAACAAACTACTCGCGTAGGTAATGACAATCCATTCGATATTTTGAATACTGATTTAAACATAAATCAACCATAGACAATGCAAGGAGGTATCATATCCTAACAATATGATACCACAGTACCTTACTATACCTTTATAGTTCTGATGCTTTCAAACAAATAATTAGCAAAATGGGTCATGATTCGATTGGTCTGTCTGTACTTGATGGGTTTTTACTGTAGATTGTAAAGCTACATTCTCTGTCTACAAATTTTATTTAAGTAAGTAAAGTATAGAAAATTACTCGATTTATTACTATGTTTAATTAATTAAAAGAGCTTTGGTTATCCAGCTATTGAATCACTTGAATAAATTAACGATAAGTACCTAGTGTTATATCGCTCAAATCTAATTTTCCAAAGAATTCTTAGTAATAATTTTATTGGTCTTAATAAACTGAGAATTAATTTAATGAAATCCATAGTCTTACAAATTAACCGTTATGAATCTTAAGAACGTAGTACTCGTTAAATGAAAATAAGATTTGCGAAATTCGTTGTTATTTTTCTCTTAATTGTTGAAGACTAGGAGAAATAAAAAAAGATTTTCTTTATTAAAAGAAAAATGTGTGCTGTGAGGCCACGTTTTTTACATATTTAGGCCACAAGAGGTTTTCTTCGTTATTGGTTATCACACTAAACTATTTAAAGCCAAATTGATCTTCTTCTGCTAAGAAGAAGACACGTAACTGATGAGTGATGATGCAAAATGCAAACAAAAAAATTGCACTGCTACTAAAAATCAATTCTTCTTCTTAAGAGATAAGTACGCTCTTGTCTGTGTAGCTTAATCCACTCGTTTCTGCCAAAGCCGGTTCCTTGGCTTCTTGATAAGACACGACGTTCACCTTCTCTTTGATCTGTTCCATGTAGGATCTTCTTGGTCTTCCTCTTCCTCTCTTTCCCTCTATAATGTTTAAAGTAATAAATTAGTCATGTCTTATCAAGATCATTCTAGTTCTGTCTTCTATGATTTTTAATATCTGACGCTTTTCCATTTACTTACCCTTTTCAATACTTCTTCCTTTGTACAAATGAAAAATTAATTATTCCAACGAAATGTATGTAGGTATAATGTGGTGTGTAACATAAAACTTTTAAAATATTTTTTTGGCCAAAAGATTGATCTCTCCGAATGCCTTGTTCAGTAACTGAGTTGTTCGTTTCCCAGTATAGTTGCATAGCAACTTAATATTTTTAATTATTTTAATGCATTCACAGTGTAACTCTGTAATTATAGGAAAAATTGTGAGAGAAAAAACCACTAGTCCAGCCTAGCAAGTAGCAAACAACCTGCCTGAAAGCTACTTGCAGGGCTTTTTAATCACAATTTTTCCTATAACTATCAAGATATTATATTTGATAAAGTAAATATTTAAGGTACCTTGGAAAAATATAGCAGTCCATAATTTTTTAGCCATAATGGAATTCACACAGTAATTTCATTGCTGCAAAATTAATTAAAGGATTTTGTTTGTTCTGCCCTGTTTGTATGTACATGCTTTTTGGTATGTATGTACGTACGTTTAAAGCCTGGATAACATAAATAATGTTTTGATCTAATATTTTTTTGCTTAGGTGGCAGCAATCAAACGCCTTGGCTATGGAAATCTAAATAAGGTTGTTCTTTGCTTTGAGCGCACTTTCTGGGACCCGAGTGCCAACCTCTTTGGACATGTTGGCACCACGACTGCAAGCAGGGGTAAGGAATTATAATTACATTTATATGGTTTTACTATTGTTTACGACGAAGTTCTTTTTTCACATACCACATTTTGCACACTTTATATTCATATTCATTTATTCACAACATAATGTTACAAATTGTATTCGTTACATCATGACCTCTTATAAGGTATTCGTGACTATTTAAATTGGTAACAATGGAAAAAATAGCATTCACTTTAATTATTATTATCGTTGCTTAATATTGAACAAAAAACTAGTAAATTAAAAACCTTTCATAAAATATAACGAAATATACAAGAATTTTTTATAAAAAAAAAATAAAAAAAAATTAATAAAACAACAACTTACAAAAAATTCTTTTAGATTATAAAAGGCTTTTCTGGATAATAATCGTTTTAATTCGAGCTCAAACTTTTTACCGTATTTAGACTTCGATGAACAATATTTAGAAGGGCAACAATTTCAAGTACCAAATCTATGCGAATGCGAACGTTTGGATGTAGGTATGTTTGGACGTTTGTTACTCAATCAAACGACTGAGCGGATCTAGATAAAGTTTGGCACCGACATAGAATATAGTGTACAATAGCTTTTTCCCCGGGATAATATTTCGTTCCCACGGGAAAACATCGTGTAGTTCACGCGCGCAAAGCCGCGGGTGGAAAACTAGTGTACGATTTTATTCAAAATTCATCCCATCGTTTTTACGTCTTTACCTGTTCTGCGGTTTGTATGTACACTAATAATCGGCTTGTGTGAGCAGGATGTGAACTTATTATTTATAATATGAACTTTAAGGAACTTAGAACAAAAGACTATTAAAAACCATAAATCCAAATCAAAGTCCACCTTCATTTTTCAAGTTAGTTAAGCTATAAATAGTTCTGTTCTGAAAATTTTTATAACGCTATAATTTATCCTTGAAAACTATAATACTATTAGCGTTAGTGAAAAAGTTGCTAATTAAAAAATATTGAATTGATGATACAGATATTGATCGATATGATGGCCTGATTTCACGTCTCCCCGGGAATGCGTGCCTTAAATTATTTTCCATGTAAATAGTGTAAAACGAGCGAGCGATAACGAATTAAAAGCTGAATAATTTAGCGCCACCGAGGGACGCGAGAGGGCGCTTCAAGCAATAAATCACAAGCAAGACAACCTTTTTTTGGGGTTCCGCACCCAAATTGTCGATATCGCCTCATGCAAATTACAGACTGAATTTATATCTGCAATTAATGTAAATTAGGTATATTTTGTTTTATAATTCCTATAAATTAAATAAAGTAGCATGGTGTTTTAACTGATTCAGTTTAATCTATCGGATTTATAATTTATTATTTCCGATAAACATACCGGAAAAGTTTATTATTTTAAACATATGCAGCATTATAAAAACTACTACTAACTAACTTACTTCCCTAAGTTATAGGTAAAATATCAAATATCAACTTACTCGTAAGTAAGTTGCATTTTTCACACAATAACGATTTTTCATACATCGAGACTCGACTACAATCAAAGTAACCACACTCTACAGTTTTACACTCATGCGGTCTGTTTACAAACTTGTGCATTGTTTCACCTTTTCATGTGGAAATCGTTGGATGTGAATTTCTCTTATATTTTAGATTTAAAGATTTTTTATCAAAAACGGGCAATACTTAGCTTTCATCACAGCTGATGTTAAGTGATGATAAGGCTGAAGATGGAATCCCACTTCTTCTGGAGTCCTCTACCACAGAGTAACTGGCTATCTTACCTTTTTTTCCGGAACACAACAGTACTGAAATCATTGTTTTTATGGCGACATACGATAAGATGGTGGTAGCTAGCCAGGCGGACTACACTACGAAGTACTACACTACAATCAACTAAACCGAATACAATTTTTAAACCAGCTAGGAATCGAACGCAGGACCTATGTCTCTGATACCGGTAGTAGGTAAGTACCACTAGACCACGAGGCAGAACTTCTATCGAAGTCCTCCCGTATTCGACGGAATTTGTAAAAAGGCCACGGAACCGCAGGTACACACTCCAAGGTCAAACATGCCAATTTTCCACGTTATGCTTTAGTTCTCCCAGTACTTTGTTGCGTCCCAGTTCGTTAAGGCCCCTGCCCCGTTCTGGGAATGCCGGAACATGGTACCCGAGGCTCGTGATTTTTTAATCGTGGCCAATTTAAAGTTTTTGGTCTTGCTCGTGTTTAAAATTCACTATCTGATGCAACGCTATCGCGTGGTGTCACCTCAAGAATTACGTGGGAGCGTACCCACCGCAGCCCTTGTATCCGCCAAGAATCAATGGCTTGATTTCCATAATTTATAGCCGTCCTCCTACTTTGTGAGATTTTTCTAAGAGTTTTCTTTGGTGATTGATCCACCGATGATCATTTGTATAGAATGGAGGGCTTCAGTTCAGTTGCAACTTTGTTTAGTGAAAACTATTCGATGCGAGCTTTTATTAAATACGATTTTTTAGAGTTTATTTACATAATGATCATCAATTTCTATTCGATATAGTAGTTATATAGTTGTAACCTTCCTTGATGCAAAAGATATTAAAGGCTCCTGAAACAAACTTGTCAAAACTCTTGAGTCCTGGTTTGGTGATCTTTTTCAGTCATAAACCTAGGATCTACGGCATCTTAGGACTGACGCCTTCGTGTGGCAAAATACTGTTGTATTTGCTAGACTTCTTAATATTTCTTGGTAACTATTTAACATCAAGTGGTTCTTGTTCTCTGTTATCGTGTTGGAATATTTCAGCCACAATGTCAATTCCTCTTTGTTGAATACCAAACTTTAGGTAGTTATTTAAAGTTCAAACACCTTATTCAGTTTTCATATTTGCGTTTTATATATTGCGGCATGATTTGTCATTAAAAACATGTTGTAAATAATAACTAAACATAAGCTAAACATCTACAAAATACGCATATCATTATTACCACTAATAAACCAGTACCTAGATGTTTTATATCATCCTCATTTGGTCGAGTGTGCCCTGTAGAGTTGTTGAGAGTTCTGTTGTTTGTTCACTTTAGTAGACTTTGAAAGCCCATCCAATGAGCAGTTTTCAGTTGACAGTTCGATGACAGTAATATTATCCATAAGCTCGATAGACTGCGTTACCTGAAATTTGAGAACAGTGTGCTATGAAATAATGCGGTGCTTTTTGGTAAATTACGCGTTTGATTTTAATATAGTGGCAAATGATTAATATTATTGATGTTTTATTTCTTATTGATAATCTTTGTTATAAATTACTAGTAACGTCTGAAGGCCTCGGAAGCCACAGCTGTAGCCGGAATAAAAATATTTCTCAAAAGTCTCGAGAGTTAGCAAAAGCGTAGCCTAAAAACTGCTCATTTTATAAACATAATATTTTTTAGGTTTCTTCCATTAATTTATGAATAATTAATTATGTTGAAAAAGCACTGATACCTTAGTTTACAATATAATTTTTATTGTCAATATTTATAAATTAAAAACATAGATTATCTCTGTATATGCTTATTGGTGATTGAAAATGGTTCACCCTTGTTTGGTAGAACAACGTTTGATCGAATTTTACTAACTCGAACAACGTTTAAGAAAATAATCACTTTGTATAATATCGATTGGCATAATTTTCATTTCATCAAATATTCATTTGCGATAACAACGTTTGCGCTAATGATCGTAAAATCGAATGTTCATTTCATCGAATATTCATTTGCGATAACAACATTTGGGCTAATGATCATAAAATAGAATGTTCATTTGATATAATAAACGTTTGGTATAAAACGTTTGGTAGAAAAGTCCTGTACTCCTCGGAAGTCCTGTAGAACACGTGATAGGTTAGAATTATTGGTTATATTTTTTTGTATCAACACAACTTATGGATTGTTTCACAAAAAAAAATAACCACGAAATTTAAGGCGATCGCCTTAAATTTCTAACCTATCACGTGTTCTACAGGACTTCCGAGCCACTCAAATATTGACGATCTTTCGACTAAATCATTATTAGTCTAGTTAAACATTCGTTTAAATAAAATTAGCGCAATTTAAAATTCGGTAAAATGAAATTCGTCCAAATAAATAATTATACGAAATAAAATTATGACAAATAAACATTCGAACAAATGAATAATTCTGTGAAATGACTTTATAGTAACTAAAATTAGTCGAACCGATTTTCGACGAAACGTTGTTCTACCAAACAAGGGTGAACCATTGAAAATAGTAATTGAAACCTATAATGGCTCATTTTCATTGGTCGATTGAGGAAACATGTAAATGGCGCATAGTGTATATTGAACGTATATAATATTTTAAAAATTGTCACAGTATCGATAGTAACCTGAACCTAACCGTTTTTTTATAGTGAGGGGAAGGGCGTTTGTGCACTACACTGAATTTTACCGATCCGGAAAAAAACGGATGCTTGTATTTTAATAATTAATCATTTATATTAGTTATTAATTAAGGCGCTACTCGGAAAAATTTGGACTTTTTGATTTAAAACTATAGGACGGTTACAGTTGTTAAAAATCTGGTAATAAGATATATATTTCTTCATACCTTTATCTAGAATCGTATAGTTTCAAAAACACGATTACATGATTTTGCCTCGACACTTTTTATTTTCGAAAAGACCTCTAAAAAATACGAAAAGTGAAGATTATTCTTAAATGGGGCTACTTACACTATTGGAAATTGGTTTAATAAGTGGACACCAATAATATTGAGGATCGTATAGAAGCATTTTTTTTAAACCGCTGTAGTTTTTTAATACGAAGTAATTTTTTGTTTTTTTTGCCTAATCTGCAAAATCGGTCTCGCTCCCGCGCGCGTCGTTTTCTCATTGCTATCTCGCTTCAGCACATTTTTTCCGAGTATCGCCTTAAATACAAGCATCCGTTTTTTTCCGGATCGGTAAAATTCAGTGGTAGTGCACAAACGCCCGAATGCGTTTACGCATACCCCGCCCGCGTACGGTGTGTACGGGCGTTGGTTATGTGGGACTCGCCTATCCGCTTCCTGACCCCCCATCCAGTTACATGGACTCGATGGGGGGCCAGTAAGGGGGAATACCCACTAAATCCCTCACTACTTGCTCTCACCGCCGTCAGTAGGAGCCGCACTGTGGAGGATCCGATGTGGCAATCTCCTCCTGCGACTCGACGGCTGGCCCGGGTTTCCGGGATCCTACGCGGCGGGAAGAGGCCGAGCCGATTCGCATGAGCATCCTGCTCGCGGATCCGCTCCGATGCCTCCTTCTGCGAGATGACATCCTCGCAAAAGGAGACTGCCGCATCCCAGGACCTGTCGCTACCAAGCATGGCACGAGCCATGCTTGGCAGCGAGAGGTCTCTCCCTACCACCGCGCACAGATTACGACGCTGCGGTGACCAGACAGGGCACTCCTGTAAGGTGTGCTCCGCACTGTCCACCCCAGCGCCGCAATCGTGACACCGTGTGGTCGCCTCACTGCCAATCCGACACAGGTATTTTCCGAAGCATCCATGCCCAGAAAACACCTGTGTCAGCCTGAAGGTCAACGACCCGTACTTCCGGCTGCACCATTGCCTCAACACTGGGCGGATGGCCTCGGCTGTCCACCTGCCCGCCGGGTCGGCATCCAGTAGCCCCTCCCACCGGACCATTAGCTGCTCATCCGCACGGCGTCGGGCTGCCGTCAACTCTGCTGGGGCCATACGGTCCCCATTAGCCAGTGCTATTTTTCTTTGCTGGTACACCTCCATCATCAGCTGAGCGTCTAACTCCCAGGGAGGTGTACCTGCCAGCGCACACACTGCGTTGAAAGACATGGTCCTGTACCCCCTTGCAATCCTGATTGCAATCGCTCTCTGTGGCCGACGTAAGCATCTCCGATTTTCATCGTTGAGCTTGTTAGCCCAGACTGGCGCCCCGTACAGGGCCATGCTCCTCAGCGCTCCGGCGAAAAGCCTCCGGCATGTGTCCCCCGGGCCACTGGTGTTAGGCAGCAGCCGTTCTAATGCCCCCGCCGCCTTAGTTACCTTCGGGGCCAGTTGACGAAAGTGCTCGTCGAACTTCCATCGTCCGTCGAGCACTAGCCCCAGGTATTTTATCCATGGGCGAACCTGAACCTAATCTAGGTTTCTAATAAGGTAAAATAAAATATTACGCCCGCTCTGTGGTAATTCCCTGCAGGTGGCTAACCGACTGCTGCGTTATCAAATTATCACTCTCATTAGTCGTTTGCCCGCTTGCGGGGAGTGCCCGTATGCTGTTTAACGACCGAGTTATCGACCAGTGAAAATGAGCCATAAAGCAACAACTCATTGTGGCAATATAGTTCACCGAACTACAATCAAAGTTGGCTCTACTAATACCAATTATACCTACTATTAGGTATACCCCATAGTTACCTTAACTTTGAAGCTGAAGCGACACTCGATAAATACCTTTCGGTCTCGCAGCCAGATCACAGCACTCGACAATATGGCTAACTATCGGGAACTATGTTGTGAATAAGCTTTAAACTCAAACAACCCGGTCTTATTAACAAGCCGTGCCTCATAACTACGGCCAGATTGGCTTATGGCATAGTCAAAGAGAAGTAGGATTGAAATACTCGAGAATCGTCAAATATTCTACATTTTTTTGTGAATAAATTTGATGATTGATGATCTGGGATTGTTGTAAAGTAAGAATAATTGGCTCACTGAATGATCGATTTATTGTCATGCCACAAGAAGGTGAAATATGCTAAAAATACATTTCAACTGATCATATTTTATGACTTCGCTCACGACAATGTTTTCTTGTTTCTTAGTTACTTTGCGAGGGTGTTACAGAGACAAAAATATGTAAATCATTATTTTATTTATATTAGCATTAATAAAACATTTCAGTATAAAAAATACAGTAATATTTAACCATTATGTATATAATACTTACACTTGTTGTTTTCTATTACATGTAGATACTTACCTAAGACAAAATCATAGTTTAATTTATTGCTAAACAATTATGGACCTACTTAAAATAAAACTAAAACAAAAGAAAAGGTAAGGTTACACACATTTTTCTTCGTTAACAAAAGGAGAAATTCGTTGACGCAATGTTTTATTAGCTCAAAAAAGGTTAAACATAATTATTCACAATAAAATTCATAAACTGACTAAAGCCTCATTTCGCGTGCTCTGTTATGTAAATGGCCTACTTGTCACTGTCTAGTGTGTCGCTCAGTAATAAGGGCAATAATAACGCAGTGCGTCGTCACAATGAACTAATACGGCGACAGTTGTCGCCCGAGTATTTAATGAGTTTCCATGTTGCCGCCATATGACGACTCACAGTTTGCTAATAAATTGAAAGTGTCTAGTGTTTGCGCCGGTTCAAGATTTGAAATGGTGTGGATATGTTAAATAACTACAATTTTAGAACATTCTCTTTTAAAAAAAGTAGTACAAAAATGATCCCATCTCATTCGATTATCATCTCAATCTCAATCTCATCACAATCTTTTCTCATCTGTATCTTATCTCAATCTCATCGCAATCTCATCTCAATCTCATCTCAATCTCATCTCAATCTGACTCATCTCAATCTCATCTCAATCTCATCTCAATATCATCTCATTCTCATCTCAATCTCATTTCAATCTCATCTCAATCCCATCTCATCTCAATCTCATCTCATCGCAATCTCATCTCATCTCAATTTCTTTTCAGTTCAATCTCTTCTCACTCCCAATCACATCTCATCTCACCTCAATTTCTTTTCAGTTCTATCTCTTCTCACTCTCAATGACATCTGAATCTTATCTCAAAATATTTTTTCGTTTGTTTGATCAGGTGAGCTGTTCCTCTTCTGGAACTTATACAGTGCGCCAGTGCTTTTGGCGCTGGTGGCTGGTGAGGCGGCTGCGGTGATGGAGAACGTCACCGATGACGTCATCGTTGGGAGGTGCATCGCCGTGCTGAAGAGCATCTTCGGGCACGCCGCTGTGCCGCAGCCGAAAGAGTGCGTTGTCACGAGGTTTGTATCTGAAACAATTTAATGTTTTTATAAACTTCTTTACTTATAGTCGTCCATGTATTTTTTTTTTATTGAAATTGAAGTATTAGAAGAATTAAGGCGTCACTTCGATATAATAATGGCCGTGCCCTTGATTACAGAGATTACTATTGTATTTTTTCCCCAGATGGCGTGCAGATCCTTTCGCCAGAGGCTCCTACAGCTTCGTGGCTGTTGGCTCTTCGGGAACTGATTACGACCTACTAGCAGCGCCCGTACCAGGCCCAGGAGAGAATAGACTGTTTTTTGCTGGTATGTGTTAAAATAATTGCTATTTTTAAACCTAATCGAAATAGAGTGTTTATTAATGCGTGTCTGTCAGTATGTTAATAGTAGCCACATGATTTAAAGCTGTATGTATCTCATTAGCAGCTTTTGCCAATCAAATTATTTCAGGTTGTATCACAATATTCCTAACCCTACCTCACTCGTCGCGAAGAAAAGTCAAAGAAGCTCCACTGTTGTCGCTGCCATGGCATTCAAAATTCAAATCATTTATTCATTTAAGGCTGATACAGCATTTGTGAACGTCAATGAAGCAACGCCATTGGTTCGTAAATCCTACAGCGGGATGCCTTGTAGTTATAACGAGAAGAACCGGCAAGAAACTCGGCAAGGGCTGTATTGTTCTCCCTATCATATTTCACGCAGAATCGTCTAATTGATTTTCACAAATTAACCTTAAATATAAAATATAAAGAGGAATCCGGTAAATAATCATAGCAGTAGATAATTATCAATAAGTTAAGAACTAGATATTTAAAAGGTAGTTTCTCTATAATACAGTCATACCAGCCAACAAGGTAATAAGTATTTAATCGTAGGGATTAAATACTAAAATAAACAAAATAAATTTAATACTTTGAATAGTGTAAGAATTAAGAACACAGAGTCACAGAGTCAATAATAAGCAGTGCCATACAAGCCACGATAAAATAAAACTAATAAGTAACATTGAAAACATAAAAATCAGCCTATTTTGAGACAAACGGTCAAGAACAGACCATCCCACTGGTGGCACCCGTTCACGAGCATGACGCATGAACCAGCCAACTATATTTTAGGGAACGAAACGACCCCCTTACACAACACCACCGCAGAATTCTAATGGGGGAATGCACTAAGGGCCATCAAGCTGGGGCACAATCGTGGAATCCCATATTCCACGGGTAAAATTATTATTCCGCATAGTTCTACATTTTCAGTCATAGTACAACCACAGATTAGTACACCACTAGTACAGTTACTAATAAAGTCGAGCGATTTAGGCTGAAGGAGCAATACAGGGTTATTTTTTATTCAGTACGCAAACTTTAATATGTTGTTCAGTCAGACCATGTAACTAAACAAGTTTCCCGGAAATAATGGATCCGGAACTGATAAAAAAATTCGATCTCTCATACAAACTGACGCAGCCAACTCAACAATTAGTACGGGAGGACCAAAAATTTTTTTCATTTCCGGACCCATGTTTCTGGGGAAAGTTGTTCAGTATCATGGTCTGAACAACATATTAAAATTTACGTACTGAACTGACTTTTTTTTTATCCACTACGGGGTAGCACTTAGCCTTCATCACACCTGATGATAAGTGGTGATAAGGCTGAAGGTGGAAGCGCACTACTCCCGGAATCCTCAATCACTGAGGAACTGGCTACCTTATCTCTAACTGCCGGAACACAATAATGTTGAAAACATCATTGTTATGGCGTCAGACTTAGATAAGATGGTGGTAGCTAGCCAGGCGGACTAAGAACGAGTCCTACCACCAACCAAACCGAATACAATATGTACCCCCACTGGGAATCGAACCCGCGACCTCTTGGTCTGAAATTGGTGGTATGAACCACTAGACCACAGAAGCGGTTGAAAACTGCTTGACCCTGTTTATATTAAAAAACTATAATATGTGGAAGCAACTCGCTGTTCCATTGCGCGTCATTTTAGTTTCAAAGTTTTTAATGTCATAATAAATTCCTAGGTGAACACACAATGCGGAACTACCCAGCGACGGTCCACGGCGCTTTCCTCTCAGGTTTGCGAGAGGCGGGTCGCCTGGCCGACCTGCTGCTGCCTCAGCCGCCAATCACCAGCGCCAGCGTAGCCGCTGCCACAGCTGCTGCTAATCACTCCTCTTGACGTAACGAAGATGAAACAGAATGATTGGGTGGTTGACAGCAAAAAAATTGTGACGGTACTGCGTTTTGTCAAGATAAATCAATTGGTTTATGTTGCCAATTACCTTATTGTACTACTAAAGCCGGGTCTCCAGCGCGTGTTTTGCCCTACACAATCAACAAAAACATCTCAACATTCAACAAAACTGTCTACACAAAACATTGTTTCACTACACATTTTTGTTTGCATCAACAATGTTTTTTCTTTCCATGCCCTGTGGAAAGCACGTACACAAAACTTCCCCCGCGCGGGTCGAGGGGCAGGGTACTGTACATTATCTATCATTTCGACAACTTTTAACTTTTATAATTTTGATAACTCGCTAGACACTGGCCGAATTTCTGTGTAAAATGGAAGAAGCCATTACAAAAAAAAAATTTGGTTGTCGCGCCAAGTTTGATTCTACGGTGCTTTAGAGCAATGCAAGTAAAGATGGATTGGAATAATGAAACTACGGCTTCTTCGTCCGAACTCATTTTGTTTGCTAGAAAAACTATTGTTTTGTGTACATAAGCCAAGAGAGTTATAGACGGCGCATGTCAAGAAACATTTTTCAGAAACAAAGTTTTGTGTAAGTATGTGTTTTTGTTGAATGTTTTCAAAAAACTTTCGCTGCAGACCCGGCTTTAGGCTGCATTCGACCAAACTTTTATTCCAAGATTATCGCTTACTTTCGGATAGTAATGTCAAATCCCTATACTAGTTTGACATTAGTATCCGACAGTTAGCGATATTCTCAGAATAAGAGTTTGGTCGAATGCAGCCTTAGTAATATTTAGGTTTATGATTGCCCTTAGTTTTCAGTAGGTATTAGTTAAATGAATAATATTTATTTTTGTTCATCTGTGACAATGACAATGGTCTTGTAGAATAATTGAAGACTTAAAAATCCTAGTTCTTTAATTCTCAGTAAGAGTTTTAAATCAACTTTAATGGCATTTTTTTCTGTATTTAGCTAATGAACTACTACCTTTTAAATTGACTATGAAATGTTTGTGTATTTTGTTGCTTCAATGAATGTATAGATTTGGTAGATATTAAGGGAATTAAAAGCTTATATATAGTATAAACACATCTTAAATTCCGTTCAAGTAGTTTTGCTTATTTCAATTTAATATTCTATAGGTACTTAATGGTTCCTCATTTCAAAATTATTTTAGGTACCTAGGTAAATTATGTGTTTTTAAGGTTTGTTATGTCTTCTTTATTTAAAGACATCACTAAGGTATGAAGTATTAGTTTTTTCCGATCTTTAAATGTTTAATAAAAAGCTCTGTTTTGTTTTTGTTCTGTTCTGTGCTCAGATGACAATATTCTCCATGTGATTGTGAAACGAAGATGTGAAACTATGAAATATTGTATTTGCGGCGCAAATAAATGAATTATTTTGTAGTTTTATAATATTAAGATTTGAATAAATAAATGAATGAATTTTGATAGAAATGAGTTTTATTTGTCTGCTTCTTAATGAAATGTTGGTTAAACCAGAGGTAGAGAGAAAAAATATAACGATTATAACTAAAATTACAATATTTAATACCCTTAAAAACGAAAAACGTAGTACCCTTTTTCCTCCCTGGATAATATTAAATATAATGCATATAATGGCCATAGATAAAACATCTATGTCCATTATAGGCATGTATGTTTTCTTTTTTCCATAAATTACCTAATTCAAAATTCAATTTCCTTTATTCAATTTAGGTTTGTTTAGCAACACTTACGAACGGCAATGAAGCTACGCCATTGGTTCGCACATCCTACGGCAGGAGACCTTGTAACGAGAAGAACCGGCAAGAAACTTGCCAAGCGCTATTTTCTTCTCCCTGTTTTAATTTATTTATTTAATTGTTTTAGTTGTCAAATTTGAAAAAGGAATTAAATATTGAAAAGGTAATTAAATCGGTTTAAAGGTAATAAGTTTTTGCGGTTTGAGTTGTTTCTATCGCGCCCTGTGTGGGGGAGCTGTAGATAGATTATGAGAATAATTGATTTTACAAATTGGAGTGAGGATAATTCTCTAACCGTCCGATGCACACAAGCCACACGCGACAGCCACAATCGCCGCCACTTGAAGATAGAAGTAGAAACAAGTGAAGACTAGCGGCAGCGGCGGCGGGCGTCATCCGGCGAGTTCATCCTCCTAATATTATTAATGTGAAAGTTTAGATGTTTAGATATTTGGATGTTTGTCACTCAATAACGCCAAAACGGCTGAACGGACGATTGGCTGAAATTTGAGACACAGATACTTTGTAGTCTGGAGAGGAAAATGGGCTTCTTTTTATCATGAAAAAACATCACATTCCCGTGGGATAACGTCTTGTAGTCCACGCGGGCGAAGCCGCGGGCGGAAAGCTTGTATAAAATATGTTAAAACTACAAGAAAGCTCACGGGCCACTGAATAACGCCGCCACCGCCGCGCCGCCGCGCCAACCACTTTCCCGTACTTTTCATACATTTTATACGAACGCCCGACGCCGGCAGTCGTCACTAGTTTCTTCTTTTAATGAAGCTAGAAGAAGAAACAAGTGGCGGCGTTTGTGGCTCGTCTGCGGGGACCACAGATCACCTGTATGTGGGACCACAGATCACCTGTATGAAGGCGGGGACGGTAATAGGTCTGTGCATAGGCGTAACGACGTACGGGCAGGGAGGGGCCCTTAGAAGAGCGGTCATTCGCTGGTAAACTGTAATTCTGACGAGCTTTATAGCTTGCGACGCTTTTTATAAGAGCTAAGAAAACAACATGCTTGAAGGCTGGCTCGTGAAATCCAACAATACACGATCAAAACAATATAATCTAGGATTTTCTCACAGTCGGTGAGTGAACAGCTTTCTCCTAGAAACATGGGTCGAAATACGACAAAAGTTGTTGGACTTCCTATACAAAATCGATCGCGTGATCAGTCTCATTTGTATGAAGAGTCAAAAAATTTTGTCATAATTTCGACCCATATTTCTAGGAGAAAGTTGTTCTCTTACTTACCGATTCTGAGTCGATCTTAAACATTTGTGTAGTGTTCAAAAATTCATCCTGTAGATCAATGTACCTCTGTGATTGTGTCTGATATTTATTTTATTTGATAAGTCAATATGAATTGTGATTTGAATGTTACGTTTGATTTGCATCCGGAATACACTATTAAATAAAAACCAGAAGCGTTATACACGATAACTCTAAAACAACATTACGCCGTATTTATTTATAGTAAAACGTTTTTATTCAAGTTTGTTTACGCGCTAGGCGGGGCTGCTGAAGGATTTATAGCGTATTTTAATTGTATTTTTAATTATTTTCCGACGACGCCAACGGCAAATTGAATCTCACGTGAATTGTTCAGATGTTATCTTTGAGATCTAAAGGGAAGCGTTTCGAATAGTTTACGAGTATAGTGCGTAATGTTTGTTTTACATTATGTATCAGCGCTTAGAACCAACTTGGGTACTACCTATTAAATACTATTTCACAGTTGAGAGATTTCTATTCGTTTGTTTGTAAATACATACAATATAGGGCAGGCGTACCGGTTTTGGCCACTGTACCGGTTTTGGCCACTTTTTGCTCTAAAAGTTTTCTAAACAACTTTTAGCCATTTTTGATGAAGGCAATTAAAATAAAGTATTTTAAGACAACCGTTAGAATTCCTTATGTCATAAGTTTTTTTTTTCAATAAATTCCATTTTCTATCAGTATAACTGATACTATACTATCAGTAAGTGGCCAAAACCGGTACATTTGGCAACTATCACACATCGTGTGTAATATAAAAAAAACTATTTTACTTTTTTAAATTTGAAAAATGTACCTTTAAAGGTAGATAAACTATCTATAATTTAAGATATAATTTTTGTCTTAAATACCTAAGACCATTTAGTACTTAGTGCTTAAAAGTCAAAAAATCCTTAAAGTGGCCACAAAGAGTACCTCTGCCCTACAACGTGTTAATACTTTCAGCGAATCTGAGAATATAGTTTGTTCAGAATCGATCCCCACACATTTTTGATAGGGGTTTAAAAAGGGGTTTAAAAAAAAAAGCTGCTTCTAAAGATGTTTGTACCTAGATACTGCCTATTCAATCAATACGTGCGCGACCCATCACGTGCTCTCTTACGTGATTGTAGAGCTTAAAATCTATCAGAAGTCACGGAGACCTATGAGCACGAATATCTTGGAAGTTTCTTTAAAAAAGTATATTTGAATGGAATTAAATTTTTTATAAAATAAATTAGTTGGGGTGTATGGGCTTTTCAGTTATTGCATTAACACGTAGTACACGTAAGCTGATTCGAAATGGTAAACTGGAATAAATAAATCATAGTAGCTACTTACCTACTTACTAACGACAAACAGTAAAATTAGCTTATTATAATATAGCAGCCTCGAAGCTCCTACCTTTGACGGGCCTACAGCCTATCAGTCTACTGGCAGACCCCATGCAGTTAGACCGGGCGGAGACGACAGTTAGAGGTATACAATTTTTTACAGTATGCAAATTTGCGAGAACGTTTTAGACGGCGACATATATTATGTAAGCACTATCAAAATTTTAATTTTTATCCCTGTGCATCACACTTGAAATTTAATTTTAAAATGTAGATAACAAAAAAAGTACTTACCTACTTACGCGTGTGAAAAGTATGCAAACGCATATTTGTCACATAAACTAGAAACGTTATCGATACAACAATTTGCATACCGAAAAAAATGATTCGGGCGAGTGCAAATTTCGAGAATAAGTTTTTGAAATTGTTATATAATAGGCTCTAAAACAATAATTTTTTCAGTATGCAAATTGATGTAGGTATCGATAACGTTTCTTGTATAAGTGACAAATATGCGTTTGCATACTTTTCACACGCGTTCTTTTTTTGTTACATTTTAAAATTAAATTTTAAGTGTGATGCACAGGGATAAAAAATCTAATTTTGATAGTGCTTACAAATGTCGTCGTCTAAGACGTTCTCGCAAATTTGCATACTGTTAAAAATTGTACCTACACCTCCAACTGTCGTGTCCGCCCGGTCTAAGTCCTCGAACGAACAGGCAGCCTGACATACCTTTTCGGCTTTTGTATGTAAAACTGTTAGTGTGTGACCGACTGCAATTAACTGACAGGCCGTTGTCTGCCGGCGGACCTTTAAAAAAGTACCTACTAAATATCTTGTTAGAATTTTATTATTATTATCTCTCGTGATAAAAGAAAAGGCAAGCTGAAATGGCAATGGGCAGGTCACATTGCGCGAAGAACCGACGGCCGTTTTGGCAAACGAGTTGGGGAAACTGCGAAAGATGGCAGGTGGGGGCTGGATGCGAGGAGCTGAAAACCGTGCTCAGTGGCGTGGACTAGGAGAGGCCTATGTCCAGCTGTGGCCTATGTCCAGCACTGGACGGATATGGGCTGATGATGATCTCTCGGGTCACCAAAACGCCTTACCAAAGTTTCATAAATATCTGATCAATAATAAAAATAAATATGGTTTTGAACGCATAGGTACAGTCGCCATCAGATAATGATTTAGCGTAGCTGGCGAGGTCATGCGAGATCCGCAGCATTTTACAAAGATTTATTGTCACAAATAGTATGGATTCCTTAATTTGAATTCTTATTCTTATCTTTTATTTAAATAATTCTCTAAAGACAATTTCAAATGCAGTAGCACGGAATAAATAATAACTACTTACTTAACTACCTATTAATAAATATAACAAGGTGTAGTTTTTGTCAAGACAGTGTGTTTAAGAAACTGTTAAATTAGCATCTGTCCCCCATTTGTAAGTGTCGTATTTATTTAAAAGGGTTAGGTAGTTTTTTCGAGTTAACTCTTTCATACAATCTCATCCTTAGATTAAATGAAAAATGGTTACAACACTCAAGGTTCCTGACATCTTAATTTCAAATTAATTGTGTTAGGGTGTACCAATAAATCTACTGTCGTTATTATAAAACTCTAGTTTGCTTAGAAGTTTTTTTTTTTCTATCCTAAACCAACCATGAAATTGTTATTGAATATTCAAATACAAGCTTTAAATTCAACGCCATAAAGTTTTATTTTGTCGCATGAAAAGTTTCGTCGTAAGCCGTTTGAGAATTCGTTTGTGTTTTACTATCCCCGCCCATTGATTAACATGGTAGATAAAACTTAGTTTAATGAAGTATTTTTATACTTAGCATTTTTTCACATTGTTAGCTGACCGTGTGCCTGAGAACAGGGCGCTGTTGAGTAGCTATTAATTTTCGGTTGGCCTTGTTAGCAACTTGTTAGTTTTTTGCTGTACATGGGTGTTATACTGTGACATGAGAGACAAAGTGGTTACTTTGACGTACAGTGGACAGCTCATCGAGCTTCGTATCTTAAAGAGTTATTAATCTAAGCTTGGCATATTGAACTTGAGCGCGCTTTTATCACGCAACACACGTAAAAAGATATAAGTAATACTAGTGTTCTGCTTCGTACAAACGCTTGTAATATAAATAATAATAAAAATAACTTTAAGTAAGTATAGGAAAGTAAGTAGGTGTAAGAAACAAACAGTACAGTATAAAAAGTGTTTGTTCATATACGGTACGATTGATCTGTACGATCCGATCGAAAGAAACGAATAGATCGTAAACGATTTACTTAGGTAATCGAAGACGATATCGAAGATCGCAACGAAAATCCATGCGATCATGAATATCGTAACGATAATCGACGGTGTACTGACTCTTGTTCCGTTTCAAGTAAGTAAATGATCGATCGTAACGACCATCGTAAGCGATATCGTAACGATCTATGATGCGTGGTACCGTATGTTGATCGTTCGTATCGACCAATCGTTTCATGTATGTGCGGCAATTTGAAGCGATCGATCGTTACGATTTAACGTCAGATTGATCGTAACGATGCATCGTACCGTATATGGGGGCCTTAACACCTGCAATAGTAAGTATACAATCTCAGATCACTATACAATAGGTACCCTATGTATACCTACTATTGCAAGTTGTTGGTTTCAGGCCTTCCGGAGGGGTCGATAAGAAGAATAATAGAGCCTTATAAAATTCAAGGGGCCCACAAACTACCGGGCCGCCTGCAGTCCTCAATCGAACAGGCTGCCTGACCTGCGGTTTTTGTATGTTGTTTAAACTGTAAGTACCTATGTCAAAGAATATATACAGCCTATGTGCCGATTGCGGCCAATAGGCCGTTGCCTGCACGTGACGATAGTTTGTAGGGCCCACAGAACACGGAAAGATTTTTTTCTTTACTTTCCATGTTCTGTGGTAGGGCCCTTCAGGAAGTGGTTTTATTTAACAGTCAGGGCTGAATAAACGATATTAAATTTGACACACAACACAACCAATTTGTCCAGTATAGGTTGCAGTGTGTTACGAGTGAATATGAGTGCGTAGCGCAAAAGCAAACTCATCAAAATCGGTTCAGTGATTTGGCATGCAAAGACAACAAACAGACAGCAAAGCATCGCATGTATTATTTTTTTATGGACTTTTAGAAGAATCAAATAATACCTATACCTAGTTAAAGTTCGTAGTGCACCCAAAATCAGTAAGAAGAATATTTACTAGGTTCCTACCAAATAAGTAAAGAAGACATAATAATATAGAAGTTATTTATTCCACACATGCCTATGTTCAAACGTTCCGTTACAATTAACCCTACCGCGCGCCTCTGCCTTTAGAAAAATTGCCGCGCAGCGAGTCAGACAAACGAGGAATTAATATAAGGACCAGCCGCCATTTATTTCGAGTTCCCACTTCCCACTTTGTATTACACCGGCCCTTCCTTATCTCGATAATTATGCCCCGAATATTTTATTGTTTGCTTAAGTTTTGTTCGTAATGAGTTACCACTTTTTTGCAGGCTACCGTTTTTGAGGATGCGAAGCTTTGTAATGTCATTCTTTCATGGGAAGTTAATAGGAATGAATTGTTTTGATTTTGAATAAAAAAATGTTGAATGGGTTAATTTGATTGATTTACATATTCCTTTTACACTTATTTTTTTTTAAATGAAGTTTTAAAATCCCGGCGTTGGTTGGCTCACCTTACTGAATAATAAAATCAGTTTACGTGGAATTCAATGTTCTCGTGTGCGAAAAGAGGAAATTTCAGTCCGTGTTTAAAACAGATTGACTTGTTTGGCTGAAGCTAAAAATACAATTTACACTTGATTCGGTTTAGAAACCTGGCCGTAAAATAAATTTCATGGAATTTGTTTATTTTCCGGTTTAAAAGTATCGGTCCGTTTTCAGGAAATCTTATTTCAAGGAATCGAACAGTCATCCTAAACGTTGATGCAATCAAAAAATTCATATTTTTTTTTATATGAATTAGAATCTACAGGATACTTTCTTTGTGATATCATAATTTTAATTTGTCATATTGTGTACTATCGAGATCTGCTTAGGTGTAGGGTGAAGGGCAATATATGGCAGGAGACCCCTTTACTTTAAGGCTTTTTTCACTTTTAAACACTACGAAATGGTCTTTAAAAAAGTTAAATACTTAGTCTTTTGTATATACACAAAATGTGGGAGAGGTGCCAAATGCCCCGGTTTTGGCCACTTATTGATTCTTAGTCAAACTTTTGTAAGTACTTACTTATAGCGAAAAATCAAAACCAAATCCAGGTTAAATCAATTAGAAACCAATCAATTACAAACAATTTAACTGAAAAAAAAACAAATGTTTCTAATAAATTTCAGCCATAACAAGTTTCTTAAAATTTTCATACAAATAAAAAAAAAAAGGAAAATGGCGTTTACTTATTGAAATAAAATCGTATGACAAGAAACTCTAACGATTGTTATTATTACCATAAAATACCTTATTTTATTTTATTGCCTTTGGCAAAAAATACAAGAAGTAGTTTAGAAAACTTTAAAAGCAAAAAGTGGCGAAAACCGGTACGTTGGCCAAAACCGGGGCTTCTGTCCTACATTGTGTATGTATATTGAATTTCTCATAATTTTTTATTTAGATACCTATTTACCTACTTACTCAAAACATAATTCGGTTTTGAAGTCATAGCCAAATCATAATAAATTTATAAAGTCAATATAATTATAATATAATACAAATAATATTATTTTTGTGTAATAAAATTTTATACTTACTTTACGTAAGTACTAAAGTTATTCGCGGGATAACTCGTGCGTGCTGTAAGGCAAGCAAACATTTTGATTGTACAAAATTGAAGTAAATAATTGGGGAGTTTATACCTACTTGCTCTGTTGTTATAAAAATGGAAAGTGCTTATATATTTAGTAACAGAATGTGTAATAAAATGGTTAGTCTATCAAATTACCTGATATGGGTGGGTAGGCTACCCACCTTCTGCGCCAGAGGTCTCGGGTTCGATTCCCGAACAAGACAAATATTTGTGTGCATGAACATGTCTATTTGTCTTGGTCTGGGTGTTTACTAAACATGTCTATTTGTCTTGGTCTGGGTGTTTACTATGTATATTAAGTATGTATTTACAAACAAAAAGTATTTAAGTAATTTATCCGTTATCAAGTTTTCCAATGGGCAATAATTGGTGTGAATGTAAGAAGTTATTTATTTATTTATTTTATAATTACAAATTGATAAGTAAGTATTAATATTATTATTCCAATTATTTGAAATTGTTATTGTAAATTTCTAACATAAGTAGTTTTAAGTTAAATTGTTACTAACACTATGGACATCGTTTCCGAAATAAATGCATTTATTATTATTCCCTATATTACATTTTAAATACTTACAAAATTATATAATTTCTAAACATAATTTTTTTACAATGTTTAAGACTAAAAAATATTACATTTAAAAATACAAAAAAGCAGTTCCCCAATATTATATTATTATTATTACATAATTATACCGAATTGACACATAAAAATCCCAACCCAACTAAATAAAAAAAATAAACATTCTCATTTCTATGCCACCTACGAAATCATAAGAAAACTACGTTACTACTACATCATAGCATAGCCCCAAAATTACGACTCTTTAGGTCACTAATCACCAAAATAAACTGCAGATGTCACTGTTTATGCTTGCGCGAGAGTTGAGGAAAAGCGCCATCTTGGCAATATTGTGAACTACGGACGCATAGTTGAAGGCAACGTGCCTTGCGCTCGGTTTGCCTGGCTCTACACACGTCCCGATCCGACCGCCGCCGATTTGGTCTGCTCCAAACCAAATCTGGACGTGGGCAGCGTAGCCTTCCGACCATAATTTTATTATTATTATTCGTGTTTGACGCAGTCTGGCCGGATTTGGTTCGCACGAACTTCACTTCCGATTCCAACAAAATCGGAACGTGTGTAGGCTCCCGAACAGACCAACTAGGCAGTGTCACGTTTTCCCCTAGATTTAGGGAGAAAATATTATGTCAAATTGGAAATATTTAAGGCAGACAGAATACGTTTGAGGGATTTTCAGAGGATTCAATTTAATGCTCATTCATGTCTTTTGCGTAGGACTGAACGAACGAAAGGTTTAAATCTGTCTATTTATGCAAAGATTATTTTATCTACTTATTAGTTTTTTTGTTTATTTTATTTAATAACTCGCATTTTATCGTAAATCTCAATTGATATAAAGCAGGCATAACACCTCATCAATAAGTGCTGCTATAAACAAATATTTAGCAAGTTTTACCATTTTCATTAAAATGGTAAAACTAAAAAATAACAGAAAATTAAAAAATAAGTAATGAAATTGAATCCTACTAATATTATACATGTAAATGTTTGGATGTTTAGATGTTTGGATGTTTGTTACTTTACCACGTCATAACTGCTAAATGGATTCGGCTGAAATTTGGGACATAGATATAGACTAAGCTCCCGTTGTACGAAACCCTACCTCATAAGGTGGCAGCTCAAAAATGTAATGGCAGTGATAGATACTACTTAGGAACACTGGATTTTAGTAGGTTGCCGTCGAATATCCTGGAAGAACTTCTATTTTTGTTCGTCTTCAAATCGCTATTTTGATCGAAAATTACATCATAAGGTGGCAGATAGAAACGTTTACGCATCGAAAGAGACACATTTGAACATAACAACCCGCATAGGTTGCCGGCCCAAACCCTGGCAGGTTTCAAGGTCAGCCAAGTTTTATGAGCCCCAAAAATGGGATAAATTACCTCATCAGGTGGCACGCTTAAACTAATGCAGATCGATTGCCCTAGACATGCCATTCATTAATATATAGGGTTGCCTGCCTTCAGCTTGGCAGTTTTTCTGGTCAGCCACCTCGAACAATGTATTACAAAATCTTAGAATAACGAGAAAATGCTATGGTGCAGGGTATAATTTAGTAAAAATCGTGATATCAACTTAAACTCGACGTACTAACAGACTTGCGTCTTATGGTGTTGAAATAATAGGGTAAATGTACCAGTTTTGGTCATTTCTCATCGGTACCTATATCTTTAATTATTGAAAAAAGTGATGTTGCCTTTTACGTTTAACGTGATATAAGTAGTATAACGGGTAATTTTGTGCTGTATAACAATATTTATTATGTTCACTTCAAATCACAGGTGATTATTTTTATGAGTTGAGTTTATTTTTATGTTTTACTAGCTTTCTGCCTCGCGGCTTTTTCCGTGGTAAAATGTACCTACCATATGTGCTATTCTGGTATCTAAGCTATAACACAGTAACGTTTCATCCGGATCCGTTCTCTAGTTTTTGCTTGAAGACGTAAGAAACTGATGCAGATCGATTGCCTTAGACATGAAATGCAGTTTTTCTGGTCAGCCACCTCGAACAATGTATTACAAAATCTTAGAATAACGAAATTCTTGTATAGATGCTATGGTTCAGGGTATAATTTAGTATAAATCGTGATATCAACTTAAAGTCGACGTACAGACTTGCGTCTTATGGTGTTGAAATATTAGCGTAAATGTACCAGTTTTGGTCATTTCTCATAAGCATATCTTCAAATATTGAAAAAAGTGATGTTGCCTTTTAAGTTCAACGTGATATAGTTAGCAAGCAATTTTGGTTTGCAATTTATTATGCAGAAATAATATGAAATAATTAATCGTTAATCAACTTTGTTTCAAAAATGGGAAACGTCCTGCAGCTATCTCAAAACTATCTATCCACACTAGGACAGTACGTTTAACTTTTTTTGATACTTATCTATATATATAAAACTCTTGCGTTACTGACTGACTGATAGACAACGCACAGCCGAAACTACTGGGCGTAAGAAGCTGAAATTCGGCATGTATGTTCCTTGGGGAGTGAAAGGTAAGGAGTGGAAGGTGAGGAAGGAAAGCAATAAAAGAGGATTTTTAGAAATTCTTCCTCTAAGGGTGTAAAAAGGGGGGTCCACACTGTTGTATGTTACTGGCTAATTAAAATTTGAATTTATATTTCTTTTACTCATATTGTATTTTGATTGACACTTCAATAAATAAAGTCAAATACAACACACATAGACGAAGTCGCGAGCGGAGCGATAGTTATATTGGTATATATAAGAAGATGAATAGAATTGCATATTCACTACATTTTTTTCAAAGTACACGTACAAACATAAAAGAAATAGAAAGTTACTTACACACTATTTTAGGGTTCCGTGCCCAAAGGGTGTAAACGGGACCTTATTACTAAGACTCCGCTATCCGTCTGCTCCAACATCATCTGAGGGACTCCTCATCACCAAGTGAAGCAAATTGGTCTCACCAGAACAAAACAAATGAGCCCAAACTTGAGGGGTTTCATAGTGGTCATTAGAAGTACCATTGGCTTCCTCCCTGCTCCAATATCAGACCCTCACCACCAAGTGCAGCGAATAGGTCTCATCAGAACGAAACAAATAAGCCAAAACTTGAGGGGTTTCCTAGTGGTAATTAGAAGTACCATTGGCTTTCTCCCTGCTCCAACATCAGACCCTCACCAAGTGCAGCGAAATAGGTCTCATCAGAACGAAACAAATGAGCTCAAACTCGAGGGGTTTCCTAGTGGTCATTAAGAAGTGCCACTGGCTTCCTCCCTGCCCCATCATCAGACCCTCACCAGCAAGTGTAGCGAATAGGTCTCATAAGCACGAAACAAATAAGCCCAAACTCGAGGGGTTTTTGAAGCAGCCATTGAAGAGTTCCATTGCCCACCATTCAAGAGTCAAGACTCCATCATCAGATCAGCTCGAAGGTATCAAATTATTAAATTGTCATTATATTCCTATAGACTTGCAGAGTTTCAAATCAATTCGACAATTAGAAGTAGGTTAAAATTGAATTCCAAGATTTTCTTACATTGTGACTTAGTTAGTTCCTTACATGTGAAGCTAATAAAAGCGTGTTAAAAAGCATAACCGAATGACAGTCTACGCACGCTACCGCCCGCCGCGTCTTGGCTACCTTCATCATAACATATTAAAAGCACAAAAATTTATGTTTACATTGTATTGCAATGTAGACCTACTGTGCCTTTGTAGACCTGGAGAAGGCCTACGATCGAGTCGAAAGGAATGAGCTATAGAAGGTGTTGTCTGAATACGGATTGGAGAGCAATGGAGCAATGGCTCTTCAATTTGTTTTTAGACCGTTGTATGAAAGGCCTGAGAGAACGTGACTGTAGAATTATGATGAAGGGGACCCAATTCAAGTGCCTCCTCTATACTGACGACCAGGTAATACTTGCGTCTTTTGTGTGGGAGTTGTAGGAGATGTTGTCCGTTATGAATGATGATATTGTGAGAAAAGGGATGAAAGTAAATGTATGTAAGACGAAAGTGATGGTTTTTGAGTGAGATGAAGAAATGTCTGACTGTACGGTAATGATAAGTGGTCAGAAAGTGGAACAGGTGCGTGAGTTTGTATATTTGCGCAGTTTATTTACAAGGGATGGAAAGTGTGAGGAAGACATAGAAAAGCGAGTGAAGAAAGGGAATTCAGTGAACGGCGCTATACACTCAGTTAAGAGTAGCCAAATCGTATCTGAAAAGGCGCGAATGGCTATTCATAACGGAGTGCTGGTGCTGACACTGTAGTATGGAAGTGACTCTTGGGTATGGCAGAAGAAGAATGAAATCAGAATAAATTCAGTAGAGATGCGATCGTTTAGGAAAATATGTGGAGTTAAATTGAGTGATAGAGTGAGCAATGATGTGATTCGTGAAAGGTGTGAGCTGAAAGATGATATAGTGACAAGAATTGAGAAAAGAATGCTACGGTGGTTTGGTCACTTAGAGAGGATGAATGAAAGCCAAATTACGAAAGAGATATATTGTGCGAATGTGGAAGGACTGGTTGCGCAAGGGCGTCCCTGAAAAACCTACACGGACCAAATAGGAGGTGTACTAAAAAGACTGGTGTACGCAGTGACAAAAATCGCCGGGCATGTATGAAAAGATTGATGGATGTGAATGAAGCGAAAGAAGTGTGCAAGGATCGTAGCAGGTGGCGATTCATAGTCTCTGCCTACCCCCGTGGGAAATAGGCGTGAGTATATGTACGCATGTATGTATGTATTGCAAATAACATTGTATACATTTTATTGAAATTAATACACATTTTTCAAAATAGTGAAAACTGCTACAGTTTTATAAGTGTATACATATGAAAGAAAAAATCAAAGTAATCATTGTTAAACTTGTAATGATACTATATTGTTTACATTTTTGTGAAATCACATCGTTTACTAATTATTGTAATTCATAGTGGCTTCATATTTTTGATTTTGAAAAATGTGTACTTTATCGTATGCATTGCGAGAAACTCCGATGGTTATAAAGTATGTATTGATAAGATGACTATTTGTTATTGAAATTTTCAGAGTGTATATTTATTCGAAATTCTGTCCATGTATACATTTCATTGCACATGACTGTACGTCACTTGGGTTGACACTTAAGAATGTTTTTTTTTGTTGAATGTGTCTCATAAAATATAATTGCGAAACTGTGTTTGTTTGTCTGTTTCTTACGTCTTCAAGCAAAAACTAGAGAACGGATCTGGATGAAACGTTACTGTGTTATAGCTTAGATACCAGAATAGTACATATGGTAGGTACATTTTACCACGGAAAAAATCACGGGGCAGAAAGCTAGTAAAACATAAAAATAAACTCAACTCATAAAAATCATCGCCTGTGATTTGAAGTGAACATAATAAATATTGTTATACAGCACAAAATTGCCCGGTATACTTCCTATATCACGTTGACCGTAAAAGGCAACATCACTTTTTTCAATATTTAAAGATATAGGTACCTATGAGAAATGACCAAAACTGGTACATTTACCCTATTATTTCAACACTATAAGACGCAAGTCTGTTGGTACGTCGAGTTTAAGTTGATATCACGATTTTTACTATATTATACCCTGAACCATAGCATATATTCAAGAATTTCTCATTATTCCAAGTTTTTTTAATACATTGTTCGAGGTGGCTGACCAGAAAAACTGCCAAGCTGAAGGCAGGCAACCCTATATATTAATGAATGGCATGTCTAGGGCAATCGACCTGCATCAGTTTCAGCGTGCCACCTGATGAGGTAATTTATCCCATTTTTGGGGCTCATAAAACTTGGCTGACCTTGAAACCTGCCAGGGTTTGGGCCGGCACCCTATGCGGGTTGTTATGTCCAAATGTGTCTCTTTCGATGCGTAAACGTTTCGATCTGCCACCTTATGATGTAATTTTCGATCAAAATAGCGATTTGAAGACGAACAAAAATAGAAGTTCTTCCAGGATATTCGACGGCAACCTACTAAAATCCAGTGTTCCTAAGTAGTATCTATCACTGCATTACATTTTTGAGCTGCCACCTTATGAGGTAGGGTTTCGTACAACGGGAGCTTAGTCTAATACTTTGTAGCCTGGAGAGGAACATAAGCTACTTTTTATCTCGAAAAAATATCACATTCCCTTGGGATAACATCGTGTAGTCCACGCGGGCGAAGCCGCGGGTGGATAGCTAATTCTATAACACAATAAAATAAAACAATAAAAATCCGTATATCAATAAATATATCAATAAAAATGAGAATATTTTTCTTTTTCATCTATCTATTGCAGGCAAATAGATAAATAATATTAATATTGGGAGATAAGCAGTGGCTGGCAACTCCTGCAACTACAGCTAGGTGCGGCCAGCCAAACCAAATTGAAACGTGTGTAACGCCGACCAGCCCCCTGATTCACGAACCGTCGGAAACGCTACCGACAGCCTAATGTAGGTATGCACTGTGTCTGTCACTCACTATAGCATAGACAAAGACAAAGCACAGAATTCTAGTCCGATTCCGTTTCCGACGGTTTGTGAATCAGGGTTCAGATTTGGGGTTGGGTTTAGAAATAAGCTCCCTCGTTCTGGGGAAAGTGACACCGTAGGGGGGCTCAGGGGGTCTTACTGAAACCCCTGATATCGATTTTGGTTGCCGGAGAGGTACCTACGCATTTTTTATTTTTTTCAATTGCTAAGTTTTTGTGTGAAACGAAACGAAAAACAACACGGAAAAGTAAACAATAACGTGAAATGAAACGTTTCCTGTCAAAAATGACGTGTAACGTGATTAGAGAAACGTCATTTACGTAGTAAAATTAAACTTTTACCTAATCTGTGGCCAGGCCGCCATTTTATGTTGTGTTCTGTGTGCGTGTCATTCGAATTCGATTGTGATTCGATTGCTTACTCACGAGTCTACGCGAATGTGTGGAAACAAATTAATGTGTGTTTTTTATAATTAGTGACAGAACCGAAGTGGCGCGGGGAAGCGGGGTACCGGGGGGGCTCGGGGGGCGAGGCCCCCCGCCATGATAAAAGTCTAAAGAGTTCATACATTAGGTTAGGTTAGGTTAGTATGGTGACCAAAAACGCGCGAGCCGAGCGAGCGGAGCGAGCGTGCCGCGGCCGGCGAAGCGCCAGAAATGTCGTTTTTGTATGTGCGACGTTTTTTTTACATGCCTTTCTCCTTTCCCCACCTGTTTTTAGCCTCCCTTCTGCCAATTTTTTGTTTTGAGGTTATGTTTAAAAAAAAAATTTTTTTTTCGAAAATTACGCATCTCCCGCAGATGGGGGTTGCAGGAGGGGGGTTGTACCCCTCCCCCCTCCCCTCCCACCCCTCAGCAAACCCCTATCGAGGGAGCTTATTTCTAATGCTTTACCCAGATTTGGTGCGGCACTTGCGGCAGACATGGTTTGAACATGTGTAGCGCTGATCAGATTTGCAATGAAGTTCGTTCTCAGCATCACCAAATCGGTCGGATCGGAACGTGTGAAGCAGCATATAATTTTATTTGGGTGTATGTACGTAAGATGTAAGTAGATGGCGCTTTTACAAAAAAAATATGCTCAGATTTATTTGATCGAAACTGTTACCTATAATTGAAGTGGATATAAAAATAAATAAATTATAAAATGCATAAAAATGAAATACCTAGTTATTTAAATTGTTACTTTTTTGCATTCACAATGCAATTTTTATACTTGAAAAATGGAAAATGAAGTACTTATTTTAGAAAAACAATATCGACCCGTCTCACAACTAGCTCCGATGGGACTTGAACCCACGACCTTTCGCTTTCCGGGCGACTGCTCTAACCACTGAGCTACGGAGTCGTAGCTCAGTAGTTAGAGCAGTTAGGTTCCGTCCCGGAAGGCGGAAGGCCCGCGTTGCTCGAAGATATTTATGCTAGCTGAAACTGCAATGTATAAACTGAAGTTTTTTTTACATTTCAAAATAAACTTTGAAGTTTGGAACCGATTAAGAAAATTTTACACACTTTATGGTAAATACTTAAGTACCTAATAACTAATAGTTCAGGCAACGAACGCTCCAAAAACAGTATAGAGGGAAATGCTTGGAACACAATTTTTGACTTTGAAACTTTGTTTGGACTACTTAGGAGGTAAACATATTATCAAAAGCCGGGCGGTTTGAAGGTCTCATTTTTTGGTTATGGATTATATCTCAGAAACTATACGTCCCAGTGACATGTTTACTGTGCAAAATGAAAGCTAATTAAATTTGCAACAAGTACTATTCAGTAATATTTTTCGATATCTTGTATAGTTTTTAAGATATTCGCTCTTGAAAGTCTGTAATTTTGGAATAAATATTTTTGCACCTTTTGACCGGATAACTTTTCTACGATGCACCGAAAAACTAAATGCTGTCCATAGGGCCGTTGTAGAGCATTAAATTCTCTTCAATAATATATTACTTTACTACTAGCGCTCGCCCGCAACTTCGTCCCCGTGGAATTGAGTTCACAAAAGTTGAACTTTGAACTCCTTTTATACCCCTTAGAGGGGGAATTTCCAAAAATCCTCTCTTAGTGTTACCCTACACTCCCCAAGGAACACAGGTAAATGTCAAATATCAGCTTCTTTTGCCCAGTAGTTTCGGTTGTGCGATGTCAGTAGAAGTTTTGTATCATCATCATCATGTCACGGTACAATTTAATTTAGTATCTTCTCCTAGCAGGGAAATCGCATCCGCGTATCTGCATTTCTCTAGAAAATAAACTTTCTTCCGCTTTAACAATAAGCAAAGTGAGAATCGGAAATTACTTTAATTTGTGCATTATCAAATGGCTTATGATCAGCTAGGTCAAATGTCATGGTGTAAAGTTGTACGAGAGCCGGGATTAATCAACTTGTGTGTAGAGTTCTAAGTCATATCACCATTGTGTCTCTGACAAGTTATCATTCTAAGCAACGAACCTCGAACCTTTACTTTATAAAGGCACTACGGAAAAAAACACAACCATTACTTTTTCATATATCAACACAAGTTCATGACTTTAAAGGTTTCCTATTCGACAGTGACCTTTATAATGTCGCTGATGTCATTGACCGTTTTCGTAATACTTATATTGTTATCGACGGCAAGAACGAACGTCATAAAAGAAAACGCAACAGGCTTACCGAGCATACAGAATTTCAAGGAGTATGTCACTACCATGATAAAAGATCAGAGTTCTAAAATACAAGCACTCCTCAAAAAGATTCAGACAAATGCCCAATCTATGTTGAAAAAAATCGACAATATAAAGCAGGATTCCAAAAGTAAGGACACTAAAAACGTAAGTGTCTTAAATATTTTTAAAAGGCAATATGAACGCCAAGTGGAATCTCCAATTTTGAAGAAAAACCTCGAAAGTGTGGATAACGAAGTTGCTGAATCTAGAAGCTTCAATACTCACTACGGAACATCAAGTTATGGAGCAAGTGGTAACGGGAATTACGGAAGTCACACACAGACTTATCATCATCATTCCATAGGCTTCGATCCAATTAACATTGTTGTCTCGATGTCTCTCCTGTCCTTCCTTCTTCAAGCCTTGCAAGGGTTACTCAGTCGAACAAGATTACCGACACCAGTGGTAGAAGCAAGATATTTCAACCCTGTACAAGAATGGTTAAAGAAACTTGAAGATAAATATGTGGTTTCTTCAAAACCTGATTATTTGAAGCGCAAGTATCCGAAAAAATATTTTAACTAAGTACATTTGAGTGATTTTTAGTTTTATTGTACACTGTTAAGATATGAATATTTTAATGTGTTCTGTGGAAATTATGAGTGTTTTAGTAACATCTGTTTATTTAAAATTCATTTGAGTGGTTGATTATTTATTCGTATTACTTAAATACATATATATTTTATTGCGCACTGGTGAGTTATTCTTAATTAAGTTCAGTTTGCCTTATTTAGGCAATTGTATTCATATTTAATTAAGTTCAAGTAAAAATTTCCGACCCAAATTTTACTGTGTTTAATAAAATTATAATTGCATCAAGATTCATTATTCTATGCGGTTAGTTAACCCATTCTCTTTGCGTTAAACTTTTTAGGTTTACTGACCTTTCGTGGTCACGATTAAGGCCGCGTACGTATCTTGAATGGCAGTACAAAAGGGACCAATTGTCACAATTAAAATATGCTCCAGTGCTTCAGCAATCAATGTCTCGGGAGATGCCTAAACAAAGACATCCCTATCCCTCGTATCGCCCTTGTTGCCGATGTGATTATCCTTCTCTAGACCCCTCGGAAATTTATTGACTTTATACATCTGATTGATGATCGGGTTAAGTCTTAGATATTTCGTAATTGGTTACAAAATAAAACCTGGGTGAAATGCAATCGAATCGCACCAATTTCGAAAGGCGAAACAAAATTGTAAAATATATTTGAAATTAAGACGTGTCATTGAAAATACTGGGAGAGCTTCTGATACCAAAACATTTAATTTCAAATAACAAAAGTTAACAGGATTTTGACATAATGTTCAATATGAATGTTCTTTACCGCATAAGTACTATTACCTAGGTATGTATTCTGTGGCAGGGTAATACCTAAGTCCGATTTTCTTAGTGCATTCCGTGTCTATATAAACTAAATGCTCTGTACTAGCCCAGTTTAAGCAATCTTTGAAAAGTTGCTTATTCTGTGGTACTAGTAAGCTGTACCTAGTACAATAAACATTTTGTAAGGCCTTTAATTCAAGTAGGTACCTACAAACAAACACTTTATTTGAGTAAGTATACATAATTGATTTTTTTTTATTTGTTGTACTTAACTGTTTCAATGATTGAAATCATAAATTATGTTGATTTATTATGAAAATGATAAAATAAATAGGTATTTACACTAAATATCAAAGGCTACTCAGGGTCTAGGACTCATGACCGAAAGTTATTTCCTCGAAAGCCATTTGCCCACCCGCCAACTTACTTACTATATATTTTAATGTGTTGATCTTATGATGATAAATGATAATATTGTTTTATTTTGTAAAAAGACAGTTCTTTTAAAGAAAACAATTTATGTAAATCTTTTTGCTCTTTATATATTTTTTTTTATTTTTTTTTACAACGGGGTAGCACTTAGCCTTCATAACAAACAAACAAATTAGTACTTAGTTATGAAAATATAAAAAGCGAAAAGAAAAAAACTATGTTTTTTTATTTTAAGCCTCCCTCAGAGATTATAGATATCCCATACCCACAGAAACTCGAATCCTCAGAAAATGTTTCGGTGGCAGCTAGTTGCTGTTACTTTTAAGTATAAACTTCTAAAAACCAGCCTGGCTTTTGATTTTAAACGACACATCTTACTAGATTAAATCAAATGTGTCCCTACGTAGGTATTTCTCTTTTGTATCTAAGACAAACAAATTATATCGAGGTGCATTGACTATAAAGACTATTTATTTATTTATTTTACAATCTTAGGAAAGCTTACAGCTAGGTGGGATTACAAAAAGTAGGTAGGTACTAACTTAAATATTGAAGGCCAATTACAAGCTTCCACAACAAGAACTTTAAGTTGATGTTCTACACAAACTAACTAAATAAAGAAAAATACATTACACATGCTAACTAAATTAAGAAAAAGAAAAAAAAACCGATAGATTTGCTACTTTTTTTCTCGAAAAATGTATTAGTTAAAAGTCGCTTCAGCCTGTTGGATGACGTATTAAAAAGGTCTATGTCCAAATGCCTTGTTAGAGCGTTAAAATACTCGCTTGATCTGATGGTATACGAGTTTCTCATATAATTTGTTTTATATTTGGAGATTGCTAGGTGTTCGGGTTACGGAAGGAGGTCAGCGGAACTCGCAAACCAATGCCGCTCAGAAGCTCGGGACAGTCCACCACGCCACTCGCTATGTTAAGAGGCTCTTGTACGCGAATGACCTTGCGCAATTTTTTGTTTTGAGGTTATGTTTAAAAAAAAAATTTTTTTTCGAAAATTACGCATCTCCCGCAGATGGGGGTTGCAGGAGGGGGGTTGTACCCCTCCCCCCTCCCCTCCCACCCCTCAGCAAACCCCTATCGAGGGAGCTTATTTCTAATGCTTTACCCAGATTTGGTGCGGCACTTGCGGCAGACATGGTTTGAACATGTGTAGCGCTGATCAGATTTGCAATGAAGTTCGTTCTCAGCATCACCAAATCGGTCGGATCGGAACGTGTGAAGCAGCATATAATTTTATTTGAGTGTATGTACGTAAGATGTAAGTAGATGGCGCTTTTACAAAAAAAATATGCTCAGATTTATTTGATCGAAACTGTTACCTATAATTGAAGTGGATATAAAAATAAATAAATTATAAAATGCATAAAAATGAAATACCTAGTTATTTAAATTGTTACTTTTTTGCATTCACAATGCAATTTTTATACTTGAAAAATGGAAAATGAAGTACTTATTTTAGAAAAACAATATCGACCCGTCTCACAACTAGCTCCGATGGGACTTGAACCCACGACCTTTCGCTTTCCGGGCGACTGCTCTAACCACTGAGCTACGGAGTCGTAGCTCAGTAGTTAGAGCAGTTAGGTTCCGTCCCGGAAGGCGGAAGGCCCGCGTTGCTCGAAGATATTTATGCTAGCTGAAACTGCAATGTATAAACTGAAGTTTTTTTTACATTTCAAAATAAACTTTGAAGTTTGGAACCGATTAAGAAAATTTTACACACTTTATGGTAAATACTTAAGTACCTAATAACTAATAGTTCAGGCAACGAACGCTCCAAAAACAGTATAGAGGGAAATGCTTGGAACACAATTTTTGACTTTGAAACTTTGTTTGGACTACTTAGGAGGTAAACATATTATCAAAAGCCGGGCGGTTTGAAGGTCTCATTTTTTGGTTATGGATTATATCTCAGAAACTATACGTCCCAGTGACATGTTTACTGTGCAAAATGAAAGCTAATTAAATTTGCAACAAGTACTATTCAGTAATATTTTTCGATATCTTGTATAGTTTTTAAGATATTCGCTCTTGAAAGTCTGTAATTTTGGAATAAATATTTTTGCACCTTTTGACCGGATAACTTTTCTACGATGCACCGAAAAACTAAATGCTGTCCATAGGGCCGTTGTAGAGCATTAAATTCTCTTCAATAATATATTACTTTACTACTAGCGCTCGCCCGCAACTTCGTCCCCGTGGAATTGAGTTCACAAAAGTTGAACTTTGAACTCCTTTTATACCCCTTAGAGGGGGAATTTCCAAAAATCCTCTCTTAGTGTTACCCTACACTCCCCAAGGAACACAGGTAAATGTCAAATATCAGCTTCTTTTGCCCAGTAGTTTCGGTTGTGCGATGTCAGTAGAAGTTTTGTATCATCATCATCATGTCACGGTACATGATCACGCACAATTGTGATGACCACATCTACTGTGTTCCACAGTTTATTGAAACGAAGGTTTCTCATGCAAAATTAAGTAAATTAAAACTAGTCCTACCTTACTAGAAAATAGTGTCCGTAATCCAGGGGGGCTGAACGTTGTCTCGCCGGCGCGCGCCGGGCAAAACGATCTCCACACAACCCCCGATGGGATACTCTTACAGCTAACACTCTTATACTACACAATGCCCTAATAGGCAGCTAAAACTTTCCCGGCGCTTTTCAAAGCGAACACACACGGGTTACAAGTCCGTACCCCGACCGGAGCCCTAGTAGGTGCAAAACGAAATCTCGGTCCCAATATGGGTAGGTAACTTGCGCGGCACGTCGCTACAGACACACACGAACTTGTCTCACGGCTGCTTACGGCCAACTGGTCTGCACGCGGCCCGAGCGCATTGCGTGTCGCCCGTGACCTTGACAATGACAACGCACCGCTCGCAGCGCGGCGCGAACATCCCCCCGCCCCGGACAGTAGCAAACTGTCCGCCAACTCAATCTAAGGGCAGGCGAGAGAGGGTAGCGATCGCTCGCTTCAAAACAGAGTCCCCCACCAGGACCTCGGCAAACCTGGGCACACCATCCGACCCCGGATGAAGCTGAACAATGCGTCCTAAACGCCAGCGGAGGGGCGGCAGGTTTGGATCCTTTACCAACACGAGGTCTCCGGTCTTGGGTGGGGTCGTCCTATCCGACCACTTAACGCGTTGCTGCAAAATGTGCAAATACTCCAGATGCCAACGGCGCCAAAAACTCTGCGTAAGCTGCTGGAGCAATTCAAATCGCGAGAGCCGTCCGGAGGGCACTTCGGAATAAGGATATTCCGGCAAGGCGTTAAGCGGTCTGCCAATCAAAAAATGGCCCGGCGTAAGGGCCTCTAAATCATTCGCGTCCGAAGACAACGGACACAATGGACGCGAGTTGAGGACCGCCTCAACCTTACAAAATACGATCGCGAGTTCCTCAAACGTGAGGACCGTCTCCCCAATAACGCGACGAAGGTGAGTTTTAGCGGCCTTTACAGTTGCTTCAAAAATCCCTCCCCAGTGGGGGCAGGATGGCGGGGAGTACTGCCATCGTACCCCTCTGCGAGAGAGTGTGGATCCGATCTCAAAATTATTCCTATCCAAAAATTCACAAACTTCCTTTAAATACCTATCGGTGCCCTTGAAATTGGTTCCACAATCGGACCTGATTAACGACGGCATTCCGCGGCGAGACACAAAACGATTCAACGTGGCTACAAAGGCTTCTGTGGTGAGGGCACTAACCACCTCCAGGTGGACCGCTTTAGTGGCCAAACAAACAAATACACACAAGTAAGCCTTTTCCGTTCTAGCATTACGAAGCCGCGATGTCTTAACGGTAAATGGCCCCGCAAAATCCGTTCCAACTCCTGAGAAGGGCATCGATTCGTTCACTCGATCGGCAGGCAAATCACCCATCTGGGGCTGCATCGTATCGGCGCGCAAACGATAACACGGGAGACAACGAAAAATAACGGATCGGATTATTCTCCGCGCTGACAAAATCCAGAACTCTCGTTGGAGGAGCGCGGTCAAAGCATTACAACCGGCATGAGCATTCTTTACATGTCGGTCTGTAATCAACAGTCTAACTAACGGTCCATCCTTGGGGAGCAACAAAGGGTGGCGTGATCCGTACGGCAGGTTGGCATGTCTGAGCCTACCTCCGACACGCAGCAATCCGGTACTGTCCAAGAAAGGATTCAACCGCACCAAGGGTCCCTTCAACTTGGGCTTACTTGAGCGCAGGGCTTTCAGCTCCGGTTCAAACTCTCGCTGTTGCGTCACTCGCAACCAATGCAAAAGAGCGTCTTGCCGCTCTTGTGGGGCGAGGACCGGAGACAACAATTTCTCCTGAGGCTGGCGACAATTTCGCACAAAGCGCCTCATCCAAGCAGTCACGCCGAGCAACTTATCAAGAGAACTGTAGCGGTCTAACAAAAACTCCATCTGCGGAGCCGCCACCGTCTCCACGGCGTGAACACGCATGCCTAGGTCTGGGACTCTGGCCACAGCCGGGGTGGCAGGCCATGAGCGCTCAGGCCGTAACAACCATGATGGACTCCACCATAGGTGGTGGTCCACTAACTCAGGCGCCTCGCAGCCGCGGGAGGCACAATCTGCGGGGTTCAATTCGCCCGGTACGTGGCGCCAAATCAACGGGGCCTTTGAAGTCTGAATTTGTGAGACCCGGTTGGCCACAAAAACCTCAAGGGTGTGGACTGAACTCTTCAGCCAACAAAGGACGACCTGGCTGTCAGACCACGCAAATATCGACTCCAAGTCGACACCGTTTCCCAAGGTGTCGGCAACATGATTGAGTAGCCGTACTAAGAGAGTGGCGCCGGACAACTCCAACTTCGGAATGGTTAGCCTAGTCCGAAGGGGGGCGACCTTACTCTTGGCCGTAACTAAGTGTACGGCGACAACGCCTGCTGCATCCACCGTTCGGATGTAAACGGCTGCCGCGTATCCGCTTTCGGACGCGTCACAAAAGCCGTGCAGGGAGGCTTTAAACTTTCCCGAAGGCAGCATTTGCCTCGGTATACAAACCCGATTGACGTCGGGTAGGGATGACACGAACCTCACCCACTCTCGTAGGAGGCTACCAGAGAGGGGCTCATCCCATGACAATTCCGCAGCCCAGAGCTCCTGTAGGAAGCACTTCATCGAAAACACTACAGGGCTGAGCCAACCGTTCGGATCAAAGGTACGGGCTACAGTAGACAGCACCGTGCGTTTAGTCCAGACCTTTGGGTCTGGCAGTTCCAATCTATATGTGAACAAATCCGGGACTGGTCGATACTGGACTCCCAAAACAGACAGCATGTCTGGAGTCTCCGGATTTTCAAAGAGGAGCGGCTCTTGCTGGTGGTCCTTAGGCAAATCTGCCAATAGGTCCGGTGAGTTAGACAGCCACTTCCGCAACTCATAGCCACCAGCCCTCAAGAGCGCAATCAGCTCATCACGTAAGACGAGAGCCTCATCTAAGCTCGAGGCCCCCGTGCAGATATCGTCGACAAATAAGGCCCCCCCCTCAATAAGAGCAGATGCCCGGGGATAGCGTAGCCGTTCGCGCTCTGCGAGCTCCAAAAGCGAACGGATCGCCACAAAGGGGCTCGACCGCAAACCATAAGTGTTGGTGTTCAGCTCGTAAGCCAACATCGGATCCTGGGGATCCTCACGCCAAAGGATGAGCTGGTATCGTCTATCCTCCGGGTGAATCACGGTCTGTCTGAACATCATGCGGATATCGGCCACAAAGACGACAGCGTGCCGGCGGAAGTTGGTCAAAACATCACAGACATCGTGATGCAACTTCGGCCCCGCATGCAGACACTGATTCAACGACACTCCGGTTGACGTGGGCGCTGAACCATCAAAGACCACGCGGATCTTCCCATTGGAAGTCTTCAAAACAGCGTGGTGTGGCAGGAAGTAATGTTCCACATTACGCCAGTCCAACTGCGAGATGGACATGTGCCCAAGGTCCAAATACTCCCGCATGAAGTCTATATACTTCTCCTTGAATGCGGGATCCCTGGCCATCCTACGCTCCATGGACAACAATCTCTTCTCGGCCATCGGTCGGGAGCTCCCTAAAGGAGGGCGAGCCGCCAAGAAGGGCAAGCGGGTAATCAAGCGACCCGAGAGGAGGCGCCCAGTGTTGTTCTGGTAGAACAATTCGCACTCCTCGGCTAACGGATCCAACCGCTTGGCAGTGGGGGGTTCCTCCACCTCCCAAAACTTTTGGAGAACGTCGGACAAAGTAGAACCGACAATGGTCTGGCGGTCTACCGACGGGGTCTCTGGTGTCTGTGGTACCTTTCCCATCACCACATGACCCAGCGACGAGGACAAGGCGACAAGATCGGCTGTCTGCAAAACTCGCTTGCTTCCACACAGTACACGACCGAGGACATCCGCACCAATCAACAAGTGTATTGGGCCCGGTCGGTGGAAGGAAGGATCAGCCAAAGCCAGTCCAGACGTCAGCTCAATCGTGGATGGCGGCACTTGCACTTGCGGGAGTGGTCCAACCACCTTATCAAATACTATCGCCGAAGCACCGACCTTCGGCCTTGGCGCGAAGTGGGGGGAGAAGGAGAACTCAACTCGACCAATCGGATCAGGGATCCGCGAGTCTCCCACCCCCCGTACCGCTTCGTGATGCGGCACAAGCAAAAGACCCAGCTGTCGGACAAGCCACCTGGACATTATGCACCCCTGGGCACCTGAGTCCAAAAGGGCACGCACCGTGACAACATTGCCCTTAGGTCCCCAAACATTCACGGAGGCTGTTGGCAACAGCACAAGCTCCGGAGGGGTGGTTGGGTCCGACAGGGGCGCCATTAAAAATTTTGGGGGGGTACTTGTCCCCCTCGCGCCTGAGTCGGCGCGCCAAATGTGGGACGCTCGTACCGGGCGAGCGGGTCCCAATCGGGTACATACTGGCCCCGACCAACAGCACTCCTAGGTGCAGGGTAATACCCGTGTGGGGCGTGCCTCGGTACATAGTACCCCAATCGAGGCCTCTCCATTAGGGGGGGGGAGTAGCAAATAGGGCCCGTGCCCATCGCCACCGTGGCGTACTCTTGTGGTACCCCCCTACCCCCGCCCGTGGCGGGGGCGTCTCTCCTATAGTTCCCCCTCTCCGGGGGGGACTGAACGGGGGGGCTAAGCCCCGCCGAATCTCTAGGGGACCGGTTCCGGGCTGCCGGGCCCCCGCCCGTGCGCGAGGAATTCGAACCCCGGTCGCTCCCGGCGTCCTTGCGGTCCAAACAAAGGAGGGGGTGATGCCTCCCTCCGCAAAGACGACAATCCTCGGTCTGGGGACACGCCGACTGCATGTGTCCCCCCAAACACCTATAGCACCATTGGCGCTGTTTCGCAACGGCCCTCCGTCCCTCTGGGCGGAGGCCTCTAAATTTGGCACATTCGTGCACCACATGCCTATCTCCCCTGCAATACCTGCACCGCTCACTCGGTGCGGGGGGAGGGGACTGCTGGAAGGCAGCATAGCGATTGGTCGGGCGACGGGGCTGTTCCCTCGCCGCCACCATACGACCAACACCTGGAACCGGGGCGGGCTCCAGGTGGTCCGTCACCCTACATTCGTCCTCCAAAAAACGAAGGAGGTCCGCGAAGGGCGGGAGATACGAGGCGCTGTCGCCTCCGTACCTCTGCTCGAAACGCCCCTTCATTTCAGCGGGCAATTTGGCGAGGACTATGTGCAGCAGTATAAAGGACCACTGATCCACCGGCAGGTCCAATCGCCTTAGGGAGTTGACCGCTGACAGTAGCGGGTTCAGCAACTCCCTCCGTAACAGGTGTACCCGCGCGATTCGCGGGAGGGCCAAAATCGTGGCCACGTGGGTGTCCGCCAGTAACCGGACATTCTGGTACCTGCTAACCAGAAGCTGGCGAGCCACCTGGTAGTTGTCGTCGCTGATGAGCAGGTGCTGGATTACCGAGCTGGCCTCTCCTCGCAGGGAGGAGCGCAAATAGGCCAACTTCTCACTAGGGGATAAGTCCCGTCGTGAATCCACCAAACTGTCAAACAAATTAATGAAGCCCATCCAGGCTGACAGATCCCCATTAAAAGTGGGAATCTCCAATGTAGGCAATCGGCCTAGCAACGCCGTCGGGGTAGGTTTGACCTCCCCGCTCAAAACCGGCTCCCCCTTCCGAACAGCCAGGGCCCTCTCAGCCGCCTCCGTGAACTGGTCAGCCAGCTCATAGGCCTGGGCTACATCCTGCTCCAGCTGTTCCAACACGGCATCATCAGCTGGGGGGTTCTCCAAATAATGCGCGCGACACTCCATGGCGTGGCGCTCCAGGTCTTGCAGCCGAGCTGCCAGCCCGCCATACCGAGCTAGCAACGCGCCTACCCGGTCGGCTCGGTCTATTAATGTGACCGCACAAGCAAGCCAACGCAAAACTCCTTGGATGCCGGCCCTGGATACGGCGAGCGGATTCGTAGGAGCCATTTATAATCCGTTTTATAAACAAAGCAAACAAAGAAATATAAAAGTGGTAAACATCAACAAAAAAAACAATAGAAATAGGTCGCGTCACGATAATATAAAACACAATTAAAATTCGGACGACATACACGGACCCTACTATTTTCATAAATTATTAACAACTTACCAATTTCAAGGGCTAACAATATAACGGTATAAACAAAACGTATAGGATTAACGATATGGCATACACGGCACGGCCAAGTCAACCTCGCAAATCAACTACTAAACCGTTATCAACAAACAAAAACAAAACTATTTTTAATAATAATACTCGTAATTTCATACTACTAATAATTAAAACTAGTTCCACTTTTTTAACTAGGCAAGCGGACTCGGAACAAACACTAGTATGTGGTACTAATAAACAACACTTTCGAACGAAACTATTCGTCAAATAAATCCGGACACACAAAAAAAATATACACATCTAGGCGAGTAAACTCGTATCAAAGCACTAGTATGTGACAACAATTATATAAGTGTCTATCTATTATCGGATCCACCAAGTGAGAAACATTCGCTTCGAGAATTTACTAGAACAATTTCTTAGTACTTCAAATCGTCTCGGGATCTTCAAATACCCTCGAGATTTCAACAAAAAAAAATAATGTTTAGGTACTCTTTTTAGGTACGCTTTTTATTTTTACTATGAAATTTTATGTAGTTAATTTTAATATGAAAATTAATTATATCAACTAAGCTCTGCTACCAAAAATATGATCACGCACAATTGTGATGACCACATCTACTGTGTTCCACAGTTTATTGAAACGAAGGTTTCTCATGCAAAATTAAGTAAATTAAAACTAGTCCTACCTTACTAGAAAATAGTGTCCGTAATCCAGGGGGGCTGAACGTTGTCTCGCCGGCGCGCGCCGGGCAAAACGATCTCCACACAACCCCCGATGGGATACTCTTACAGCTAACACTCTTATACTACACAATGCCCTAATAGGCAGCTAAAACTTTCCCGGCGCTTTTCAAAGCGAACACACACGGGTTACAAGTCCGTACCCCGACCGGAGCCCTAGTAGGTGCAAAACGAAATCTCGGTCCCAATATGGGTAGGTAACTTGCGCGGCACGTCGCTACAGACACACACGAACTTGTCTCACGGCTGCTTACGGCCAACTGGTCTGCACGCGGCCCGAGCGCATTGCGTGTCGCCCGTGACCTTGACAATGACAACGCACCGCTCGCAGCGCGGCGCGAACAGTACAATTTAATTTAGTATCTTCTCCTAGCAGGGAAATCGCATCCGCGTATCTGCATTTCTCTAGAAAATAAACTTTCTTCCGCTTTAACAATAAGCAAAGTGAGAATCGGAAATTACTTTAATTTGTGCATTATCAAATGGCTTATGATCAGCTAGGTCAAATGTCATGGTGTAAAGTTGTACGAGAGCCGGGATTAATCAACTTGTGTGTAGAGTTCTAAGTCATATCACCATTGTGTCTCTGACAAGTTATCATTCTAAGCAACGAACCTCGAACCTTTACTTTATAAAGGCACTACGGAAAAAAACACAACCATTACTTTTTCATATATCAACACAAGTTCATGACTTTAAAGGTTTCCTATTCGACAGTGACCTTTATAATGTCGCTGATGTCATTGACCGTTTTCGTAATACTTATATTGTTATCGACGGCAAGAACGAACGTCATAAAAGAAAACGCAACAGGCTTACCGAGCATACAGAATTTCAAGGAGTATGTCACTACCATGATAAAAGATCAGAGTTCTAAAATACAAGCACTCCTCAAAAAGATTCAGACAAATGCCCAATCTATGTTGAAAAAAATCGACAATATAAAGCAGGATTCCAAAAGTAAGGACACTAAAAACGTAAGTGTCTTAAATATTTTTAAAAGGCAATATGAACGCCAAGTGGAATCTCCAATTTTGAAGAAAAACCTCGAAAGTGTGGATAACGAAGTTGCTGAATCTAGAAGCTTCAATACTCACTACGGAACATCAAGTTATGGAGCAAGTGGTAACGGGAATTACGGAAGTCACACACAGACTTATCATCATCATTCCATAGGCTTCGATCCAATTAACATTGTTGTCTCGATGTCTCTCCTGTCCTTCCTTCTTCAAGCCTTGCAAGGATTACTCAGTCGAACAAGATTACCGACACCAGTGGTAGAAGCAAGATATTTCAACCCTGTACAAGAATGGTTAAAGAAACTTGAAGATAAATATGTGGTTTCTTCAAAGCCTGATTATTTGAAGCGCAAGTATCCGAAAAAATATTTTAACTAAGTACATTTGAGTGATTTTTAGTATTATTGTACACTGTTAAGATATGAATATTTTAATGTGTTCTGTGGAAATTATGAGTGTTTTAGTAACATCTGTTTATTTAAAGTGCATTTGAGTGGTTGATTCTTTATTCGTATTACTTAAATACATATATATTTTATTGCGCACTGGTGAGTTATTCTTAATTAAGTTCAGTTTGCCTTATTTAGGCAATTGTATTCATATTTAATTAAGTTCAAGTAAAAATTTCCGACCCAAATTTTACTGTGTTTAATAAAATTATAATTGCATCAAGATTCATTATTCTATGCGGTTAGTTAACCCATTCTCTTTGCGTTAAACTTTTTAGGTTTACTGACCTTTCGTGGTCACGATTGAGGCCGCGTACGTATCTTGAATGGCAGTACAAAAGGGACCAATTGTCACAATTAAAATATGCTCCAGTGCTTCAGCAATCAATGTCTCGGGAGATGCCTAAACAAAGACATCCCTATCCCTCGTATCGCCCTTGTTGCCGATGTGATTATCCTTCTCTAGACCCCTCGGAAATTTATTGACTTTATACATCTGATTGATGATCGGGTTAAGTCTTAGATATTTCGTAATTGGTTACAAAATAAAACCTGGGTGAAATGCAATCAAATCGCACCAATTTCGAAGGCGAAACAAAATTGTAAAATATATTTGAAATTAAGACGTAATACTGAGAGAGCTTCTGATACCGAAACATTTAATTTCAAATAACAAAATTTAACAGGATTTTGACAAAATGTTCAATATGAATGTTCTTTACCGCATAAGTACTATTACCTAGGTATGTATTCTGTGGCAGGGTAATACCTAAGTCCGATTTTCTTAGTGCATTCCGTGTCTATATAAACTAAATGCTCTGTACTAGCACAGTTTAAGCAATCTTTGAAAACTTGCTTATTCTGTGGTACTAGTAAGCTGTACCTAGTACAATAAACATTTTGTAATGCCTTTAATTCTAAGTAGGTACCTACAAACAAACACTTTATTTGAGTAAGTATACATAATTGTTTTTTTTTTATTTGTTGCACTTAACTGTTTCAATGATTGAAATCATAAATTATGTTGATTTATTATGAAAATGATAAAATAAATAGGTATTTACACTAAATATCAAAGGCTACTCAGGGTCTAGGACTCATGACCGAAAGTTATTTCCTCGAAAGCCATTTGCCCACCCGCCAACTTACCTACTATATATTTTAATGTGTTGATCTAATGATGATAAATGATAATATTGTTTTATTTTGTGTATAGACAGTTCTTAAAGATAACAATTTATATAAATCTTTTTGCTCTTTATATTTTTATTATACAAATTAGTAATTACTTCGTTATGAAAATATAAAAAGCGAAAAGAAAATAATATTTTAATTTTTAGTTTTTTTGCATTCACAATGCAATTTTTATTACTTATTGAAAAATGGAAAATGAAGTATTTAGAAAAAGGTCGTGGCTTCGAGTCCCATCGGAGCTGATTGTGAGACGGGTAGATTTTTTCTAAATACTTCATTTTCCATTTTTCAGAAAATACTATGTTTTTTCTTATTTTAAGCCTCCCTCAGAGATTAATAGATATCCCATACCCACAGAAACTCGAATCCTCAGAAAATGTTTCGGTGGCAGCTAGTTGCTGTAATTGCACAAACTTTTATAAACTTCTAAAAACCAGCCTGGCTTTTGATTTTAAACGACATATCTTAAGATTTTTAAATTATTTTTATGCATTCACAATGCAATTCTATTTTACTATCACATTTTTCCTATACGACACATCTTACTAGATTAAATCAAACGTGTCCCTACGTAGGTATTTCTCTTTTGTATCTAAGACAAACACATAATTTTAAACGAGGTGCATTGACTATAAAGACAATTTTTTTTTTTTTTTACAATCTTAGGAAAGCTTACAGCTAGGTGGGATTACAAAAAATAGGTAGGTACTAACTTAAATATTGAAGGCCAATTACAAGCTTCCACTTATAACAAGAAGTTTAAGTTGATGCTCTACACAAACTAACTAAATAAAGAAAAATACATTACACATGCTAACTAAATTAAGGCATTTATTAAATATATATTTTTTAAATAATCTATGTTTATTATAAATACAGGTGGTAACGACGGTTGTGACTTGTGACAATTCGAGCGATGATGAGTAATCATAATAATTATATAAAACATTTACAATAATTATCATTACTTTTAAATTACTTATTTAATATACTTTATTTATTTATTTTATATAAAAATATCAAAAATTTCATTAAAATTGACTTTGGTACCTAACTTGAGTGTATTATTTTATATCTGCATTTTATAGCAAGAGCCACAATGCCGTGCGGGTGTACCGACACTATCTAACCGAACGGTCTATACAGACGTGGCTATTGTTGAGATTTAACGAAACTTTTAAAGATAGGTTGTTTGTTGTTTTAGCCTAAATACACTTGGCAGCTGTACATTTAATACCTAACAAAGTTTATGCTGAAAAACTAGATGTTGATTCTATCCTTTCCAAAAAGGGGAAAGCCTATCCACAAAGTGCTTAATGTTTGTGGACCTGTTATATAGACAGTGCCACAGAACAGAGAATCGGAAAATAACATCAGCCCAGCGATTTTTGAAAGTATACAAGGCCAGCATGCATCCATAGTGTTAGCACACTGTCTTTATAGTTTCCGAAGAAACATTAAAATATTTTTTTAGAAATTAGATACCTTACTTTACGAGTACACATTCTAAAGTCAAAAAACTAGAAGAAGAAGTTAAACTTTCAAAAGTCAAAAGACCGCCTGATTTTGTATTTACGAAAAGTGGGATTTTTACCATGTTCTGATTTGTTGTCGGGTCTCCGCGTAAGCGAAGCGAAGAGTTATTAATCTATGGGTCTCCGTCACTCACTTCAGAGACAAGAAAAATAAAAGTACAAATAAAAGTACTGAGTGTAAGTAAGTAATAAACACGCATACTATTGCGTTTGCGTTAAATTTTGACACATAAATTGTACAATTAGGCAAAAATTCGGTGAACTACATCTTACTTTTTTTCGTGGTGCTAGAGCCTCGCCATTCACGCGTAGACCTTTTTACTATTTGGTTATGTATAAACTAGAGTAGTACTTACTACAATGCATAAGCAATTAGGGATAGGGACTGTAAGTGAAAGGTGAGTTGGTGAGACGCCATCCACACGAAAATAGAAGTGGTGAACCACATTGGGATATTCAGGGAAAAATTTGGTTCACCGAATTTGTCCCTAAATGTACCTTATAGTAAAGCAATAAAATCGAAAACGGAATTCTTAACGCAAACGCGATAGTAACGTTTGCATCTTGACAAAATCACACTCGGGGTACAGGCCCCTCTACCCTAAACGAACTGCCTTCTCTTTTGTCTCTGTTCCCTAAGCGATCTTCTGTGGCTGCTAGCCGCTAAGTAGTGTCGGAACATATTGAGAGATTCTCACGATATATCACATTGCGATGTTGAGAGGGTATCGTTTACATAGTAAGTAGTACTTAGACTCACTCAAAAGTCTTGTAAAGATTTTGGTATCGAATGTAGCGTGAAACCACCGACGTTACGTAGACGTAGATAATGCTTTCAGTAGCAGATTTCGATTGTGGTTTAATATATCGTTTCCCAGTAACTCACGCAACACACCGCTAACACAGTGAACCACTTCTTTTTGTGTGGCTGGCATCAGCTCACCGTTTAGCTGCTATCCTAATTTAATATAGGTACCTATGTATAACCAAATAGTAAAAGGGTTTGCGCGTGAATGGTGAGGCACCAGCCACGCGAAAAGAAGTAAGAAGTCCTCCACCGAATTTGTCCCTGACTCTACTTAAGGCGCCGATTCCCCAAAATAGGGTATTTTAAATTATGGATTACTCGCAAATCACAAGTAAGTAGGTAGGTACTTAAAATTTGAAATAAATATAATGTTATTTTACAGTTATTTATCTAGTGCTTCCGGCCGTTTTTTTCGATTGGTGATATTTTACTGTGTCAAATAAAATCCCAAACATCCGTCTAATAATAATTCAAATATCATATTACTTGCAGTGTACTTGGTTTTAGTTAATAAAAAACATATGAAAATAATTGTCTTTGAATAGCCGAGGGATTCCGGCCGTCATTAATTTATTTTTTCTATTATTAAATTTTTAATTGAATTTTAAGTGATTTTTAGATTCGCGGGGCGCTCGCGAGTTAACAGTTCACTGCCGGCTGCCACTGGGTCCGCGCGAAGTGTATAGAGCGCGGCCGAGCAAGCGTTAGCGTGCCTATTTCGGTCGGGATTCCTCGCCTAGTCAAGTAGGTACTTACAGTGGCGAGAGGCAAGCGCTACTCGCTGATCGGTTCTTCTACTTACACTACTGTAGGTAGGTACCTACTTGTTCACTACCTACTACGCTAACTACTGAACCGATGGTGCCGATGTACCTTAATCAACCATTACAGACCAATATACCCCTATTATTACTTACTAAATTATTAAAAGCATTACATTACATCCACACTCACAAACTGGTACCTACATAATCCTTACTTCCTTACTTTATTACTTTATTACTTTGTATACTTTATACTTTATCCTTACTTTTATTTTATATTATAAATGCGTCTCTGTCTGTCTGTGTGTTACACAATCACACCTAAACTACTGAACCGATTAGAATGAATTTTGGTACAGAGATAGTCTAGAGCCTGAGAAAGGACAAAGGCTACTTTTTATTCCTGAAAAATATCACCTTCCCGCGGGATAACGTCGTGTAGTACACGCGGGCGAAGCCGCGGGCGGAGGGCTAGTAAAATATATTTTAGAAGCTAGTCTAGAGGTTTTTAGCCGTCTCATTAACAGGTTAAAAAACTTTAATGTACCTATCTACATACCTATGTACATTAACATTTTACCACAAAGGGTAAAATAGGTCGTCGAGTAGGTAGGTACCAAATGTTAATAACCCAACAAAATACATATATAGTAAAAGTGGGACACAAACACAAGTAACAAATTCTCGCAACTAGAAACCTACAGCAAACTGAAAAGAATAATGCCGTAAATAATATAGCAGAATGAAAGCCTACTTGTCATATTTGCCGCATATTTCGCGGTGTTTGTGACAAAATTATGACAATTGCCGTGTTCGTAGCCGACGTTCGCTTTGTTACATTTTTACCAGATATTTTATGATATTGTTATTTGAAGTTAAAGTTAAGTAACTTAAGAAAATATTTTGGTTTTGTAAAATTCCACATGAGTTTTTAATATGATTGGGTATTTTTCAATTTAATGACGTGACGCAAGTGATATAATGATACCTACCTAATATGATAATGATAGATATTTCACATGATTTTTTTCATGTGAGATAGGTACCTAGGTACTCTTTTTAATAGCTAGTTTTTGAAAGAGATACCTAAATATAGAAATTTAAATTCGTCTTGGTGTTGAATGAAGTCGCATTGAGGATCAGAATAAATTCTTACGTTGCTAACACTACAATCCATCTTGTTACAAATCCTTTTCAAAATTTTCATCATTCAGGCAAACTTCTAACTCTAATTCCACCAAAAATAGTTGAGGGCTTTCATTAACATCCAAATGATAATTGTACCCGTCCGCAGTGCACTAAAAATGTATAAGTTCAACGTTTCAGACAAAAACTCAGCGGCGGGTACCTACCCTTTTTTAATTTTAATTTAAATTTTAGTGTTGGCTTAGGGAGGTTTCGGTAAAAATCCTGGTATTATCCTTGTTGGACAGCAGACTGCACGGGTTGAGTAGTAAAGTGACCAAGTCAAGCAATAAACGGAGACAGTCCCGTTTTATATCTACACATCCGTAATAGCGGAATAGTAGCTACGCTATTTAGAGGCAGTCGTTTCTTGAATAGGGTACCTAAATTCTTAAGGACTGAGGCTATAAGTATAACGGTGGTTGGTTGGTAGCTGTAAAAGTTGGCAAGGAAGTAAGAAGGTAAAATACTTTTTGCTTTGAGTCTTCTTTGAAAAAAAATCATGATTTATCCTACATTGAAATAAATCTTCCTAAATTAAAACTACTTTAGCGTAAAGATTTTTGGTACCTATCAGAAAGTTGTAATTTGGAATGGCTAAAATGTTAAATATTTTATCTACATCTCCTGCACGTTAAATCGCCAAATCCCATTAAAAAGGTAAACAACATTACAACCTACAAAATAATAAGTTAAAAGTAGGTATATGTGTGTATAGAGTAGGTACACGCCACAAAACGTGGCGCGTGTCAATATCTAGAACTATAATAAAATTATGACATGGGAATAAGGCTTATTTTTCCGACTGACGAGTTAGCTTGCTTCTACAGGTGATCTGTGGACTGACCGCTTGTTTCTACAGGTGATCTGTAGACTGACCACAATGATCAGCGCCCTCTGACAAATGCCAAGTTTGTGGCGCTGACTCTAGGTCAGAACTACTTTTAGGTCAGATAAAGTGAATTTTACTACCTACTTACATGCCATCAGCCACAGGGAACAAACACATCTCAACGCTTCCCATCGGCAATATTGTCGTAATCCCTACATAAATTAAGTCTCGAATAGCGTCAGAGCGTGGACCCTACTCTCGTCCGTAAGCCCCTGACAGAGGTTGGAGCGTCACCAGCGCGGATTGTAGACCAGCCGCAACTATTCACGGCTGTTCTGTGACGCTGGGAATAATAAGGTTTTTATATGCTCTGCGATTTGGTTGTGGAAGAAATTTAAGTGCGGAGAAAAACATTCATTTTGTCAGATTCCAGAAAGGTTGGATGAAGCTTTACAGAAATGGAAAAAATTAGGTTAGGTTTTTGTATTTTAGGTGAAAAGTAACATGCAGCAACAGCGAGACTACAACACTCTATATTAAGCTATGTAAATCTGCAATATTGTCGTAATCCCTACATAAATTTAAGTGTCGAATAGCGTCGGTGCGTGGACCCTACTCTCGTCCGTAAGCCCCTGAAAGAGGTTGGAGCGTCACCAGCGTGGATTGTAGACCAGCCGCAACTATTCACGGATGTGCTGTGACGCTGCGAATAATTAAACTATTACCTATATGCTCTGCGATTTGGTTGTGGAAGAAATTTAAGTGAGGAGAAAAACATTTATTTTGTCAGATTCCAGAAAGGTTGGATGGAGACTTACAGAAGTGGAAAAAATTGGGTTAGGTTTTTGTATTTTAAGTGAAAAGTAACACGCAGAAACAGCAAGACTACAATACTCTATATCTATACATCTATACAAATAAATAAAATTGGAGTGTCTGTTTGTAATATTAAATAAACCGTTTTTTACTACATGCGTATGATTATATACATATAAGGTACATATAGAAAATAATATTTTTTACAATTTTTGTCTGTCTGTCTGTCTGTCTGTTTGTTCCGGCTAATCTCTGAAATGGCTGGACCGATTTTGACGGGACTTTCACTGGCATGTAGCTGATGTAATAAGGAGTAACTTAGGATACTTTTTATCCCGGTATTCCCACGGGAACGGGAACCACGCGGGTGAAAGGCCGCTAGTTAAGCAATGTAACTCTTCCTATCGGCAATATTGTCTTAAAGGGATTAAGGCACTAAATAGGGATTTAGTGCCTAAAATATCCCTAAAAGCGCCAGAGCGTGGATCTTACTATCGTCCGTAAGCCCCTGACAGAGGTTGTAGGAGCGTGACCAGCGCGGATTGTAGACCAGCCGTAACTATTCACGGCTGTGCTGTGACGCTGGGAATAATTAAGTTTTTATATGCTCTGCGATTTGGTTGTGGAAGAAATTTAAATGCGGAGAAAAACATTCATTTTGTCAGATTCCAGAAAGGTTGGATGAAGCTTTACAGAAATGGAAAAAATTGGGTTAGGTTTTTGTATTTTAGGTGAAAAGTAACACGCAGCAACAGTGAGAATACAACACTCTATATTAAGCTATGTAACTCTGCAATATTGTCGTAATCCCTACATAAATTTAAGTGTCGAATAGCGTCGGAGCGTGGACCCTACTCTCGTCCGTAAGCCCTTGACAGAAGTTGGAGCGTCACCAGCGCGGATTGTAGACCAGCCGCAACTATTCACGGCTGTGCTGTGACGCTGGGAATAATTAAGTTTTTATATGCTCTGCGATTTGGTTGTGGAAGAAATTTAAGTGCGGAGAAAAACATTCATTTTGTCAGATTCCAGAAAGGTTGGATGAAGCTTTACAGAAGTGGAAAAAATTGGGTTAGGTTTTTGTATTTTAGGTGAAAAGTAACACGCAGCAACAGCGAGACTACAACACTCTATATTAAGCTATGTAACTCTGCAATATTGTCGTAATCCCTACATAAATTTAAGTCTCGAATAGCGTCGGAGCGTGGACCCTACTCTCGTCAGTAAGCCCCTGACAGAGGTTGGAGCGTCACCAGCGCGGATTGTAGACCAGCCGTAACTATTCACGGCTGTGCTGTGACGCTGGGAATAATTAAGTTTTTATATGCTCTGCGATTTGGTTGTGGAAGAAATTTAAGTGCGGAGAAAAACATTCATTTTGTCAGATTCCAGAAAGGTTGGATGAAGCTTTACAGAAGTGGAAAAAATTGGGTTAGGTTTTTGTATTTTAGGTGAAAAGTAACACGCAGCAACAGCGAGACTACAACACTCTATATTAAGCTATGTAACTCTGCAATATTGTCGTAATCCCTACATAAATGTAAGTGTCGAATAGCGTCGGAGCGTGGACCCTACTCTCGTCCGTAAGCCCCTGACAGAGGTTGGAGCGTCACCAGCGTGGATTGTAGACCAGCCGCAACTATTCACGGCTGTGCTGTGACGCTGGGAATAATTAAGTTTTTATATGCTCTGCGATTTGGTTGTGGAAGAAATTTAAGTGAGGAGAAAAACATTCATTTTGTCAGATTCCAGAAAGGTTGGATGAAGCTTTACAGAAATGGAAAAAATTGGGTTAGGTTTTTGTATTTTAGGTGAAAAGTAACATGCAGCAACAGCGAGACTACAACACTCTATATTAAGCTATGTAACTCTGCAATATTCTCGTAATCCCTACATAAATTTAAGTGTCGAATAGCGTCGGAGCGTGGACCCTACTCTCGTCCGTAAGCCCTTGACAGAAGTTGGAGCGTCACCAGCGCGGATTGTAGATCAGCCGCAACTATTCACGGCTGTGCTGTGACGCTGGGAATAATTCAGTTTTTATATGCTCTGCGATTTGGTTGTGGAATAAATTTAAGTGAGGAGAAAAACATTCATTTTGTCAGATTCCAGAAAGGTTGGATGGAGACTTACAAAAGTGGAAAAAGTGGGTTAGGTTTTTTGTATTTTCGGTAAAAAGTAAAACGCAGCAATTGCAAGACTACAATACTCTATATTAAGCAATGTAACTCTTCCTATCGGCAATATTGTCTTAGATCCCTATTTAGTCTCGAAAAGCGCCAGAGCGTGGATCTTACTCTCGTCCGTAAGCCCCTGACAGAGGTTGGAGCGCCACCAGCGCGGATGGTGGACCAGCCGCAACTATTCACGGTTGTTCTGTGACGCTGGGAATATTTAAGTTTTTATATGCTCTGCGATTTGGTTGTGGAAGAAATTTAAGTGCGGAGAAAAACATTCATTTTGTCAGATTCCAGAAAGGTTAGGTTTTTTGTATTTCTGGTAAAAAGTAGGTAACGCGCAACAACAGCAAGACTACAAAACACTAAATTAAGCTATGTAACTCTTCCTATCGGCAATATTGTCGTAATCTATAATCTATAATCTATAATCTATAATCTAAAATCTATCTATAATCTATAAAAATAAATAAAATTGGAGTGTCTGTTTGTAATATTAAAATAACCGCTTTTTACTACATGCATATGATTATAAAATCTGTCCAAAATCGCTATTATCCCCTCAAACGGGACATCGGTGGGGCGTCTGGGTACCAACAGTGACACTATAAGCGAATAGGTTTGTTTGCCGCACTGAGATAGAAACAATGAACGCGCTTTAAGCCCGTCGTCCGACGACACGCCCGCGGCGTCTAGAGCACAAAGTAGTCTTTCTTTATATTCACTCCACTTATCAGTTTTTGGATCAAATTGTCCAGGAAATACTATATTTGCAATATTTGACGCCATAATCCCATAAAAACCATTAATTTCCGAAGTCGCCACTAAAAGATACAACACCAGTTGAGATCAAAGCATAACTCATTTATTATCTGAATACCCACACGTAACAAGAAATATTAATTTGACAGCTAACAATTTAAATACACAATAGTCAGAGTGTTGGGTTATATCAGACCACGCACAGGACATGTGAGAAAGATGTTAAAATGAGTAGGTAAGTGGCGGACTACGCGTAGAAAATATCAAAACAACAAACCTTTCCCTAAAAACGTGAAAAAAGAAAATAAATGTAGCTTATTTCTGCCAAAACACAACAAGCAAGATGAACCGCCCGCCCGCCCCCAAAAAATTGCACATGCACTAGCAAGACACCTTGCACCTTCACCAATTATTAGACTACTCTACACGTGTTTCGTCCCCCCAACCCGGGGCATCCTCAGGAGTTAAATCGTGCGAAAACTAGCACTGGTTTTGCTAAATGCATGTATTGTGCACTGACAATTTCGTGGTGAGCATGTTGTGTTTTTTGCGGAAGTAAGCTACATTTATATTTTTTTTCCACAACAAACCTTTTAGCTGTACGATTTTAAATCACCAAATGATCATGGCAAGTAGGGCAGAAGCCCCGGTTTTGGCCACTGTACCAGTTTTGGCCACTTTTTGCTCTAAAAGTTTTCTAAACAACTTTTCGCCTTTTTTGCTAAAGGCAATTAAAATAAGGTATTTTAAGGTAATTATAACAACCGTTAGAATTCCATAAATCATACGATTTTTTTCAATAAATTCCATTTTCTGTTTTGAAAAATGTTTTGTACCTACCTACCTATGAAAATTTTGAGAAATTTGTTTTGGATGAAATACTTTAATAACCTTTGTTTTTTACAATTAAATTGTTGTTTTGCAATTGATTGGTTTGTAGCGCATTAGAATATATTGATTTAACCTGGGTTTGGTTCTGACTTTTCGCTATACTTACAAAAGTTTAACTATCAATAAGTGGCCAAAACCGGTACATTTGGCCTCCCACACATTTTGTGTTAAATGGAAATAAATATATTACTTAATTTTTTGAAAAATGTACCTTTAAAGGTAAGTATTTAGATATTTTATCTATAAGTAATTTAAGATATAATTTGTGTCTTAAATACCTAAGACCATTTAGTACTTAGTGCTTAAAACTCAAAAAATCCTTAAAGTGGCCACAAAGAGTACTTCTGCCTACATACGTAGCTTCATTCAGAAAAAAATGCGTGATAATATGACCGTTCTAACCTCTTTCATAATTATGATTTATGTTATATATTATGGGCCTAACAAAAAACTAGGTAATTGCAAACATTTATAATTGAATTGGTTAGCTAATAATATCATTAATTTATAGTAAACGCTTCTTATATTGCGCAAGTTCTGTGATAGCATCAAGAGGCAGCGAAATGCCTTATATTTTAAAACAGCAATATTTCTCAGAGGCGCGATTGCGCATCATAGTTATGAAAATAAAATGATAATGTAGGTACTCGTAAACATATATTTTTAAAATAAAGAAATATTAAGCGTTCGATTTGTGATTCATGATATGTAAAAAAAATCTATGAAGCTCCTTATGCCAATAACTGTTTTAATAGGAAATTGAAAATGTTAATTTTGTTACATAGGTACCTAACTATCTAAACACATCTTAGATTTCTGCGCGAACTGTCCATATAAATAGCCTAACTACCTAATCTAGAAAGAAAAATAGTTTTTCATCTATAAAAAAAAGTCTTTTTTTTATAAAATCGATAGGGCAACGCCTGTGTAAACAAAATAGTCCACAAAATGTCGACATTTATTTATTTATTTATTTATTTATTTGGACAACCAACAAGATCATACACCTTAAATGCTAGGAGTTACAGCCAGTGGTTTCGAGAGTTGGTGCTGCCTTAATTAAAGGTTGCCACGGAAAGCAAACTTGTAAATCAAACAGTTGGGAGCATAGGGCGTCCCTGAACTTAAAAATAGAATATACAACATTTTCTTACTAAAACAAGTAAGTACAAGAAAATGCTAAAATAAAGACTAAAATGAAATTAAATAGAAAGCTGTGACTAACAGACTATAAATTAAAATACTAGAACTTAGCCTAACGTAGACAATTTCTTTTTAAATGTAGGTAAACTTAGACTAAAAATGTCAATATCCTTATTTTTACTGACAGAATTATAATCAGCTTGGAGTCTGTTTAAAGGAGAGAATAATCCTAGGTTAGTTTTGGAACGTTTTGGTGTAAACAAGGAATATCTTGAAAGTCGTGGAAGATTATGGGTGATTCTGATATTCAGTTTTTGAAGTAATTGCGGACAATTTAGATTACCATTGACTAATTTATGAAGGAATGACATGTTTAGAATTTTACGGCGATTCTTAAGTGAAGCTAGATTGAAATGAATTAAACGATCTGCATAATTATTAAACTTTTTTGCTAAATTAAATTTATAAGACAGGTGGTACATGAATCTTTTTTGAACGCGTTCAATTTTACTAGAATGGACTTCGTAATGCGGATTCCAAACCACGGCACAATATTCAAGAAGAGATCTGACTAGACTCTCATACAGCCTTATGATAGTAGTTTTTTTATTAAAGTTCTTGGTGTTTCTTATTATAAAACCGAGACATTTTAGTGATTTTGAAACGATATGCTCATAATGATCTTTAAAGTTTAGTTTTTTGTCGAGAGTAACACCGAGGTCACGAACACAATCGACTTCTTGAATACTTTGGTCAGATATTGTATATGAGTCCGAATGTTCACTGTTGTTGCGAGTAAAGCGAATATAACAACACTTATCAATATTCAAAATCATCTTGTTATCTTCACACCAGCGATCTAATCTGTTTAAATCATCTTGCAACAAAACTACGTCTTGACTATGCCTGATTGGTCTCATCAGCTTAAGGTCATCCGCATACATAAATGGTTTGCTATTTCTGAAGCATGATGCGACGTCATTAATGAAAATATTGAAAAATATGGGTCCTAAATGCGAGCCTTGTGGGACCCCTGATAAATTGGGAAAAGAGTCAGATTCGAACCCACTTACTACTACTTTTGATGTGCGATCACATAAGTAAGACGAGCACCATTTCAGGAAGGCGCCAGCAAAACCGATCTTCGATAATTTTTGGAGTAAGATAGAATGAGGAACTTTATCAAAAGCTTTTGATAAATCTGTGTAAATAACATCCACCGGAATGCGGCTATCTACAAAAGAAGATATCTCGTCCACGAAGTCTACTAGATTGGTGCAAGTGGAGCGAGCGCTAACGAAACCATGCTGGGAGTCGGCAAGTACACTCTTAATGTGCCATGTTATATAGGGACATAACAAAGATTCCATTAATTTGGCAAATACTGGCAATTTAGTGATGGGTCTGTAGTTCTTGACAAGACTTGTGTCACCAGATTTATGAATTGGCACAATAAGGCCCATCTTCCAAAAAGAAGGAAATGTACCCGAAGCAAGTGATGCATTGATGATAAGAGTAAGCGGTAGAGACAGTTGCTTTGCACAATTAACAGCAAGAACGGATGGAATTCCATCTGATCCAGCTCCCTTATATCTATCAAGTGATTTAAGGCGTTGCAAGACTTGATCTTCAGTGAAAGATATTTCGCACAATGAGTGGGGGACTTCGCATTGATCACTATTGCAGTCATTAAGTGAGCTATCAACGTCGCCCACACTGTAAGAAGACGCAAAGAATGCTGCCAGTGTATTGCATATTTCAGGGCCTGTTGACACTGTAGTGGTATCATTTTTAATTGAAGAAGGAAACGCAACATTATTAGAGTTTTTATGCTTTATGTAAGAAAAAAAGAATTTTGGATTAGATTTAATAGATTCTTCGATCGACTCTAAATATTTATTGTAACACTTGGTAATTAAAGCATCGCATTTGGTCTTCAGTGATTTAAATGATAGGTTGTCCAAAGGGTTTTTATATTTTTTAAAGCGAACACGATACTTGTTTTTTTCCTTTAATAAGTGTTTTAATTCTTTAGTATACCAAACTGGCATCGAGTTAGGGGCAGCAGGGGAGATAGGTACAAATTTCTTAATAGCTGAATTTAGGATTGAATAGAACTTTTCTACCATTAAATCAACAGATAGACATGTACCAAGCTCATGAGACCAGTCAACATCAGCCAAGTAATTGCAAATGCTGTCATAGTTAGCCCTGTGAAAATTATTCTTGAAGGATTTACTGTTAGTTTGTAATTTGTGTAAAAATTCGTCAAAAACTGTATTAAATTCCAACGGTGGGTGATGAGGGTCTATTTTACTAAGGGGCACGGGTGGGGATAGTAGGTCACAGATAGGAATATTGGTGAGAATTAGGTCTAAAAGTTTATTGTTTTGGTTGGCAATGGAATTATACTGATATAAGTTGTTAAATGAAATAAACTCTAAAAGGTCCTGCGAAGTTGCACAACTTGAATTTAAATTAGGCGTTAAAGGAAATCCTGGTGTGCCGATCCAGTCAATATTGCTATGATTAAAGTCCCCACAAATCAGGACCCGGTTATAATTATTTATAATTAAATTTGCATTATTACAGAAATGTTCCAAATGTTGTTTTGAGACCGGTGGTGAAAAATAAACAGTGCAGATTAATAACTTTTCGATTTTTTTATTCACTACCACTTCAATTTTAATCCATAGGTCCTCACAACCACTTTCAAAATTTTTCAAAATACATGACTTAAGTCTTTTCGATACAGCAACCAAAACACCGCCCCCTTCTTTCTTACGTTGTAAAGGGCTCGTTTCGCGGTCACGCCTATAAACATTATAGTTACTTATAAACAACTCAGAGTTCTTAACACTGCTGTTTAGCCATGTCTCATTAAAAATAATTATATCGTAATCACAACTGGCTGTGTTTATATATAAGTCATTTGTCTTTGAACGTAAACATAATGAATAATAAACCTCAGGTGAACTAAAGTCAACCCTTTAATACGGAATAAAATCGTTACCGTTTTTGACAGCTATTGTGGTACATTTCAAAACTCGATCTGCTTTCAAAGTCCATACACATGTGACAATACAACTGTCAAAAAAATCAACACCAGCGTTAAATGGAACCCTTTAATGTCTTTGTAATTCTTGATTTAATTTTCAGCTGCGCCTGTCTTTGAGCAAATCGGTTTTGTGTTAATATGACAGCTGGATGACAGATGGACAAAGGATGTACCTACCTAAGATTGACGTTATCTTTATCGTCGCCGGTGAAAGGATTTAAGTAGATTAAGGGTTGACAGCAGGTAAAAATTGAACTCCCAGGAAGTAAGCCAAAGACACCGAAAAATGATCCTACTCGATAATCTGGGGTCCAATCGTCCTAACTTTAAACGATAATATCGAAATGAAATGACATTTTCCGTATATACTTATATCTGGAAATAAATCAATAAATTAAATAAAAATAATACTTACTTACTTACCTATTTAGTACTGGCGTTTTTGTCAAGTTTTACGTCGTGTTTAAAGTACTAACGCTGATTATTTGCAATCATAAAATAAATTAGGTTAATGTTATTAAGGTTACCTAGTTGAAATAAACTAGTAATAAGTGACAAGTATAAAAATCAATTAATTTATAGTAACGAAGAGTAATTATTAGGTACCTAACACCTATATACTCTACTCTACTCCTCGTAATACTTACCTAAGTAAGTATTACAAAAAAAAAACTTCTAGTTCTTCTAATTGAAACATGCCAAAATATAAGATACCATTATCGTATTTTTTATAACGAGAGTGCTTACTAATTTTAATAAAAGTTTTTTGTAAGTTAAATACTTAACTTGTTGTACTTAATTGTAAATACAAACTTAATTTAAACGAATTAAGTATACTTAACCACACATCATAGTTAAAATGAAATTCCCGGGAAAACTTGCCCAATAACAATAACCTTTTAGCTATTAGTGAAAAAATCAATCTATAAATCAAGATTTAAAAACTTTACGACTCGATTTTTTAATAAAAACTTTATCTTTTGATTAATCTTGCCAATCGAGACTCTCATAAAACCGTATTATCGTGAATAGAAATGTCATCAACATACCAAATATTTACTTCAAAAGGACGTTAAACAATGCAATAGCTCTATTATTTGCGCACATGTCACTGGTCACCATTTTGTTTCGTATCAAAGAGCTCACCCTACTTTAAATTCAAATACAGGGCGATGAAATTTGTATTTCTAATCCAAACATTCATTACGAAATTTGAAAAATTCTATTCAAACAGAATCACCCTAGTTAAACCGCTTAAGCTAATTATATAAAACATTGCTATGAGGGTATGCTTCATCCTTTACACAGGAACATAATAAAAGCTCATTTTGTCGGGATGTAGGTACCCTTGCATATAATATTTTGTTTGATCTTCGGCTGAGCACGAGGGGCAAGTTTTGCAACGGTGCCGGTGGTGAGATAGGGTGTTCACTGTTCATATCCTCACAATGAAAATATGCCTTGGAGGACTTAATTAATCTCATTGTGAGTTGCTTGTTTTACAATATTTACCTACTCATTTTGAATTGCCTAATCATCATCCCCAAGTAAAACAAATTAAAACTGTTAATTACGTAGTTAATCCTTCTTTTGAATTCTAATGTTTAACAGAAGTATCAATTACGTAACTAGTACGTAAGTGAAAAATCTCTCTTATTGATTCATCAGGAAGGCCTGTGCCTCAGCAGTGAAAGCAGATGTTTGGCAGGATAAATAAAAATGTCGTCAAATCACGTGTTCACATGATACACACCTCAATTTGAAATTTTCAAATCGTGACGAGTTAACTTAGGTGGCGAGTTTACAAAGATCCCCTCAATTTATCATGAAATTAAATCATGTAAAAAAAAGACATTGCCTTTCGCAAAGAGACGCTGATAATCCACTCCTAGAAAATATATATAATAGAAATAAAAAGTCTCGCGCAAGTTAAAATTAACGAAAAGGCAATTCTGCAGGTTGAACAGTAATTAGATTTAAGAGGCATCAATCGTAGAGAACGATCATCGTCGAGAGATCTTCAAAGAGCGTGCAAATACTAAAATACATTACAGATTCGTCCCCTCGAGGTGACCCTAGGGGTGCCAAAAAATGGCACTTGTCAGGATATGACAGGACTTTAGATTCGCCGAACGGGTTTTGACAGTTGGAGCTCTTAGCTGACCATCTTTTTGCCGTTGTTGTTGTATAGGGCCGTATCCCCATTTAACTCACAATGAAAGGCTTAGTCGTGGGCCACACTGGAGCAGCGCGTCTTGCGTCCGCGTTGAGCGGGAAAAAAAAATATATTGAGATGGACGGGTGGGGCCACACTGGCGCGTCCAGCGGTTGCCGCGACCGGGCGGAGGGAATAGTACGGTGTTCGCGCGTCCTGCGGATCCGCAGGTCGCCTCCGCGCCCCGCGGTCGCTCCAGTGTGACCCACGACTTACTGTCCGCTGATGCTGACCATTTAACTAGTTATAATATAAAGTACTAACTGACTCTGGAGTGGCGTAGTGGACCGCGAGCATGGTTCGCTGCAACATCATCGCAAGTTTTAATCGTACGAATCCGCGATCAAAAATACCTATAGGAAAAATGTGATAGTAAAAAACCACGAGCCCCATAAGTAGCTATCAGGCGGGATTCGAACACGCGCCTCGGGAATCCGGCCCGATGCTCTGACCAACTAAGCTACCGAAAGGCTTACTACACGACTTGTCGATTTTGCTATCACTTGTTACGCTGTAGGCCAGCGTTGCTTCATCAATGTGAGGAAACCCTCGCATCCGAAAGAAACATTTTTACAAATGTTTAACAATCGATTAAGATGAAACAGCCATATTGAGATTTTATATAGCATTTCGTCAGAACATCGGGCCGGATTCCCGGAGGCGCGGGTTCGAATCCCGCCTGAAAGCTACTTATGGGGCTCATGGTTTTTTACTATCACATTTTTCCTATACTTACAAAATTGCATTGTGAATGCATAAAAATAATATAAAATCTCAAAAATACCTACCAATAATGTCGGATAGGTGTCCTCATTGGTATTCGCACGATGCGGTAAAACGACTTAAATATTTGGTACTAAAGCGCGATGCTCGCATCGCCTACTCGCGCAGTGATCGCGGAGTCGTGTTCTATTAGGAACACAGAACTCAGAAATCTGTGTTCTATTAGGACCACAGAACACTGATTTCTGTATTCTGTGATTAGGACAATACCTGAGTCAGCAAGCAATTCATCGCAAACTGAGTACAGAACGCGCTGTATGAACACTCGATTTAAAATATGTAGGGAAATAATGAATAATATGGCCTATTTAAATTAATACTTTTTTGCATTCACAATGCAATTTTGATTACTTATTGAAAAATTAAATAAATACCTAAGTATTTAGACGACCCGTCTCATAACCAGCTCCGATGGGACTCTTATTCATTGTATAATAATAATGTTCATTTGTTTTGTCCTGGAATGGTTGCTGTAGTTTGGGTATTAAACACGAAGTATGTTTGGTTAAACGGTTCTTCGTACACAGAGATATAGAAAACTCCTATACTATTTTCACTCCATTTCTCAGTTCATGCAAACTAAAAACACTTTGAAAAATTGTAGCAGCACTTTTTGGTCATCACCATCATAATTTAAATTGTTATTGCTGCTCAACATATCGCGTTTTATCGCGATAAAACAACAAATATGTTGTTTTCCAACGTCTGTTAATAGGCACCATACAAAATTCAAACAAACCAAATACTTGATTAAAAATCAATTTCGATTAGGATTTTTCGAAGAAATCCTGGTAACCCTAAAGGGCCCTAATATTCCCTTAAACCGTGAAGACGTCAAAGGCAAAGCTCGAGACGCACTTGTCTATTTGTAATTGAATATGAAAATCTTTCGCCGTGCGGGGGATTTAAGTCTTCACTCGAAACGAAATTACTGGAAGGAACACTAAAATACTTATCTTATATTTTTATTTTTTCTCAAGACTTCTTATTCTTATTCAGATCTGTTTTCTGGAAAATAAAAGCAATGTTTAATATCGTAGGTAATAGGTAGGTACTACTGTTTTTTATCTGAGTAGTATACACACAATCATTTTATCAAAGACTTAATTTACCTACTTCTTTTCTTTCTTACGACTATGTTGCTGATGATAATACATGTATTGTGTTAAATATAAAAATAAGTGTGCTTTTTGTCGACCCGCCATCTTGGTATTTCTATCTGGACGAAAAAGTACATAAAATTGCTGCTTAGCAATAAGGCCGTCTTTTGTTTACTTACTTCTCTTTCTTGTGATTGTTTTCTTTCTGTGTTCATTTGTTTGTGTGCAATAAATTGTTTATTATTATTACACAGCAGAGTAGCAAAGATGTAAGAAATGGCATCTTTTGCTCTAATAATATTTAGCATCCAAAATATTAAGTTTCATAGGCAGAATCGCTTCTGGTTCAAGATTGAGCACGTTAGTACTATTAATATTTTGTGATTAAGCCTTACCTTATTCACCTTTTATTTAAATTCATCATGAATTCAAGTATAACTGGTATAACTCTCACATGACTACGAGTATGCCACGTAACAAGATTTACAAGATAGTATGCAGAGACGGCAATGCGACAATAAATGAAATCGTTGGTGGTACTAATTCATTAAATTATTTTAAAACTACATATAAAAAATTCCTGGCATAGAAATAATAAACAAAGTAATTAGTACAATAGCAGATACATATTGCCATTTGTTATAACATACAACGTCAAATCAATGTCAACGAAATGCGAGACAACGGCATGCAGTGATATGAAACTTTAGTACTCTACTTAAACAAACGGTTGCACCCAAGTTGCACCAAGTTTTTTTACATCATACTTTTACTTTTACAGGGCTTATGGTTTAAAAATGTATGGGATTTGACTATTTTGACAAGCAAATTTCAGTTACCTACTATAAACGAATCCGTAAAATTCATTTTTGGTGCAACCAGCACATAGTCTAGAAAAAGTAACAAATGAAGAATTTTTTACTAAATTTTTATTTGTTTTTTTATAGAAAAATGGAAAATAAAGTATTTAGAAAAAATCAACCCGTCTCACTCTCTGGTAGTGAGACGGGTCGATTTTTTCTAAATACTTTATTTTCCATTTTTCTATGATAAAAATTGCATTATGAATGCAAAAAAGTAAAAATTTTAAATAACTTGTTTTTTTTATGCAAACTGCACTACACGATACCATTCGTCAAAAAGCAAAGTTTCGTAAAGACCGTTGCACATTCAGTGACCAGCGCTGCTCTAGCTTTCATACAAAATACTAGGATTATGGGAATCAGTACCCCGAGTGTAAGTTTTTATGTCAAGCAAACGCAAACTATTTCGAATGCGTAATAATGTCAATTTGTATGAAAACTATATAAGCGCGCTACTCGCCGCTAGAGGCGCTAATACAGTTTTCATACAAATTGACATAAATACGCAATCGAAATAGTTTGCGTTTTTTGACATAAAAACTTACACTACGGGCACTGAGCCAGAGCACATTTTCCAAGCGCGAAAAATTCTCGTTCTCGCTAGTAGTTTTTCATTGATTATAGAAACTGTCTTTCCAGTCGATAGCAAGAATGTGATATCCGTGTTCCCTTACTATGTAGGGGAAAACTTGCAGTGAGCATCAGCTCTCGTTCGTCTGGAGAGCTTCGGAACGGGGGATGAATATTCGGAATTTCTTCGAAATCCTTTTTGTCGGAAACACTCGTACCTACTTGCTTTGATTATGGCTAAGGATTAATGTAACTTACCGGAAAAAGCGGATTAATTTCAAATAAGTACTAAGTGGCTGGTTTTTTTTCGATAGAATGCTACTTTGTGGGAATAGGTGTACTTGTTTGATATTTTTTCTTGAGGAAAGATGTCCCTACTGAATCGTATTAAGTTTAGTTATTAAAATGTTTACTTTTTTGCATTCACAATGCAATTTTTATTGCATTGTGAATGCAATGTAGCTCAGTGGTTAGAGCAGTCGCCCGGATAGCGAAAGGTCGTGGGTTCGAGTCCCATTGGAGCTGGTTGTGAGACGGGTCGATTTTTTCTAAATACTTACTTCATTTTCCATTTTTCAACGTATTAAGTTTGTTGAGAACCGGGAGGCGAGTAACAATAGATCTTTCATGTTGCTGTGACTAAATTTCCTACGGGAAATGTATAGCCCCTTACATTCGAAATAATAATAATATATTATACTTAATCATAACTTTGTTGAAAAAACAAACTGTTGGTTTAAACAAATTTGACGTCAAAGAGTGATATTAAGTCACAATTTTTATTTGTTGTCAATTGGTTTTAAAAGGATTAACTAACACGGTTCAAAATAAACCGTATAGGTACCTAAAGCACACAATAGATAAATTGTCATTTATTTCCATTTCCTGTCGGAATTGATAAGAAATATCGGCATTTGCAGCATCCGCAGTTAAGAAGATAAGGCTTTTAACCGATGTTGAAACGGCAAGGTTAATCTATTTTAGTTATTTTCACATTATTATATTTATTTTATTTTTAAATTTTTCGGGAAGCTTACAGCTAGGTTACAGAAAAAAAAAACAAACTTAAATAAATATGTAAGGCCAATTACAAGCTTCCACGTGTAAAATATAGGTATACAGCTTTTTATTGTGAGGCTCAGCCGCTAACATCCAAAGTATATTCGTGCTCCAAAAAAGACTATTGGCGCTATGTACAACCTCCAATCGAGAGATTCTTTAAGAGATCTTTTTAAAGAAATAAACATTTTAACTGTTGCAGGACAATACATCTTTGAAAATACAGGGTGTTAGGGGCACCGTTGCAATAACTTTAACCACGGAAATGAAAAAAAATATTTCGACTCTCCATACAAAATGTCCCGATTAGTTGCTAAATTTGTATGAAAAGTCGATTTTTTTTTTCATTTCCGACAAAAGATTCTTGCTGTACGTTGTTCAGCATGATGGTCTGAAGCCATGGTTAAAGTTATTGCAACGGCGCGGCGCCCCTAACACCCTGTATATTTTTGAAAAAAAAAGTAATAGAATACATTAAATTTGTAATCGCGAAAAAAATCAGCTGTTCCATACAAAAATTAAAATTTCGTGGTGTATAGGTAGCTATAAGTTGGCATTTTTAATTTTATTTCCAAAGCAGTTAGTAAAAGACAATTTAATTAATTAATTACCGGCTAAGCCAAATTTAAGGCAGTCTTCATTAGAAGTATCCTCTTCATTCAATTATAATTTAAGAAATTTTCTAAGGTCGCGTACTGCATCTTTGATGTTGGGTTTCTTTACACGATTTTCGTCCCGGCTCGCTCCTTCATGTTAGGGGAGCAAAAAAAGGAAAATTTGATTTCGACATGAAAGATCGTAAGGACTTTCAAAAGATAGCACTTTCAAAGTAATTCAATTAGACAAGAAAGTTCTGATTACAAGATGCTACAGATTATGATTAACATTTGAGTGCAAGATTAACTTTTTAACTTTTGCTGTTGAGTTGAACGCTCCTTTTATAAGGAAATTCTAGCTGATGCGCTTTCTTGGAGTGGAAATATCAATTGAATTTATTAAATTTTATGATTCAGATTTGAATTTGATAATATGACTAGCTGCTAGAAAATATATTGTCTAAAATTTTCTTTTCTCGGTATATTTTAGCTTAAAATAAATGACTTTCGCTGTATGTTGTTTTTAGTATGAAGTTTGCTTTTAAAAATTTTCAAGCTTTTATTTAACTTGCAGTGTATGTTTGTATGCATGTATGAATGTCCGTTCGGATTAAATCTTGCAAGCTGAATTTTACCAACTTCCCAGTGTCCGATTTGAAAGTTTGCATACAGGTTTGGTAAGGATGACAATACAATATTAAAGTACAGTCAACAAAAAGCTTGTCACAAAAACGAAGTTTTTACAAAAAACTTATTTAAGAGTAGGGTTGTGTTTGGTTTTTACTTTCTTTACGTAGGTAATAAGATAAGACAAGAAAAGATATCATTTATTTCAATGAACCCTTCATTTACAAAATTAAATTACATTAGAATAACATTAAAATAAATTAAATACATTAAAATTATAGGTAGAATAATTGACTTGACTAGTTAAGAAAACAATACTTATTGAATAGTTATTATAGAAAAGGCCTAAATTATAAAAAAAGTATATTAACAAGTAACTTTAGTAGATATTATTTGAAACAATATAATTTTTAAGAGGATAAATAAAAAATCGTCAAAGATAAGACAGAAGCATAACATTAAAGTGAAAGTCGCGCTTATTTCCTGGCATCTCATTGGCCAATCAGGAACAGCTATAAAGTCCCAATAATTGTTATCTCAGCAATCCACCCGTTCGGCAGGATCCTCTCTGTGACTTTATTTACTCCTATAACCGATTGCCAGGTTTATATATTTTCCCGTGTAGCCTTGAATAAATGCGATACAATAACGTATCGCATCGACTTTCAACAATTATTTTATAAGTGAGACAAACAATTCAAAGAATACCACACAGAACACAATGAAAACAAACCTCCAAAACAGTATTTTTTTAGCACCAATTGACGCAAACTACATTATCAAAGTTATTATGTCTCTAAGAAACACCCAATCTGAAGGCTATGATTCTGTATGTACTAGTGTGTTAAAGGCTTGTAAAGAGGAGCTCGCACAAATTCTAACCTATCTTATCAACTTATCACTACAGACAGGCACATTTCCTGAAAAGCTCAAAATTGCTACTGTTAAGCCAGTTCACAAAAAGGGTGATAAAAGTGATTTAAGTAATTACCGGCCCATAACACTTTCATCGATATTTTCTAAAATATTTGAGAAGGTAATGCAAGATCAGCTTACTGGTTTCTTAAATAAATTTAGGCAAGTAAACACAAACCAATTCGGCTTCCAAAAAAGTAAGTCGACAGCACATGCTGCATTTGATCTGGTTGACAAGATTCAGCATAATGTTAATAACGACAAATATACAACAGCTATATTTCTAGACATGTCAAAAGCTTTTGACTTCGTTTGTCATGATCTTCTTTTAATCAAATTAGATCGTTATGGAATAAGAGGCCCGGCATTAAAATGGCTAGAGTCCTACCTTAAGAACAGAAACCAAACTGTGGAAATTACTCAAATAAACCGAAAAAACGTCACCCAAACATATAAATCAGAATTAATGCATAATAAATTGGGTGTTCCACAAGGTAGTGTACTGGGTCCATTGTTATTTGTATTGTATATAAATGATTTAACTGACATAAATGAGGATATGATACTGTTTGCTGACGATGTGTCAGTCTTAGTGACAACAAATAAAAATCTGACACTTGAACAACATAAATTTGACATATTAAAAACTCTGACATTAATAATAGAATGGCTTCAATATAATAATCTAAAAATTAATTTATCGAAAACAAATATAATGAATTCTAATAATTTCAAAAATCAATCAATTGACATAAACATTGATGGTCATCCTTTGGGAAATACAAAAAGCGCGGTGTTCTTGGGTATTTTAATAGATACAAAACTGTCATGGAGGGAACAAATAGAGAAAGTTTGTGGCAAGATAAATAGGTTTGCATTTGCGTTATATAAACTTTCAAAAGTGGCAAGTGTAAGCGCAGCCGTTACTACTTACTTTGCGTACGTTGAATCTGTACTAAGATATTGCTTAATAGTATGGGGAAACGGCACTGATATTAAAAAGCTATTTATTGCACAAAAGCGGTGCATAAGAGATATTTGTAACATAGCTCCAGATGTGTCTTGTAAGCCCTATTTTAGATCCTTAAAAATACTATCTCTACCGACACTCTACATATTTGAAGTGTGCGTGTTTGCTAAGCAAAACATGGAAAAGTTTAAAATGGCGAAAAATATAACACAAAGATCGAGACGTGACCCCAACAAACTGGTTCTCAAGACGATCCCAAAGACTAAACGATTCCTTAAAAATTGTAATACTATGTCCCTAATAATATTTAATAAAATATCGAGTGACCTTAAGGATCTTCCTTTAATGCGTTTCAAAACACATTTGCGTAGGTGGTTGGTAGATCACGCGTTCTATTCTGTTGATGAATTTTTAAAACATAAGGAGTCTTGTTGTGTTCTATGCACGGCTTAGTTTAATAATAACTGCATTGCTAAACTTTTATATTAAATTTAAAATAAAAAAAAGAAAACATTGACATTGAATAATTATGACATAAATTAGTGACATTGAGTAACTTATGTGAAATTTTTGTACTTTTATAAATTTGCATGCTATATCATATGGCTATATAGGTTTAAGCACTAAACTAATGACGACCAACTTCATTGTAACAACCCTATTTACTGCAAATAAATTATTTGTATTTATATGTATTTGTAACATTATAACAGGATTTTGCTCCAGATTGCTGACATTTTCCCTGAGGCGAAGGCACGTATAAAAATAGCCTATGTCCTGCAAGAATTTTGGAAATCCGTTCAATAGTTCTCAATTTTAGCGGGCTTTACACAGACACTCTATCGCGCATGATACAGCAATCGTGTGCGAAAGAGAGTGTGTCTAAGGGGAAAGGAATGGAGTTAGCCTAGACAACATCAAACAGACAATCGCGCGTGACTGCGCTTGCGGGCTTTCCCGCACGCAATCCTGCACGATAGAGTGTCCGTTGAAAGGGGGCTATTACCTCCTACATCCAAACGTACTAATTTTGCCTGCATGAAACTGCCAAATTTTTTTAAAGAAGCCTCGTAAAAGTCCATCAATCGTCAAAGATAAGACAGAAGCATAACATAAAAGTGAAAGTCGCGCTTATTTCCTGGCATCTCATTGGCCAATCGGGAACAGCTATAAAGTCCCAATAATTGTTATCTCAGCAATCCACCCGTTCGGCAGGATCATCTCTGTGACTTTATTTACTCCTATAACCGATTGCCAGGTTTATATATTTTCCCGTGTAGCCTTGAATAAATGCGATACAATAACATTATAACAGGATTTCGCTCCAGATTCCTGTAATTTTCCCTGAGGCGAAGGCACGTATAAAAATAGCCTATGCCCTTCAAGAACAATGAAGCTGTCTACTGGTGCAAGAATTTTGGAAATCCGTTCAGTAGTTCTCAATTTTAGGGGGCTTTACACAGACACTCTGTCGCGCATGATACAGCAATCGTGTGCGAAAGAGAGTGTGTCTAAGGGGAAAGGAATGGAGTTAGCCTAGACAACATCAAACAGACAATCGCGCGTGACTGCGCTTGCGGGCTTTCCCGCACGCAATCCTGCACGATAGAGTGTCCGTTCAAAGGGGGCTATTACCTCCTACATCCAAACGTACTAATTTTGCCTGCATGAAACTGCCTAATTTTTTTAAAGAAGCCTCGAAAAAGTCCATCAATCGTCAAAGATAAGACAGAAGCATAACATAAAAGTGAAAGTCGCGCTTATTTCCTGGCATCTCATTGGCCAATCGGGAACAGCTATAAAGTCCCAATAATTGTTATCTCAGCAATCCACCCGTTCGGCAAGAACCTCTCTGTGACTTTATTTACTCCCAACCGATTGCCAGGTTTATATCTTTTCTCGTGTAGCCTTGAATAAATGCGGTACAATAACAATAAAGTAGGATTTCACCACAGATTGCTGACATTTTCCCTGAGACGAAGGCACGATATAAGCTCGACCTAAACTCTTATTAAAAAGGCTTTACATACCCGCTCCTACGAGCCGTTTCGGAAGATTCTACTCGCGCGCTTTGAATGGGAAAAATTGTAATACTTTTTTTTTCCCATTCGCGTAATAAAACAAGTGGGTTGTACGGGTAAAATTGCTGTATTAAATTGTGTACCTATTGTTTTGAACGTGCCCAAAAAGAACGTGTTTACCGATACACCTTTCGTTTACGTTTTCATACATAAGGTTTTAAGTTGTTAATTAGTACTTAAGTATCGATGTTTTTGGATACTTTACCTCAAATTGAAAAAAAAAAAACAAATATCTTAGGATATCAATACCTTTAATGTATTGTGTACCCTGTGTTAGTGCTAGTTGAATTTATGTATGTATTAATTTTATGATAAAATTGTCTGCGATCACATTAGGATCAAAATTGTTTGTGATCACATAAGAATCAATCATTATTACTTATCCCAGTGCGGTGGCGCAGTGCAGGTGGTTTATCGTGAGTTCGATACTCCGGTACAATATTTACTGTTACGTGTATGCATGATACCATCTACCTATACATATATGTTTATGTTTCTTACTTCGTCGGTGGTTATACAAATACAAGCGCATAGGTAATTCTACTTATCTCGGAAACAGATGCCCTAGACAAGTGGCTTTCTATTATCGATATCGCCAGTAGAAAAGAAAGAAAATGTATGTGATTGTCATTAGCAGTCACGTGGCATTTCAATCGCTAATGTCAATCCCATACATTTTCTTTCTATTCTACTGGCGATATCGATAATAGAAATTGAGTCACTTGTCTAGGCCCTCTGATCATAATGTGACGTTCCCTGACTTTTCAGTTTGCTAACAGCCTTTGATATTAAAACAAGATACTGGTTTTAATACCAAGCACAAAAAACCCTTGTTATGGTAACATTTATAGTAAATTTTACTATCCGTTAAAATAATAATAATACTGAAGCTATTGAAGCGATGACAAATGATTTTTAGTTCCTTAAACGACCGAAAACGACGCTGTTCTCACTGGTCTTCATACAAGATATACGATTACATTAACGAGAGAGAGAGTTTGTCATGCTTGGGGTTCTATGAAAACGATATTACTTGGAGAATTCAGGGACCGTACTCTGGAACCCAAATCTGAAACTTTGGTTAGTCACGTTTCCCTTTCACTCGATTCTGTCATGACTGGAGAGTGGACGAGTATAACAAAGTTTAGGGTTTTTCGTTTCAGAGTGGAGACCGATTTGGCGCAGGGGTAGGATACCTGGCTTCTGCGTCAGTGGTCTCGGGCTCGATTCCCGAACAAGACAAATATTTGTGTGCATGAACATGTCTATTTGTATAGGAAAAATGTGATAGAAAAATACCACGAGCCCCATAAGTAGCTTTCAGGCGGGATTCGAACCCGCGCCTCCGGGAATCCGGCCCGATGCTCTGACCAACTAAGCTACCGAAAGGCTTACACGACTCGTAATCGTAAAAATGTGACTCGTAAATTCGTAACGAATTTTGCTATCACTTGTTACGCTGTAGGCCAGCGTTGCATCATCAATGTGAGGAAACCCTCGCATCCGAAAGAAACATTTTTACAAATGTTTAACAATCGATTAAGATGAAACAGCCATATTGAGATTTTATATAATTTTTATGCATTCACAATGCAATTTTGTAAGTATAGGAAAAATCATCACATTTTTCCTATACTTACAAAATTGCATTGTGAATGCATAAAAATTATATAAAATCTCATGTCTAATATTTGTCTTGGTCTGGGTTTTTTCTATGTATATTAAGTATGTATTTACAAACAAAAAAGAGTATTTAAGTATATTATTTAAATTTTTACTTTTTTGTATTCACAATGCAATTTTTTGGAATAATATTGAAGTATATATTATCCGATATCAAGTTTTCCATGACACAGTTTCTTAATGAAATTTACTTGGGCTTAGATAACTGGTGTGATTGTAAGAAGTTATTTATTTATTTAGTGTATGCCCTCAGGTTTTCTTTTTCTTTCGCTTATTTGAGAGATCCGTACTGGGCGGGTACTACGCTAAAAAGTGTGTCAATCCTCGAGGAACATAAACAGGGCTGTTAGATGCGTTTTTTTTTTTAAATCTCATCATTTCCTTAAAGAGTTTAAAGACCGAAGGAAGCTAAGTTGTGATGCCAGTGCACGACAGGTGCCTACTGTATATTATCGTGTGTATCGATACCACATTATCGGGCTGCACAGTGTTCATCAATGGCAAACTTGCCGCATTAGGGCTCACACTGTGTTAGTACCGCGGTGAGAGAGTTACGTTAAGTTACGAAGTTACTAACTTTCCAGACGTTTCACAACTTCAAGAGTTGGTTTCAATTCAAAATTCAAAATTCAAAATTCAATATCGTTTATTCAATTTAGGTTTGTTTAACAACACTTATGAACGTCAATGAAGCTACGCCATCGGTTCGCAAATCCTACGGCAGGAGACCTTGTAGCGAGAAGAACCGGCAAGAAACTCGCCAAGGGCTATTTTTTTCTCCCTGTTTTAACTTATACAGAGTCGTCAAATTTGAAAAGTGACCTTCACATAATAGTAAGGTTACTTTCCATCACAATACAGAATGCCGCTTAAATTAAGTACAATTTTGCTTATTACCTAAAACAGTAAACAATTTTCAACTAAACAAGGAATCAAATAGTTTAATGGACACACTAATCTTAATCTTATTCACATTGTATTATTATACGATAGGATTAATGAAAAGGAAACTGCAAGCTGCGCTGTATATTCAAATTTATAAGTATTAACAAATAAAAGGAATTTTTGAATAAATAAAACAATTATTAGAAAAATTGCTGTTACTGTAAGACACGGATACCAAAATTACTATGAGACACACCAGCTCGCTCATAAATCAATATAATACTATTATAAACCATATCCCGAACACCTTTAACACAAGTAGACATGAGCAGACCCACCCCACTGGCAGCACCCGTTCACGAGCATGACGCATGAGCCAGCCATCGCTTCGCTCAACCATATTTTAGGGAACGTAACGACCCGACTCACACGACACCACCGCAGGAATGTTTAACGAGAGCATGACATACTTAAGCTACCCGTGTTAAATGCCGAATTAAAAAAAAAACAAATGCTAAATACTAGAATGTAACACAATACAATAAAAAAAATTAAATTAAATTATGACCAAGCCGTTTTGTCCTTTAAGTAATCGTTAACAGTATAATATCCTTTTTTAACGAGGCCATTTTTTATGTGCATCTTAAACTTTTCAATAGGCAAGTCCAATAGACCATCTGGAATTTTGTTGTAAAAGCGTATCCCAAGACCCAGGAAAGATCCATGAACCTTCTCTAGCCTGTACCGAGGCATTACAAGTTTATTTTTATTTCTAGTATTTCGGTTGTGCAAATCACTATGTTTGATATATTCATTTATATTGCAACGAACGAAAACTATGCAATTAAATATAAATTGGGATGCAGCTGTTAATATACCAATCTCTTTGAATTTGTCCCTGAGAGATGTCCTGGAGCCTAGCTGATAAATCGCCCTTATAGCTCGTTTTTGTAAAATAAATATAGTCTGTATATCAGCTGCTGTCCACCATAACAGAATACCATAAGACATGATACTATGAAAATAACTGAAATACACAATCCTAGCCGTTTCGACATCTGTTAACTGTCTCACTTTCCTAATAGCATATGCAGCTGAACTAAGTTTGCCAGCAAGCGTCGTGATATGTTTGGTCCATTGAAGTTTCCCGTAAAGAGTTACACCCAAGAAAACGGTTGAATCTACTAAATCCAATTTTTTATCATTAATTTTAATATTAATAGGTTGATCACGTACATTTGGCAAAGCAAACTGGACACACTTTGTTTTCTTTGCATTAAGCTTTAGATTATTTACATTAAACCAAGTAAGAATTTGTGAGAGTGCTTCATTTACATCGTCAAACTGAGTTTTATTCCTGTCGATATTAAAAATCAAGGAGGTATCATCCGCAAACAAGACAATCTCACAAAATCTTTCTGCAAAGAACGGTAAATCATTTATATAAACCAAAAAGAGGAACGGCCCTAAAATTGAACCTTGAGGTACGCCCATCTTAACATGACAGCCGGATGATTTTTCGCCATTAATGTCAACGGCCTGAGTCCTGGAACTGAGATACGACAATAACAAATTTTGAGCATTATTCTTCACACCATAGTGATTTAGCTTCAACAGCAGCGTCCGATGCTCCACGCAATCGAAAGCCTTAGACAAGTCGCAGAAAATGCCAAGAGCATTCCGCGACCCCTCCCAGGCCTTAAATATATGTCTTAAAAGCGCAACCCCAGCAGCAGTTGTAGATCGACCCTTTGAAAAACCAAACTGTTTACTATGTAAAAGATGATTTAAATTAAAATACGTTAATAACTGTTCCAGTATTATTTTCTCAAATATCTTACTTAAGGCGGGCAGTATTGATATTGGTCTATGATTACTTGGGTCTTCTTTGTCTCCTGATTTGAATAAAGGAATAACTTTACTGAATTTCATAAGATCAGGAAAAACTCCTTGCTCAATACACAAATTAAAAATGTCAGCAAGATAGGGAGCAATTGGGTAAACAATACTTTTGATAATATTTACAGATATACCCCATAGATCAGTTGTGTTTTTCATTTTAAGTGACTTAAAAGCTTTTATAATATCTACAGCTTCAATACTTTTAAAATGAAACAAAGACCCGCATTCAGTTACGTTGTTTCTAAGCATGGAGGCAGCAGCCGCTGGTGAAGAATCCAAATCTGATGTCGTTTTCAACGGAATATTTACAAAATAATTATCGAATATATTTGCAATTTCTTTATCCGACTTAACTAATGTATTGTTTATGTTAAGCGCCAAACTATTTTCACGGGGTTTATATTTACCCGTTTCACGATTTATAACATCCCAGGTGGTTGATTCCCATGTGCTGTAATATTGGATAGGTACTTAATATTTAGGAACATTGCCTCAGAACCATGGGTTTATTCTTAGAAGTTATTGTAAAAGTATGTAATTTTAGTTAATTTTAATCAAAAGCATATTATTAGGTAAGTACCTATAATGGGCCCCAATCTGCCCTTTTTGTGGCATTATTTACAATTTAAAATTATTATTTACATTATAGAAAAGTAAGTCAACCCAAGCTTATTATATTTCTAGTAAAAGCTACTTGATTCTGAATTTTATGTTTTATTAAAATATACTTAACAGACCCCGTTATACGCAAAATTCGCTTTACGCGATTTTCCCTGGAACGCATCTCTCACGCAAGTATATATTTATCCGTTATCTAGTTTCCATTACACAAATCTAAACTATCTATACTTAATATTATAAAGAGGAAAGATTTGTATTTTTGTATGTAACGAATAAACTCAAAAAGTACTGGACCGATTTCGAAAATTATTTCACCGTTAGAAAGTTACAGTCTTCCCGAGTGACATAGGCTATATTTTATCCCGATATTCCCACGGGAACGGGTACCACGCGGGTAAAACCGCGAGGATCCGCTAGTTCTTAATAAAAACTATACTTATGAGCTAGGTACCTAATTGACGTGATTGTAAGTAATTTATTTATTACTAGCGGCCGCCCGCGGTTTCACCCGCGTTGTTCCCGTTCCCGTGGGAATATCGGGATAAAAAGTACATATAAACCTTCCTCTTGAATCACTCTATCTATTGAAAAAAAACCCATCAAAATCCGTTGCGTAGTTTCAAAGATTTAAGCATACAAAGGGACATAGGGACAGAGAAAGCGACTTTGTTTTATACTATGTAGTGATTCGTGCTTGCGGTATTGGTTATTTTCCGATGTCAATAAAATAAAATAGAACCAACATCGGTCTGGTCATTAAGACCTGCCCATACCCATTTTAAGCTCATGTTGGAATAATGAATGCTCAATTTTTATTGTACAAGCCATGTCGGTAAGACAAGATAATAACAGAGAAACGGTAGCATACTGTATAGCGTGGCCCACGGCAATGGATCTTACTTTAGGTTGCTTAAGCAAAATAAGTATGTTTAAACACATCGGTATAAACAGTACCAAAGTGGGTGTTTGAATAAGCTTTCGTTTTATCGTCGCAGCACACGAGCCACACGCGACAGCCACAAACGCCGCCACTTGAAGCTAGAAGCGGCTACAAAGGTACAAGTAGCGACGCGTAAGTTTAGCGCTATGACCGAACCGTGGAGGGGATGCGATGCGCCGAAGTAAAAATAAGGTACTTTGGGTCTTGCGCCATACCATAATGGGTACTATTTATAGGGGTCAGAAGGGAATAAAAAAGAAAACAAATAAAATATGAAACTGCCCCCGAGGGCTATGGAGCATAAGTCAACATGCGCAGCTATCCCCTTCACGTCACGGAGTCAGCGCTAAACTTACGTCAGCTTACTTACAGCTGAAGCGCGCGACATACACTTTGTGGCCGCTATGAGGTAGATGGGGTCGGTGGCCGTTACTTTTTTAACCCATTTGCTTGCAGTATTTTGTATCGGCGTTAGTGGCCGGTAGCAGTTACAAGAAGCGGGAGGCGTCGATTTGTAGCTTGTGGCATCCACCGGCGTCACCGTGTGCGGTGAGTTCATATAAAATGTATAAAAACTACATACAGAAAAGAGGTCGGTTGTGGCGTTTTTGTGTGGTTGGTGGCCCGTGTGCGGCCAGGGTTAATCAAACAAATACTGGTCGCAAGATTATAAAATGAAAGTAAGAAAACATACAGTAAAACTCTCGTAATTTTTTTACTTTCCACTAATATTTTCATCGAAATTGAGAAAATAGTGAGAAAAACACAAATCTTAGCTTTCGGTATCATTTAATCAAAGTAAGTGGGTAAGAAAAACCAAGTACCAACGTAGTAGGTACTTCTAAGAAAAAAGCGGATAATTTGCGAATCATCTAAAAGCTTTATCGAAAATATTCTACAGATTACTCAGAGGTTGATAGGCGGGCCGTTTGATCGACTTGTTGCTAATTAGTGATTTTTTTTGCTACGGTGCTTCAAAAATATCCCGGATAAGGCCACTTAATTCTTTATCATTTTTTTCCTGAAACTCTTCCTTGTTTATACCTACTATTTTGCTGGAAATCGGTTCAAGGGCGTCAATTTCTGGAAAATAAGTAAAAAATATATTTTCATCTGAGCTATGAAATCTGAATAATTTTGGAGCCCTTACACAGAATTTATAGTCATGAAAAAATTAAAACCTTGTTATGTTTTTGCGAATTTTGCATAAAATAAAATTTACCAATTTAGTTTTGTTTTGTTGCATAGTCTACAGCTTTTCGCTAAATTGTTAAATTGTTAACCTGTAAACAATGTGTCCTGTTTCAACCGAACAAAATTTAATAAGTGATTCGAGGATTTCTCGTTGGCAAAAAAGCTTCGGTTATCAAAACGTTCTATTGACGTTGATTTTATTAAAGTCTGTTAGAATTTGTATGACTTTCACTCTATTCGAATATTGAGGAAATATTCACAAGATGTTTTTAGAACAACCCTGATCCCCAGTTAGGCCATCAAAAGTAAAATTGTAAAAAGACTAGCAGCTAGTCTTTTTACAATTTCAGACTTACCTACATTTTCTTGAAGGACATGGGCTACATTATCCACCATGTGGAGCAGCTGCTGCTCCACATGGTTTTACCCACGTGGTACCCGTGCCCATGGGAGTATCTGGATAATGTAGCCCATGTCCTTCAAGAAAATGTAGGTAAGTCTGTCTTCTGATTAAAGAACTTTGAAAATCGATTTCCCCTTGCATCCAAACTTACAGCTTTATTTCTTTATATGTTAAGGTTTAAGACGAAAGTTGTCAACTTATGAGGATAGGTTAAAGCACTTTAAAATGGACACCCTCAAAAGTAGACGCACTTTGAACAGCTTTGCTGTACTGGAGCTGCTGGCTGACACTGGATTTGTTATAGGAAGATGCCGCACTCAGAAACTTTTTTATGTACCTACAACATCATAAAATTTAACCTTTAATGATCCACTATATCGTATGTACCGAAATTATAATGAAATTAGCTCTTTAGTAGATATATTCCACCACAGTCTTAAATCATTTTTATTAAGTATTAGATCTCACAATATAGTACAGAATGCATCGTAGTTTAGTTGTTTTTGTTATTTTTCTAGTTTAGTTTAGTTATTTTGCTTCCCTAGTTTAGAAATTTTGTGATTTTTTATATAAAATTAGTTTCTTGTAATTATGTAATTAAAACTTTAGTTCAATGCTGTGCACAATAGTTATAGGCTCCAAACTTACAATATATTTAAGCATCATTATATTATGTAACATACTTGGTTTGTGAACTGTTATTGTGTCATAAATAAATAAAAATAAATAAAAATATGTATAGTGGCATTCATCATGTCTTTATCACAGTGAATCGCGTTTTATGATTGCAAAAACAGCTGATATAGAGTAGCAAGTGTCAAAACATCAGATGATACCAAACACTGCAACAAGTCGATGTTTGTACAAAGTCAAACACATATTATGCATATAATTCTAGCTTGAATCGCACGTCGACGATTGTAATTTCTTCCTCCATAGCCGTTCTTTCGTTGTTGAGATTCTTAAAGGAACTGCTATAGAGGAAGAAAATCCCATGTACCTATATTATAATTGCGAAAGTTGGATGCTTAGATGCTTGTAACTCAATCACGGCGAAACGACTGTACGGATCTGGATGAAACTTGGCAGAGACTATATTATGGTCCAGTTTACCCCGGAAAAACTTCTCATTCCTACGGGTAAACATCGTCTAGTTCACGCAGGCAAAGCCACGAGCAAAAGGCTAGAAGTTCATAAACACTCATGTATCATTACTCAATAGATACTTCTGTTATTTTTAAGAGGAAAACATTGTACCTACGTTCTTTTCGGATTTCAGATTGGGAGGAAAAATCGTCATAATTGGACGACGCGACGTTTTGACATGTTTCCGAGTAAACATCGGTCAAATAACGAAGTGAGCATCATCCGATTACGGCGTCTATTTGTCAAAGTACACTGTTCAATGTTGATTGTTCAAAAACAGGGTTCTTTGACAAATAATTAGGTACAGATAACAAAATAATATATATTCAGTTACCAAGCCTAAGTCAGCGTGGAATTCGTTTATATTTTTATGCTAAAATCAATCATTCATCCATATCAGGCCGCTTGTTAACGGGACGTTCATCGGACATCGGACCGACGACGCGATCTTTTGTCTCTGTTTGACGTTGCCTCGATATTAAAGAAGCATATATCGTGTCAGTCTGATGTCCGATGAAGCGGCCTTAGTATGAATATTACCTATAGTATACATAAAAATATCACGTGAAAAGGCAAGTAAACAAAAGAAAAATTAAAACTTGTTAAAAGTGAACTCGTTTAAACGCTAGTTAACGTAATTAAACTCCCATTCCATCTTCATCCAAAATCAAGTTCATGTCGTCGCACGGAGCGTTCAAAATATAGTGCTGAAGTGATTGACATGGGCACTTTTAAATAACAGTAATTAAACGCGGGCTAACGATCGGTCATCGCGCTTTCACGAACACGCTTGACGTTTTAAGTGAACCTTTTTACGCGTAACGGGCTCAAATACTTAGAAAACTAAACATTTATTTTAAGCTCATGTTGACGAGAGCATGTTTTGGCAGTATAATTGGACGTGGTGTATGAATAGGTAAATAAATTGATGGTCGCTGTGATAGTCTAGATAAGACCTATAATTAGCTGCATGATGCAGAAAGTGGGTGAGGTTATGTTGATTTGCTTAGTCAAACAAAAGCTACGTGAGAATGTTAATAAAACCGTTGTGTAGGGACATACAGAAGCCATGTTCTTGGTCAAATAATTAGACAGCTACTTTCACATAACACTTTTTAAAACGTTAGCCATAACAAACGGTGTTTTCAAAATTGTTGTTATCCGGCAGCTAGAGATAAGAAAGCCAGTTCCTCAGTGGTTGAGGATTCCAGAAGGAGTGCGCATGCACCTGCGCAGCCTTATTTTTACTTAACTTCATCTTGCACGCGCGAAGACCTATATAACGCCACTGAGAACGCAGTACGTGTGGCGCAGTATTGGGCTGAACGGATTTGAAGTCAAGTTGATCGACACGCTAAGAAGAAGAAGTGATGCCGTTGTTTGGTTGATGGTCGGACTTGTTCTTAGTCCGCCTGACTAGCTACCACTATCTTATCTGAGTCTGACGCCATAACAAAGATGTTTTCAGCATTATTGTGTTCAGGCACTTAGAGATAAGATAGCCAGCTCCTCAGTGATTGAGTATTCCGGGAGTAGTGCTCTTCCACCTTCAGTCTTATCACCACTTAACATCAGGTGTGATGAAGGCTAAGTGCTCACGTTGTGGATTAAAAAAATGGACTACTTAATGCATCTAAGTCATTCCAAATCCTAATGTTAGCTGCAGTACTGCCGTGCTTCCAAAGAAATAATCTTCAGCTTTGTAATAGCAATAGGTACCTACAGATACATCGTTTACAAAATTAATTATTTTAATAATTCCACCAAGGAATTTAGCTGCACAGAACTACCAGAGCACAGAAATAAATCAGTGTGCACTCTCAGAAATTTCATGTAGGTATACTTGCAGGTTGCAACCACATCCATAAGTCAAACGACGATAGTCTGTGCTGTGGGACAAGTGATGAACTTACCTTTTACAATAACATTGAAATGATTAAAACTACGTGTACTATCAATTTGGTAAATCGGCGTTAATTTCAAGTAATTTAGTTTAAAAAACCGGTGTTATAAAAATATTTAAATTTTAACTCACAATATTATGAAAAATATTCGACTTTTTCTCCAATATATGAATCACTATACGAAAGTCACTGGGTAAGGAGATTAGTCCTACTTTTACTTACTTGAAATTAACACCGATTTACTTGAATTAATGAATTTATTTATTGATTTAGGTGATTTATTGATTATGTCACAATTTAATTTATAGCAACGATATTAGCCTTTTAAAATAAATTAGCTGAATTGTGCTGAAGTATGCAATGTAGACTTTTTATTTCTTAAGAAATTATTAGTACTTAGAGTAGGTATAGGTACCTACACAAAATTGTACTACAGATATTAAGTTGAATTTAAGGTATTTATATTAAGATACAGCAAATCAAAAACTAAGATGCCAATGCTAAGGACTGAATGCGATAATTGATTTTAGTTGCCAAAAACGACCCGGTGGTTATTTTTGAAAAAAGAAATTTTCATTCTGCCGTCCAATTTGTCAGCTAATTTTGTATTACAAGTAGCTCCTCCATGGTGTCTGTCACCGGGTTAGATATGTTTTGCACTATGCTACACTTATCGCTTGTCACTTAGCCCGCCAGGCGGCACCATTCGTACTTACCCTGTTATTGGGAGTAAATGAAACCAACGCAGGCGCACTTTATCACCTGCGAAATGCCCGCTTATAAATCATATCGTTTGTAAGGATAATTTCTTCAAGAACTACAAACAATCAATTATGAGCTCAATGTCTTTCGTATTAAGGACTGCAAATGTTTAAGTATGACTCAGTTGTGCAGTTGTACTCGGCAATTAAGAAGGGGCGAATCTCTAGGACGCAATAAGTTTCGTACGAGGGAATAATAACATTTTATCTTGTATCTGTGCACATTTATAATAATTACATCATACTATTGACAAGCTCATTAATATCTGGTCGATACTAGCGAACTCGGACAGAGACGCTGCGGAGCCGCTACGGACTAAACACTAAAAATACTGTGCCTGGTGCACTTTACGATACTTTCAGACGACAGTGCCTTTAGCATGAAAAGCTATCGTTATTGTAATCGTTATCGTGGTCGTATAATTTATTTTTCATGTCTCATATTCTGAAAGTAACTCCTAACTTGCCTAAAATGCGGGTTGAAAGTGGTATGTGGCGGCCCTAGGGCCGTTATGAAATTTAAAAAAGGAATAGGAGGGGTTATGTCAAAATCTGTAATAGCATCTACACACGTTCCGATCCGACAGCTGATTTGGTCTGCTCCCAGACCAAATCTACGCTACACACGTTCCGATTTGGTCTGGGAGCAGACCGAATCGGATCGGAGGTCGGATAGGAACGTGTGTAGAGTCTTATCTCTTTGGACATTTTATTTAGCAAAAGTATACAGGCAAAGGTACAGAAGCCTATACAGCCATGTTTTGCTATTATATAAAATAATTAATATCGTAGAATTATTATTAATATCTAAAACATTGTTATTTTTAAAGAATGCGTTTTTAGAAACTGATTAAACCAAATAAATTATTTGTAACATAAAAAATCAGGCTATTAATTTTATGGAATTGCATAGAATACGGGTCAAACACCAAACAAGACTGCATGGACTTAGTTTCCCTTGCCTTCCTTAAAACAGAGAAAATGAACAAAAAAGTTATAGTCTTTCGAAAATTCCGCGGCCATAGGAAAAATATTTTTTAGATTATTTCTGTTTATTTTTACTTTCCTCATATTCAAAATGAAAAGTAGAGTGTTTACTTCGGGCGTATGGACCCATAACAGTCTCGAACTAAACAAAACTCTCGGCTGTTATGGGTGCCATACATCCCTTGCTAAACAATCTACTATTTTAATTTTATTTGTAAGAAAACTAGAGCAGTGGTTAGTATGAGTTTTCTTTCACAAAAAACTTACCTTCTTGTTACGATTTTTTTAAGGTTTTTCAAAATATTACCCCCTATTAAGGATTATTTGCCTGAAAAAAGATGACCAAGCCCTTCTATAATTTCCTATCACCAAAGTTCTTTAAAGGTGGTTTTTGTTCACGTAGGGAATAATATTAAATTGGCAAACAGACGGAGAGAGTGAATTTTCCATTATTTTCTTAACTTTCTCGATTTGATCGTTCAGCAAAGATCTTTCTATGATTTGTAACATGCTCATACAATTTCAATACCTTCCAAAGACTTCCAAATAATATCTCGTATCGTATCGATCGCTCGAGAAATTCTAAAGGCATGCGATCATGCATGTTCGAAGTATGCTAATCCTTATCACACATAATTATTATAAACAAATCTGTCAACCCTTGTGATGGGGATGCCCGGATATGAGGGGGTTAATTCCGGTCTCAACGAAACGTATCCGGGTTAATAACAACCCAGTACTGACATGACGACAATTAATATACAGTCAAGTAAAGCTAATTAAATTCATGAAGATTTTTTAAATACTCTGTAGATCTAGTATTTTATAAAGGAAAGTTTTGCTTAAGTTATTTGCTTTTAGGTTTTTGTTGACTTTAAAATTTTATAATCTGACTAAAATTCTATATTCTCTACCCTTATTTTAAAATGAATGCAAGAAATATCGGATTGATTTCTTTGAAATAGATAAGTACTTACCTAAGTTTAGTACGTATGAGTCACAAAAATAATGTATCGTCATTTCTTTTAATTTATAAGTTATTAGTTTTTATTCTTACTCTTTTGGTGATTATGTATATAAATAATATATTTTGAAACCTTTCATTTGATACCTATTTTGCTTTATTTGAACAATAATAAAAATATTTTTTTATGGCGTCTTACATCCTCCGCAAATAGCCAATATTGATTTGCGAAAGTTGCTTAACATCCACGATTGCAGAGCCATAATAAAAAAGGTCGAGCGCGCTAAGTACTACGCCATGGGTTCCTAAATAAAAAAATATGTAGAGAATTTTGTAAGGTTCTAAGTAAAGAGAATTTAATTCAAGGAGATTATCCTTTCCCAAATAGAATTGAGATAAGGAAAGGAAGACGATGATGCTGAAATACCTAAAGAGCCAACCAAATCTTGCCATACTTTCTTAACAACATTAATCATAACGGCTACTCTAACACTCTGTTCTCTGATTGTAACTAATATAGCAGTAATCGCGATGCTCTTTTAATTAAAGCTTTAGAAGTTCTTTGTGGCCTTGCGCTTCACAGTATCTCATTTATGTTTCATGTATTCTTATGCCGAGCGATTTTAGATTCTATCGTCTAATTCATAGGGACGTAATCTAATTTGAATGCCCGTTATTTAAAGAACATGATCAGCTGAGATGGTAATTAGCTGTGGCTGAAATGGATTTTTTTTGCGTTACTTTACTAATTAGATGCTTAGGCGGAATGCACTGCTTGAAACTATGTTAGATATACTTCAAAATCGTTAGCAAGCAAATACCATTGCAGGTATCTATGACAAGACGACCAGTAAAAAAAACACTTACCTAATCGCAAATACTTACGTCCGAATACTGGAACGCTACTCAATGTTGGGAACGTCTTAAATATCATGGCGTCTCTTTCATACCTTTGACATTGAAAGCGACGTTCCGATGTTTGATAAAAGTCTGTTACATGAATGAACATAAAAAAACATAAAGTAAAAACCTAAAAGAAGTAAGCACTACTTAACAATTTCAATAAACAAAATTATGTCATATGATACAAACTCGAATCTATGACCACTGGCATATTAGCAAGATCATTAACAAGTAAGCCACCGACTGGACCAGTAAAATCCTAACTTAAGTGACACAAACTATAAGTATACACAAACGTATCACACATCAGGAAGCGGTGGTGGAGAAGCCACTCACAATACAAAACTTGCTGTCAGGCTGTCATCACCAGCCCAGTGCGGATTGCGGCAGCCGGGACCAACGACTTAAGGCGATACTCGGAAAAAATGTGCTGAAGCGAGATAGCAATGAGAAAACGACGCGCGCGGGAGCGAGACCGATTTTGCAGATTAGGCAAAAAAAACACAAAATCACTTCGTATTAAAAAACTACAGCGATTTAAAAAAAATGCTTCTATACGATCCTCAATATTATTGGTGTCCACTTATTAAGCCAATTTCCATTAGTGTACGTAACCCCAATTAAGAATAATCTTCACTTTTCGTATTTTTTAGAGGTCTTTTCGAAAATAAAAAGTGTCGAGGCAAAATCATAAAATCGTGTTTTTGAAACTATACGATTCTAGATAAAGGTATGAAGAAATATATATCTTATTACCAGATTTTTAACAACTGTAACCGTCCTATAGTTTTAAATCAAAAAGTCCATATTTTTCCGAGTAGCGCCTTAACGTGCCTACAGAAGCACTGAGGAGTTCAAGATGAAAAGCTTTTGGTCACGCAAAATGCGAAAGTTGCTTTACCTCAACGATCGCAGGCCGAGTGCGCTCACCACTGCGCCACGGCTGTCAGAAGTTGGCTGTCAAAAGTTTGAAACAATTTTCTGGTTTCAAAAATATGCAGACAGATACATTTTATGGATCCGAAAATTTGCAGACATAAGTTTGTGGTCCTTTAATGCGACGTAAGAATAAATACTTATAACGTAGGTTAGTGCGTAATTTTACCTAAACCGTAAACACAACTAGTAGTAGGCAAACCATTTATGTAAAATAAGGCTCTAGAAAGAATCCTGGACCAGCTAACCGTCGGTTGCGCCCCAACACCACAACACAGGTTGACACAAGATTTGTGTGTGTAAGTATGAGCGTACATGGTGCGTGAAATATACTGCTTCGGGCGTACAACAGCTCGCACTAACTTCGCTTGATTGGAATCTACCGCGGGGCAGCGATAAATGAACACTGAACAAGCTATTCGGTAAAAGAGAGCGTGCTGCTAGAAGAGGCAACTTCATTTGTTTCATAAGTTTTATTCAAGAGCTATTAAACAATACCTATGACGTTGAATGAGTATCTTTTACATTTAGAATCCACAGAGGAGCAGTGATAAAAGAACACTGAACCAGCTATTCGGTAAAAGAGAGCGTGCTGCTAGAAGAGGCAACGTCATTTGTTTCGTTCGTTTTATTCAAGAGCTATTAGTATTATACAATACTATGAAGTTGAATGCGTATTTCTTACATTTAGAATCTACCAAGGAGCAGTAATAATTGTACATTGAACAAGTTATTCGGTAAAAGAGAGTGCTGTTCGAAGCGTATACGTATTTTTTTCTATATGCTCATTTTAATATTAATAACCGTTATATTACACTTTAAAAAAAACTTGGTACTTCACTTTATAATCCAGTAGAGTTATACATCTTATGCTAGTGCCCTTGTGTCTCTTGTCCACTAAATAGCGTAAACATCTGATAAGCATGGACAATTGGACAGGTTACAGTATTTGTTTGACACTTGAAAAAAACTGGTCAAATTGGGCGAGAACTCTCAACTTATGCAATGACTGAAACCCAAAGATCTAATGTAATTTTCTTGTACTTTTTCGCTGGTTGTCAGACTTTAGTTTCTCTTAGTATTTAGGTCTCAGTATCAATAGCTTGCCATTTTCAGTGTTTTTTCGATCTTTGGCCAGTGCTCTTGTCCACAATTAAACCCGCAGCCTACAAGGCCTAGATGTCGCCGGCCCGGCCGCCGATAGGTACGCGATAACTGGCCCGCGTAAATAAACCGCCCAATAATGACATATCTGCGTTCATTGCGGTCATTAAGCAATTTTAATTGTTCAGGAGTTAAAGGATTCATAGAAGTTCTAAATAAAAAAAATGTGATGAAATAAAAGAAAAAGAATTTTTTGATAACATCCATCAAAAAAAAATTTTTTTTTTATTTCATTAAGAAATTACTCTCTCAGCGATTGCCAACAGAAATAAAAGTTAATACATTGTATCATTATGGTAAACAACTTTTACACCTACAAATGGCTGTAAAACCCAAGCACGAAAAACTGTCGTTATGGTAACCGTTATTATTTTGTTTGAAAACCAGAGCAGCGCCTTTTTTGGACGTATAAAGAACTACATAATAGGTCTTTACATATGAAATTGCCGTTTTTTTCTTTTGTACATATAACTTAACAACTTTTATAATATTAGAAATATATAATTTCTTTAATATTGCGTTACATTAAGACCGTATCGAGCAACTTTTGATAATTTAATAACCACGATATTTGATTATTTACATAGAAAAAACTTATTCCGAAAGTTACGACTTTTTTTGTTTCCAGAATTTCGTACTTTATTAGTTGTAACTTAGTGAAAAAAATTTTTTTCTCTTAACGAATGTGTCATTTAGTAGTTAAAATGTCCATAAATACGTGTGTAAAATTTTGTAAATTTACATAATATTAGTCGTTAAATAATAACAAAAACGTTAGTATGGAAAAAAAATAATTACAGAAATCTCCATACAAAACGGCAATTTCATAGGTAAAGACCTATTATTTGACAGCAGCACTTTGACAAATTTTGACGGACGGTATAGTTTATTTTAGTGCACAAGAATGTCAGGATAGTTGTAACTGTTATTTATATTATAGTTGATACGTATCTTCGAATTCGAACAATAGATTAGGTTGGTACATTTTTATTTTACTGTAACAAATAAAGTATTTATTTACCTACTCTGTTGTCAAAGCTCATAATGCAAAGCCATTTAAAGTAGGTACCTAACACAAACTACTTTTTAATTGAAAAACTTTTCAAGCAACACCAAGGTTTGCACGGTCAAAATGTGTGTACATAACAACAAGTAGCATTTCATAAAACTTTATTTTGTTTATAGATTATGGTATCACGTGTTCCGGATCAATCAGTCTAGAGTCCCACACTCCTGACAGCCGTGACAGAGGAGCCACTTGAAAGCTGTGTATTTATTTACCTACTCTGTTGTCAAAGCTCATAATGCAAAGCCATTTTAAGTAGGTACCTAACACAAACTACTTTTTAATTGAAAAACTTTTCAAGCAACACCAAGGTTTGCACGGTCAAAATGTGTGTACATAACAACAAGTAGCATTTCATAAAACTTTATTTTGTTTATAGATTATGGTATCACGTGTTCCGGATCAATCAGTCTAGAGTCCCACACTCCTGACAGCCGTGACAGAGGAGCCACTTGAAAGCTGTATGCATGAAGCTCGACTTAATACTGAGGTAACTGGAGAGTGCAGTACGAACAATTTTTTGAATACCACAAATAACACAGTGGCTGTCTTCCGTCTCACCTACACTTTAAAAAAATACGTATGGTCATATGAGACAGCTGACAGCCACTACATACATAAATGTCAAATTTGCTGGCGACACTTTTTTATTCAGGGTGAGAGCTCCAGTTACCTCAGAGTATTAAGTCAAACTTCATGGCTGTATGTATGAAATCGTATGAAAACTGTTTTAGTTCCAGAAACTATCACCTGAACAGAAATGCTCGTCGTACTAGACTTCCTTTGTATAATGCAGACGTCAAAGAATGTAGTACACGTAATAAATTCACAGAACTTTGTCTTACGACGACAAAGTAGCTGATCGGTATCGATACCACGAGCACCTCGGAGGATATTAGTAGGGCTGTTACAAAGATGTCTGGTTTCATAGTCATAGTTATCAAATATTTACTTATAAAAAAAACATCACAATCACAACCATTACTGTGTTCAGTATCAATCAAGTCCTACTAAATAAAAGCATAATAATTTTCAATACTTATTGAAGATGAAATAATAGAAAAAATCGCCCCGTCTCATAACTAGTTCCGATGGGACTGGAACCCATGACCGTTCACTGTCCGGACTAATGCTCTAACCACTGAGCTACGGAGAAGGTCCCCTGACTGCAATGAGAAATTAAAGAGCTTGTTTTTTCCTTTTTAGTGGAAAGTACAATGTAAAAAATTTACTAATTGTTTTAGTTTAGTAAATTGTCTACAGCCGGGTTTTTATGTTTTTTAATAATTATTCTACCTAATACTTAAAGGGAATTGTCCAATTTGTATGGTGACTTTGGCCTGGTGTGAACAGAAATTTTAACATTTATTTCTTAGTTATTTTATTAGTTCACGATGCTAAAATTAATATTAAGAAATTAGTTTTGTATCAAAACCTTTGAATATATATTTTTTTCAACAAGTAGCTAACATAAATTATACCTTATTTATGAACTTGATCTACGCAACTGGACGATGTGTGGAGTGATTAAAATGTGCGCTATCTCGGTAACGTGATGCCGAGTGTTTTATTGTAGTGGTGCTGGTGACCACCTCAGCAAGAATTACCGAGAAGACCGACTCGACATACTTGACGCCAAATACTCCAAGAAGCATTGGAATGTAACACACAGCTACATTCTGATGAAAACATATGAAACTATAATAATATACATAATACTCAAGAATTGGCAGTATGGCTTAATGTCTTCGCCTGTCCAAAAGGACGAACTTTTTTACTGCTATGTAATGATTACATACTCTTTGGTCTACGAGTCGGAACGGAAACCATTTGTTATTAACAATAGTCATAAAAGTATTTATAAAAGTTTTAATTTCAATAAAACCAATTGATACAAAATTAAATACCAGAAATGATAACTTAAATAATAAAACAATTAATAAAAATATTATTTTATTCTGAGCGTCATGTTCGCTCCAGGCCAAAATTGGACAATTCCCTTTCAATAGTAAAAGCTGCATTGTGGATGCAAAAAAGTTATACTTATTTTAAAGTTGGTCATTCAAAAGTAGGTATGTACCTCATTTGCCAGCCCTAATTCAGTAGTGTGGGGACTGTCGATATGCCCGAAGCTCATAAATCTTCAAGAGTGCTTCCGCAATTATCAATTCGTTAGATTACGGCTGCAATGTTACTCATATCTAAACACGCTAACGAGGTTCGCTGCTGTGCAATAAAATAACTAATGTTTTAGTCAAAGGCGGTTGATTTTGATGGAATTTCCCACGTGCTTCTGAAGCGCAGGTTAGTGGGAACCGGTTCGTTTCGCTCTGTACCTATATTATGATGAACTTGGGTTTATAGGGAGCTTGATGGCAGTTGTGGCCAGGGATTGTGGATTGTGGTAGTAAGGCAGCTTTCGCAATGTTCGGCAAGGGCATTTAGTGTTTACTGAGTTGCTAATCAAAGAAATCTTTTAGACACCTCGTAAAAAATGAAAATCCTAATGATTAAAAACAAAATATGGAAAGCAGTTACTTTAGGACTCTTTTTTTATTTTAAACCAGTATGTACGCGGACAATTAATTTATATTATTTTTCTTTATACTTAATACACAAATTAATATCTTGAGATTTTAAATTATTTTTATGCATTCACGCCTGAAAGCTACTTATAGGGCTCGTTGTTTTTTACTATCCAATTTTTCCTATATTTTTCCTATAAATTAATATCTCTTTAACTAATGCATAACTTTAATTTATATTTAACTACATGTAGTTTATTTCTATTAGTGTTTCATGCTTTCAAGGATTGTTTCAGAAGTTAAATTCACCGACTTTTGAAATGAGTCTCGCAAGTCGAGAGCAATCCGACAGTTTGAGCACATACAAGCAAAGGCACACATAACAAGTTAGTTTCATTAAGCTAAAACATATCACATTTAGACGGAGATGCCTTTATGATTTCTAGAAAGCTAGACATTTATATTTTCGTGCCTCATTAGAAGAGCTTTTAGAAAAATACGTGTATCCGAATTTGATATCAATTTGTAACAAAATTTAATATGTAGGTTTTATATACAAAACCTAAACATTGATAAAATTAAGTTTTCATATTGAAATTTTGCAAAAAATGTACCTGGAAATTAAATTATTTAGAAAAAATCGACCCGTCTCACAACCAGCTCCCGTAGCTCAGTGGTTAGAGCAGTCACCCGGATAGCGAAAGGTCGTGGGTTCGAGTCCCATCGGAGCTGGTTGTGAGACGGGTCGATTTTTTCTAAATACTTTATTTTCCATTTTTCTATGATAAAAATTGCATTGTGAATGCAAAAAAGTTAAAATTTAAATAAATATTTACCTATGCTTGAAACAGATTTAATAGGTTTATCTAAATGTAAGTGTCCCTATTGTTAGGGTAAAGAATTTTTAGGTATGGATGAGAAAAACAAGACACAACCCCACCACGGTGACCCAGTGTGAATCGGAATATGTATTAAAATTCGAAGTAATCGTTGGCCACCCATCCCGATTAAGAATCACAAAGAAAGCGCTTGACTTATATACAGGGTTGTTTGAAACCATACTGGCCAAATTTTTTAGTTCGACTCAGAATCGGTAAGTAACTTCGACTCAGAATCGGTAAGTACTACTTTCTCCTAGAAACATGGGTCGAAACACGATAAAATTTTTTGGACTTCCCATACTAAATCGATCACGTGATCAGTATGATTTGTATGAAAGGTCAAAAAAATAATTGACATAATTTTCGACCCATATTTTTAGAAGAAAGTTGTTCACTTACCGATTCTGAGTCGAACTTAAAAATTTGCCCAGTGGTTTCAAAATAAACCCGTATAGCGCCTGTCGAGTTTCTCAACATCATTAACGATGATTTAGATAGAGAAAATTAATCGTGTTGTACTTTTCTCATATAGAAACAAATGAACAGAGGTAGACACATGCAACCACGCATCGTATTATGATTAGAGAATCAAGAGTTTAACTGGGATCACTTTATTGAACAACGGCCGTCTCGAAATAGGAAACAAGTAATTTTGTAAGATAAACGACCTATGGAATTGCTTTTGATATGTTCAAATTGTATTAAGTAATCTTAAGCGTTGCGTGCTCTCCGTAATTATTTTAATAACATTTTCACTAAGACTCGGTAACGAGAGTTTTGTCGGCAAATCTTTAAGTCGTACCACCCATCGAGTTAGTCGGAAGGAAGCCAAGAATTAATCAAATCGGATAAGAATATTTGGAACAGTACCTAACACGTTGTTTCCTCTGAGAAAGTTAAAGTCAGTATTGTTATAAAAGACATTAATTTTGATTTTCCCTATATTTTATTAAACTTGAAAGAAATAAAAAAAACTTGTTATAGGAGAGTTTTATTATTTTCAACTGAAAATTTAAGTTTTTTTATTTTCTTTATCTTTTATTTTTATGTACTTATAACAAAACTTCGCTTTATTAGTAATTCCTACAGTAGGTATTTAAAAACTACTCGTTTATAATACGCTACAAATTGAGCTACCTCCTCGAAGAGGTATAATGACAGATAACATCACTGTGTATTCTAGATAAAATTGCTATCTAAAAAAAGGATCCACTGGTTATCCTGCTTACAACACTACTAAGGCAAGGAATGGAACACATTATCTTTTAAAAAACATTTCACTCAATTTGGATATCACAAGAGCTCGCTTAGAAATATTTCGAGTAGAAGTATTCCAAAACTAGTCCACATTGCTCGTTATACGGAAACTCAGACGTGCCAGAACGCTGGGAGCACTTACGTCGATTTCAACCACCGACTACTAGCTTGTTACTATTTAAAAAGTTTACATTCCCATTACATAAAGTAGGTTAAAGAATATCAAGTTAAAAATTACATGTTTCACCACTTTCGAGTCCAAGAAAGTGTATGTGGAATGTATCATTTAGAAATTGCAGTGAAAGAATTTTATTAAGATTGCGTTTATGAGGACGTTGTCTCCATTAGATTTTTTAAAAGTTTTAAGGCTTTACATAAAAATAAGTGTTTGATGAATATTAGACAACTATTCGCAAGTTATTATTGTTGTTAAAATATGTCCTAATCTGCTAACACATAGGTAGTATGAATATTTGAATGATAAAAGGAAACTCTGATGTTACTATTAAGAATATGTGTCTAATAGTTTTTTTTATCCATTAGCCTTCATCACACCTGATGATAAGTGGTGATAAGACTGAAGGTGGAAGCGCACTACTCCCGGAATTCTCAATCACTGAGGAACTGGCTATCTTATCTCTTACTGCCGGAACACAATAACGCTGAAGACATCATTGTTATTGTTTTTGCATTTGATTGGCTGAAAAATGTTAAGAAAAATACGGGTAAGTATTAAAATTTGATAGTAATTTGTGATAAAATTTGATATGTAGGTTTTATAAGTAAAACATTATATACGCTTGAAACAACTTTAGTGTTTTAAAGGCTTTTAAATTTAAAGGTAGGGTTTATCTGAATGTAAAAGTAAAATAGATGTTTGCTATGTAAGCAAATACTGGTAGTTGTCCTACTGTGCCTTAACTACTCCATTTTTGCAATTAAACGTCGTATTTAATACTGCAGATAAAATTTATATCTTTTATTTGATATAACTATAATACTCCGCTCTTCAAACGAACTCTTGAAAGGCTTGACGCTAATTAAACGGCGAGTTGATTAATAAGTCTCTTAACTATTTAACAAGCGACTACCATTGTCTCTTCATAAAAACCGGGCAAAAAGGACAATAAGGTCCGGAAAGAATTGCCGGATAAAAGCGTCCAGTCATTCATTCCGGCTTTAATTATCTACTGTTTAAACAAATCGTTGGAGTCGATGCCGATGCTAGCGAAGATACTTTTTTCTTTTTTTTTGTATACTATGTTGAAAAAAACTCCATGGTGAAAGTCTATAGATCTTTGTGAATGGATTTCCTTTTTTGTTGATCAAGAAGTCTTTTTGAAGGAATGTGTCTATATTGAAATTATTATCAAGGTAGATACTAACGTAAGACCGCTATTACGCCCGCATTAATTGGGTTCCACTAGACTAGAATAATAAATAATAAAAAAATATATAATAGCATCACAAGAATTAGATTTCTTTGCACATTATTTGATTCTTTAGTTACGTGTTGCAGGAACTAAAAAGCTAACTAAGGTTTATGCATGCAACCATACAGGGTGTTAGGGGCACCTTTGCAAAAACTTTAACCATGGCTTCAGGCCATTATGCTGAACAACGCAAAGCAGGATTTTTTGTCAAAAATAAAAAAAAACGATTTCCATACAAAATTACTTGCTAAATTTGTATGAAAAGTCGTTTTTTTTCATTTCCGACAAAAATTCTTGCTGTACGTTGTTCAGCATGATGGTCTGAATCCATGGTTAAAGTTTTTGCAAAGGTGCCCCTAACACCCTGTATAAATAAAAATACAAAGGTATGAAAATTTCATAATATTGTTTTACTAAATTACATTAACAAAACTAATTAAAAAAGGAAGTATTGAAGTTGAAAGCAGTGGCTTTTAAGAGTAGCCAAGAACGTAATATTAACCTTATCAGTTTTCGCTTTATAAAGTTCATAGAATTTTAAAGCGTGTGAAGCTAGTAGCAATTTACTCGGGTATAAGTTTGGTTCAGCTAGCGTTTGCAAAACTGCGAACGATGTGAAGATAGCAGTACTTCCTGATGGAAATGCGTTTTCAATGGCCCAGACTATCTCCAATGGCTTATGTTATGTTCAGTGGACTCCTGCCAGGTCTCTTTCTAAATAGTTTTAAAAGAGACAGTTGCAATGAGGTTTGAGGAAATACTCGTTTCGTATAACAGACATTTTAGATCGTATTTAAGCAAGTTAGTTTTAGTAGGTACTTTACAGCCATCGGTATGTTGTTCCTTCGTTTAGTTATTTGATATAGCGAATCCTCGCAGTTTTACCCGCGTGGTACCCGTTTCCGTGAGAATATCGGGATAAATATAGCCTATGTCATTCGGGAAGAATGTAGCTTTCTTGGTCAAAGAATTTTCTGCATCGGTCCAGTAGTTTCGGAGCTTATTCAATTCAAACAAACAATCAAACCTTTCCTCTTTTAAATATTAGTACTTATCGATTTCACAATTAAAGATTTTGATAATTAATAATAAATTATTGAATAAGTAAAGGTCAAAGCTTTTGTTAGCTTTTTTAGATGTAAACAAAAATCCTTCGTATGTCGTCGAATACCGAAGACAGAGCTTGCTGTATGCTGTTAATATTTGTTTGGCAAACAATTATTACAAATTTATGGTTAATTTTTTTATAAAAGTACCAAGAAAATATACAAGGGTACCACCCTACCACGTCCATCATTAAGGGGCTACTCGGAAAATCGCCCTTGTTTTATATCAGATTCTGGTGGTAGCTAGACGAGGCACACGGTTGCCCAATAAACGCTTATAAATAAATAAATAGGTCTTATTTATCGCCCTCACTATTAGCACAGTACTAAATGTTTGTCCGCAATTAAATTGAATACATATAATTGACTATACTGACAATAAGTAGAGGCAATAATTGCACAACCACGCTTTGAACCTACCGCTAGTCTTTACTTTACCTGGGCATGAAGTGTAGCAAATAAACAGCAAAATAATTGGACCAGGGAACTGACAGGCATGTTTCAACTTGTTACACATTAAAACTGTTACTAATCAAAGAATGCTATCACGGTAGAAGACACTAAGCTCTTTCTTTAAACCTTTTATATTTCCACTGGCCAGCAGAATCCATTAAGGGTAGTAATTAACCGAGTGAATAAAATACTTTTATACCGACAAAAATACTAGGTGAGCTACTTACTTGCCAATCTAACCTAACCTAAACCACAGAATAGATAATAGTACTAACGTCCTAAACCTATTTCTCCGCAACCAAACCAAGTATTTTAGTCGGTAAATTTAGTAACCCCGTTTTCTAACCTGAGCTATTACAACTTTGGAAATGGTGGCGGAATTTGCCTTCGTATTCTAATGACACTGTAACAGTTTTTCGATCAGGTTACGTTTCCGTCTTACGAATTTTCGATCTGACGGTCACGTGATCCTGACGCGATTTTAACATATTTTACCCATCACAAAAAGTGCACAACGCCGCTAAAGAAGTATTCACTTCAAAAAAATAATTTTCTGTAAGTATCTCGTTATTGAACTAGCCTTCCGCCCGCAGCTTCGTCCGCGTGGACTACGAGGTTATCCCGCGGGTAATGATATTTTACACTCTCCAGCTCACAAACTATCCCCAAAACCTAAAATCGTGCCGATCCGTTGCTCCGTTTTGACGTGAAAAACGGACAAACATACAAACAGACGCACTTATACATTTACAACATTAAAGTAGGTTAAGGATAAAGTGACCTTTCTTTACTAAAAGTTTCTGCTGTTCTCTACCCTACCCTTAAAGTCGTCAACAATATTTATTTGCAAAAGGTGTGATTAGCTAATAGGTAAATAATTAAACCATTATTTATTGCACCTGCTGTTATAATTGTAACCTTCGTTATGTTATGTTAAAATATATATGTATCTTTTGACTTAGCCGACAGTAAAAAGTATAACGATTGGCGTTAATGGCTGAACACCATACAATTCCACATAGTCACTTATTAGTAAATGGCCATCGATTTTCTCAGGCACTGTGAAAGATACTGGAAGTGTCACTCAAACGGTAAGAAAATAGTTTAAGTCTGTATTTTGTACACAGAATTTCAAAATATTACAAGGTTACATTCTCCTTACCTATCCATCCATAAGGATAGCCGGTGGCAAGCAATGGGGGCCCCAAAATAAAATGAATGATGATGGTTGAGGTACAGCTCATTACGTATTCAAATTTCTTCTAGCCATCTAAACAAAGCAAAATAACAATATTCTAGAAAAATGGAAAATAAAGTATTTAGAAAAAATCGACCCGTCTCACAACAATTTTCCATTTTTCTATGATAAAAATTGCATTGTGAATGCAAAAAAAAGTAAAAATTTAAATAACAATACTCTATTTGATAGTACCTAATCATCCATGCTTCCTTACCATTCGATCTGTATAAGTACTGTTTGTATCAATGATGTGGTACCTATCCTAAGGGATAGGTACCACATCATTGATAAAAAAGGAACTGCATTAAAGATAAAAAAAATGGGTTTGTCACCAACTCGACACGAGAGGCTGGACACGCGTGTGTCCAGTTGGTGAAACTCAAAATTAGTATCACTTATTATTTCGTCATCTGGACTCGCCAAGATTTTGACGCGTGTCCAGATAGTGAAACTTAAATTAAATCACTTTTATGTTTTCTCCAACTGGACACACGTTCGCATTTTATCCGAATTTATGACAAAGTACAGTCCAAGCAAATAAATGTTGGACCAATTCGGCAATTTTTTTATTCATAATATGTTCTTTAAGTCCCACGGAAGGTTTTCATAGAGAGAAAAAATATAAAAATTGCCTGGAAAATAGTAAAAACCACACTTTTCTTTTCCCATACAAACCAGCTATCAAACATTTGACGTAAATTGTTTAGCCGACTTTCACATCAAAACGGAGCAACGGATCGACGTGATTTTGACTATAGGGATAGTTTGGGAGCTGAAGAGTCACAAAAGTTACTTTTTATCTCGAAAATATTTTAGGTTCCCGCGAGATACGTCGTGTATTCCACGCGGGCAAAGCCCCGGGCAGAAGACTAGGTATTAGTATAGATTCTATGTTAAACTGATGATTTTATTGATCTTTAAATTATCTTAGTCTTAGTGATTGTGATACAATTACCTTATTTATAACTAGCTTTCCGCCCGCGGCTTCGCCCGCGTGGACTACACGACGTCATCCCGCGGGAATGTGATATTATTCCGGGATAAAAAGTAGCCTATGTTCCTCTCCAGGCTACAAAGTATATGTGTTCCAAATTTCAGCCAGATACGTTCAGCCGTTTGGCGTGATTGAGTAACAAACATCCAAACATCCAAACATCTAAACATCCAAACATCTAAACTTTCACATTTATAATATTAGTAGGATGCTGCGGCTCCGTAGCGGACGATAACTTTCGACTATCTCTTTCCATACGCCACTAACGGTTAGTTAGAAAGACAAAGATAGGGCGTTTGTGCACTACCACTGAATTTTACCGATCCGGAAAAAATCGGATGCTTGTATTTTAATAATTAATCATTTATATTAGTAATTAATTAAATACAAGCATCCGTTTTTTTCCGGATCGGTAAAATTCAGTGGTAGTGCACAAACGCCCATATTGCGATACTTCGCCGTAGCCCGCTAATGTAGCCGCAGCATAAGGTACTCTATTTCCAAAACGTCAAATATTGTTGTTACAGAGTTAAGTAGTATGCGTATTGTTTGTAAAATTACCCATTTTAGTATTGTTGTCATATGTATGATGACTATTTTGATGATTACTTTGATATTTTATTATTTTATGCAACCTATAGCTGCTCAATGTTGAACGTTTCAACTCCACTCTCGTACAAACTACTTCAACGCAACTAGTAAACAAGCACGCTTTTCTAGTTTGTATAATATGAAGTGCATCTTTCATGGCTAAAAACGTCATTGCGTTTAACCATGTAAAATACAAAAATACATTTTGCTGAGTTCAATTATATGTCCTTTTTTATTAAATTTGTCTGTGATACCTACTCGAAGTGATGATTTAAATTTTTTATTATTTAGATTATTTAAATATCTTCAAACTATTGTAAAAGAAGTACCTATAGGTAATCAAAATAAGTAATATTAGCTAAGTATACTTACTTGTCTTCATTTTTTATTCTAACATATTTGTTTTATTTCAAAATTTTAAACTAATAAGAATTTTCAATTAAAAAAGTGAGGCACCTTTTTCATGAAATCTCCTCGTTTAACAATTCAACGAACGAAACGATTATTCACTTGACTGTACCCTTTTTTGCAAAAAAATCTGGGTGTGTCCAGTTGGCGAAAACATAAAAGTGATTTATTTTAAGTTTCACTATCTGGACATGCGTCAAAATCTTGGCGTGTCCAGATGACGAAATAATAAGTGATACTAATTTTGAGTTTCACCAACTGGACACACGCTTGTCCAGCCTCTCGTGTCGAGTTGGTGACAAACCCAAAAAAATAGACTCACAATATTTCTATTCAGATATCGGTTGTCTACAGTAAATGTTACTATGAATAAATTGCGTGGTTTTTAATATTCTGTAATTTAATTTAGTTGGTGTTCAAAAATAAGAACCATTTATTTCATACAAAATTCAATTCGTTTTTTTTTGTAAATCCATTGAATGTAGTTTTTCTTGTCACTAAAATCAATGACATTATGGGCTCCTACGAACAGCTCTTTGTAAGTCCAACCCCGACACAAAAAACTCTAAATAGTAAAAAAAAACTCTCTTGGTCGGAGTAATATTTAGGACTCTCGATATTTAATTAGTAAGATTTAGAACATAACAATGCGTTTTGACATAAAACAAGTCCTGGACTTTAAACTAGAACGATTTGAACTCATTCGAACTTTGGACATGGTCATCATTTATAGCAACAATGTAATAATTATAGTAAAATTTACAGCTGTCCTTAACTTTGGTGCTTAAAATCTGCTCCAGTATGTACTAACGAGATTTATAAGGTACTGCGCCTATATTTTTTGTGAGGAGAACATAAATAAAGTGTTACGGTCAGTCGTCAGGGAGACGGGATTCAGTTGGAAAATTGATAATTTCCTTACTTACCAGATGCTAGGTAAATGTTTGTTTACATTTAATATTCCTCTCTTATATTTTTTACAATATCTATAGATATTGAAAAAAAAATAAGGGGAATATTAAACTAGGAATAAATATTATAATATATAGTTGTTATAAGAATTTAACGAGATATTGTGATGGAATGAATAATTGTGGTTTTAAGCTTTGATTAAGTATAGCATTTAGGTACTACTTACCTATACGCATATTTAATACTTTTGTCTGTACTCTGATATCTAAAACACAAGTGCTTGGTTGCTTTGAAACAACGTTTATTTTCATCCATATCAGTTTTGAATTTTGTATTTATGTGTTTAGTTGTGCCAGATATTTTGAGAGTCCGGTGGTCGGTCAAACGATACCCACCCCGTAATTTTTTTTTTATATCCACGGGGTTGCACAAAGCTTTTATCACACCGGATGTCAAGTGAGGATAACTTATTTTAATTTTTAGTTTTTTGCATTCACAATGCAATTTTTGTTACTGAAAAATGGAAAATGAAGTATTTAGAAAAAATCGACTCGTCTCACAACTAGCTCCGATGGGACTCGAACCCACGACCTTTCGCTTTCCGGGCGACTGCTCTAACCACTGAGCTACGGAGTCGTTACGAGAAGCGTCGAATTTATCCAATACTTCTTACGCACTGTAAAGTCAGTGTTAATTTCATCAATGTGGATATTTTACAACCCTCACACGCGAAAGAAATACGTTTCGTTTTTTCGCGTGTGAGGGTTGTAAAATATCCACATTGATGAAATTAACACTGACTTTACAGTGCGTAAGAAGTATTGGATAAATTCGACGCTTCTCGTAACGACTCCGTAGCTCAGTGGTTAGAGCAATCGCCCGGAAAGCGAAAGGTCGTGGGTTCGAGTCCCATCGGAGCTAGTTGTGTGACGGGTCGATTTTTTCTAAATACTTCATTTTCCATTTTTCAGCAACAAAAATTGCATTGTGAATGCAAAAAACTAAAAATTAAAATAAGTTGCAATCGTAATTTCATCTTTAGCGATTGCCAAATACCTGGAAAGGTATTTCTTTCGCGTGTGAGGGTTGTAAAATATCCACATTGATGAAATTAACACTGACTTTACAGTGCGTAAGAAGTATTGGATAAATTCGACGCTTCTCGTAACGACTCCGTAGCTCAGTGGTTAGAGCAGTCGCCCGGATAGTGAGGATAAGGCTAAAAATGGAAGTTAACTACTCCCGAAATCCTGAATCCCTGAAGAACTCTACCTGCCGGAACACAACAATGCTGAAAACATCATTGTTATACGGTGGGGACTTAGTTAAGATGGTGGTAACTAGCCAGGAGGCTTTAGAACAAGTCCTTCCACCAAATAAAACAAGTATCCTCATTGGGAATTGTACCCGGGGCCTCAGGGTCTGATACCTGTGGTGTATAGCTAGACCACAGAGACTAGACAACATAGAAATTCTGATACAACTTGTTTTTTTGGTATATTAAGTGTGTATACTCGTAATTAACTTAGGCTGGATTTCACCAAACTTTTATTCCAAGCATAACGCTTACTCTCGGATACTAATGTCAAACTAGTATGGGGTTTTGACATGACTATACGAGAGTAAGCGTTATTCTTGGAATAAAAGTGGTGAAATCCAGCCTTAACCGTTCATCCTGTTGCTTCCATTAAGCTTTAGCTCCTCGTCCATGCGGGGATATGCGCTAATCACTCAGCCAGACTGATTATCAAACAAGTATCGGAACGTACGTGCCGTGTAGAATCCCTTTTTGTACGCCGCCGCCCATTCAACCGCGTTTGTTAATGGCCGCGAATTTTATGCTTTGTTTCATATAGGTACCCTTTGAAATTGTAAGTGGAGTAATTAACTTTCACAACTATCTATAGGAATGTTGGTAATCAACTACATGTATGCGAAGATAAGTATTAGATGAATACGCTATTCAGATACGTTTTCTATTTTCGTCTAGCCGGCTTACAATGTTTAATAATATTTACATGGATATACAGAAGAGTATGTATTATTTATTTACGTTGTTGCATTCACAATGGCAAAGGCAATAGCATTTGCCCGGACAGTGAAAAGTTGTGGTTTCGAGTCCCATCGGAGCTAGTCAACTCCACTCTTCTGATTGTTTAGCTCTTTCTACCCCTTTCTTCCACTCCGGCTATAAGTATGTTGTCGGATTCCTTCTCACTGCAAGCTATCCGTCTTTGGAATGGTCTCCCAGACTCTATTAGGAGATATCTAAGTAAGTTCTCCTTCAAAAATAATGCCCGCGCTGTTCTTCGCTGGCCTTCGCTTGACTGTTTTTTTTTTCAAAGGTTGGCTGGTAGATAGCCAACCAACCTTTTAGCGTTAAGCCCGCCTTATGTACTCTACTTGATGTAACTGTACAATAAAGTTTAATAAATAAATAAAAATAAATAACGTAAAATTATTATCTATTAAGTGATAGATATAGAAGTACACAATTTAAGTTTCATATAACACTTAGTTGTATCCAAACTGCAAAAAGGCGAAGAGTACTATGAAAAGTGAAAACTATAGGAACAAAGGCACAGACAGATACTTTAACTTTTTAAAAATGAACTCATTATACTCGTAGCAAGCCTCCAAAAACATCTACTTACTTAAAATTGCGGTTGAATAAAACGCGATCGAAGCTGGCCCCATTTAAAAATAGACTTCTCCGTTTCCAAATATGTCCGGGGAGCATTAATAATTTCCCTTAAAGAATTTCCGCTTTTTTCTGCAAATCTGTTTGCATATTTCCCTCAGAACTGGGAACAAGAAAGTGCGGGATAGAGATATCCCATGGGAAATCTGTACAAAAAGGTTTCTGGACAAACAATAGAGATACCAGTCTGTTTGAACTTTCGGGGTACTGGTTACAAGAACGTCAGCGGTGAAACTTGTAAACTACATTAGTTTAAAATATTGCCTTTTCGTTGTTTTGTGTATTCACGGAGTTATGAGATTTGCTTTTAGTTGATTGAATGGACAGCGATTTGTTGTTTCTTGAGTTAGGAAGTTGGGTAAATGTTGTTCTTGTTTCTGATGGTGGATATTGGGAAGTTAACACACGATAAGAATTAAAATCTTAACAGGCAGGGAAAGAAATATACATCATTAGATGATACGTTTATGTAAAAAGTTAGTTTTGTATAGTATTTAATAATTTAATTGAAAAATTTTGCATGATAGACTTTATGAAACTAAATGTATCTTTCAACGTTCGTACGACATTTCTTAATTTTTTACTATTTTTTTCGAAGCTCACTACTCCCGGAATCCTCAATCACTGAGGAACTGGGTATCTTATCTCTAACTGCCGATATGCAGTAATGCTGAAAACATCATTGTTTTGGCGCCAGACTTAGATGCTGGTAGCTAGCCAAGCGGACTAAGAACAAGTCATATACCCCAACCAAATCAAATACAATATGTAGGTACTCCCCTGGAAATCGAACCCGGGACCTCTAGGTCTAAAACCGGTGGTGTGAACCATTAGACCACAGGGGCGGTTGGCTTGATTGGTCAGCTTGTATAGCAAGGTTATCATAATGATAGTTATATTGATGTTTTGCTAGGAGATAGGCTGTTTAGTCTAGTCAAGCACGAAGACACAGAAGGCAACTAGAGGTTCTTTAAATATTTCTTTGCCACTCTCTTCAATCTTACCTTATAAACCCGAATAACAAACAAACATTATCCAACGGAGCTGGATAATAAAACCTACGTACAAAATTAGTATTCTCACCCACCTGATTTTATTATAAGCTCCCAGCTGTAACCGAAAACAGTAAGTGAGATAATTTAGTCTGAAAATTCTTCGACATTTGAATTCCGCTGTTACCTTCGCGTCTCGGCAGATAAGGAGACCAAATTATACCAAGTTAATACTATTTTGCATTAAGTACGAGTAAGCTTGGATAAGATTTATTTCTGAATACATTTATTTGGTATCTTTATGTTTTACGCGACAATAGACATTTGGGAAAATACTGGTTTTATTTTTACGTTATTTTCATTTTGTTTGTTTGTTTACTTTCATTTACCGATAGTAAATATAATTCAATGTTTAATGTATAAACTTAGATTTCAGTTCCACATTGTTATAACATCGCAAAAAGATAAATAATTACTTATTATTATAATGTTTCCTTTTAGTCAAAGATATTTTTTTTTTGGCTTTTTGGTATTGTATTGGGCTTTCCATTGGTAATATTAGTATTAGATTATTAGGTCTATATCCATTAGTGTACATTGCGAATTGTTCATATTGCAGTGAAAATAATGGGCAGTAAACATGGGGTGATTTAATTATCTTCCATCCTCAAAGCTGAGTTAAAAAGGAAATATCCAAAAACTTTTCACTAAGTCGACATGACGTTCTTACGAAGGATCTCTTTTAGAGTTTAATCACAATAAAACATTAATGAATCAAACGAAAAACAAACAAGTAGACTTACAAGTTTTACTTTAAGTCGTCAGGTGAAAATTTTCAGAGTGCTGTTTTATTCGGATAAGAAGTCGACAACTAGACTGAGTTTATAAGATTTCAAATATACGGTTAAACTTCTTTAAGCCGTTTGAAAATCCAACCAAAATTTTCTACGTAACTAACCGTGGCGAAGCTCTTAAAAAGTTGTTCTGAGAAATTACGAGTGGGGTGAAATTCCTTTGTACTAAATTTGAAATGACTAATTAAGCTGTGAAATATAAATATAAGAAAAGGTAAAAAAGTGTTAAGAAATTACTTTTGAAGAAGATGAGTTTTGTTGAAAAGCAAATGAACAATAAGAAATAAGTTTGGAAATTTAACGAACGTAACGACAAGTTTAGATTGATATAAGACAATGTGACACCAAGAGATAATGAGTTGGAAAATTCGGAGAGATAAGACAAACGAAAACTGTGTATAGGTATTATTCATTTTGAAAACGCTATTAAGCAATAAGGCCGCCTCTTTGTTCACTTTGTTTTCTATAAATATTTCAATTTATGTATGATCTGTCTTTATGTGTGCGTGCAAATAAAGTGTTATTATCTAATCAATCTAAATGGTGAATAAGTACATACTGAAGCAGTTTACCCATTTCCAGAAAAAAATCAGCCTGTTAACATTTTAAACGACACAAAAACCAAAAGATGTTTTCTATTTGGGTATCACAATAATTTAATTGCTAAATTTCCAAGTTACCCAGGTACAAGAGCATTTGAGGAGGTGTATTTAAATGAATAACAAAGGGTCTTTCAGACCGGAAAATTCGGTTGTCTGCGATCCCATGCGGGTGAAGCAAATACACACAATATGTGTGGACGTCGATTAACGAGCTGTCGCAGACTTATGCATGACAATTTTTACAGCAGCTTTAATTTTACTTTGTCTGGAAGAAATCGCTTTTAGGTGATAAGGCCGCCTATTGTATGCCTCCTTTGTATTATTTTCTATCTGTTTTTTTATCTGTGTTTACAAAAGAGTGTTAATAAATAAATAAATAAACTTTTACAGTATTTTTTTACGTAACATAACGTTAACGACTTTTATGATGTTGGGGTAAATACATACCTAACTGTCTTCTACCCAGAGGTCAGAAGCCAGATTCCCGCACAAAGACATTTCTAACTACACTATAACATACACCCAGACACGAGAAAATATTAGGAAAAAGTTTTCAATATTTACCCGACCGGGAACCGAACCCGGAACCTCAGAGATAGCGGCACGGCACCATGAAAACCAGTGCGTATACCACTCCGCCACGGAGTTCATCAAGTTCGTATTACTTACAACATTTCTCAGTGAAACTTACTTAGAACTAATGAAATTAGTAGTTGTCACCTTATCCGTATTATCCAAATTAAAGTTATACCTAAATGCGATTGTGTGTCACATCAAAACGGAGCAACGAATTGCCGGATGTGCGATTATTTCAATAGGAAATGGTTGGACATTCGACGCAAAAAAAAAACTAGGTACACGTGATTTTTGGTATGAAGATAGTGTGGGAACTGGAGAGTGATTCTTTTCTTCCCTTCAGATTCTTTTTATCCCGGAAAAATATCATGTTTCCGCGGGATAACGTCATCTAGTCAACGCGCGCTAAGCCGCGAGTGAAAGGCTTGTTCTAACATATAACTATAACTATCTAAACTAAACGATTCTAAAACAATTTCATATAAGTCAACATCCTGTGACTTAATTAAGTTAGAGAAGAATCGCAGGGGTAAACAAGGAGGTCGTAAAATTCACATTACAAAAGTTCTTAGTGAACCTAACTTAGAAATAACTAAATTAGCAGTTGTCACTTGTTTTTACACTATCTAAACAAAACAATACCAAAATACTTTCACATACGTCAACATCCTGCGACTTAATTAAGTTATAGAAGAAATTCTACAAACTTTTTGTCTTTAAGTAAACACAACTGCTGTCCTAGAACTAAACATATCAACTTCGTCTAATTAATTAGTGGAACATTTCAGGATCACATTGTCACGTAAACGACATTTGCATCGGAATTGATAGGAAAATACAAAGAACATGGAAAAAATCTTTCCGTGTTCTGTGGGAAAATACTTCAATTGGACTGTTTTGCTACCGCACCCAATTCAATAAATACGTTAATTACCGGTAGCTACTCTAGATAAATTACCTTGTGTACTCAATATCGTTTATCGTTTGAATAAACAGTCGACGAGCAACAGTTAAGCACTTTTCGCAATGGTCGATCACGGTATGGGTGACCAAACATTTATTATTTAACATTTTATTTCATCTTTAGTACCACCAGTACCAGTAGTATCTTCAATACCTTCGTGCTTTGAAAGGCACGTTAAGTAATCCGTTAATCCCGGCTGCATTTGTGGTCGTTAATCTAATCTGCATTGGGTTCGCGAAGTGGGTCATGGCTAGATCCATTTGCTTGGTCCATCCGTAAGGAAGGCCTGGGCTCTAGTCTAGAGACCTTAAATGGATGAACAAAACAACGAAATCATCAAGCTTAGTGTCACTACCAGTATCAATTTTCGAATTTGTAGACTAGCCTAATTTTTAAAATCAAAGCTTCTGAGACAAGTAAGTGCCACTGGTCATAAATTACCTATATCAAAAACCGGAAATGAGAATCTAAGGTGTTTTTCTAATACACTGAAAGCAAATACGCAATAAACGCGCTGGTAGGCGTTGCGATCATTGCGTTGTATGCCGATACCGCACCTTTACGGGTGACTGCAACGTGACGCGCGCGCGTGACGGTGATTTCGTGAAAACAAACCCTTAAAAATATAATAATAATGTCGGTGGCCGCACTGCAGAAACTATCGTTGGCGTCGCGTCATCAGTAGGTATGCTTGATTGTGGATTCGTACGACTATAATTCGCAAGAACTTGCGATGATCGCGTCCCCTTTTTTAGGCCATCTGTCTGTTTATCTTTTCAAGCCTTAGCTGATGAACATTTAAATTTTAAAATATTTGGCAAAGTAAAGATGAGTTTTTAAAAGAGATACGTTACAGGTATTTAACGTATTTTTTAAAGCAGGCTTTCAATCTTTGCAGGATCGTTTTACAAAAATTATTACATTCACGTCTCGCATTTTTACCTAATAGTCTAGTTTGCAATAAAAATAGGATGCCATTACAAAAAAATACGATTCTCTAATTTGATAACACAGAAGCATTTACACACGCAATAGAATTATACAACGTGATTCGTATCCAGATACGCAGATTACATAAACAAAATTAGTATAAATTAAGTAATAAACTTTAATAATCTTTCACGATTACCGCAAGAATTACATGTAAATAAACCAGCCAAGGAAGTACGAGTAATTTACGGGAATAAAACAAAAATGAGCGTCTGTTTCGGTTATTTCTAAAGGCTATAAAACCGGTCCATCGTTCGCTCGGGCACATAATAAACAAACGTTACAGACACGGGTGGTCGGGTACAAAACGTTGTGCGATTTGTTGACACGGCCGGCGTACCCTGCCGACCCTCGCGACATGTGTTTAATCAATACAAGTCGAAAATATTTACTGAAATAAGCCGTGCCGTTTTCAGTCTGCGATTTAATAAGTCAAGAGTTATGTGATGGGTGGCCAAAAAGTCTTTTTTAGTCCCTTCGTGTTTTTAAGGTAATTTTAAGTCTATGTTGTTGCTGCGATGTAGGTAGATGGCACAAATGGCGCAGTCAGAAATACTTAGTACAACATGTTATTAAGCTGAAAAGAAGAAGTCGCCCCAGCGTCACAGATTACTAAATAGTTCCAGCGTCTCATCAAACCTAGCCTTTGTGGCACTAAGGTGCGTTGAGGTGACGAATGACTTTACAACGTGGCTTGTAATTCATTATGGTGGCGCCACTGCAAAGTTTAAGTTGTAGAGCCCGTGGCGCAGTAGTTAGCACGCTCGGCCTGCGATCGTTGAAGTTAAGCAACATTCAAAATGATCAGTCACGAGATGGGTGACCAAAAATGTATTATCTCGAACTTCTCCGTGCTTCGGAAGGTCCCGGCTACGGTTGCAGTCGTTAATACCCACCATTCCGCATAGGGCCGGCGTGGTGCGTCATGGTTCTTTCTCCTTATCCAGGCCTGTGGCTCAGCAGTGGGGACTTACATATATGATGATGACTGGAAAGTTATTCCCACTCACTATGTAACGTCATGTCCTCTACCGTAATACGTTGACTTCATCTGCTTTTACCAAGCTACTACTTATACCTGTAGTCAAGGCAAACATGATACGTGTGATGGTTAATGTTGTCACAAAGTTTGTGATATGATACCGATGAAGCTGTTTCCAAAAAGAAAATAATTTACTTATTTTTTTTTGCGTTTGTCTCTTTTAGGATATCTTCAAATTATAGGAGTAGAAGCGATTCAGTGGCGCTACCATAAAGAAGTGCTGCGCAGTGGCGCAACTGTGTTACAGTAGACGCGCGTCAGTAATGATTCAGTAAATTTTAGTGACGTCTTGTTTTTCAACCGTAGATTTAATATTAATTAAAAAACGAGTAATTTCCCTATGCAAAAATGAAGTGCTTGTGTCACGATCACGACAGTGGCGATGTAACTGCGCTGCTTGAAATTGTAGGAAAACTAACAGTGGCGCGGCTAGTACGCTATAGTGGCGCCACTGCAGTGCTTTTTCAAGCATTCCTATTTGTTTAACTTGACCGTACATTTGAAAACTTAAATTGATACGTAGAATAAGAAAGCAATAGAAAGATGTTGAAAACCTCTTACATAATATCAAAACATCAGATGATTTTAATCTTAGCGATACCTTCATGGTCCGTGTAGCTCGTAATCATAATTATCTTTCCTTGTACCTACGAAGAGGGAAAAAATACCATAAAGTTACACCGAAGAATATGGGATGGCAGGGAGAGGCGCTTTTACAAACCCTATGTTACGTAAATAAGGAAACATTTATACAAAAATTGTAATATGGATTAAAACCATTTCTTCTTCAATGTGTTTTTGCGGGGGTTATAAAATCCTGCTTAAAGTAAATTAACTCTCTTTAAACGAACATTTTTACATCCTCTTAAGAATATTATATACTTTTCATCCCATCGATACGAAAAGCGATGATTGTTTATCTAATAACAGGGTCCAAAACGATTCATTGTTAACCTGGTATGACAAAAGGGTAACAATGAGATTTGAATTTAGAACATAATTTAAAGGAGCATTGTTTTTTTTTCTTCAATATTTTTTTTTGTTATTTAAAAACTTCAATTTTCTTTTTCAAACATAGCCTCTGCCCGACTAGCGCTATGATGTATCCGAACGCCAAAGAAAGGCTAAAAAAAGGTACAACACGAGTTGTCTTTATTGCTTTTCTTATACAGAGAGATGTAAAGCAGAGTGTATTACTCAGACGCAAAATTATTTTCACCTAGGGCGGCGTATATTGAATCCCTCGCTGCGTTCAGGATCCTACTTTAGTATCTCTACTCTCTACTCTATAATCCTTCACTTCTATGCGCTCTAGATCAAAATAGCGCCCTCGCCGTAAATATATTATTTTGCTCCCTTGTAATACAATCTACTATTTTCTTAAGCAAGATATCACATATCGCTTTATCTATTTCTGGTCAAGCAATAAAATTAAACATATTTAGCTTCCTTGAAAGAATAGAAAATAGCTAGATATTTTTATAGTTAAAGCCTTAGGCATAACGCACGTGATTGGTTAACCAACCAACTAACCGATGGTTAATTAACGTCAAACGCTAATTATTTTTTGTTTTTGAAAATGAAGTATTAGAAAAAACGACCCGTCTCACGATTAACTCTTCTTCTTCTTCTTCTAGACTAGAGCATTCTGTCGTAAACAGTCGTAGGTTTGAGTCCAATCGGAGCTAGTTATGAGACGGGTCGTTTTTTTCTAGTACTTCATTTTCAATAATAAACATTGCATTGTGAATGCAAAAAAGTCATATAATTTAATTTCTTATTATTGTAATTTGTATGTATGTATACTCAGACACAAATAACTCTGTTAAAGCCCATGTAATGACGAATAAATTTTTGATACACTTGAAAATGTACTAGCAATTTTTAATACAAAAAGGATCTCAGTTTTTTAAGATTGAAAGTCGAAAATTTCACGCAATGTTGATTTTTCTCTGCAATAAAGTTGAGCGTCCAATCAATTTTAATAACTAGGCAGATACTGAAAACATATTTTTTTTTGTGATTTAACACGGTTATTATGTGTGCTCTTGCTTTTATTAAAGCATAATAAAGCCGTTTTTATTCTTTGTAAAAAATGAGTTAAACTTGAAAACCAAATTATTCAAATTCTTATTTTTACAAAGAATGTTTTTCAGATATTTTTTTAGCTTTCTTTTATTGCTCTGACTCGTAATTTATGTACTAAATTAGTTTAGTTCAACTCAAGAAAATTCTGAAAATGTGTAGGCAAAATTAGTAACTACCAAATTCTAAAGCGACTGTTTTAATTTTTTACACCATTGTTATGCTATCTATGCGCCTAGCATAAAATTAACGCTTTGACTAACACCTTTTTTGTATAAAAGACTAATGTAATAAATTAACTAACCTAATATCATAAAGAAGGCATCTCACTGCATGGTCTGGAAGAGATCTTCTGTATAGAAGATCACATTTAAACGTCAGCATTATCAGCTGTTTAATGTCCACACCACTGCTGGGGTACATACGTGCTTTTCTTATGGTTGGATATGGAGAATCACTTTCTTTACAACTTGATGAACTACCTACGGTAGATGATACAGCAATAATAGAATTTTCCATCTGGCAGGCGTGATTTTGTTTGCAACTATCTAAATCTTTCATGAAAAATCTAACTCCATTCAACCCTTCTCATAAAGCATAGGGTCTCAAAGTTTCATTCACCAAAGATAATGGCCGCGGTCGTAGTGACCCGAGGCATCGGATTTCGCATCACGTCGTGTTGATTGCCGAACGACAAACCCTGTGGAAGCCAGGCGCAATTACTAGCGAAACAGACACCCTCCGTGCCTCGTCATAGATCAGTACGTTTGTATGCTATACCGATGCGGCATTTTGATCAAACTGGTAGAAGATTTGTTTGCGATGGGCGATGCATGGAAATTACTTGATGGAGAAAAAGCGTGGTTATCAATGGAAATATAGATAGATAGCTTTGGTTGCATAGTCACATTGGATATTTTCTTCATTCTCGCAGAACCCCATATGATAGAGCTCGGTCAATTCAAGATTTTTACATTTTGCAGGCATGCATACTTTTGTTTCATACCATGTAAATAAATCTCACGATGAACTAAAAACCAACGAACCATACTAATAAAGTATAGGCCCTAAAGATAATGGCCGTGGTCACACTGACCCGAGGCATCGGATTTCGCATCACGTCGTGTTGATTGCCTAACTACAAACCCAGTTGAATCCGGACGCAATTGCTAGTGAAACAGACTCCCTCCGTGCCTCATCATAGATCAGTACGTTTGTATGCTATAGAGATGTAATGTAATGTATGCTATAGAGACCAGCATGCCGCTGGTAAAACTGGTAGAAGATTTGTTGGTGATGATAGGAAACTACTTGATAGAGCCAATAGCAATAAAGATGTGGCAATAATTGGACATATCATTGTATAGGCACACTGAACCACCATTCACATGGACTGGATACTGGAATCACTGAAACAATCACCATCCGTGCCTCGTCACGTTTGTATGCTATGCCATTGCTAGGAAATAACTTGATAGAGCCAATAGCAATAAAGATGTGGCAATCATTGGACATATCATTGTATAGGCACACTGAACCACCATTCACATGGACTGGATACTGGAATCACTGAAACAATCACCATCCGTGCTTCGTCACGTTTGTATGCTATGCTATTGCTAGGAAATTACTTGATAGAGCCAATAGCAATAAAGGCGTGGCTATCGCTGGACATATGATTGTATAGGCACACTGGATCACCAGTCATGTGGACTGGATACTGGAGTCACCGAAACAATCACCATCCGTGCTTTGTCAAAGATTATTACGTTTGTATGCTACGCCGATGTGGCACGTAGCTCAAAACTGGTAGAAGATTTTGTTTGTACCAATCACAGATCAATGATCTAAGGTACAATAGGAACAAAGTGTTCAAATATTTCTTGGAAGTGGAACTACAGTGGTCTGTAATAATTACACGTGAAATACGGAAGTTCCCCTCAGATTACCTTGGATTTTTCTACAGATAAAGATTGGAAAGTGTTTAGATTAAAGCTCTTAGACAGTGAATCAAAACCATGATTATTCAAAAAGTAAAATAAATCTTAAACGGAGTTAAACAATTAGGCTTTGTTGAAAAGTGCCCAAGAAGAAGAAGTAGGCAATGGTCAACTAAATAAAATGCCCTTCTATCATTTTCTTGTTTGCTATCTTGATTTAAAAAGGTAGACAAACCTTTACCATCATCGAATAATTATTTTCCTCAGTCTGTAGCATGGGAAATCGCACGCACGAACTGTGTTCCCAGCTTGTTTGTCTCCATTACTTCAAGCGTGTGATTTGCGCTGACAGACAGAGACATAATATGTATAATATGTAAGCCATATAAGAGCGTGATATTATCACGCTTTTTGTATCATGGTACGAATGAGATACCTAATGAAACCACGCGCATAACAAAAATTAGGAAGATCATCGTAAATATTATAGTGAGTAGTGGGTAACGGATATCAGAACCAAAGAAAGCAATACAATATTTTCTTTGTCATGTTTGTCTATACAGTTTAGTTTCAGTGGGATCGAATTGACGACATCTATAGTAGGGGTGTCTATGTCTATAGGGTAGATATCAAAAGGCAAAAGTGTTATTAGAGTTTTTTTTAATTTAATTGTCCTTCTTTCATAGTTGTGATCTTAGATTTCTACATCTTTGTAAATTCAAGTATTCAAGTATTCAATTTCATTTATTCATTTTAGGTTTGTTTACGACACTTATGAACGTCAATGAAGCTACGCCATTTTTTGCATTCTCAATTAATTTTTATCTAGTTATTTTAATTTTTAGTTTTTTGCATTCACAATGCAATTTTTATTACTGAAAAATGGTAAATGAAGAATTTAGAAAAAATCGACCCGTCTCACAATCAGCTCCGATGGGACTCGAACCCACGACCTTTCGCTTTCAGAGCAGTCGCCCGGAAAGCGAAAGGTCGTGGGTTCGAGTCCCATCGGAGCTGATTGTGAGACGGGTCGATTTTTTCTAAATACTTCATTTACCATTTTTCAGTATTTTTTTTCTATTAAATTAATGCATTATGCTACTGAACGTTATTGATTGTAAGGAATACAGATTTTACCTAAATTAAACTCTCGCTAATAAATAATTTAAAACCCATTATAACACTTTGTATTCATTCATAATCTATGACTGGTTACAAACAAACCTCCAACTCAAGTTGAGTTGCAGGGACTTACTGGTTAATACCACCCTAAGGGTGCCACCCGATGTGCTGCTTGCTTATCGCAATTTAATGCCCTCCGAATTAATGCCGCTTTTGACTAATTTGCGGATACCGGCTTTGGTTAGGCTGATGCTCAATCGATCGATAAAAACCCCTAGAGGTTTGAGAAACTCATTAAACGAGGAAGTCAACGCCAGAAACCACTTATACGTTTACATATTGTATTCAATACACAATATAAAAATGCATACAGGGAGGTGTATACATAATTGATATCCATTGAGTTTCCAGAGATTGTTTTACAAACAGTTTAATGATAAACATATAACCTTAAGGAAAAATAATATATTCAGTCACAAAATATTATTATTATTGTGATTGAAATGAGGTCACTCATTTTCACCATAACGACGATACAGAAATGTCTGCTCTTTCTGTTTACGCAAGTAAAAATAAATATAAGAATTCCGATATCGCCTCATTTGAAACGGCATCACGTTTAGCCTCAAATCAAAGGAACGATATAATCCCGTCGTTTCCTCCGTAGAGCCACGACAGAAAAATTGTGAGTCAAAGCCATTGTTTCCAATATCTAAGGGAGGAAAACTTTTATAGGGCACAAAGTGGGTATTATTCACGGGACGAGAGCAATCAAGCGCGGCCGGCCAAAGGACGCCGGACACGACGCCTCAGCAATGCAAAGATATTTTTTTCCAAATGCGGGCAATTTTCAAAGGGTTCGTCTTATGAGAGAAAAATTGACGTACCCTTTTCCATTACCGGAGTCGTGGATCAAAACCGTGACGCAATTAAGAGAGATTATTCCCTTTCCAATACTCGACCGGGCCATTGTGTCTGACGTCGATATCTTCATCTTTTGTGAGTTCTCCCAGTGATTGGGACTCTTCTAAATTTAGGCGTACAATTACTTTAATGAATAGCGTTTCTGTACGACTCGAGAGTCATTTAATAAAAAATAGTAGACTCCTGTTATGACGAATATTGGACAACAATGATGAGCTTGGTCATTCGAATTATTGCAGGGTCGTTCCAGAATTTGAATGACGAAATATTGAAATGCGTTTAGAATCTTAACGATCCTACAAAACGGTTTGCATTGCGGCTTTATATGTGCTGGGTATTTAAATGCGTTTAAGTTTGGTTATAAATAAATACGTAACAAAATATATAATGAATCCATCCCATCCCTCCAACCAAATCATTTTACGATCTGAGTGACGGTTAGTTAAACACTTTAAAAAACATTGGGTTTTTCATTATTAAGACTGTCACATTGAGAAAAGTAAAGAAATAGATTCAACAAAACCGGACAACAATAACTAAATATAATCGGTGTTAACAAACATAGTTTAAGTAGTAAGTGATTGTGGAAAGTTACCTACCTATAGTGTCGTGACAGAAAATTTTAGAGGCTTACCTTTTCAGGTCATTGGCTTGGTTGTACGGTAGCCTTGTATATTATTATTATTATTAATTTATTGTCGATAGTTGGTTAAAGCCGTATTGTGTAGTAGTTACAAAAGTGTTTTGTGTTATTTTAATATGGTAATTGTGTGCCTTTGTTGTGATTTGTTGTTAAAGTTCTTAAATGGTTAAGTTAAGTTTTTGATTCAGTTTACTAAAATATGTTTTCTTTTGTGTGCTTAGGTTAACGTTTCCATTGTGGGCGGCAATATTATTTTGTTCTATTTAATAATAAGTTTACGGTGAGCGTATGCCATTAAACTATACATAGTTGTTTGTAATGTTAGGTTGTAGTTATGTTAAGTAAGAACAATATGTAATTGTTCTTGGTGGGCTGAATGTTCAAAATAAATAATTTAAAACACATAAAAATAATGCTATTAAATTCAATCTTTATATTATATATTTCATCTGTGCGTGTGTATGTAACGGAATTCCTCCTAAACGGCTGGACCGATTTTAATGAAATTTTTTGTGTGTCTTCAGGTAGATTCGAGAATGGTTTAGATTTACAATTGGACTCGGTTGGTGGTGTGCTATCGATAAGGCGGAACGAAGTTCGCCGGATCAGCTATTACCTATATAAAAGTGGAAAATGGAACCGCACACCAAGATTATGTAAGTAAAATGTTTCATATATTTAAGTCACTACATGGCGCTGTTAGCTTTTGAATCGCGCTATCAATTGCTTTGTAATCGGTAAACTCACATACTGAAACTTCATTAGGTATAAATGAATAGCGATTACATGCTTGCTTTGTATTGTTACTTTTTTTGTTTTGCTTGTTTTTCCTTGGGGCCTGGAATTTGTCATGTACAGAATTCCATCAAACAAATGACATGAACTAAGAAAATATAGACTAATAGTTAACTAAAAGTTGACACACAATTCCTAGAAATATAGCTTCCAGGCGGGGATGAAAGCTGCTTTGCAGAGCTGGTGGTTACAGGTTTTTTCTATTACATTTTTTTCTATAAATACAGAATTGCATTGTGAATGCATGAAAATAATTTAAAAATCTTAATTCCATAAACTTAAAGTTAACATGTCGCATGTGTACAAATATTGTTAGAAAAGAAAATTCGTGTCGGTATGGTTCATGTAATGCTTTGAAATTTCGTGCAGAATTTCCAGTCACACTAATAGCTGTTGGTCTTTGGCACCTTACTTGCACCAGCAAATCCTGTTCTACCATAATTTGCTCCATTTGAGATATCCAGATCGTGGATTTCTCAAATGAAGCAAACACCCAATGTTTACAATTTCACACATCGTGAATACTCTGGAAATATTTCCTTATACTATTTCAGTCAGTATGCCGCTATATTAAGGCTCACATTAGCGTAACATTGTTTGGTATTTCTGATTATTTCCTTGCAGTGCTTGCAATACAGGTACTTCTGACAGGTCCACCCCAGTTTATAGGTTTGTATTCAAACATTATACACCTAAACAAACATTCTGCTAGTGCAACGAACTAACAAGAGCTTGTACTTTCAAACTACATGATCTCTACTACTGATTTGGATCTTTATCACCTAGTAATAAGGGTAATAGTCGGTTTTGTTTTATGTTAATAACTCAGGATATGCCATAAAAATTCGTAATACATCACGGATATTTTTATTATTCGATGATAGCCGATTTAGATATCCGCTACGCATTATCATAACATACTGTAATGTTGGTTTTCTAAGCAGTAGGTTGGTTTTCGCTGGATATTAACGGTTTTAGAAACACTGGATTAGTTTGATATAATAATATTAATTGAAATTCTATGTAGACTATAGACGATTACTTAATGCTTAAAGTATAGACTTTGTTAAGTCTTAGATTCTGGGCATTAATAAAATATTTTATTTATTTATTTATTCACTAGTATCTCCCTGTGTTATACCCGCGCGGTTCCCGTTCCTGTAAGAATATTGAGATAATATGCCGCTCGGAAATTACAGCTTTCTACTGTGAAAGAATTTTTAAAATCGGTTCAGTAGTTTTTGAGCTTACCCATTACAAACATACAAAGAAAAAAATAAAAGCTTTCCTTTTTATAATATTAGTAGGTATATATAGACTTATTATGCATTAATATTGGATACCATCAACATATACACATTGATCCAATCTCAAATTAAATTGCTTAAACGCCTGTATTTAAAGACATCAGAAACAACGTTGGTACACACAGACACGAGGAAACATGGAAACGAGTGTTTTCGACTTCTGCCCGACCAGAAATCGAACCCAGTACCTCATAGATAGTAACACTTTGACAACGAGTGCCTACTCCACTCGACCAGGGAGTCGTCAATAAAAAATATCATGAACGAGTTTAATAAAATCTAAGATGTCCTCACACGATAATACCGATCTGTGACAGTAGAGGAAAAGCGTTTTATGTAAATGCCATATTTTTTATGCTTATTACCCTACGTGCAACCAATTGTATCTACGTATTAATTGCTTAGGAATATTTTAACTATATCCTATTAGTACTAAAATTAGTACCTACTAAAGATCATGCACAAACTCCATCTGACAAACATGTCAAATAATTGATCAGGTATTCTGAATACCTGATCAACCGTATTCAGATCAGGTATCAAAACCAATAGCTAAATACAAGTGGACAAGTACGAAATAATGGACCACAGATCGACACGTATATACTGCAGTAAAATAACATTCGATAACATCAAATTGCTGATTTGTCAAGTGCCAGTTTCAATATAACACTTCTATATTGCAAATCCGCAAGTTTAAAGATTTATTTTACGCCATCACTTAGAAAAGCTAAAAATATTCCATACTTAAAGTCCGCACCCGTTTGACTTGACTCTGTCTAGAATTTTATATTTTCCTTTGTGTTAAAATTTTTATAGCTTTTGCAGAAAAGCTTTTAAACGACTTTCGACTCTCAGTCTTTAACTATTGATACACTTTAGCGTGACATTTAAGTAGTCATAGTTACTTCTTGCGATACTAATTTGCGGTAGGTTGAAAATTTTTATGCGGCTATAAATTCGCGGTTCTTTTTTGGAATCTTGACTCTAACGAACTAGATATAAGGTTCTATTTTTGAGAGAATCAATTGTGTGATGTGGGGTTTATTCGGAGCTCTCGTTCTCAGTCAAAGGGACTCCCTGGAGGCATGATCCCGAACTCCTCATTTATCATGCTTGTCACGTGTTGACCATCCTTCGCGTGTACTGTATAACATAAACATACCTACTGTATGGCGAAAATATACTGACTGATGTTTTGGTTATGAAAAATAGAGGTCTATGAGAAAAGAGTTTGATAACGTGAAACTACTATTGATGAAGTGTTCCAATCAAATTAGAACTTCGAACATCTAGAACAGCCAACTCCACAAACGAAGACGGCAATAACGACTAAGTGCATTGTAATATGGAGTTCCATAGTTTGAAAGTTAAAGCAAACATTGAACGTCGAATGATTAATGCATCTGGCAATGAATCCAGCATTCTATTTGGTGATAATACTTCGATATAGGTAAGAACAATAATTTTCCTTAATTTATGTACTTTTTAATTTGATACAAATAAATTGGGAGTAGACAGAAAAGATTTTACTTTACTCAAAATCCCATTTATAGTTCAAGACACTAAAGGAAACTAATGTCAAAGTAGCGAAACATTAGAAGCTTAAATTTTTTAAATCAACGATATTTCTGCAGAATATTATGTCATACATAACATAATAAGTACCTACTTAGATATTGAAAAATTAAAACAATTTTTACGAGTAGAACCAATTCCAAGAGTTGACAGTGTGCAAATACCTTACGTATTGATTGTAACTTGGAAACTTTGATGGCAATCCTTAATGCGAATAGGGTTAGTGATTATGATTTATTGCATGACTTGGAACTTTGCTTCTGTAATGATCAGAGAACAAACTTTATAGGCGTTCAGTGTAAGAGCCCGTTAAGACCATTACAATCATCAGGGTGCCTACCATCAACTCTTATTGCGGTTTTGTTTAGGAACCTAAACTGATCTGCTTCGCTTATTCGTACCACGACAGCTTAATATCAATGACAGCGATTCAGTGATCGATCAATGACATTTCACAGCCGCTAAGCTGTCAGGAAGTCTTATTTGACCTATAACCCAATCGATTTAACATGTCACCTGCAGGTTATACCCGTCCCTCTCACTCTCCGGGCATGACAGAATCGAGTGAAAGAGACGGGTAGAAGAAAAAGGACACAAATCGTTCGGTCATTAACATTTAGCAATTCATTTGCGATCCAGTTTTTAAAAGGTCAGAGTACGAAAGAAAGCGATTCATTTTAGGAACCTATTCTGCATCGCGCTATTTTTGAATCGCTGTCTTAAAGTTGATGGTAGGCACCCAGGAACTAATAAAGCTATTGGATTGGGTGCAAACGATAACAAAAGACGGATGACTTAAGATAAAATAGTAGTTATTAATGGGGAGCAAAAGTAAAAAGTTTTTGTTTTATGAAACAATACTTGGAGGAACTTTACAGTAACTTTACTGAGGACTACTTGTGACGCTAGTGTTTTTTTCTATTTTTATGATAATTTATGTCCTACAAATAATAGCATTGTGAAATCATACTTTAAAGAGTTGAGGACTGTGGATATTAGAGAGAAACCTTTACTAAGAAATCTAATAAAACTATCAGGCGAAATTTTATTCTTGATTAAAATATTAAGTTGGTTAAAAGCAACAGTAAGTTAAACAAAAAGAAAACATGAGGTACCGATGCATACAGCGGTGTTACTCCACCGACCGTTGTCCTAAATAAAATATCTATGAGCCAGACCCCATTTAAATCCCTTCAACCGACATCAATGCTAACACCCCTTTAAAGAACTTTCATTCAACTCAAAGAAAATCCCTTGTTTCGTGCAAATCAATGGGCTTTTTATTTGCCGCCCAATTTTCTTAACCAATACATCTCTTGCAAGGGGAAGTATCTGGGTAAAGGCACAGTATAAATACTACCAGTATATCTTCGTAGAATAGGTCTGACTGCGAGTCATGACGATCGCCTCGATCTCGGAATGATCTTGATCAAGATCAATCATAACTCTCGTCTCGACCTTTTATTACTATACCTACTCTTCTGCTTGCGTTTTGCGTTCACATTGCCGTAAATGTTTACTATTGGTTTACCCTCTCACTCACTCACGCTAGTATCGTCGCGAACGGCGGCGCATCCACATGCGACAGTCTCACTCCCTCAAGCAAGGCGAATGTGCGGCTTAGGAGGAGCTTGCCACATCGGGCCATCCACATTGCGACCTAACTGACGACGGAGAGAGCAAGAAGTAGGAGGTTTAGTGGGTGCTCCTCCTTTCTGACCCCCAATCGAATACCTGACACTGGATAGAGGATCTGAAAGTGGCCAGGTAACTTTCACATAACCACCGTCCGCATATCGCAGGCGGACGGGGTAGGCGTAACAGCATTCCCCTCACTACAAAAAAGGCGAATGTGCGGTCTCACGACGCCTTTTGCCACTTAGCACGACACTTTTCTTGTTGTTCGACGATAATGTAGCCGCGACATCACATGAACATGGAATACTGATACCATTTATTCTGTGGTAAAGGGCACAAAGCGAAAAATAACAACGGAAGCAGCCACAACAATAAAGCGAAACCAAATTAAGGATTCCACAACGAATATCTTCTTGGAAAGGAGGCTAAAAATTGTGGCTGTGATTTGAATTTATTACTAAGGCTAATTTTATTTCAGCGTGGCACGGAATATGGTTCGGCTATATTGCGCGTTTCATTACGTTATTGTAAGCAATGTCTTAGAACCAGTCAGTGGTACTTTGTACAATTATGCCCAAATACTCGTACGCTAGGTAGGTACTTATCTTTGGGAGCGTCTCAAACATCGCCCTGTCACTTTAAATGTCAAACGTATGAAAGAGATGCCATGATGTTTGAGACGCTCCCAAAGGTGATTTGCGTTCGAGAATTCGGGCGTTAAAGTCAGTTTTTTGTTTGCTTGCTTGCTTGAAACAAAATGTAAGAGTTCAGAGTGAACACTTTTTCGAAGTGGTCTTCCGTCTTTCTGTGAAATTAAAAACTAGCTAAATTGTATTTTTATAAAGTGGGTAGAGATGTTGATTAATGTCAACCTACTATAAAACAACTAAGTGGTAAAGAAGAAAAAAGTTCGAAAGAGCTATGAGAAATTGAAATTCATGTTTAAAAATAATCTTTAATTTCCATTATTTACTAAAGCTGTACAGCTACAGGTTAGAATCTATTCGTGTATACAAAAACGAAAAGAAGTTTTTACAAAGCCTGTAAAAGTTTGAATGTACGGAAAGCTTTAATAGCCTTTTGCGTACGACTGTGCTCGAAACTTGCATCCACAGGTGAAAGTAAGGTACTATAATAAAAAAGCTTGGAAAAAAGGGGAGCTAGAAACGAGCACTGTTTATAGGGAAGTGGAACAACTGAGCCATGCAATGTGCAGGCGGTTGTTCTAAATTAACCCGCAAATCCTTTCAGTTTATTGAACTTTATTTGTTAAGCCTTTTTAGTTAGAATTCAATGGATGTTTTTATTCGGATCGCGAAGTGCTTTTAACCGCTTCTATGGTCTAGTGGTTCACACCACCGATTTCAGACCAAGGGGTCCCGGGTTCGATTCCCAGTGGGCGTACATATTGTATTCGGTTTGGTTGGTGGTAGGACTTGTTCTTAGTCTGCTTCGCTAGCTACCACCATCTTATCTAAGTCTGACGCCATAACAATGATGTTTTCAGCATTATTGTGTTCCGGCAGTTAGAGATAAGATAGCCAGTTCTTCAGTGATTGAGGATTCCGGGAGTATTGCGCTTCCACCTGCAGTCTTATCAGGTGTGATAAAGGCTAAGTGCTACAGCGTAGTAGATAAAAAAAATCTGATCTTTAGATTCTAACTTTTTGTATGTAAATGTACTCACAGTATTAAAAGAATTTAGTCATAGGTGCTAAGTAACCTTTAATTACAATAACACGTTGATATAATAATATTATAATGATAATAAGCTGAAATTTTCCGAAGGCAATGTATCTTCCACAATATGGATGTACAAAAATAGAAATAGTAGGTACAATGCGTAGCGTATTGTTGTATGATGAACACTGCTGCCAGGATAACCAAAAATTTTTTTAATTGCTTATATAGGTACTTATTTCTTAATATTTCGTTGTAGTGTACCATGGGAAACCTATATCTCAAAAACTACAGAACCGATTTTGATGAAACTCGTACTGCTCCCTGTACACCTGATAAAAATCAAATAGAATCATCTCAATATGACTTTTAGTTTTTGAGATGTTAGTGGACAAACATATAAGCATACATACATACACTTACGAAATTTAGCGTACGTGCTTGGAATCCTAAGACAAAGTGTAACGCTATACCTACTCAAATAATCCAATTCCAACAATATCATATACATACAGGTCAAACTGATAACCTCCTTCTTTTTTGAAGTCGGTTAAAAAGGAAGAGTTTTGATATAATAAAATTAAATCTGGAAAGTCTACAAACATGATAACAGAAATTTCTAAATAACATGATAAAGAACAAACAAGTCAACGAACTAATGAATCATTGCTGTAAGGTTTGTCGACCCAAGGTTTTTCGCACAAACGTTACATCGCACCTGTGAAGCATGGATAGAATAAAACGTAGTACCTGCGGTAAGGTACTTTAATAATCTGTTGAGTTATCGACACACCGTGTTCAATATACTGAAAATCGCACTACCAACTTTCGCACTCAAATAAACCCCTAAAGATATTATTTTTTTTCCATTTCGAAGTGATTTTTTTTAAATTATTTCTACATTATTATTATTATAAGTAAAACTTGTCGTTTGCACAACGTACCCTATACGTAGATTAAAATTTGTCGTTTGCACTACGTACCCTATACGTAGATTGTCTTAGAAACATTAGGTTCTGTGTCCATGTTGTTTTGACATTGGAATAGAAATTTACGATCGCTCACCATTGAGTTATCTCAATGTCGCTCACCGGCCGCGATAAAACGGCTACGGTCACATGCGACAACACTCCCAATTTACGACGAAATAAATTTCAAACACTATTGTCATTCAAATCGAACCCACGATATACACCCCTTTGCGTCTGTTGTTATTCAAAAAATGTTTCTCAAAAAATTTAAAGAAAAGGCATCGCCCAAAATATTTTCCGTATCGACTTTTTTATGTCTTTTATTCGGTAGGACTTTTATAAGTCACGTTTATAGTAAGCACTCGTTATTAATAAATTATCGTTGGATGTTATGAATATTCGGTTCTTGAAGGATTAAGGTTTTTTTTTGGTATTCTGGATATACTTTATTTTTATTACGGCACATTAATACGAGCACGTCTTGAACATAAGGTACATCTGCTGTCATTTTTCATGCGGTTGATTTATTTAAATGGACTCGTAGAGGGTTAATAACATAAAAATAAACTGTGACTTCGTCACATAGTAAAATTTGTCGGTTTAAGTTAGGTAATTAAATCTATATTAGTTTAAGGATTATCTTGTTAATATTTCTACGATGATACTTTTAATACTATAAGTCGTGTTTGAAAAAATTCCAGTATTTATTTTATTAGTAAATGTTTAGTTTTTTACCTTTCGACTGTTTATGGCGAAACTAAGTGCATCTGACTTCGTCTGGAACTTTCATAAGCATAACCTTGTTTTTGATTATAAAAAGTAAAAAAAATCTTGTAGTTACTCAAGGAGTAAGTAAGTTTAGTGACTAGATATTACCAAAGTTGCTTACGCAAGAGCGAGTTAACCCTTAACACTCTACTCTGCAGAATACTGACATCTTAACGACAGGTAGGTGTCGATCAAAGACACCATTGACCTGCTTAAGCCGCGCCATTTAAGTTCACCTCAGAAGTTCCTACTATAAAGGTCTCATTTATTATAAAAAAACGTTGGAAATAACATAGCTCAGATTATTTAAATATTGTTTAAACTCTGTTCTCCGAGTCTGTACATTTTTTTACTTGATAGACGTACGATTACACATTAGCATTACGTACCTGTACATACGCTTTAATAGAACATGCTTTAAAACTGTAATGTTTAAACATAATAGCAGCAGCATGATAAACTGTCGTTATAATAACCGTTATCGTGTTCGTAATCGTAATTCGTAATAACCAGAGCAGAGCCTCTTTCGGTCGTTTATGGAACTGAAATTCAATACATATTTGACAGCAGCACTTTAACAGGTTTTGTGGGACGGTACAGTTTACTATTCGATAGCCCTAATGATAATTTTACATGCTAGTTTCTATTTGGTTTTTCGTGAAACGAAATAAATGATAAATTCTTCAATTAGTTGACATTTTTTAAATTTGTGCAATGTAAATACTCCTATAGTTATTAGAAATACAATTAATTGTAGCGCAAATACTATTCAATGCTCTATTTTTCCACCTACCAATGAATTACGGTCTTGTTTAACTATAATAATATCATGGCAAATACGCATCTGAATCAAACAATTTAAATTACATATCATCGTCATCATCATATAGATAATAAGTTCCCACTGAAAGAAAGAAAAAAAGGAAGAATTAACCTTTAAATATTTGGGACAATACAACATACTATACCTAGGTATAGATAAGAAGAAGAGTAGAAGTCCTACAATACTTGTTTGGTTGGTGGTAGGACTTGCTCTTAGTCCGACTGGCTACCACCATCTTATCTAAGTCTGACGCCATAACAATAATGTTTTAAGCTTTATTTATTAGGATAAATTACATAGGTATTATCAGCATGATTGTATCCTTGATATTTGTGTTTTAATGATAAGGTAGCGGTTGGAACTGGGTGCCTACCATCAACTTTAAAACAGCGATTCGAAAATAGCGCGATGCAGAATAGGTTTCTAAATTGAATTGCTTTCTTTCGTACTATGACCCTAAAAACTGGATCGCAAATGAATTGCTAAATGTGAATGACCGAACGATTTGTGTCCTTATTTCTTCTACCCTTCTCTTTCACTCGATTCTGTCATGCCCAGAGAGTGAGAGGAACGGGTATAACCTGCAGGTGTCATGTTAAATCGACCGGGTTATAAGTCAAATAAGAGACCTTGACAGCTTAGCGGCTGTGAAATGTCATTGAATGATCACTGAATCTGTCATTGATTTTAAGCTGTCGTGGTACGAATAAGCGAAGCAGATCAGTTTAGGTCCTAAACAAAACCGCAATAAGAGTTGATGGTAGGTACCCTGGGCGTCGAACTGCAACTGCAAGTAACATGACGCCGCGCCATACTAGTTTCTAGTTGATGTTTCTTTGTTTTGTATGAAATCGAGCGTCGACGCTTGCAGTTGTCGTCCGACGCCCGGTTCGAACCGATACCCTTACGATGTTTACTTAAGCGCGTCACATACGGTGAAGATGCTATAATATTTTATCTTAAGATATCGTAAGATAAAATATTATAGCATCTTAAACTATCACACACGGTTAAGATACGATATATTTTGGAATCTTTTCACTCTCTTGATATCCGTCCTAGGTGGCGGACGAATATTCTGTAAACCATCTTATACAGGGTGATCAAAAATGAGCAATTCTGATTTGCTATTAGACTTATTGGACAGTTCATCAGAAGATGATTCTGACCTGGAATTTGATATAAAAATTGTTATAGCTAATTCGAACTCTAGATCAGTTTGGATAGAAAATCTTACTATCATCATTAGGTAGGTACCTACTCCTTACGTTTGTCGTTTCAAAGCGTCATTATTTCTAAGCAAACTTTTTGGTTAAACTAGGTGTAAACTTACTCTTCGTTTATTATGAATGTGTTACGGGACCCCCTCGTCGGCCAGCGGTACACTAGCCGGAACGTCGGAAGTCACCGCATAGTATTCAATTAGAAGATGTTGTAGAGAATAAAAGATTGTTTCAGCACTTGGAGAGTTGTTTTATCAAATATTGTAACTGGAACTGTTACTATAATTAATTAATTGGCTATTTAATAGTTATTACATTTCACTAATAAATTTTTGGTACGCTAGCTCGCACGCGAGCTCTGTTCAGCTTGATTGTTCTGGTAGGACTGAATCAAAATGCTGAATAGGGCACGTGGAGCGAAGAATTTGAATTTGAATTACGAAAGAACAGTGGTACAGCATAAAATTGATGGCCAGTACGTAAAACTGTTAAACTTTCCAGCCATTATGGAGTTTCTAACCATCCATAATGACTGGAACGAAACGGCATCGTTACAAATGTTTTGGCTTTTTCGTATTTATCCCAAAATGTTTAAAAAATAAATGTCCACCCGTGCGAAGCCGGGGCGGGCCGCTAGTTCTCTCTATGCCCAGCACCGAAAACGGGACAACCTGTATACACATCTTTTCGTATCCAAAATATATATTTCGTATGTTAAGATAGTATCTTAACATGCAAAATATATATTTCCGTATCTTAACATACGAAATATATATTTTCCGTATCGCTTAGCATCTTAAGATACTTAATATGAAAATATATGTTATCTTCGTCGTGTTTGATGGTCCATTGAATTGTATGGCGAGCGATATTCTATGTTAAGATAAAATACAATCAAACACTTTTCGTTGGCTGAAAACTGTAAAATTAAAATTGTATTCGTCCCGTGTCGTGATAGTGACGTGGTATTGATCCTACGTTTCACGCAAGGCAGGTCGCAGTCCCAGGACCAAAATTTTTTTTTTCTTACATATTTGTATTATATGTCATGTGTCCATGATTGTTGTAGTTGTATACCTACCTACCCATTGATTCTGACCGTAACAAATCCAAATCATCATCATCATCATCATCATATCAGCCGAACGACGCCCACTGCTGGGCATAGGCCTCCCCCAAGGATCTCCACAACGATTGGTCCTTCGCTGCCCGCATCCAGCGGCTTCCCGCGACCTTGACCAGATCGTCGGTCCACCTTGTAGGGGGCCTGCCCACGGAACGTCGTCCGGTACGCGGTCGCCATTCGAGAACCTTTCCGCCCCAACGGCCATCAGTTCTCCGCGCTATGTGTCCCGCCCACTGCCACTTCAATGATGCAATCCTTCGAGCGATGTCGGTCGTTTTAGTTCTCCTGCGGATCTCATCATTTCTGATTCGATCGAGCAGGGAAATACCAAGCATCGCTCTCTCCATTGCTCGCTGGGTGACTTTGAGCCTTCTTATGAGACCCATAGTAAAAGACCACGTCTCACTTCCATAGGTCATTACTGGCAACACACACTGGTCAAAGACTTTCGTCTTGAGACATTGAGGTATTTCGGACGCGAATATATGCCGGAGCTTCCCAAACGCTGCCAAAGCGCCAAAGCGTTTGGGAATCCAAATCATTGTGTGTAAATGCTGTCCTATTAGTATAATGTTTATAACGGCGAATTAAATAATTCGATCGTAATACAAACACTAATATCCAGTTAACTCCTGATGTCGTGTGAATTGCCTCTGAGAAGATTAAGTAGTAGGGGCGCTCAAAGAGTTTTAACACAACAAACTGGGTTAGCCAAAGACAAGTGTTTGCGCCGACCTCGGCTCTTTGTGTGAGCAGTTTTAAAAAGAAACTGCTGATAGACCCATTTTCTTTGGAGTGGGGCGACTATTAGAAATGGTGTACCACAAGAGAAAAAAATCTTTCCGTGTTCTATGGGTGTACCTATATTGTTTTCACAACATCGAGTAATGATTCAGTTGATGTTTTTAAGATTTTTGAATAATTAAGCATGATTAAAGAACGAAACTACACTCGCGAGCAAAAGTATGGAATCACTTACTTGGAATTGACTCTGCGCGATCTTGAGTACTTAATAACTAGTTAAGAATAATAAAAATGGTACCATTTTAAAGGTTAAACTGTTAACTTTAAATTGATACCAAATTCATTTAAATCACATCAGTATTTAAGGAGATATCCCGGATAAGGTGAAGGAGTAAGGAAAACATAAGGAATATGAAAAAATAATAAATAAAGAAAACAACAAAAATTTACTAATAAAATTTTTATTTGTCCTTAAAATCAAGTTTCAATATTTAGTGTTCCCTCCTCTCGCCCTAATAACTGCTCGAAGACGGTTCTTCATTGACCTAATCAGCCTCTGTATCGATTCTTGCGGGATACCTTCCCACTACTCTATCAAAGCAGATTTCAGCTCATTCACACTTGAAGGAGCAGGATTTCTGGAACGAACCCTCCTCTTCAGTTCATCCCACACGTGCTCAATGGGATTCAAGTCCGGGCTGAGCGCTGGCCAGTCCAATGTGGCGATACCGACTTCTTCGAGGTATTCAGTTGTGGGACGGGAAGTGTGACAACGAGCGTTATCGTGCATAAGGAGGAAGTCATCACCGATATATCCCGCATAGGGAACGACATGTTCCAGCAGAATATCGGAAATGTAGCGGTCTGAAGTTAGACCGCCTCCTCGTCCCCCGCCAGGAACGAAAACAAGCTCCGTTTTACCGTCGAAGGAAATGCCGGCCCACATCATACAAGAACCGCCCCCATAAGCCACCGTCTCAGCGAAACAGCACCCAGATAACATTTATAACTGTATAAACGCTGTACTACGAAAATTTTAAAGACTTTAGGCTGTTCCACTTTGCTGTATTTAGGCTGTATATCCGGATATTCAGACGTTGTAACTCAAAAAGAGGCCCCAAATTATACAGCTCTAAGTGTAGATCTAGCTGTCTAACAGCTGTGCAATAGCTGTACAAGCCGAAGCATTTAGCTGACCTAGAGATTAATTATATACCATTATACAGATATTGTTCTCAAATTTTGCGTGTTTTATTCTTTTGTACAGTTTTAGGCTACAAAGCGTCTGAATATAAGAATAATATTTCGAATGAATCTCTGACATAGTTATTTTCAAACATTTTATTTATCGGATATGTCGGACACACGGCGGCGGCCATAATATAATTTGTGAAGTGAACAAATATTTATTTTGCTATTGGTAAGTACCGATTATTAGTTTTTGGTTGTTATTTTGCTTGCGGCTGCAACTTTTTCGTGAATATGAATACTAATAGTAAGCCAAAATTCATGCGCCCTCGAAATAATAGATATTATCGAAAATATATATGTAATGAAAACCGTTTAATCCAACTTGAGACTAATTTTAAGAGGTCCCAGTACTTTTCTATTTAAAATAAATTAATTGTGTATAGTGTTCTGATAAAATGCTCTGTATATTTCACAAAAAAAAACAAAAACTAACATTAAAATATCTTATGAAATATGAAACCATGTTTATAGGTTATGATTTAATGGCGTCCCAATTTAAACAGCTCTTGCTCTTTTAGTACTCGATAATGAAGCTTTTTGCGTAACTAAGTCGTAATTTAAGAATATACTACAGCCTATAAAGTAAAAATGTCTGTACATTAGAATTTAATTACTCTAATAGCTTCTTAAAAGGGTAAATTAAGTATGTAAATATTACAGCAATTTAGGGTTCAATTAAAACAAAGAAGAAACCAATTCACTGGAGATCACATCAACCCAGATTAGACCTTCACCGCGATCACTGATCAAGCGTTAGAATAGTACCTACTGTTTGTGTGTGATTGGGTTTATTATATAATTATAAAAGATACAACTAAGAATCTCCAAGAGAAATGCTGAAGTAGAGTAGACATATCCCTATTTCCCTTGGTCACGGCATCACGCGTGAACGGCTGGACCGATTTGGCTAATTTTGGTCTTGAAATGTTCGTGGAAGTCCAAGGAAGGATATAAGGGTAGGGGTAGGGTAGGGGTAGGGTAGGAGTAGGGTAGGGGTAGGGTAGGGGTAGGGCAGGGGTAGGGTAGGGGTAGGGTAGGGGTAGGGTAGGGTAGAGGTAAGGTTGGGGTTGGGTAGGGGTAGGGTAGAGTTAGGGTAGGGGTAGGGTAGGGGTAGGGGTAGGGTAGGGGTAGGGTAGGGGTAGGGTAGGGGTAGGGTAGGGGTAGGGTAGGGGTAGGGTAGGGGTAGGGTAGGGGTAGGGTAGGGGTAGGGTAGGGGTAGGGTAGGGGTAGGGTAGGGGTAGGGTAGGGGTAGGGTAGGGTTAGGGTAGGGGTAGGGGTAGGGGTAGGGATAGGGTAGGGATAGGGTAGGGGTAGGGGTGGGGTAGGGATAGGGAAGGGTAAGGGTAGGGTAGGATAGGGTAGGGGTAGGGTAGGGGTAGCGTAGGGGAGGGTAGGGTAGATGTAGGGTAGGGGTAGGGTAGGGGTAGGGTAGGGGAAGGGTAGGGTAGGGGTAGCGTAGGGGTAGGGTGGGGGGTAGGGCCACGGGAACGAAGTCGCGCTGGGTCAGCTAGTATACAATAAACAGAAATATTAGATAACCCAACAAACCAACCAAGGGAAAGGGATAATTGTAAGGCGCCAAATCACAAATATAGTTTTAACCGTAGAATATGCATTATAGCGCAGACCACTGCTATTCGGACTATATTTAAAATTGTATTCTTTAGTCGTTTCAGGTACTTCATCCAAATAATGACTCACAAGAGTCGACTTCATCTACATCAAAAACAGTTTCCGGTCAGGCTTCTAACAAGGAATGCAGCGATACGGCTATTACGATACCAATACGAATGACGAATACATCGTAATGACCCAATATGATAACGAATTACGATACGAATGCATTACGATTTATTTTTGATAGAATTTTGTTAAATTTATTTGAAGCTCTGTTTGAATTTACTTATATCAATATTAAGACTGAGTAAAACAAAAATAAATGAAACATTTTTGATTTATTTATTTATAATAACGTAATTTTTTTTTTAAAAGGCCCATTTTGCATTGTTACTGTTATTGTATGGAGAAATTACTATGGATGGGATACTATGGAGAAATGTTCTTGGATCCTGCCTTCGATCAACAATAGTACTAGATGAAGGCTCACGAACTAAATGAAAACATTATATGACCAGACTGATTTTTTTTTAAACGGAGAAAAAAGGTTACGAATGTTACGATCTTACATTATAAATGACAAGTACATTATAAATGACAAGAAGCGTTCTAAGTATGAAATACCTTAGTATTATTGACACTGTCAAAATAATCTACTTATTATACTCTCAAGTGGGCTTATGAGGCTTGGACATATCTGTCACTCCAAGTATGTATCTAGAGCTAGGTGTTATTGTTGATCGAAGGATAAAAAATCCTGCGGTAAAAAATCTTGAAATCTATCGATTACAATTTCAATTAAATTCTATAATGCAGCTTGAGAAATATTCTTGTCTATAGCCTATTTTTTTAATCTAACTGCGAAATAATAAATGGCGATCAGGCGATCTGCTTCGTCGTCATCTGATGAACTTTCAGATTCAGGAATTGGGTATTTGACTGAAATTTTTTTATTGACTTAAAATGTTAATTTAATTCGTAGCAACACAACATAGGTATTTATTTTCAAATATCTTGCATATTTTCAGCGATATAGAGCATCCATCTTTCTAATTAGACAAGAAGAGCGCTATAGAAACGTGACGTCACATTTCTATAGCGCCATACTCTCGCCATAGAAAATTTCGTTTGAAAAAGAGATAGCTAGAGACACAATTAAGTAGCTCATAATTGGCTAATACAGATAATACAGATTGAATTTCTTTTTTCACATTTGTTATTTAATAATGTTTTATTTCTGAATGTCATTATTAAATATCTACATTTCAACAACAGTCAAATACCAAATTTCGAGTCAATTTTTGTAAGTAGTCACTATTCGTCACTATCCAACCCAATTGTGATTGTACGGGACCCTCTTTGCTTGTTACTGATCCAAAATTCAGCAGTACGTATGGCTATATTATCATTGTCCAATAATTTTGGTTGTTTGTACGGAACCCTCCTGGCATGATGACAATGCTAACTTTTGAATGGGGAACTTGCATTAAAATTGTTTTGAGATATTATATTAATAATCCAATGATGATAGCCATTAAAAGTGCATTCGTGGAAGATTTATTCCAAAATTATTATTATTTTGCAAAATATTTTAATGTAAAGTTACGTAAATTGAAACGTGATTTGAAACACCAATCAGCGCGCAGTGACGTCATTCCATTAGTCACTTAAGCTGAGTTCAAAAACATATAGGTAATCATACATTCAAATCATGTCATAAAACATTAAAAATATCTACAAAATGGAAAAAGGCTTGACTAAATTCGACTCGCGAGATTTGCTTAAGGTTTATATGGACATAGTGCGGTGGTTATTTATGGAAAATTCAAATTTTTCAAGTGTAGAGATTGCTGTTTACTTTATACACTGTTGATGCAAGATCTAACGAGGTTATGATTTTTACGAATACAAGGTACTTACATCAAAATGATCTTCACAACATTGCAAGGCAGATTTTGAAGAGGGTGAATGTTGTCATAAATCGCTCCTTTCATCCACTTTTCTCTAAGTTTAGGCTCTTGAGGCACAGTTAAAACTGCCCACTCTATTTTGTGAGATTTAGCTTTACTTGTAAAAGAATTATCCATTGTAGTAGTAATAAAGTATCGTTTACTGACTTTTTTGTATGTCAAATAAAACTGAAATAAATTAATTCTGTCTTACAAAAATAATATTTACGCGCCATGAAAAGTTATGTGCATCTGAAAGGAGTGACCACTGACCACGAAAAAAGAAACAGGTTGAGAGCCTATCAGAGAATCTTTACGCGACATGAAAAGTTATGTGCATCTGAAAGGAGTGCCCACCAAAAGAGAAACAGCTTGAGACCAAGAATCACTTTAATTAAGGTTATTCACAGCTAACTGGTATACACTTTTTATATCTCCCAATTAAGAAGTGTACAATTAAATAAAATCGAGTATCACAGTTGAGAATGTTATAAATCTAAGTGATTTGTTGGAAACGCCGTCAGAAGCCTGACGTAAATTCGAAAGGCGAACGAAATTATAGGCCTTGGATTTAGATTATTTGTTTGCTTATCTCTCTTAATTGTAAAGAACCTGAAAATATAAAATATATTACTTAACATCAGAGTAACTGTTTTACTTTCTTGTGTAACTACCTAACTTGTTTCACTAATGCAAATAAATAGAACTCCGTGTCTAATAATAACAAGAGTCGCAACAATAGTTTTTATAAGTGCGTCAAGCCTGCAAGCACGGAGGCCTCTTTAGCCAAAGTTGAAATGTAGGAAAGCTCTGCCACCCTTCCACACCCATATGTGCCAATCCAGGAAAAGCTCCCTCCTGGCCTTGAACTTCCCAGATCAGTATGAAGATCTTTAAATAGACTCCGTACCCAAGTTGGTCGAAGTAACGACAACCGGTCCAGGTGGGGCTTCTCCAGTAACACAGACCTCGCGTACAGGTGTGGTTTCACTCCACAGACCATGGCCCATCTGATTGATTGCTCTGCATGCCCGGACACCTGCACGCGAGAGAACCTCATGTTGGCTACAGATAACGCCGTAAGGAGTGGCACAGTTTAGGGCCAACGTCATGTGATTCAAGCTTGCCATTGACATGACGAAGGAAGGAATAACAATAACATAACTTATAATAACTTTAATCTGACTAAGTTGTATGCTATTGATACTTTTCATATTATTTTATATTTCACTTCAACATTGATGAAATCAAATGAAGTATTAGAAAAAAACGACCCGTCTCACAACTAGCTCCGATGGGACTCGAACCCAAGACCTTTCACTATCCGGGCGAATGCTCAAACCACTGAGCTACAAATTTATACACTACCACAGAATATATAATACTACTAACGACCAAGACCTCTTACACGCTATATAGCAAATATCATCAATGTATATTACTGAAAATAAATACTTCTGCAAAAAACTATAAATAATTTACTACAACATTTTACCCATCACCTGCACCTGCACAACATGTTGCACTTTTAGATCATGCAATAGTATATTTCTATGATGTTCTAATTTACCTAGGTGTTAAATCAAATTACAGACTTATAATATAGAATTAAGCAATAAACGCTGTAAGTACTGTGATTTAAAACAACAAGATGAAGGAATTACAGAAACACCGGAATTTTAAATGAGCTCAACGTACTACTAACGCATAAACGTTTAATACGAATTTACTAAAATTACTCAATTTATAAGTATAAATAATAAATAAAATAAGAACTTGTAATATTCTCGCCCATTATGTCTTTTTGATGTGATTCTTATGGAATTCTTATCATTAAGGAAGCTGCAAGGATCCTGAAGTGAGTAGAATATGCAATCCTAGCAGATGAATCAGATGTTGAGTTATAAGTCTATACTAATATTATAAAGATAAAATATGTAATTTTTTGTTTATTTGTATATTTTGTAATTAATAAGAACTATCGATCAAGGTGGACCGACGATCTGGTCAAGGTCGCGGGAAGCCGCTGGATGCGGGCAGCGCAGGACCGATCGTTGTGGAGATCCTTGGGGGAGGCCTATGCCCAGCAGTTGGCGCCGTACGGCTGAAATGATGATGAATAAGAACTAAAACTACTGGACCGATTTCTAAAATACCTTCACTATTAGACAGCTACATCCTTCCTGAGTAACATAGGCTATTTTATCCCGATATGACGTGAGTAAAACCGTGGAAAGCCACTAGTGTGTATATATAAAATTAAATTTATCAGGTGAATAAACATTTATGGCAAGCTGAAGAGCTGTCATTAATATTGTTTTGTTATTGGGATGTTTGTTACTCAATCACGAAACAGCTAAACTAATCTGGATTCTGGATGAAACTTGGCACAGAAATAGACTATGGTTAGAATATCATATAAACAAAAATGTCTAATTGCCACGGAAAACATCATGTAGTTCACGCGAGTAAAGCCGCAGACGGAAAGTTATTAGTTGGAAACTCAGGGATTTTTCTATATATTTTCTTTTTTTGTTATTAAATTACATACACGCTGTATTGTTAATGTTTAAAATTTAGTACATCAAATTACAGCGTTTAAAATTGGTAAGGAAAATTCATTTCAATAAAAAATCGCACTATAATCGATTTATTATTTAAAACATTCACATATTCCTCTAGTGTTTTATCTACCATTTTCCGTATACTACATACACGACACATTTGAATGGAACATTTTCAATAATGTCACATTTTTATTGCCTGATTTAGAAATTTTATTATCCAAATCGATGGGTGGAGCATGTACGCACGGAAGGTGGGCGAGAGAGTCTTATACAGTCTAATAAGCGAGAAGTATAAAGATGTTTTAAGTCGAACATAATAAGTATCAATTTTAAACAGCAAAAAAGTCATGGTTATTCATTAAGATTCTAAATTCATAGATCGTGTTGTACACATTGTATCCCAAAATGCACTACGATTGAAAGCAGTGATTAATCAAGTATTTTACTGTTCTGTCTCAAACCGAATGCGTGATCGTCGTCTATTTCAGGCTCTCATTATAGGCTTTTGGGTAATGCTGGTTATACGCTGGATGGATGGGTATTATGCTGTTTTGATTGATACTTGTCAGGGCTGGTCTGTGATATCTGAAAGCACGGCGTGTTTAGTTAAGCAGCTAGAATTGTGTGGGCTATATTCAGCATAACCATATCAACAGCACATTATTTAGATATAATAGCACATGAGATTAAATAAAGCCGAAAATGTAGTTCGTTGGAACCAAGTGCATTTTCTACTCCTCTCTGGAACTAACAGAAAAGAATGTGATATATTTTGGTAGCGATAAAACAATTAAAAGATTTGTTATTTATGTCGATTTTAACAAGTAAATACTTATGAATCCTCCGACATTTTTTCCTCACGAGTGAAAGATGACACATAAGCTAAATATTTGAATCTTAAAAGACGTAAAGTAAAATATAAAAGTTTCTAATAGGTAAAGCTTGCTCTTTTAACCGCCTCTGTGGTCTACACCACCGGTATCAGACCCAGAGGTCCTGGGTTCGGTTCTCAGTGGGGGTGGGTACATATTGTACTCGGTTTGTTGGTGGAAGGACTTCTTATTAGTCCATCTGCTACTACTATCTTATCCAAATCTGACGCCATAATAACGATGTTTTCAGCATTGATGTGTTCCAGTAGTTAGAGATAAGATAGCCAGTTCCTCAGTGATTGAGGATTCCGGGAGTAGTGCTCTTCCACCTTCAGCCTTATCACCACTTGACATGCTACCCCGTTATGGACAAAAAAACTATAAAAGTATCGACGTCGGCGAAGTCGCGGGTTGCTTGCAAATGTGCTTACAAGGACGAAGATTGCACTATTTTTTTGCAAAAATAAAACATCTCATGTTTATTAGATATACCTAAATTCTTTAAACAGCCAATATTATTTTTATTTTTATATAAATAGGTACCTAATAGAACATCTCTCAGCTAGTCGATTACGCCAAATAAAATAGAGACTTTAAAAAACTCATTCATGTTTAAAGGCGGGAGAAATAATTGATTTGCAACAAAGAACGAAGCTTGAAGGCCCAAGATAATTATCTGTGTGAGTCGGATTGCTGGAGGCATTATTTTTTTTTATCTGGAGGCTTAATTTTCGCGACAGACCGTTCCCTGTCGATGTGTCAGCCTGATGCGCCGTGACGTGCGGTCGCCCTTTGATGTCGCGCCGTAACAAAGTGGATAAGTGGCGTATTTTTTATTTATAGCAATTGTCTTTTTTGTTATTGGAAAGAAATGTAGATTGACTACTACTTTTTCCACGTTAATTAAGAGGTATTTTTGCTATTTAGGTAGATACGTTTTTGTTTTATTTATTAGTTACTTTGTGAGAGTTTAAAATACCTTATGTGGCGATGGTGAAATTTTAATTGTGTCGATAACTATAAGAAATAAGTACTGCCAATTTTCGGGAGTTATCTTTAGTTAAATGTTTAAACCAATTTGAACTGAACAGTATAGAGAATAGTAGCTATTTTCGTTTGATTCACCGCTATATTGAATCATGCGCATCGGCATCTGTCCATCTCGTTACGTAGGAATGTACGAAACGGACCCACTCCGAAATGTAATAATTGAGGGAAAAACTAACTGAAATATTGTATAATTATATTTGGTGGACGGTGTCGGACAGTTTTGCTTGAAGGCTTAGGTCTCACTATAGAAGATTTGAAAGTATTTTGATATTTATATATCAAAATTATATAATTATTACTGGAATTCAAAACCATTCTTTCATAAAATTTTATTATAGTTTCTTCCACTCTTTGAATAAAGCAATGTGTTAAATACTAGGTATAGAAAAATATATATTATACCAAATATAAGTAAATGTTTAAAGTAAAGTAATTGCGAATTTTGTTTTTTTTTTACATAAAAAAAATCATAAATAACTTGCTAGTAGCAAGTTGCTACCTTCATTTACGATACATATGACGCTGGCCAATCGTCTTACCGGGCCGTTAGAGAAGTGGGCACATCACGATACGTCGTCATTTCTTGATGTGTCTGTCTAATACACGAATTGACGATTTGTCTGGCCATGTTTGGGCAAATCGATTCTGGAGTGAGTTCACTGGCAACACACCATTTCTCTTTGAAAATGGTATTCTGGCGCTTTGCCGGCCGCTGCCGCGGCACGCTCATTCGCGTTTTTCTTGACAGTTCAACTAAAGGGTTCCACTCACCGGATGCGTGAGCAGCACGATGCGTTGCATCTGCAGCACGCTGAGACATAAAGCAATTCACACCGGCATCGGCGTCGCACACGCATCGCAGTGCATCTGCGACGCCGTGCGTCAGCGACGCCGTGTGTTGCTTTATGTCTCAGCGTGCTGCAGATGCAACGCATCGTGCTGCTCACGACATTTTCTTTCAATTCGTAATTCCCTTCCTATTTTATCCCACAAAAGAGAGTTTTTATCTTGTGGATCTTATATACATTTGTATCTGCGTACTATATTAATTAATTTTTCATGTATTTCAAAATCCATGATGACAATTTGTAAATATTGACAACTGACGTGCCGCAGTCAGCGTCGCAGCTGCACGCAGACGCATACGTCATCGCGGTGTGTCCTGTAGAATACAACGTCACAATGCCGGAGCTCGTGTGCGGCGTTGCCGTTCCTCTGTTGCGAGACCGCGCCGCGGCCGTTTCGGTTTGTATCTCGCGGACGGCCGTGCGGCCCTCGCACGCAAACGCAACGCAATGCAGCTGCGATACTGTTGGTGTGAACGGTGTGAACCTACGCGTACAAATTCATATATTACAACTCATGACGCACGCACACGCAATGCAGCACGTCTGCGTGCGTTTTTGGTGTGTGGCAGCCTTTAACCCACAGACTGTGACTTAACCTAATCAAACAGTATCTCTTCCTTTTATATGGTTTTTGTTTTTTTTAAGTCGTGCACCCCCTTTGCTACCCTCCTAGACGTATTTGAAATTTACCTCACTTTTATTGCTTTTACCGTGTTTTCATTTCAATCGCCACCTTTCTCAACGCAACAAGCGCTATAAGTACAAACGTCACGAAATAGAACTACCTATAGGTAGGTATTATGATGCGTCCAGCAAGATCTCGATGTGCTCAGCCAAATCTAGATGTGGCCAAGTGACTAGTAGATAAAACCGACGAATTGGTTGCTCTCATCGACCTGCCCAATTTTGTATTTGGCAGATTATGAAATAATCGTCTGATTCACGAAATGGCGACACATTCTCCCCAGACAGATCTCGACCGGCCCAGTTCAGCGATAAGATCATGTAATTATTAAGCAAAATAAAAGATTCAAATCAGCCGTTTATCTAATTGTAAAAAAATATTGTGAAAAACGAAATATATATAGCTTACTTCCGCAAAAAAAACACAATGCAAATGCACTTCCCGCCCGCTTGCAAAAAATTGTACATGCACACCACGAAAATACCAGTGCACAATACCTGCATTAAGCAAGACAGCAACACCTTGCACCTTCACCGATTAGACTACTCTACACGTGTTTCGCCCCAACCCGGGGCATCCTCAGGAGATAGTTCGTGCGAAAACCAGCACCAAAAAATAATAACTACTTAACACGCTTAATGTGCACCAAGCTTACCATCAAACAAAAACTTCTGGTGTTAAGATTGACAGCGCAGTCGGCTCGTCATTTCACCAAGTTTTTGAAGAGCGTCGCACTCGCAGGCCGCCGCCGTTTGCCGAGTTCCTCACATAATTGTTCTCAGTTTTTAGTATTTTCCTTGATGACCTCTAATTATGGGCACTTTCAGAAGCTTGGATTAGCGAGTCAATTGTTTTGACTTTCATCTCAACAATTATTTTGGTGAATGTTTGTTAGTAAGAGAGTTGAAATTATAGTGTGACCTTATATTTAACTTTCGGACATTCTATTAATATTATAAATGGGAAAGCTATTTTTTAATTCTTCGAGCTCCTTACATAATTGTGCTCAGTTTTTAGTATTTTCCTTGAAGAAGCTTGGATTAGCGAGTCAATTGTTTTGACTTTCATCTCAACAATTATTTTGGTGAATGTTTGTTCGTGAGAGAGTTGAAATTATAGTGTGACCTTATATTTAACTTTCGGACATTCTATTAATATTATAAATGGGAAAGCTATTTTTTAATTCGTGGAGTTCCTCACATAATTGTGCTCAGTTTTTAGTATTTTCCTTGATGACCTCTAATTATGGGCACTTTCAGAAGCTTGGATTAGCGTGTCAATTGTTTTGACTTTCATCTCAACAATAATTTTGGTGAACGTTAGTAAGAGACTTGAAATTATAGTGTGGACCTAATATTTCACTTTCGGACATTCTACTAATACTATAAATGGGAAAGTTATATTTATTTTATTTTTTTATCACACGAAAATGGTTGAAAAGATTGGATGAAATTTTGCACAAAGTTAAACCAATGCATGGCCCGAAATAAGACGGGACATCTTCGACCAACAATAGTACTAGATGAAGGCTCACGAACTAAATGAAAACTTTACATGGCACAAATTGCACAAAAAGCAAATAGAAGAGCAAAGAAGAATAATTACGAAGCTTACAAATATTTGCAAAGATCCGCAAAGCATTAAGAAAAAAAATATTTACAAACACAATACACCAAAAACAGGAAAAAGGCTGGAATACACTCCGACACCTTCAAGTTCAATTTCAATCAATACACAAAACAATCTGCCAGGTACCTATGAGCAATGCCTGAACGAACCAAGCACATCGAGTAGACGCGATTCTCCCGTTTTTACACTAGATGGCGCACCAAGTACCAAAAATGACCTCGAGCAGACCATTACCAATAATAGCACTAGTGGGGATCAACTTCGGAGCCAACCACCAGATGTCGCTGCAGTATTGAACACCTCGATTCCGGAAGAAAAACCGAAGCTTTACATATTAGGTGGACAACAGTGCATAGGAATATCTTCATCTTTAGTTCAGTCAAGGGAAAATACTAGTTACGCTAAGTATGAAATATATGCTGTGACAAAGCCTTTTGCATCTACAAAGGATATCTTAAATTCATGTCAGGGTATTGAAGATTCGCCAAATAATTATTTAATTTTATCAATTGGTGAGAATGATAATAACCCCATGTATTTTAGTTTTTATATATCAACTGTTTTACATAAATTTCAAAATATAAATATTGTTATTCTGAGCATTACTAATAACCGTTTCCTGAATAAAAACAAATTGAACAATATGCTTAGACACTTTTGTCAATTGTATAATAATTGTAAATTTTTAGATATATTGGACATTCGTGAAAATAAAAATAAGTTGCACTTTATATGTAAGCGACTTAATTTCATACTAGATTGTAAAAATTACGAACAGACATTTTTAACAAACATAGGAAAATTTTTGTCGATACCAAGCAAGAACACTTTACCACCGTTGCCCAAAAAGGGTACAATCCCCTATTATTTCAAATATATTAAAAAACAAAACATAAAATCAGTTCCGGTGGAAAATTGTTCTCATTCAAATCAATGTAACAGTCCGAAAGCCAATACCGCATCAGAGCTTTTTCGTTAACAACAATGAGAATGTTGTGTCTTTATTTCACCAAAATATAGCTGGTTTAATAAATAAACTTGGTGAGGTGGATGTTTGTCTGAATGAATTTCTGGAATGTGGTTCTTCTATGGATTTTTTATGTTTTTTAGAAACTTTTGTACGTTCAGGAGACGAAAGTAATATCTATCTCAAACACTTTGAGGTGACTAGTTCCTTTTGTCGTAAGAAGGAAAAGCGCGGCGGCGTATGTATCATGACTCGAATAGGCCTAGAGAGTAAAGCTTTGGAGCTTTGCAAGGAACTTGCGATTGAAAAGATATTTGAATGCTGTGGCATTGAAATACCACAACTAAATTGCATTATTATATGCCTGTATCGAACCCCAAACTCAAATGTTACTTTATTTTTACAGAAATTTGAACAGCTTCTATTCAAATTGTCAAAAAAAAGGAATAAACGTGTGATCGTAGCAGGTGACATTAATATAGATACTTTGAAGGTTAATGGAATTTCAATTAGTTTACGGGACATTATCGATAATTATGGGCTTCAAATTCACATAAACGAACCTACAAGACAAAGGTCCTGTATTGATCATATATTTAGCAATATCAGGGAAGCTACTGGTAAAGTACATAATTTATGTCTATCAGACCATAATACAGGGCAGACGCTCACTTTCCCTGGCAAGTTAAGTGAAAGAGTAAAATATTGGTACGAGATAAAAAGAGACTACAGTAAAGAAAATATTGACAAATTTGTGGAATGTATTAATAGCTGGCCATGGGATGAAATCTACGAGAAAAAAGAATTAAATGAAGGTTTTGATGTCTTCCATGACACTTTTCTACTTTTGTATAAACTGTGCTTTCCTGAAATTAGGGTTAAAGTTAGTAGTAACTCTTATTCGCCAAAGTGGATTACAAAGGGTATTAGAAACTCAAGTACTACCAAAAGAAAACTTCGACACTTTTCTTATAAAAATAAGTCTGTCAGGTCCAGGCAAAAGTACCAGATGTACAATAAAATTCTAAAGAAATGTATATTGGCATCGAAAAGAAACCTGAACATAAAACACATAATAAAGTCGAAAAATAAATGTAGAGCTGCATGGGACATAATAAAAAATAAAGTTGACCATGCAAAATCTTGCGTTACAATTCAATCTTTGAAATTAAATCAAGACAGAAACATTTCGAACCCGGCTGAAATTGCATCCGCTTTCAACAACTACTTCACGTCATTCAAACAAAAGGCAAGCAGTAAGGTTACGTCAAAAAATTGGAAATCACCTGAAATTAAATCTATGAACTCTAGCATTTTTTTAAAACCTTACACAGCCGAGGAAGTCATTAAAATAATACTCTCCTTAAATAATAAGAAAGCTGTTGGATATGATGGAGTAGCTACAATTATTTTAAAAGCATGCGCTAAAGCTATTTGCCCTATTTTAGCACATTTAATTAATATTTCATTTGAAAGTGGGGTTTTCCCGGAAAAATTAAAGAAATCAGTTGTTAAGCCTCTGCACAAAAATAGCAGTACAAATGATATGACTAACTATAGGCCAATAACGTTGATCTCTATTTTTGCAAAAATTTTCGAAAAAGCCATGTATGCAAGATTAATTGAATTTATTAACAAATTTAGCATCATATCAGAAGAACAGAATGGTTTTCAGAAAAATAAATCAACTACCTTGGCAGCATTTTCATTAATTAAAGCAGTTACAAAAAATATCGATGAAAAGAATAGGGTAGCCGTAATCTTCCTGGACATGTCGAAGGCTTTCGATTTGGTAAACCATGATAAATTACTACAGAAGTGTTATCAATACGGCATTCGAGGTCCAGCCTATGATTGGATTCATTCGTATTTGCACAATAGAGTACAATGTGTAGAAATAACACGTTTTGACAATAGCTCTGATAAAACTCTACGTGCCTATAAATCAGATTATAAAACAAATGACTCTGGTGTCCCACAGGGTAGTATCCTGGGCCCTTTATTATTTTTATTATATATAAATGACATGCCAAATGTGATAAACCAAAAGTGTGTTCTTTTTGCTGACGATATTTCAATTATTATACCGGACATTAAAAATGATAAATTTCCTGACATTTCTTATGAAACAATTGTAAATGACACCTTAGACAAAGTGATAACATGGCTTAATACCAATGATCTTGACATAAATATCTCGAAAACAAAATATGTTCAATTCTGTAATTATAAGTCTACAAATAAGTTACTTGACATTAAATACAATGATACTCATCTTTCGGAAGTTGACAATATTAAGTTCTTGGGTTTAATGTTAGATAGAAATTGCAATTGGAAAAGTCATGGTAACTACGTATGTGGTAGACTAAACAGGTTCGTTCATGCTCTGAGACAAACTCGTAAAACAACCAATGTTCAGGCAGCACTTACTGCCTATCACGGCTATGTCGCTTCAGTGCTCAGGTATGGCCTCCTACTGTGGGGGAACTCTACAGACATTCAGAAAGCTTTTCTTGTTCAAAAAAAGTGTATCCGAGCCATTTGTGGTGTCGGACCACTGACATCGTGTCGACCTTTATTCAAAGAGTTGGGAGTCCTTACCTTAACTTGCTTATATATTTTAGAAGCTGGAGTTTTCGTGAGAAGTCATCCTCATTTATTTGAAAAGGTCTCTGAAAATAGTAGATTTCAACGCCGAGATGTAACAAAAATAAGATATCCCTCATGTAAAAGCGCACTTTACCAAAAAAACTGCTCCGTTAATGCGATAAGAATTTATAACCATATTCCAGGGACCATTCGGGAACTGCCCATGCAACATTTTAAGAAGAATTTAAAAACCTGGCTCCTTGACAAGTCCTTCTATACGTTGAACGAATTTCTCTCTCAATGAGGTGGTTTTTGGTCTTGACATTGTTTAATCGATTTCATTATGTAGGTACTCTTAATGACATTTTATAAATATTATTCTACTTTGACATTTTATAATTATTAACATTTTACTTTGACATTTTCTAATTTAATCTAATAATGTATGATTCTTTATTTTTATTAAAATGTGCTATATTACCACTGACATAATGAAATAGAAAATGTAATAATTAAAAATTTTACTTGTAACAAAATTTGCATACTCTTCTGAGAGTGGGACATAATGTACTTTTATAAATTGTAAAGATCTTATCATACTATGTTCTCTGCGAATAAATAATTTCATTTCATTTCATTTCATTTCATTTCATTTCAAACTGACTTTTTTTTAAACGGAGAAAAAGGTTACGAATGTTACGATCTTACATTATAAATGACAGGAACCGATCCCAGTTTGAAATACCTTAGTATTATTGACACTGTCAAAATAATCTACTTATAATTATACTCTCAAGTGGGAGTATACGCTCGGCCATATCTGTCACTCAAACTATGTATTTAGAACTAGGTGTTATTGTTGATCGAAGCGGACATAGGATATTTTAAAATAATGATGCCACGATGGGAACGGGAACCAAGCAGGTAAAGTTAGTCACATAAAAGATACCTATGGAAAAACACTAGAATTTAAATTTGCATTGAAACGTTATACCAATAAGTATACACGTAAAAGCTCTATATGATGCAACTTATCTACAAGGTCTTAAATTACTAGTAAAACGCTACTATTAATCGTTTGGTAACACTGTACAGTAATAGGCGATTGCTCCAGAAAAGGATTTATTTTATTTAAAATAATAACTCCTACGTATTCCCTCAATAGTTTCTGGTGTTGATATAACCAGACAGAACTGATCTTCCCTGTACTAATAATGCAAAGAAATTTGTTCTATAAAGAGAGTAAGTATGAGTATAGAAGGGTCAGATTTATCTGGTCAAGTTTTCGACCTACGCATGTTCCTTTATTGGTCGGAATTGGCCCTAAACGTTCCAATGAGACGTTTGTTGGTGGGTATTTACGATATTACTGTTGCATGGTAAGAGGTAAGAGGCCGGTAAACGCGTAAACATTGATATGTATGGTTACAAGGTGTACTGTCCGCTCCGAATCACGAAATTTGAACTGCCGATGTTGTACGTTTAGAAGTATAGTCTTGTGTCTAGTTGAAATAAAAAATATGTCAGACGATCGCTGTTTTTATTGAATGGACAGTTAAAATAGTGACAAAAATATCGAAAATATTTTTATTCAAGCTTAAGTACATCCTTCTAATATTATAAACTAGCGGCTGCCCGCGGCTTCGCCCGCGTGTACTACTTACACGACGTCATCATAGCAAGTAGCTAGGTACTTAACTTGTAGCTTAGTAGGTAGGTATGAAGAGTCCGTGACGAGCTCAGCCTGCGATCGTTGAGGCTAAGCAACTTTCGCAATGGTCATTCACGGTATTGGGACCAAACATTTACTATCTCGAGTTCCTCCGAGCTTCGGAAGGCACGTTAAGGGCGCTTGTGCACTACACTGAAACTTCTAGTTTCAATGTTTCAAACCCTAAACTACCCGAGATAAATAAATTCTTACTATTATAAATAATTTATTATTAAAATACAATCATCCGTTTTTTTCCGGGACAGTAAAATTCAGTGTAGTGCACAAGCAACCTATGTGAAAAAGCGTGGCCAAACATACCTATTTATTACTTTAAAAAAAGTTGTTGACCATTATATCAAAATGACGAATACGTTGCAATTCTAATAGGTACATAATAATTGCAGGTTTAATGCATAACCTTCCTTTTTTAAAGTCGGTTTCAAAAACTGCAAATGAAGTCGCGTGCCGAGTCTACTCAGAGAACAAATTAGGAAAACCAACGCGTTACATAAAAACGAGAAAGGGGGATTTCAAGAATATCCTTTAGATCCCCAATTTAGAGAGGCTAGGAATATTTTCTGAAGAGCCGTTTTGCCAGGATCCCAGTGTGAAGCAATGTTTGAGCAATTTAGTGTGTTTATTCTCATATAAGTAGTTTGTTGAGAACGATCAGGAGTGAGTTATTGTGGAAGAAAAGGGATTACTTTGATATGTGCTTCATATTTATTGCGCAATAAATGTTCTTTTGGTTTAAAAGACGATTTAATGGATTAGGTAATGCTATATACTTATGACGTGTACTGGTTCTGAACTAAACACCTCTAAACTTTAATTAGTACCTACATAGATTTAAGGAGATGATATACTTAGTGTTCATCAATACGAACCATTTTTACTATGGAGCCAATCACGGAATCGCGAACAAAAAATCAGCTGCTCCATACAAAAGTACAACATCGACTTGACTGCAATGTACCTACTTTACGTCATAACATAATATCACTATCATCCCCTAAAACCTTTGCACTAATTAAAATTTAATGGTGTATAAAATGTCTGAGCTTGAAAACGGCTATTTTAAGAATAATAATCTCTATTAATACCATATCACTGGTAAATACCCAGTACAAAAACGATACTCAAAGTAACCTTACACTAAAAACGCTTTTAAATTCCCAATCGACACTTACATGACAAGATTCAGTTTTGGAGTCAAAGGTGAAGATCGTGTGTAACGCTATACCTGATGTGCCTTGTTCCTTTTTATCAGCACAATACTTACAACCACATAATTACCATAAACTAGTGACAGATTCCGTTCATGTCATTGTAACGGCATCGGCATATCGAAGTTACTAAGGCTTTTCGAAAAATCAAAGTGAAGTCGATTAATCGATTGCAAAAGAGGAGAATTTTTATTATTGAAAAATGGAAAATAAAGTTTTTTGAAAAAATCGACCCGTCTCACGTCCCACCGGAGCTGGTTGTGAGACGGGTAGATTTTTTCAAAAAACTTTATTTTCCATTTTTATTAAGTTGGTTAAAATACATAATCTTGTTTCATTCAATTCCTTCTATTCTTTTTAATTCTTCCAAAACCATTTCTTTTTAATTCAGCATTCAAACATTTCTTACATTTAAAATTCGAACGCGCTATCTAAATTCAATAAATTGTAATCGTACAGATAGTATTTTCTCGAGGGTACTAGTGGTACGTGCGCCTGATCGGTCACGCATCAGTCACGGCATACGTCATACGTCGAAATACGTCGAACTAGCGAGTTGGCTGGCCTAATGGATTATTGAATACGCCCGTTCCCAATCCGGACAGTGTATTTTTTGCGGTGGAACATGTCACTAAGTTTTAGTACGGTGATTTGTTGCTTGTTCCTGGTGTGGGCGTTGTTAGACGCTTAATTGTTTTGATTGATGCCAAAACTAATGACGTGAGTGTGTTTCGTATATGCGTCCTTTTTTGTTTATCACCTATGAGGAATTTGTGTAAAAAGTTTTGACACTACAATTATTCGACCCTAGGTACTTTTAATTGAGCTCACTGGCGAGCGGCACGCAACTGCGTTTGCTTGGGTTGCAATAGTATGATCCCTCACGGGATGGGTGTCTACATATTTTTAAGTCTGACGCCATAACAATGATGTTTTCAGCATTATTGTGTTCCGGCAGTTAGAGATAAGATAGCCAGTTCCTCAGTGGTTGTGGATTCCTGGTAAGTGCGCTTCCATCTTCAGCCTTATCACCACTTAAAATCAGGTGTGATGAAGGATAAGTGCAACCCCGTTGTGAATAGAAAAAACCATAAGATACTCGAAAGGAGCCATATACCTAAACACTACCACCTTGTAAAACTGTTTTTAGTACTTTGTAGTACAGCTTTTGTTTTAATTTATCGTATCATCGAAGTAGTACTTACACCAAAGAGAACTTGCGCCAGCTAAGTAGCGGAAACTTTTAAATAACTATAGTTCTAAATCCTAAAATATTCAGGAGTTCTTAGAACTTTGTTCATGTTAGCAGTGTTCTTGGTATTTTAGCTCAGTACCGTGACATTCTTTGACGATGGAACCACTTGTTACACTGCAGTTTGGAACTATAGAACATCTTGATAACTTACATTTAATGTAAACTTTAGTAAAGGTAGGTGTAGTTGACTGCTTGCTAAGTTTGAAATTTTAACTTAGGGAGCGCTTCTATCACATATTAAATAAGAATGATTGTTGTAGAGCTACGGTCAGGTCGAAACCATTGAATCATTACCCATTTTGAAAATAATTTGTTTGAAAGCGTCAAAAAAACTATAAAGGTCAGTGTCAATGTCAACAAGTTATGTCAAAAACAATAAACTTTCGTAATAAATAAACAACATTTTTGTTTTGAAAACTGACATGGTTCGATTCCCGAGTCATGTAAGAGTTTTTTTTTAATCTTTGAATGTAGTTATTCTTAACGCTAAAGTCGACGACATGGTTCATTAGAACAAATATCTCTATCTCTTATAGTTTCAAACTTTCCCATACTGACCCGTCCCGATGGATCATCCTGTTTATCTTATGGCTGAAAGACGCAGCTAATAGAAATAAAAAAATGAAAAACAAACGTCTTTCACATTACCAGCCATAGCAAAAAATTGCTATTGTTTCTACTGGGCAAGCTTGCTCTCATGACATAGTTTACTTTTTTATCCATAACGGCCTTCATCACACCTAATATTAAGTGGTGATAAGGTTGAAGGTGGAAGCACATTACTCCCGGAATCCCCAGTGGCATAGGAATCGAACTGGGACGTCTGGGTCTGATACCCGTGGTGTGTACCACTAGACCACGGATGCGGTTTACATTCGTCATAACCAAAACCTAATATTCACGTTGTTTTACAAACTTCTTATATCTTAGTTTGACGAAAGGTGCATCTCGTAGCTATAAAAAAATCTAACCACAAACTATTTCAAGCAAACGAGAAAAGTTTTATGAATACCTACTAATTGGCGGTCAAATAAATAGCTAGACCAACATCGATTTACTGGACTTGTAACCAAAAGTGGTTCGTCCCAAGCCGTGTTCCCTCGGGCTACAACGAAGCACCTATTCACTTGCGCGAACGCAATTTTACATACAATACTCGGTGGGCGTTACGTGTGGCCCTATGTAGGTTATTGTACTGTGGAAGCGAAGCGATGCTAAGAAAGGAAACTATAATTTTTTTCTATGATTTGTAAGGAAAGTAAAAGGGAAACTTTGCCATTCACGAGATTGAAAATTTATTAAAATAAATATCAAACATAAAGTGAAACTAATTAATAGGTACTTTCACTTTATGTTTGTCTTTTCTAATCATTTATTTATACTCATTTCTGACTTCTAAAAGAAGTTGGTACAGTAAACTGTAGTGTATATGTCACAGGCGGATGGTTGAATCTGCCGGATAGTTAAGTATGGCAGCATGTACCCCTCGGAAGTCTTGTAGAACACGTGATAGGTTAGAAATTTCGTTGTTTTTTTTGTGACTGTGTCAACTTATGGGAAGATAAAGTAGCTTACGGAAAAAATATCGGCCTAGGCGTTTAATTAAATGGCGGATTCAACCATTTGGCTGCGACATAATATAATTATATCGATGTATACTTTTTGGTTAACTAAATAAAATACCTGCGTTAAACTGATTTAAATGAAAACGAAGACACAAAGCTATGAATATTTCAAAAACGTTTCCTTGGAAATATGTTAATTACCATTATGTCAATGCGTTGTTATTATCTACTAGCTTTCCGCCCGCGGCTTCGCCCGCGTGGACTACACGACGCTATCCCGCGGGAACGTGATACTTTTCCGGGATAAAAAGTAGCTTATGTTCCTCTCCAGGCTACAAAGTCTCTATGTCCCAAATTTCAGCCAAATCCGTTCAGCCGTTTTGGTGTGATTGAGTAACAAACATCCAAACATCTAAACATCCAAACATCTAAACATCCAAACATCCAAACTTTCACATTTATAATATTACTAGCTTTCCGCCCGCGGCTTCGCCCGCGTGGACTACACGACGTTATACCGCGGGAATGTGATATTTTTCCGGGATAAAAAGTAGCCTATGTTCCGCTCCAGGCTACAAAGTATATAAGTCCCAAATTTCAGCCAAATCCGTTAAGCCGTTTTGACGTGATTGAGTAACAAACATCCAAACATCCAAACATCTAAACTTTCACATTTATAATATTAGTAGGATAAGTAGGATAGCATATCTTGAAGTGTAACACAAAATTACTGACTAAGCTTCGACGACGGATGTGCTCGCATTTTAGTTTTTACTCCGAGTGACCTTTTCATAACTTGTGTGTTGTAAAAAAATAGAACTTTTGGGGTCATGAATTTGACTTATTGTATGGTAATTTAGAATGCGTGACAATGGTTATAGAATTATGTTATTTTATAACATATACCTACAATAACCAATATTTTATTTCTGTTTGATAAACACGTCGTAATACTTATGATTATGTTATGTTATCTATTACATAATGCCCAGTTACTACAAGCTGCTTCAATTTTAGGAAGGTTTTTATTAAATTCTTTACCATCTTATAAAACAATATTTTGACTTTAATCCCATATAATTTTATTCTCCTTTTATTTTACACGATTTGACATTTAAAGACCATATTGTGCCAATATTATGGACTTCAAATGTCCATATTTTTAGCCGGCAGCACCCCTGATAAGACCGCATTCCAAGCACATCAACTGTAGCTACACAGATTCCTAACTTTCCCATCTTCTCCCTCCCCAATCTAACATTACCAACGCATAATTTACCAAAGAAATTCTGCTGCACGCACGGACAGACACTCGCTGATATTATCGTAGCCATACCCTTATAGCGTGTGATTTATCTTTTGATTATTTCGCTTCTGAATGCGCCGGCGCCGCAGTGGCACGCATTTAACGACTATCAGTATCATGGGTGTCGGCCAGGGTAGGGTTGTTAGCATTACTTGTTGCTTAACTATACACCTTCTTAATACCATTTACAGAGAATATCAAGGAGTGTTTACGACCGAGAAGAGCGATTATTCAATTGTTGGGAAAGCTGGTGCGTGACAATTTATGTGTTGGGCGAGTTTTTATGGACAGACAGGTACAGCACACTCTAATTGATGCCTCGAATTTGCATATAAAGACGTAGTGAATCGATGTTACTATTTTGTACACAGTGAAGAAGATTTTTACTCGTTACTTAATTATACCACCCCCTTAATACCATTTACAGAGAATATCAAGGAGTATTTACGACTAAGAAGAGCGATTATTCAATTGTTGGGAAAGCTGGTGCGTGACAATTTATGTGTTGGGTGAGTTTTTATGGACAGACAGGTACAGGGCACACTCTAATTATTGATGTCTCGAATTTGCATATAAAGACGTTGTGAATCGATGTTACTATTTTGTACACACTGAAGAAGATTTGGCTATTAAGTACTAAAAACTAACGTTGTTAGCATAGAAAAAATTAAAATTAAGGATTTTGAAAAAATCTACCCGTTTCACAACCAGCTCTGGTGGGACAAACTGATGACCGCCTCTAGTCTGTGGTCAAGTGGTTCATACCACCGATTTCAGACCCAGAGGTCCCGGGTTGGATTTCCAGTGGTACATATTGTATTCGGTTTGGTTGGTGGTAGGACTAGTTCTTAGTCCGCCTGGCTAGCTACCACCATCTTATCTAAGTCTGACGCCATATCAATGATGTTTTCAGTATCATTGTGTTCCGTAAGTTAGAGATAAGATAGCCAGTTCCTCAGTGATTGAGGATTCCGGGTGTAGTGCGCTTCCACCTTCAGCCTTATCACCACTTATCATCAGATGTGATGAAGGCTAAGTGCTACGCCGTTGTGGATAAAAAAAAAACTTTACCATTTACAAGATTGAAAATTGATTAAAACAAATATCAAACTTAATTACTTTCATTCACTTTATGTTTGGCTTTTCTAAACTTCTATTTACACTCATCGGTTGTGAGACGGGTCGATTTTTTCTAAATACTTCATTTTCAATGTTTCAATAATAAAAATTGCATTATGAATGCAAAAAAATAAAAAATTTAAATAAGTTGTTAGCATTACTTGTTACTTAATTATACCACCTGCTTAATACCATTTACAGAATATCAAGGAGTAATAACGACTGTGAAGAGCGACTATTCAATTGTTGGGAATGCTTGTGCATGACAATTTATTAAAGACAGGTGCAAGACACAATCCCAATTGCCTTGACGTCTCGAATCCATACTTATGGGTATTATAAACGTGAAAGTGTGTTTGTATTTTTGTTCCTCTTTCACGTCAAAACGGGGCAACGGATCAACGTGATTTTTGGTACTGGGAACGTTTCGGAGCTCTAGGAGGCTCTACAGATAGGCTACTTTTTATCCTGAAAAAATATCACATTCCCGCGGTATAACGGCATGTATCATGCGAGCGAAGCAGTGGGCGGAAGTCTAGTTTGCATATAGATACATTACATAAATATAACTCGTTGTTATTACTTTGTACGAACTGCAGAATGTTTGCATTTGTAGCAAACTTGAAGTAACTGTTTCTGATTTTTTTAAATTTACTTAGGTACTAACTTCAATGAGGTATCAATTCAGAGCGTGTTTACAAGCTTTTATTTAACTTGCAGTGTATGTATGTATGTATGCATGTATGTCCGTTCGGGTCAAATTTTGCAAGCTTCATTTGACCCACTTCCCAGTGTCCGATGGAGCAGAAATTTTGTATGCAAGTTTGCTTAAGATGACAATACAATATTAAGGCGCTACTCGAAAAAAGTATGGACTTTTTGATTTAAAACTATAGGACGGTTACAGTTGTTACAAATCTGGTATTAACATATATTTTTACTAAAAACTTATTATTTTATAAATAAGTTGTGTCCAGTCGTTAAGTAGGTACATCATTGGATCATTGAATGATATTGCAATAATGGAAGTTACATTTTTACTCGTGATGTATAAGTATGTTCTATAAGCATTTAACCGTATTTAGCTCTCATTTGCGAAGGAATTTAGTTTTTTAATGCTTGTGAATACATACTCTGGTATAAAATTTCATAAATAAGTGTGTAGATTGCTACTCCATCCGCATATGGTGTTATTTACCAAGCAAACTGCATACAACCCACTTAAATTTAAATAAAATCTTAATAAGCTTCGAATTTATAACTTAACTTATGAAGCTCTGATATCTTAAGCCTCACATTTAAAAATCCTTTTCGAGTTCCTTAAACTCCCATAAAATCTTTAAGAGTGGGTGGATGTTGAATAAAAAATGGATTAGTGTCTCATATGGATATAATCCGGGAATAATTCACAGATTTGCAGGACCTTTCTTATCTGCTTTGGTACACAAGTGTCAGAGTTGAATTTGTATCAGTTTTATTTTTATTTTAACTCATCGTTATTATAATATTTTGTGCTAAAGTACTGAAATAAATTAAGGAGGAGAATAAAAATAACTAAGACATTAAATACTTACTAGACGGTGATGTCATTTTAAAATCTAGATTCATGTCATCTAAATCTGATAAACAATATTAACTTATTTCCATTGTGTTCAGAATCTTTGTCAATCGCTCTCAGTTCGACATACAGTATCCAAAAGTCCAGACCAGATACAAAATGCTCATCGAGATGGTCAATTGTAAAGAAGATAAATAGTATGGTAAATGTAATAATAGTATCAATGCTTACCTTGATCTGTCACTCTCTAAAGAGCAATGGCAATGTCACTAGGCCCCAGCAGTACCTTTTTACTTGTACTCAACTAAAATAGATAGTAAACTATTTAATTGACATACAAATTATTAACAAATACATACTTTGGATGAAGAACAAATTAATTAAGTGTCTGTTTACGAGCTAGATTCACATGAACGTAGCATTTTATTTATTTGGCAAATTCCACTTTTCGAACATCAATAAATATAAACTATGTACTATATTTTATACCTACTACGTATTTGAAGTTTTAGGTATCTAAAGTAAGTTTATATAAGGATATCGTTTAAAACGTGCAACTAAATAGAAACCAATAAAAAAAGTTAGCTTTAACTTTCGTTTATTTTTCTTGTGTCTTTGTCTATCTTATACAAGTCCCTACTTAATCTTTTACATCTATAATTCTATTTGAAGACTTGAAAAAAGAAACGTGTTTAGTTTCAACATTAATAAGATGTAAAACGGAAACACGCTGACGCTCATCATTAACTAAAAAGTTGTTCAACTAATTCAGCAAACAGACTCGTGTTCTACTAAAGAAATTAACATATCCACTGTTTCATCTCAACTGGTTCCAACTTTTGAATTTCCTATTAGTGTTTACAAAGGCAAAGTCAATACGATGCAGTAGCCAGAAATTCTGATGTCTTACTCCTCCAAAGCAATATCAACTCTAAATTTGATGCTTATGAGTTCAAAACTACTCGTCTCAGATAGATTATGAAATGAAGATCCGAACTCAGGTCTATTGTTGAAATTTGTTTACAATATTTCGTCTATTGACTTTGGCGTGAGAATTGGTTTCTAACGTTTTAACTCTGGTGGGCCTGATCGATCAAACATCTAACATACTACTGTTGAAGCCTCCTAGTTTGTTTTGGGTAAGTAAATGAACCTTAACGTTGTTTGAGATGGATGCTAAATTAGTTTTTGTTTACTTTTTTAGTCGTATACATAATAGTAAGGAAGCTTAGTCAATACCTACATGAAATCACTTTTCGAAAACAATGACTCTTAGGTGTTGCGCTTAGCAATATACTTAGGTACTCATAAACATTGGAACAAAGGTTTCTGACATTAAGTGAGACTCAAAAACGTACAATAATATAAAGTGAACAAATCGTTATAAGCCTAAATCTTACAAGGAATAGGTTATTGATATAAGGTCACCTCTTTATCCACTATATTCCCACTAGTTCAGTTCAGTGAAATAGACTGAACTATTTAGATTTCTTATCTTACTTGTACAATTTTTGAATTAGTGAGAATTTTATGTTACTTACTTGCTCAGTTAACTGAAGGAATGGATCATCACTATAAGGACTGCCTGTGCACTAGCAGTGGGGACATTGAAATGGCGGATACAAATAAATGATAAAGCGTGATTTTTTTTTGAAGAATTTGATTAAATTAGGCGTCACCTGGTGGAAGTCCCCACAAAAATTTGGCCGACGACGAGCTGTCTCCTGGGGGTGCCCCGAGTTGGGGCGGGTTGTGGAGTAGTCGAATGGGTGAAAGTGCAAGGTGTATTGCTGTCTTGCTAAATGCAGGTATTGTGCACTTACCCCAAGAACTATCCGATATTTTTGTAAAAAATTCAATAACAGGTAAAGTTTTTGTAAACGGCCCTTAAATATAATTTTAAGAGACTATATTTTGGAATCCAACATAATATCGCATTGGAAGGTATAAAAAACAAGTTATACCCCGAAAATGGTGCAATTCTTTCAGCAAATATGCTATCACCAATTTTATCGTTAACATGTGTTTATGTTCACCATATCTAAGCACCAAAGTCGAAATCCATAAAGATATAAAACGGGAAACTAATACTTTAGGAAGAAGTCGGTTGTTTCTGATAGCATTTTTAACATAGGTGTAATGCCAATTTGAGTTTACGTAGAGAGTTTTTTTAAAAGTTTACTTATTTGTTTTTCATTTACAAATATAGAGGGATTTTATAGTTTTACGAAAGATTTTAATAAATGTATTCAAATGTAAAGTGAATAACACTTATACCATTTTTGCCTATTTTTTATAGATTTTTTAAAGCTTTGTATTTGTTTTTTTTTAATGTCGTTGTCATAAATATTGGTGGATTACTAATGAATTATTTATTAAACTAGATAATCGAATTTTCAATGTTATGAAATTACTGATATAGAATTATTGTTGAGTCTCTATAGAGCGAATTAGTTTGGCTCTCGGGCTAACTGGTATTTTCGTGGTGTGCATGTGCAATTTTTTGCAGGCGGGCGGGCGGTGCATCTTGCATGTTGTGTTTTTTGCGGAAGTAAGCTACATTTATTTTATTTTTCACAATGTTTTCAAGACTATCCATTTTAGCGGTCTCAAGTAATATGACACCTGCATTTACAGTAACCACCAATTACCTTTCAACCCAGTAGGTCGTAATGAGTGAAACGCTACCTCAATTACTGATGCATTAATATGTTTGAGCGGATCCATGTTGCTGCTCCCGTGTGCACCTTATTAGCATCTCATGAGGAAATGCGTGATAATAAGCAACCATGCAGCATTAATTAGTCGAGAAGTGCTTACTACTGTGGACTAATATTGGGATGTGCTTTGCTTGTAAATTAGGAGTGTGCTTAGGGATATTTTGTTGATGCACTAACAGTAAAGTTTGTGTTGTGGGCGATAGGTAATTAAGGTAAACAGACTGCAGTGGGAGATTTTAAAACGATTTTAAAACGCTTGTAACACTGAGTGATGAAATTAATAAATACCAGCAAATTATACAGTGTTTCAGTGGTTATCAATTTAATGTTTGGAAATAAAATTTTATAGGAAAAATGTGATAGTAAAAAACCACGAGCCCTTCTTCTTCTTCTTATCATCAATACAGGCGGTTTCCGCAACTTAACGTCTATTGCGCCTAAGTATTTTGCGTCTAGAGAGTGTAAATGTACGTACCACGAGCCCTATAAGTAGCTTTCAGGAAGGGATTCGAACCTCGAACGAACGATGCTCTGACCAACTAAGCTACCGATAGGTTGAAACCGAAACCGAAAGGTTTTTTACTATCAATTTTTTCCTATACTTACAGAATTGCATTGAGAATACATAAAAATAATTTAAAATGTCAATAAAACATTACATTATATTATTGTTATTTTAACGTCAGCTGTTTTAAATGACTCAGTGCTGAGGTACCTACAGGATTAGGGGTGGATAAAGAGGGAGGGCAATAACCCTTTATGGTATGGACACACTTGCTTATTTGAGAGCATGCTTGTAAGCTTGCTTACGAGTACCTACGATCTGCAGCTGCCTTTGCTACTTATGAGCGCGATAGTTTACTTATATTAAATCGATAGTTGTATGTTAATCCTACTATATCCTATCCTACTAATATTATAAATGTGAAAGTTTAGATGTTTGGATGGTTGTTACTCAATCACGCCAAAATGGCTGAACGGATTTGGCTGAAATTTGGCACACAGATACTTTATAGCCTGGAGAGGAACATAGGCTACTTTTTATCCCGGAAAAATATCACATTCCCGCGGGATAACGTCATGTAGTCCACGCGGGCGAAGCCGCGGGCGCAAAGCTACTAAACAAATAAACCTGTTCATAATTATGTGCTAAAGGCATGTCCCTTGCACCAGCAACTCAATAAGTACGTACTTATGCTTAAAAATCAAACGAATTTTGAATTATGGTTGTTGTCGAAATAAGCATGCTCATTACTAGCAAGGGAGGAGCACACATGCCACTAAAGAGCACTTGCTCATTTAGTGGAAAATTAATAAGTAAGTATGTTAAGTAAAAACTTTAAAATCATTGTTAAAAAGCTCAGTTTCACTGATTAACCTAAACATCCTTTTTAGTATTCTATTAACTAGCTGGTTACAAGTATCAGCTGTCGAAAAAGAAAAAAGTTTCTAGCATCGTTAAGTTGTAAATTAGCAACGCTCAATACGAATTAGCCCCAAATCCTCAGAACTATTCCCTTACTTCCTGTAGTAATGGGATAACTCAAATAAGCTCAGGTGGAACTTTTCAATATGCTTCGTGACCATGACGGTTACGATTGAAACGTGTTATGTAGGACTGAAGCATGTTTCATTAAGTTTTGAAGTAATTTCTTGAAGTTCGATAACTTCTTAAATTTAGTAATCAAGATATGGCATAAGAATGAGACCACAAGACAAGTAATCAAAAGAGAAACTTAAATTTTGAGCCCAATAAAGATATGAGCACAATCGTAACAGGTATAAATTCATTGTAACTACAAGTAACATAAAGCCATATAATATAAAGAGTTTGCGTCCTCATAATGGATGTCAATAAATTTTAACTATACGTCCGCTTAGTTTATTGCGGTCATAACACTTACCCACATTAAAACATACAAGTTTTTTTCGAAGAACGTTCTCGTCTCAGTGTAGCATAAACCAGTCCCTAGACCGAAGCTTCTGTAATACGAAACACGAAGATCGATTCGTTCCGAACTTGCAACTTGTATGGCGCGTTACAAAAACTCAAGCCAGATCCAATTAGAGCCACACATCACATCACTGTGTTTTTGTCTGCGAGCTTTCATAAAAAATAAGGATAAATTGTCCACACTGTGTCGCTTTGCATAGCTTGTTGGAAAACATTATTGAGTTAGGTAGACATCTTGTACATTTGAAGATGAACTTGAAATTTTCTATGGTGAAATGGTCACACTGGATTTAAGTGGAATGTTATGCTCAGTGGTTGGCCGATAACACACCTTGTTAGCGTAATTTCGAAATGACGTTGCTCAATTTCAGTCAAGGGTTGTAGTGAAATTTATCTTTTTTTTCAAGAGAGGCAATGAAAATCATGCTGCCTGTATTTATTGACAAGATAATATCTTAATCGTAAGATGAAGATTAAAAAATAATACAATTAAATTGTAAGAATCTTAGTGTCAGTATTAAAATGTACTTAATAATAATAATAATGCTTTGCCACATATTTTTTATTTGTTTCACGTTTGCACCTGAAGAAAAGGTGTCGTTATCAATGCAGCCTTGATTTGTTTTCATATTGACATCGCCAAAATTTACTAATTAGAATATCGAGAAAACGTTTTGGTTTGTTTGTTTGTTTATTTAAAATAGATCATCTTAAAATTATTACCGACTTGCTCAACAATTCAGTTTTACGATCTACAAACAACTTTAGCATTGTTTTGTTTGTTGGTTAATCTTTTATGGAACTGGAAGTTGTGTTATTAGCGTATTAACAAAAAAGATGTATCTTTCCGAAATATTACGATATATAAGCGACTGTTTAGGGAAAATAAAACGAGAAATTCAATGAATACAGCATTTCATTATGAAATCATTTGGTACAAATAAATATGACATTAGAAGTAGAAACAAAATATATGAAGATACACTATGATCTGTGCCTATACATATAAAAACTTATTTAACAATATTTTGTGACTGGTAATACCAAAATGTTCTTTTAAAAATTAATTTTCAATAAAATAGGTTTGATAATAATATGGTGACTAGTTCAATTTAAGAAATAATTATTAATTGTGCCACAAAAAATACAAAGTAAGCACCTGCCCCCTGATTCACAAAACGTCAAAAACGTGCTTTGACTTTATCTATTCTATAGTGAGTGACAGAGACAAGTGCATACATTCCGCTGTCAGGAGCATTTCTGACGATTCATGAATCAGGGGGCTGAAATGCACTCAAAGTGTCCATTTCTGTATTTTTGGGTGCTAACTTAGTATTTTGGTGGATTAGATTAGGTTAGTTTGGTGATCAACTAATTTTATTTATTGATTTAGAATGACACACTATTGGTTGTTTAATTTATGTTTTGAAGACAAATTAGTAGGGAATAAGAGTATAAAAGGACTACTTTATTTTTCAGTAAAGTAAGAACATTTTGGTACACATTTATTTATTCCTTGAACTTTGGTTATAAGTACAAAATCTTATAATATAATAATATAAATAGATTGAAGTAAGATTAGGTCTAACAATTAATATGTAGGTATTTGTTAAAAGAGTATAGTCTAGATGCAGATATTGAAGTAATTATAAAAACATCTTAACTGTTTGATATATTTATTGGAACATGACATGATGAAGATTACGGTGACACATTGAAGCGCATACAGTCGATTGTCATAATTTAATTTGGCATACATCATAAGGCATAATATTAAAACATTTAAAGTATTTGGCATAAATTTCATAACCCTTAATGATAATATTGATAATTTTAAAAAGCATAATCTTGGAAATTAATATTTTCGTTTGTCATAGGTAATTTGTAAAGCATATTTTAAAACGCATAGCATGCTTAACTTTTAAAAACATTAATTTTATAAAAATGCCAACATCTCGAAAATGGTGCGTCGGTCGTAGCCAAAATCTAACGAAATTTTCGATACCTTTAAAAATTCCTGAGGTATTTGAGAGACATCTAATGGTATTTTTTTTTTGGAACGGTTGCTTCAAAAATATTTTTTACTTTATAATTTTAGCGTTTTGTACAAATTGAAAAAAAAAAATACAGAGAAGTGGTACAAATTGAAAAAAAAATAACATCCAGGGGGATGGGGGGCGCAGCCCACGCAAAACAAGAAATCCTAACAGTCGTTTTCGGCCAAACGAAGTTGCGTTATGAAATTATGCCTTTAAAAATTATGCATTTCAATGCTGATACCCTTCAACACAATGCGTATCATGTTTATGGCGAAAAACGTTATGCGTTTCATTAGGTAACCCAAGATTACAGTTAAGTTTAACTGGCGGTTTCATGCGAATTTGTCTAAAGTAATCTGATGATTAACAGAAAAAGAGAAACACCAGCCCTGCACGGGTAGCATTATGAGCTCGAGAAAAGATTTGTCTATATCGAAACGTCAAAAATGACATTTCACCGTAGACAAATCTATTGTTCGGCTGTCAATTATAGACTTTTGAGGTAGACAAAACTCTTCTCCGGTTTATCATGCTACGCGTAAGTACAGCAAACTGATTTTCTGATGGAAATCTTCTTTGCAGGGCTAGTGATTTTTTTCTTTTACAATTTTTCCTTTATTTACAGAATTGCATTGTGAATGCAGTAAATTAACTCAATCAGAGACTAACTAAAGGTACGCGTCCATTGGCCAGCACGCATGGTACGTAACGGATTTTAGTTCGCTTTGTATCTTGTGTGACTTTACAATACGCTGTGTACACTATCCTTGCAGCGCTGGTTTTATGGCGGAAATATACGGTTCTCTTTTACCTTTCAATTTGGATGAAGCAACCAAATTGAACAAAATAAACGTAAAAGTGAATCATTCAATCTCTATGTGCGCCTGTGAATCAATTTGGTAGAACCGTGTTTAGCATTAGCATTAGCATTATGAACAAACACTGAACAAGCATTGGGAACATTACACTCGAAGTTGTTGACCACTATGTCTACCTAGGACAAACAATCCAATTAGGTAAGTCCAACTTCGAGAAAGAGATCTCTCGTCGAATCCAGCTCGGATGGGCAGCGTTTGGGAAGCTCCGGCATATATTTGCGTCCAAAATTTCTCAATGTCTCAAGACTAAGGTCTTTGACCAGTGTGTGTTGCCAGTTATGACTTATGGAAGCGAGACGTGGTCTTTTACTATGGGTCTCATAAGAAGGCTCAAGGTCACCCAGCGAGCAATGGAGAGAGCGATGCTTGGTATTTCCCTGCTCGATCGAATCAGAAATGATGAGATCCGCAGGAGAACTAAAACGACCGACATCGCTCGAAGGATTGCTCAGTTGAAGTGGCACTGGGCGGGACACACAGCGCGGAGAACCGATGGCCGTTGGGGCGGAAAGGTTCTCGAATGGCGTCCGCGAACCGGACGACGTTCCGTGGGCAGGCCCCCTACAAGGTGGACCGACGATCTGGTCAAGGTCGCGGGAAGCCGCTGGATGCGGGCAGCGCAGGACCGATCGTTGTGGAGATCCTTGGGGGAGGCCTATGCCCAGCAGTGGGCGTCGTACGGCTGAAATGATGATGAATGATGATATGAACAAAATTCGCTCAATCCGTTGCGTGCGGTGCGTCCGGCGAGGGCCAATGGACGCGTGCCTTTATAGCCAATTAAGTTTTTCAAGAAAGCAGCTTCAAAATATTTGTGATTACGTGGTTGTGTTAATTATCTGTCAGTAGATATTACACGATTGTCCTTTACTACAAGTAGGTATAAGCTTAAGAATGCTTGCTGTCTCATTACCACTTCATGATCCAATTAAAATAAAGATAAATATATTTAAAAAATGCTGTAACTTCTAGATTTCAATATTATATTTATACAGTTTAATTTTATCATTTTTAGGTCCTTCGTGCATTAGCAATGTAGTCTCATTACTATTCTCCTCAATTCTCAATGACAAAATATGTTTTCAACAAAATTCTTATCTTATACATAACTCGTCTATCTAACGTTATATTATTTAATCGTTAAAACTATTTACAAAATATACGTGGAGTGTTTTTGTACAAGATTTTTGGATCGTATGTCTTGAAACCTGTGATGAACTACTTACATTACAAAAATAAATCTTACAATAAATATCATTTATTTACACAATAAACAAGTTTTTTGATACTTAATTGCTCAAGCTGATAGCTAAATAAATTATCAGACTTTAATCATAATCGTTGAGAAAAGGTACCAAAATAAATAATAATATTACAATGAAAGTTATAAATTGTATTTAAGCAAAATTAATTGAGATCCCAAACTGTAACTTGATATTAAAACAATTAAGCGAATAATGATAAATTACTTAAAGGTATTTTGATTTTGTGAGCATTATCTTCGTACTAAGGGACGGCGAGAAAATACATCTTAATTAAAAACTCTTATAATAATGCTGAAGTAAAAATTAATCACAGCAAAACTCGATTTCACTATCTAATTTACATAGTAAGCCTATCTATAGCAATAGTTAATAGTATGGTGTCATGTCTTACATTACAGCAGAATAGACTTTTGTTTTTACATCTAATTACTTTTTATAATTACAGAAATTCGTATTTGGTAGATATAGCAATTGGTTTTCTTAACTTATTTATATTTATAACGGGTGTTTTTTTTAGAGGTATAGAACTTTAAATTGCAATAAAACAACGATGGATTATTCGATTGACATGAATTTTTTTTTATTCGAAAGATAATCTTGTGGCATTACATTTTAAATATAATTTCTGGCATATGACTGCCACGGCTGGCTCGGATGTAGTCCAATCTAGACGTCCAATTTTCGATGACTTTTTCCAACATTTGAGGCCGTATATCGGCAATAACACGGCGAATATTGTCTTCCAAATGGTCAAGCGTTTGTGGCTTATCCGCATAGACCAATGACTTTACATAGCCCCACAGAAAATAGTCTAACGGTGTCAAATCACAAGATCTTAGAGGCCAATTCACAGGTCCAAAACGTGAAATTAGGCAGTCACCAAACATGTCTTTTAATAAATTCGATTGTGGCACGATCTGTGTGACATGTTGCGCCATTTTGTTGGAACCACAGCTCCTGGACATCATGACTGTTCAATTCAGGAATGAAAAAGTTAGTAATCATGGCTCTATACCGATCACCATTGACTGTAACGTTCTGGCCATCATTGTTTTTGAAGAAGTACGGACCATGATTCCACCAGCCCATAAAGCGCACCAAACAGTCAGTTTTTCTGAATGTAACGGTGTTTCGACATACACTTGAGGATTAGCTACACTCCAAATGCGGCAGTTTTGTTTGTTGACGTAGCCATTCAACCAGAAGTGCGCTTCATCGCTAAACAAAATTCGCTTATGAAAATCGGGAACAACGGCAATCTCCTATTCGTTTTTCGAAATAAAACTGCACAATTTGCAGGCGTTGTTCAGGCGTGAGTCTATTCATGATAAATTGCCAAACCAAACTGAGAATAAATCACTTGACAGCTGTCAAATCGGTCGCCATCTTGAAAAGTAATGCCAACTTAAAGTTCTATACCTCTAAAAAAAACACCCTTTACTATTGCAAAACTTATATTATTCTATTTATTTATAAAGGACACCAGCAGCATATAATACAAACATAATTTTCCATACATAAAAGTTGTTCTGATAAATACACCTTTACAGGTGACACAACCTTAAATAAAACTTTTTCTAAAGATATTTAAGTAAAACGAAAAAATGATGGTATAACATTTTTTAAAGAACTTATTATTGCCATAAAAAGTTTGTTTTTTTGTTCGGCGGTTATTGATTTGTGATATTGGTTGCCGGTTTCTTGATACTATTACTATTTTCCCATTAGTACATGATACTAATATTGTATAGGAATTGCAGAAAGTAGATTAGTAATTACAGTTGCACCTCAAAATGATGCTTGCCCCCAAGGTAAAACATATCCTATAAATGCTGTTGCTATTAAAATTTGATAATAACTCAACGGTCTTTTGGAGGATGGTTTTATCACGTTTCACACGTAGGTTTTTGGTTCAAGTGGTTAAAGCACCAATAGTGCACAAAGTAAATAAGTTGGACTAAAACGGTATTGATTTCACGTTTTGTGAAAAATTTTGATGACATAAGAATGAATTCGATGTTTTCCTATTAATGTAAGCAGTTAACTAATTATTTAGATTATACACATATTTTTTTAATTAGTAGATAGGTAGGTACAAATATGTTAGGGGATGAAAGTGTGTCTATCAATATAAACATTGTTTACTATAGGCCAGCCACGAAATCGCTAAAAAATATCTGCTGGTCCAAAGAAAAGTACAACATTGACTGGGTCATAATGTATGGAACAGCTGTTATTTCTTGCGATTTCATGGCTGGCCGCATAGTAACACTTGCATTTGCCAAAATGTTCGTGTTAATTAAACATAGTAGTGTGTAAGTTGGTCTTCCAGTTTTATTTGTACCTAAAATCTATTCGACCAATGTAAAGAATACCGAATATTGGTATATCCAACCTTGTATCGGACACGTAACGCAACCGATGCCGACTTTTGTGATCTAGTTTCGTTCGATAAGTCGCCAGAATTCGTCCTAACTTTGTCCATAAATGGCGCATTACTCGAGCCCTGTCATAAATATTCATTTTCGGCAACCAAGACGAAGTTTCGCTCTTCTCGTTGCGAAGTAGATGCGAGAATATTAGCGAATTTATGAGCAAAAATGTTCAACATTTTGCTAAGATTTTCGCTTTCTAAACTTTTTGTTGAGGTGTGTGAACTTTGAGTTTATTGAAATTATTGAAACCGAGTTGATAAAAAACAAAAAATAAAATTTTTATCATGGATATTAACATTCGTGTGAAACATATAAATAAATGCCAAAGTTTTAAATAGTTTTCTATTTACAGTGACTACGTCATTAAAGTTCATACTTATGCCATTTCGACCGTTTGAAAATCGCTCCGTGTTCCACAGTTCTAAAACGTCTTACTTCACACTCTTTTGTTTCAGATTCTCACATTTAACCTAACACTGACGTCACAGTTTCACAGAGTCTGAGATCAAAGTAACGCTTCTTGGAGTTGGTCGAAGCTGTCACACCATCAGTCGCTCTCATAGACGGTGGAGTTGGAGCTCTTGCGGCGGCTGTACGGCGAGCAGAACTCGATCCTGGTGTCAGGCAGCCAGGTGTACGCAGCGCGCTCGGATGAGGCACTGAAACAAAAGAAGAAGACATATTTATATGGAGATAAAACTGGCCAGTTATGACAGTTGATATCTTAAAATAATGGACGTCGGTACTTTTTATAGACTGTCAAATGTCACATTCAAAGATTTTGAATGGCAAAGGGCACACGTACAAATAGGGACAAATTTGGTGAACCATCTCTAACTTCTTTTCGTGTGGCCGACGTTCACCGTTCACTTGCAGTCCCTACCCTTGATTATGCACTTTTGTATCCTAGTTTAATACACAACCAAATAGTAAAATGGTCTACGAGTGAAAGGCGAGGCACCAGCCTCACGAAAAGAAGTAGGAAGTGGTTCACCGAATTTGTCCCTGACTGTACATAAATTGCACATACACTTACTACTGCAGGATAAAACTACTACTGAACACAAGAAAGAGTTTAGAGGGAGCAATGTTACGCATTTATTAGATACTGAAAGGTTACAAGCATGTTGCCTTGAGAACGAGAAAAATTGAAAATATTGAAAATGAAGTATTAGAAAAAATCGACCCGTCTTACAATAATTTGTTCCGATCGGACTCGAACCCGAGGGAACCCGTAGGTTGGAAATTTAATTAAAAATTGCATTGTGAATGCAAAAAAGGAAAAATAAGTTGGTGTTTAAATATTTTTTGAGAATACATAGTAATTCGTGTCGCCGTATCGTGATATCACACACATACGATAAGGCCTTAGTTTCCTTACTACAATTACATAAGGAGTAATACTACTACTACTAATATTCAAAACTGGCACTGGCTCAAAACTTAATACACAAGAAAATCTCAAACTTGGAATTTCGGAATAACTTTTGCCCAAAGCGAACAGCTGTATGCCAACTCAAGGCTAATTAATAATTATTTTATATTCTTTACTCTAGTTTTAAGACGTGTTTATTTTTTAAACGATCTTAAACGTTTATTTCATCATCATCATCATTTCAGCCGTACGGCGCCCACTGCTGAGCATAGGCGTTATTTACGTTTATTTAAATAAGCATAATAATTATTATCATCGTATTAACTTTCTTTCCTGTCTAAACTTTGCAGATATATTGATCCTATTTGAAGGTTTACACCTCTCAAAGCTATCATATTAAATATTATAAATTAGACTATAAAATTATTTCATTAGTCTGTCCGGTGTCTGTAACTATTGATCTGAACATTTGACTGCGAATACCGTTAGACTCAGGAAATTTCCTGGGTGAATCGAAATCCTTGAATTTCTGTCAGTATATTGGTAACATTATCAGGACCTAAGTTAGTAAAAAGGCAAATTTCATTGTAAACTTTATTCAAAAGAGCAATAAATTAGAAATTTGAACAAATCACCTATCATACAGTTGTGTAATTAAAATTTAATCAAGTCGAACCTTCCGCCTCCATACTATAACATCAAACTAATGTATATTGGAAAAGCTACAGAACTTATAGTTCAACTAAGCGTAGAACTTTCGAAATATCCGTTTGAAAGTTTGTATGACAATCTAATGAAAGTGAATGTGCTTGTTTCAACTCCAATTAGCGTTCCAAAGGGTGAATTTCAACATCGCTTGTAAGTCGTAAGTACGCCTTAAATGGTAATCGGGAACAAGACAACGCTTAGAGACAAGAAAATACATGACTTACTAGACAAAACAAAGACACGCCTCTCAGCCTATAGGTAAGTAGTGAAACTGACTTGAAACTCGAAAATAATGATAAGGTATTTGCAATTGTTGTAATATCTAAATTTAATGATCCTATCATTAAATTTTACTTGTATTTGAAGTTTGTTACCTACTGGATGTTTAAACAGAAAATTAATTCCCTTGTCTACGATTCCTGTAAATTATATTAAATTATTATTTCCCTATTATAATTATGCATTAAGCCCATGTAATAGGGAAAATAATAAAGAATAACCATTGGCGGATTAACACATTTGCCGCCCGTAGGCTAATTTGTTGATTTTGCTGTGGTGCCGTCAAGCAAAAGCTTGCGAAATTTACCGCCCCTTATATAGATAGAGATAGATATAGGCTTCAGGCTATTCAGCTTATTGGTAAGTCAGCCACTGGAAATTACTATTGTTAATAATATAAAAAATACTTACCTAAACCAATTTTTTTATAAATAGCTTTTCATTAAAAGTACTATAGAAATTACTATCTAAACTTAGGTATAGTAAATGCAAAAGGCTAAAAATTTTAAAATCATTTCGTTTTATAACTATAGTACTAGTCACTATAAAGTGGTTTCATATTCCTTCTCAAGCCTCCAAAGTTAAATAGCTTTGAGAATAGAAATGTATTCTCGCCTGAAGTGCTGCCTACTGGCACTCACGAGGCAGACGTATTATTTATCTTTACCTACATGGCTTGTTGTTTTAGAGACGCCTCTTATAAACGAAGTGCCAGTACCTCCTTGACACGTTTTACAAGAAGTTCCGAACAATAGACGAAAATATTGAAAGAGTAACAAAGGAATGTCGAGACGAATGAAATCATATCGATTTAATTATTCGACAAAGCCCTCCACTCAGTTACTCGGTGAAATATGTTTCTATCGAGTGAAATATTAACAGTCTGCTGGATTAAATGTATCGCTTTATTTTCGCAGCCGATTTGTATGGGTCAGTAAACAGTTGACCGTGTAACCTTTTCACCCTTAATATTTTCATCGTTGATTTTAGGTGGCGTTTTGCTGAAACCATTTACTAAATTTAAATTTGGGAGAACTAAGGACTCACTGAAGCATTAAATTTTTGTTACTTGATTAACAGCTGTTATAGAACTCATTGATAAATAAATACCCATCGGTCTCAAAATTTGAATTTAAAAATAAAGAAAAATAACAGATTATTTTTATAGCTTTTGACACAAAAATCAATTTGTTAGCCTAAATGGGTCAACAATCGCCATCGAAAGGTGGCGACCAATAGAGAACAAGTCGGACACTATTAAAAGGAAATGAGTACGACGCGAACGATGTCGCCGCGGCTCGAGCGAAATCCAATTTGAAATAAGTGCCTTCTGAATTAATCCAGCCACTTTGAACGGACCGGATGAAATTTCTGGTATTTTTCACGTCTAGCAATAAAAACGAGCCCTCGACGCGGGAAAAAGATGAGTAATAGCTTCGCCATGAGCTCTGAGGAACTGTAAGGAATAATAATATTATGCTCGTACGATAGAAACCTTTTTTTTAATCCGAATGTGTAAGTATGGGAACTATGGCGATTTCGCGACGCTAGGGCTGGCAAAACGAGAAGTTACTGGCTCTTTGGAGGGTGCGTTCAAGGGCTACCTATCCATTAAATGAAAACAAATCGGAATCAATTATAGTCTATGTTAAGGAAGATTTAAAAGAGCTTATTTAAATTTTAAATTGTAACAGATATTTTTATATTCAGTTATTCTGCTGCCAGTTATTACAAACTTGATCATTCCAAGTGATAAGTAATATGGCTTATTCGCCCAATTTTCCTAATTATTTTAGGTAATGACTTGCTTTTTATGGTACAATTTAGGTTATAAATCCTACTATCCTACTAATATTATAAATGTGAAAGTTTAGATGTTTGGATATTTAGATGTTTAGATGTTTGTATGTTTGTTACTCAATCACGCCAAAACGGCTCAACGGATTTGGCTGAAATTTGGGATATAGATACTTTGTAGCCTGGAGAGGAACATAGGCTACTTTTTATCCTGGAAAAGTATCACATTCCCGTGGGAAAGCTAGTAAAATATAAATGATTAGAAATTAGGGTTTATTCATGGGCTAACTACAGGAAGAAGTAAAAACGATAATTACTCGAATATTTTAAAATGAGGTTTAACCATTTTTATAATTTTCAATAACTTTGCTGCCAATTCATGCAAGCTTGATCATTTCAAGTGATGAGTAATGTTGCTTGTTCGCCCAATTTACCTCGGTTACCACCTACAACATAGTTAAGATCTCGCACTGCAGTTTGATTAGTTGCGTCAACAACTTCATACTTTGCACCACCTGCTTTAGTTATACTCTAACTAGACCAGTTAGCACCTCATCCCCACGGCTGGATGAACATTTATGACTTTGTATCATTGAGTTATAGTTTGCGTGTGCAGCCATTATAAAGATTTCTTTTATCGCCTCACCTATTAATTTATAGGGGTTATTTATAACTTCCCTGATTAGGTCGGTTCTTTTATACTATGTCTCTTCGTTAACGACTTGTTAATTTGAAATCATGAGTTTAGGAATTACAGTTTTTTTTTTATTTCAAACAGTATCTCAACAATGAATAATAAAAATTGTTATAATAAGTTAATAAATAATTGTTTTAGGTAGCAAATAGATGCAGGATATCGAATTACCAGAAATATTAAACTTAAGGAAAGAATACACAGTAAGCACACTATTAATACTTCGGTGGTATGAGCCAAAGTAGCGAGAATTGTCAGTGCAAACACAGACGCAGTGGTCAAAATGGAAGCCCTATTGTGTCGGAATGTATTCATTTGTATGGCAAACCTAATATTGACATTACAAAACTTGTTCCGAATGGGTAAACATTGGCAGGGGCCGTCGATATGCTGATGCAAATGCATTGTGGCCAGTGAAATGTTTTTGGTTTGCAGTCATTAACAACTTTGTTAAATGATAAATTCGTTTCGACAGACCTAATGCTAATATTACACGGTTCAACCAAATTGATTCACTTTGGTTGAAAAGCGCAGAAATACAGGCGCACATTGACATTGAATGATTCACTTTTATTTTAACATTGTTCAATTTGGTTGCTTCATCCAAATTGAGAGGCAAAAGTGAACCGTGTGTTTCCGCCATAAGATAAATTCGATTGGTAAAAAAATACCATTCCCTTATTTGGAAATCTTAAATTACTGACTCAGAGAAAGCTCTTTGCGGTAGCTCAATTAAGTACTAAATTACTTTCGATAATAAAATTGCTTAGGATCGTCATCAAAAAATGACGATGTAATCTACACTAATATTATAAAGAGGAATGATTTGATTGTTTGTTTGTTTGTTTGCATCGAATAGGCTCAAAAACTACGGACCGATTTAGAAAATTCTTTGACCATTAGAAAGCTACATTCTTCCCGAGTGACATAATAAATATTTTATCCCAATATTCCCACGGGAACGGGTACCATGCGGGTTAAATTTTATATATAGTATTAACCTCTTTGTAAGATCTTGGGTAGTCAGTTAGTAGAAGCACAAATTACTAAATAATGACTACGTGTAGAAGTAGTATCTATATTTTTTAGAACCATATTATTCATACTAATGTAAGTTTTATTTCTATTGATAGACCGAGGGCCTGTGGCGCAGTGGTTAGCGCGTTCGGCCTGCGATCGTTGAATTAAAGCACAATTAATTAAGGCCCAATCCGCATTGGGCCCGCGTGGTGGGTCATGTCCCAATTTCCTTATCCATCCATAAAGGAGGCCTCTGCTCCAGCAGTGGGGTCTTAAAATGGCTGATGACGATGATGGTGATGATGATAGTAATACAAATTTATGCATAATAGATAAATAAAGATTATATAATATTTTTTGTACACCTGTACCTACAGTTCAATAACAAGCCAATGTTTATTACAGTCTTCCTGTATCTAATTTTGCGGCTTGTATATGTTGTATAGATAGTCGGGTATGAGAAACAACTCAGGTGGTCCCACCTTCTAATTAGCATTCATCGTCTCACACATTCTCGCACCGTGCTTCAAATGTGTAGTATGAGCCATAAAACCTGTATCATCTGTTTTACGGCCATCGTGTTTACCTACTTTTCTTTGAGGGCTAGCTTTGAAATGATTGGCAGATATTTCTGTTGCATTCTTAAAAATTTGGATATCATTTTTTTATTGCAATTATGTTGATGACTTTCCATGATAAAAATATTATTAAAAGACCATCCACGAAAAGTACTGATACTATCTATATATATTTTTTCATAGCTTTTATTGTTGCCGTTTTCAATCAATTCATTTTTATTGTAGATGTTTTATTAATCTTTGGTGGCATTCAAAACTCACAGTGAATGAATATAAACATTTTTCAATTAATTGTTATCAAAGTAGATTTTATTGATCATAAACGTGGACTTGATTGTCAGTTGCTGTTTTTACATCAACCTTTACGTCTGATTATCTTACAAATGTTCGGAATCGAGTAAAAAAACTAGTTGCTTGTTAGTATAACGCATTTAATCGTTTGATTTTTATTATAATAGACTTTTAAAAGTTTCAAGTTGACATTTATTACACGAATTCTATTTTGTTGATAGTAAAAAGCAATTTTATGATTTTTTAATTTTAACAGGTCACATTAACTATGATTTTGGTAGGCTTCAAGTTCGGGGCATTAAATATTGTTGAGGGTCACATAAAAGTCACATTATTGATAATTTTAGTATAAGGCTGTTAACACACGAGACGGCGCCTTTAACGACTATAGGTGATAAAACTATACAATCTTAGCTTTCTTTTTGATATACTGGCGTTTACAAGGCCTAAATACAAGTGTTAACATATGAATTGACTAGTTTTCCGCCCGCGGCTTCGCCCGCGTGGAGTACACGACGTTATCCCGCAGGAATGTGACATTTTTCCGGGATAAAAAGTAGCCTATGTTCCTCTCCAGGCTACAAAGTATCTGTGTTCCAAATTTCAGCCAAATCCGTTCAGCCGTTTTGGCGTGATTGAGTAACAAACATCCAAACATCCAAACATCCAAACATCCAAACTTTCACATTTATAATATTAGTAGGAAGTAGGATATACACGAGAAAGAAGTGAATAAGAAGATGATGGGTGACATGGTTGACTGGACGTACTATCCCGACCTTAAATATTTGGGTTCAAGAGATGATGTCAAGTAATAATTTATTTAAATTGTTCTTATTGACAGACAATGCTAATATTGAAATTTGGACGTACTGCCCCAAACCCAAATGGATTCAAGAGATGATGACAAGTCTAAAGGCTGATAATCTATTTAAATTGTTCTTATTGACAAACAATGCTAATATTGAAATTTTCATTTGTTTTTTATCGACAAAGTTAAAATTTCAATTACCCAAATGCGGCTTTAATCTCGATAATTCTCACGCAATCCCTAACTTGGGAATAAATGAGGGGATGAAATGGCTTTCCGACCAGCCCTTTGCAATCAAAAGGCCTGGGAAACTTTAAACAGTACTGTTTAATGTGTATTACGACAAATTTAAGGGATATCAATGTTAATGTGAAATCTAGTGACCAATCAGCCCCACGTCATTGTACGGAAGAATGGACACAGATATGGGTGCGATAATGTCATTGTTTGGTCCCGCGTATTACTATGGCTACCGTTATGTTGCTGGATACTGTATTCATGTTTTTAACCGCCTCTGTGGTCTAGTAGTACTTGTACTGACCACTAGTATTGTGTTGTATTTCTTTATTGAGACTAAAATATATATACATCAACATTGTCCTGCAAAACTGTTTGCACAGTTTGACTGCAGCCACTGCAGGATCATAATGTATTAAGGTACGAGTTGGTACTGGGCGTCGAACCGCAACTGCAAGCGACATGACGCCGCGCCATCCTAGTTTCTAGTTGATGTTTCTTTGTTTTGTATGAAATCGAGCGTTGACGCTTGCAGTGGTCGTCCTACGCCCCGCCCGGTTTGAACAGATACCCATAGACCAAGAGATCCCGGGTTCGGTTTCCAGTGGGGGTACCAGGGGTTTGGTTGCTGGTAGGGCGTGTTATAAGTCCGCCTGGCCAGCTACCACCATCTTATCTGCCTTACTAGTACTAGAAAGAAAGAAGAAAGAAAGAAAATTTATTTTTATTGACACAAGCACATGAGAAAATACAATTTTAGAACTTAACTTAAAAAAATAATAAACAGATCTCACGGCTGCGTCAAACTAGGAAACCAATTCAGCATGATGTCAGGTTTGTGAGACCTGACGCTGATTTTCAATTGGCACCTTATTATTATTATATTTTTTTTTTTGACAGCTGAACGTCCGGAGTAGTATTAGGACACACTTTTATTTAAGTAATCATAAATAAATAAACATAACTTCCAAATAAAAAATAAAAATAAAAATAAAAATAAAAAATAAATAAATAAAATATACTTAAATTAAATAAAATACTTAAGTAGAATAAGTAAAATAAGTAAAATAAATAAAAACAATATTATTTATTTTCAAACACAGCTCTCAAAAACAGTTCTCTCATAAAGGAAACAAAAAAAAACATATATCTTATTATGAAACAAAAAAAGCAAACAAAAAAAAATGAATTCATAGGGACCAACCACAAAACCAAATTAGCCTAAATAAAAGAAAAGCTGAAGTTGTACGGTTCTACATCGCGCTGCGCATCAAGAAGATAACGTTTCATGTGTTTTTTAAAAGTGAAAATTGAAGTACCTAATCTGTTTTATGGGCGGCGGGATATTATTCCATATTTTAGAGGCTGCATAACGGAAGGCGCCTCTAAACGATGCCGAACTATGCGCAGGCGTAGCCAACTGCTTCGAGCACTGCCTTCTTTCACACTGCCTCCCAAACCTGCCAAGCTTATCATATAAGTATGGCGGCTCCTGATACTTTACCACCCCGAAAAGTAAGCATGCCAGGTGCAGCTTTTGCCTCGACTTCATTCTTAGGATGAGATGATCATTTAAGAATGGCGTGACGTGAGCTCTAGCAGGTATGGAGAAACAAAATCGAGCGCAAGCGTTCTGCACCCGTTGAATGAGCCGCTTCGTTCTACCCAGCAAACGCGGGCCATAGACAGCATCTGCGTAATTCAGCTTGGATAGGACCAGCGACTCAGTCAATTGCACACGCAACTCCTCTGACAAGTATGGTCGTATTCTGTATAAGACCTTGAGACGATAAAAGCTATTTTTCACCGATTCCGCAATATGCTCTTCATACCTCAAGTTTCCGTCAAAAAGTAGACCTAGATTACGAGCTGTCATCACACGTGCTATTTTTTCTCCATTCAGAGTCACATTCAAATCCTCTGGTAGTTGACTCAATTGTTTTTTTGTACCAAACAGCATGTATTTTGTTTTCAGCGAATTAAGCAACAAACAATTCTTATTGGACCAATCAACTATTCTATCCAAGTCTTCATTCAGATCCCTAATTGCAGCACGGTAATCACTTGGTTTAAAGGATATGTAAACTTGGGTGTCATCGGCATAAATGTGATATTTGCATTTTTGTATACATTGGACAATGTCAGCACTGTAAAGATTAAATAGAATTGGTCCCAGTATGGAGCCTTGAGGTACACCTCGAGTAAGCGGTCTAGAAGCAGAAATACAGTTAGATCCGTTCGCCAAGTGTATGTTCACTGATTGACGTCGGTTGCTGAGGTAACTATGAAACCACAATAGTGTACGGCGATCAAAACCATAAGCGGACATCTTAGAAAGAAGCAGATCCAAATTTATTGCATCAAAGGCGCGGGAGTAATCGAGTAGTACTAACAATGTGCACATACCCCTTTCCTGAGCAGACAAAATGTTATCTGTCACATCAATTAGAGCCGTAGTGGTGCTCCGCTTCTTTCTAAAACCCGACTGTAATGGGGGGAGAATATTATTTTTTTCTAAAAAGACCGTCAGCTGGTCGCAAACTATTCTTTCCAAAACTTTAGATAGGCACGGCAATATGCTTATAGGGCGGAGATCCTTTAAGCTTACCGGATTATTTATTTTCGGAATAGGCCGCACCACAGCAGTCTTCCAAAGATCAGGAAATGTCGATGTTAGTAATGAGCGATTAATAATGCCACAAACACATTCCAAAGATTGTGGTAGGGTCATAATCAACATTCTTAACGATAGCCCATCACAGCCAACAGCATTCGATTTAAGCTTGAGAATTGTGCGCAAGACCTCATCGTCACAGACCGGAACAAGAGTAAACGTATTTGCACATAACCTATGGAACTCGAAAAAGGTTAGGCAAGAGATGGTGGTATTAGGTGAACCCGGAACATTAATGAAATGATCATTTATTTTATCTGGATCATTTAAATGAGACGGAAGTTCAATATCTTGTTTTTTCGGTAAAATTGTATTTTTCAAGTTTTTCCACAATAGTTTAGGATTATTTATTTTATTATTAATATTATATTTAAAATAAGCAACTTTTTCATTAAATAAAGATGATTTTACTTGCGATTTCAACTGCTTATAATATTCCTTCTTAGATTCTCTCTGCGGTGAAGACTTACTCTTTCTACATTGTGCCAAGGCCTCGTCACGTAAGCCCATCATAAACCTGACATTATCTGTTATCCATGGCGGGGACGGTTCTTTTATCACACAGCTTTTGGAAGGTGCATGAGTGTCAAATACCAATAAAATATAATCACTAAATGCAACAACCATCTCATCCACAGTGGACAACTCAGACAATAGTTTCCAACTCAACCTTTCCAAATCACAATTAAAATCATTCAAACATATATCTTTAAATGGCCTGTACTGCAGTATGTAAGGCTGACTTTTCTCTTTTTTTATATTAAATTCGCTTATTACTACCGCATGACCGTATAAGTTACTACCCACCGAATCAACAGCAAGCCGCTTCGATTTAAGATCAGAACATACAAGATCGATCAAGGTTGCGCCAGTTTTTGTAAAATGGGTTGGGGATGTAACTAATTGATTTAGACCCAGGAATAATAAAGTGTCACTTAATTTCTTTGCTTTAATGTCCCATGTAAGTAGATTCACATTAAAGTCTCCCATCAAAATACAATGGTCGATATCGCCAAGGGAAGTAACTGAGCAAGTAACAGCGTCCAAAAATATTTCCACATCCAACCACTGTGGTCTATAGGCCGTGCCGATAGCAATTTTTTTCCCATTTACTGTTAGTATAAGCCACATTTGCTCGACCTGGTCAAATTTCGGATCTGCGGGCACACTCCAATTACGCGCACTAATACCACGTTTAAGGTAAAAGCCAACACCCCCTCCACGTCCAGAGCACACGTTGCGCGGGCGCGGAGTGTGGCGCAGCCGATATCCAGGCACATCGGGAGCGCGCCCATCCTCACCAGGTCGCAGCCACGTCTCATTCACAGCCATTATGTCGATATTATACCTATTAAAGACATCTATAAAATCGTCATGATTTGTACCTAGAGAGCCAGCATTATGAAAAGCTAATAGTAAATTCTTCGATTTAGTCATTGTTACCATGTAAACTGCTCGTAAGTCGTCGCAAGTTGAAGCCAGCATTAATGCATTTGTTTATAATTAATGTATGTTTAAAATTTATACTTATTTTAATATTATATTGCATTCTTTCTTTCAATTTCCAAGACAACATAATAAGGGTTAAAAACCTAATATCCATAATCAGTCGGCAGCAAATTTCAGCTTCAAAAAGGTAAGACAAGTTGCTGTTATAAACACTCATGCATAAAAGATATTTGTAAAATTGATTGTATGAAATTATTATTATTAATCCCACAAGAAAGTTAGTTGTTTTGTAAAGCAAATTACTGTTGATATTTAACAACATTGTAGATTGGGTCAAAAAAAAAACATAGTTTGTGACTATATAAATTAATTTAAAAAATATAAGTTTACGAAATTGATCACATAAAATTCTGTAAAAATAAAACAATAAAAATAAATATAATTGGATTGTACATATTGAATTGGCTTAAAAAATAAAATTTGTATACAGGTATAATAGATTAGTGTAAATAATATTTTTGCGAATTTGTTTGAGAAAAACTGTAAATATATAACAAATATATAAGTAAATAAAAGATCTCTGTAGAATTGATTGTATAAAACTGTTAATGTCAAAATGGCAACGAAATAATTTGTATTGTAGAGTAAATTACTGTAGACAATTAACAACATAAAACATTGGGTAAAAGCAACATAGTTTGTAAGTATATAAATTAATTTTAACAATAACTTTGCCCAATTTATCTCATAAAATTCTGTAAGAATAATACCGTAAACACAATAATTTAAAAATAAATAATTGTAAAGGGGATAATTGTAAATATTTAATATATTGAATTGACTGAAAAAATTAAATGTAAGTATATGTATAAAAATTAATGTAAATAATATTTTTGCGAGCTTGTTTGTGAAAAGTTGTAAATATATAACTATTAGCAAAATAAATTAAAAATGAATTGCATAGGAAATTATTGTACATAGTTAATAACATGTTAAATGGAATAAAAAAATATAATACACTATGGCATTTAAAAAATACATATAAAAATGAAAATAATAAATTAGCATGTCCGCTTGTCATTTCAATGTACTAACTAGTCTGATACCATAAAAACAATGTCTTCAGCATTGTTGTGTTCCGGCAGTTAAAGATAATATGACCAGTTCCTCAGTGTTGAGGATTCTGGGAGTAGTTCGCTTCCATTCTTATCTTCATGAGATGAAGGCTAAGTGCTACCCAATTTGTGGATAAAAAAAAAGTCTATTTGCTTTAGTGTTATAGGGTTAAGTTTATCATAGAAAATACAATGTGGTTCTCATTCAAAAGCCAACAACAACTATTATGTTATTATGGACCTGGCTGGGGATAAAACGCGGGGACTTAGAGATGGATCTGCCATAAAAATGCTATGAAAGTAAGTTTAAAAATTTAATGGGTCTACTATCAAGCAACGTATAAAAAATAAATAATAAATAACTTCTTACATTCACACCAATTATCTAAGCCCATGTTAATTTCTTTAAGAAACTGTATCATGGAAAACTTGATAACGGATAAATATATACTTAAATACTTTTTGTTTGTAAATACATACTTAATATACATAGTTAACACCCAGACCAAGACAAATAGACATGTTCATGCACACAAATATTTGTCTTGTTCGGGAATCGAACCCGAGACCCTGGCGCAGAAGGTGGGTAGCCTACCCCTGCGCCAAATAGGTCGTCACGTATGTTATATATATTTCTTGTACGCCCTGTGGTGTGTAACTTTGAAAACCCAGCTATAACAAAATTATAAATAACAAACATGAGGGATAAAAATTAAAATAAAAGAAACCCCAAGTACTAAATTACTCTCAGTCAAGACACGTGTTTACAATAAGTATTCTGTGGCTTTTCTAGGTAATCATCCAAAAATAGTTATGCGTGCTAATAATGACACCAGTTATTTGTTTTTCAAGTTAATTGGAAGGTATAAGTAACTGGTATTTATCGGCCAGGAGATTTCTTGAAAACGACCCTACTTAATTGTAATGAAGTAAAAAAAAAACTCCTTTAAACAAAAAAGTTTTTTAAAAATAAAAGCGTATTAATTACATCATTGTTGAAGAACCCTTATTCAAGTTTTTTTAATGGTTATCGAATAAAGTCGCATCGTAGGCAAACACTTTCTTTTATCAAAATTCAAAGTTAAGTCTGAGGTAAACTTGTCGATTTGTTTGTAGAGATTTGTTTTTTTTATTATCTATAACTTTATTGTTTAGAGGTTTATTCGTTCTATTTATTTTTTGTACTCGAATATAATATCTTAGTGATAATTTACTTTAATTAATTTGAATACAGATCAAACTTTTATTTATTAAATAAACACACGCCAACGTCATTACCTATCGGTGTATTTGATTGAACCCGCAAATAGCTTCCCATGGTTGGCTACTAGACATAAAGGCATGGGATGATACGATACGGTAGCTAGAGATGTATCGATAGTTTTTTTTACCGATATATGCTATAATGTTAGTGTCACGACATTTTGTTTAGTAAATGAATTCTCATTGGTTATGTTTTCAAAGGATCCTGTAAAAGCAGAATCGCAGAAATATTCTGTTAATTGACCGTTAGGCGTCTAATGTTTATGATTTAAGTAAATAAACGAATGTCATTATAAATTGGTGGAACTGATTGAACCTGCAAATAGTTTCCCATAGTTGGGGAACTATAGATAAAGGCACGGTTGCCAGAGGCAGTACAATGAATCGATAGTTTTTTTTACCTCTGACCTATATTATTATAAACGTAGTAGTAACATACAATTATAACTTTATAGAAACGTCACTTTGTTTTAGTTAGTTAGAAAAAAAATTGTTGCACATGACCCAGAAAATATGCCATATGGTATTAAGTCTGCCATTTACTTATAGTACTGTTGTATAAAGAAGTTTATAAAATAGAACAACATAATATTTTGTCACATATGTAGTCATCATAATATGTAGAATGTGAATGTGAATTTACTACCTGGTTTTAGTGTTTTACATACTTGTTGAAAATATTATGAGTTTAGGATTCTTTCAATGCATTCTAACATTCTAAGTATTCTACTTACCAAATAAACAAAAATGTCCTTGTTTAAAGATGAATTGATTGCATATGTGTTCATAATCACAGTCATATTACATAAAATGTAACTAAAACACAATACAAAGTAAATACATTATCGATATACGTCCAAACATCGATATCAATGCAACCTCAATTAGCACAGCACTAACAGAGGAAATGACATAGTGCGTGATATGCGGAAACGAATTTAATGAAAGAGGAGGGGTGCGTGGGTCTGTGCGTACATACAGCTAGAGAATTATATTAGTCAGGAGTTATACGTTGGTAACTGGTTGTTGGGCCAATATTGGTGTTGACTTGCGCTAATATTGGTTGTGAAAAAGGTATATTTTAGTGCCTACTTTTGTATAAAAGGCTGTATTTATTAATTTCTTTAAGGACATACAAAATTGAAATAATAAATGAAAGACGCTGGGTACGTGGACCCTTATTATAAAAGACCGAAGTAGTAGTTGGTTATTGATAGGTATTCTGTGACAATGTAGATTATGAGTATAGCGTGAACAACTGAATAAAAGTGATAGCTAAAAACCAAACTCGGTTTATTTATTTTTATGAATTCATTACAACAGCATGTCAAAAAACTATACCTAGGTAGTGGAATTTTAATTAAACTCCTCAATAGACCAGTAAGAAAAAGTAAAAAAGCTACATTTTATTTTAATTTTAAGTTTTTTGCATTCACAATGCAATTTTTATTGTAGAAAAATGGAAAATGAAGTATTTAGAAAAAGTTGTGAGACGGGTAATTTTATTCTAAATACTTAATTTTCCATTTTTCTAAAGCTACATTTATAATGCTGACATACGTTTGGAAACTATTTAACACAACTGCTCAATATTATTCCGCAAGCTGAGTAGCTAACATAGGCAATTAATGCAATAAAATTTGATTGACAGAAATCGGAGACCCTGCTGCGTTTTAGCATATGGCGAAATCGGTTTGTAACTGCGCGAACAATCGGTAACAGTTGAGACGGCTTATTAACGAATATAGTTACATTCGGATAAATAGCTTTAGGCCAAACCGATAATTTAGGGAGTGGACCCCTGGAGTCCAGTATTGCTACTTTGGTAGTATTGGTACTTTTTGATTTTGAATAAAGACACAGTGCATATTTGTAACGAAATTTTAACAATGAAAAAGTTATCGGTTATTCTTATATTGGTAATTATTTCATTTAAGTATAGAATAGATTTCCGGGTTTGGTTGATCAACGCCAGCTGCTATCGTTGTTTTCCGAAGTGGGACCACGCGTGGTGTTAAGAGCCAGGGGGAATATTAAGCTAACCCAACTACGATAGTCGTATGATAAAAAAAATACGACTGATTTTAGTAGTAGTAGTAAAAGTAGCTTAATTAAAAGACTATCGGTATTGTGGTCGTAATATTTTGTATACAAATGAGAGCAGCGCCTCTTTCGGTCGTATGAGGAACTAAAATCCAATAGATAACTGACAGCAGCACTTTGACAGCTTTTGACGGATAGTATTGTAACTTACTATTATTACGATCACCATAAAGACAGCTTTTGCGCTACGGCTAAAGGAATGTAAAGCCTGACCAGAAAAATAAAAAACCTCGCCATGATGTGGAAATGAAACAAACAAAATTTTTCTATAGAATTAGAAATTATAGAATAGTGGCGCCTCAAGCCAGGTTTTTTATTTTCATCTCTCATATTTTGAAAGTAACTCATATCTTGCCTAAAATGCGGGTTGAAAGTGGTATGTGGCGGCCCTAGGGCCGTTATGAAATTTAAAAAAGGAATAGGAGGGGTCATGTCAAAATCTGTAATAGCATCTACACACGTTCTGATCCGACAGCCGATTTGGTCTGCTCCCAGACCAAATCTACGCTACACACGTTCCGATTTGGTCAAGGAGCAGACCGAATCGAAGGTGGGATAGGAACTTGTGTAGAGTCTTTCGCTTTGGACGTTTATTTACCAAAGGTATGCAGGCAAAGGCACAGAAGCCTATACAGCCATGTTTTGCTATTATATAAAATAATTAATATCGTAGAATTATTATTTTAAATCTAAAACATTGTTTTTGTTTAAAAAATGCGATTTTAGAAACAGATTAAACAAAATAAGTTATTTGTAACATAAAAAATCAGGCTATTAATTTCATGGAATTGCATAGAGTACGGGTCAAACACCAAACAAGACTGTATGGACTTAGTATCCCTTGCCTTCCCTAAAACAGAGAAAATGAACAAAAAACTTAGTTTTTCGAAAATTCCGCGGCCATAGGAAAAATATTTTTTAGATTATTTCTGTTTATTTTTACTTTCCTCATATTCAAAATGAAAAGTAGAGTGTTTACTTCGGGCGTATGGACCCATAACAGTCTCGAACTATCGGCGCCCTCACTTCGTTCGTGCGCCAAAACACTGACTGTTATGGGTGCCATACAGCCCTTGCTAAACAATCTACTATTTTCTGTCCACGCCGCGCCGTGTAAGTTGTGTATGGCCCCTTGTAAATATAACTTGACTGGTTGGTGGTAAGACTTGTTCTAAGTCCGCCTGGCTAGCTACCACCTCATCTAAGTCTGACGCCATAACACTAATGTTTTTCATTATTATTGTGTTCCGGCAGTTAGAGATAAGATAGCCAGTTCCTCAGTGATTGAGAATTCCGGGAGTAGTGCGCTTCCACCTTCAGCATTATCATCACTTAACATCAGGTATGATGAAGGCTAAGTGCTACCACGTCGTGTATATCTATACAAATAAATAAAATTGGAGTGTCTTTTTTAATAACCGCTTTTTACTACATGCATATTATTATATATACCTACGGTACATATACCAAAATATATTTTTTTACAATTTTTGTCTGTCTGTCGGTCTGTCTGTCTGTCTGTTTGTTCTGGCTAATCTCTGAAACGGCTGGACCGGTTTTGACGGGACTTTCACTAGGAGGTAGCTGATGTAATAAGGAGTAACTTAGGCTTTACTTTTTATCCCGATATTCCCACGGGAACGAGAACCACGCGGGGGAAACCGCGGGCGGCCGCTAGAAAAAAAAAGAAGCGTATTATTAGACGACCGATTTAGCGTAGGGGTAGGGTACCTGGCTTCAGCGCCAGAGGTCTCGGGTTCGATTCCCGAACAAGACAAATATTTGTGATCATGAACATGTCTTTTTGTCTTGGTCTGGGTGTTATCTAGGTATGTATGTATTAAGTAGGTATGTACTTACAAAAAAAAGGATATACTTAAGTTTAAATTTATCCGTTATCTAGTTTTCATACTTAACACAGTTTCTTAATGAAAACTATTTATGAGCTAAATAATTGGTGTGATTGTAAGAAATTTATTTATAATATTTATATATTATAATGAACACTTTGTTACTTTAATAAACTAGCTATTGCTAGAGATTATTATCTGCTTGGAAATTTCGTAAACTAATAACGTTGTATTATATTACTAGCTACTTACTAATGCAACCTACGCTATTCTATGTTCAAAAAGCAATTTCAGTACGGCTTGTTCTACTAATTTAATGCTGAATTATTGAATGCTATTAAGGCTACAAGGGTTGTGATCATGGGATAATTATGATACATTGGATATATGCCCGTAATTTGCTATACGAATATTGCGATGATTGCCGGTAAAATAATATTTTGTATCTTCTTTTGATGTATTACTAATTGATACCGATACAATGACTTTTACTGTATTATTTACATACAATTATTATTTATTTGTTTACTTAACAAAAAAAAAACATTAAGCTAACATTGACCGTGAGAAACACAAACACAGTTAATGAATAACCCCACCATTTCAATACAAAATAATGACTCGTTTGGGACGTTAATAAAGTATAATTCATAAAAAGAACGTGGCATAAACGGTGGACTGCAACAAAATATTATACCGTCATAAATAATGGTACACCCCGAATTTAGCGATTGCGTACACGCACGCTTTGATCGCCCAACCCTACGTTTAAACTTGACATTCAATTCATTGACATATAAAATGTTAGCGCGAGAATGCGTCCCATATTATTTATTATGACCCCACATGTGTCTCTGTTTAGAAAAAATAACACAAAAAGATATTCGAGACTATTACATCTTTCCACTTTTAATTGTACACAATGGTTGAATAACAAAAGAGAGTCGCACGAAACAGTTGCACACGAATTCATTATAATAACTGAGGCATGTGCATGTAAAAAGAATGCATTTGTTGCGGCAGAGAATTTGAATGGAGTGCCGAATTTGTATGATAAAAGTCCGACTCCAAACTTGCTCAAGCGCGCTGAACAAATGAAGATGTATTAATCTAGTTGGGGTTAAATTGTTATTAAAACTATGATTAATGGTTCCTGTTAATGGAGCCCAGATTAAGGAGTCTACACGCAACCATGTTTAAAATTACCGTCGGTTAGCCCGTGACATAGAGTATGAATTTATCTTCATCATAGACACGTTAGTTCGATAGAGGATTATCACACTGGCCGGAGGAGGTATGTACTAATGACGTGATAAATAGATGCTGAACTATCCTAACACAACATGGCGAACTGATGGACTGTTAATTTCCTGGCCATTAATATATTCCTTGCCTACGTAGATATTGTGTCGGTGATATTATTTTAGGAACCCATTACGGCATTAGCTGTTGTAGAGTAGAGTTATATTTAGTTTTAGCAAATAGTAGGTTGAAAAATGGAAAATGAAGTATTTAGAAAAAATCGACCCGTCTCACAACCAGCTCCGATGGGATTTTTTCAAAATACTTCATTTTCCATTTTTCAATCATAAAAATTGCATTGTGAATGCAAAAAAGTAAAAATTTCAATAAATAGTAGGTTCACAAAAAACAGTACATAAATAAAACTATGACTTTTTACTGAAACTTTAAACAGCAGCGAGTTTCTTTTAACTACTTATCGTAAAAAAGGATTTAATTGGAGTACCTACCTATTTTAAAATAATTAATAGTTTTATTGTGATAGTTCTATCAATCCTGTGCTTAAACTTTATTAATTAATAATTATAGTAATGAAAGTATATTTGTTTGTTTTTTCGTCTTTTACGTCAAAACGGAAAAAAGGATCTACGTGATTTTTGGTAGGTTTAGGAGTTGAAGAGTCGCGCGAGATAACGTCGTAAAGCCCACGCGGGCGAAGCAGCGGGCGGAAGGCTTGTTCAAAATAAACCTAACATCCAACGTATAATAATGGACTTTCCACAAAATAAGCAGCAGCTGCCGATGCCGTAGCTGAGAAACTCATGAGGTTAGCAAACATCGAAGCAAACACTAATAGCAAAGTGGTGTGTTTCATTAACTCATTATTACTCTATGGAATTTCATTCCGCTTTCAAGTTTAAACGCTAGCTAACATATAAACAGAATTATCCGCTTTGATCGCCCGAGGAGCCGCGATTCGCTTCGATTTTGTACGGTAAACAAACTTATGTGTACGTTAAGTAAACAGGATCGTAAATTTTAGTAGGTACAACATCATTCGCCGATTTATGCTATCTTTGACTTGCGTACACTTTGCCCTTGCTTTCACTAATTTAACATAAGTTATTCATGAGAAAAGGATGGGAGTTACTGATATTTGTCACGGATATTTTGAAGAGTAATTTTGAGGTATCCTCGATTATAATTTCCTAAACTTTGAGCACCGCTTGTGAGCAAACTTTGCTCAGAATAGTATTTGCATACTACTGTTAAAAATTATAAGAAACATTTTCTAACAGAAATGCATAACACGAAAATGTTAGATTCGTTTTGTTAGGAATGAAATGTATTTCTAACAACAATGTGGAAGCATTACAACCATATCAACATGCAAATATAAAACTTTGAGCATTGAATTGCAAAAAAGGAAGACCGTGACGAGTGCAATTTCGATAATAAAATTAGCATAATCAATATAGCGGGCCCCGTGCACCCTCGTGCAGTGCCACTGAGGAGTAGTAACTGTAACGATCTGTATCGAACTTTATTGGCAGTTCTGTACAGTTTACATGTAGTTAATGTGTACGGAATTGATATTAAGCATTATTTCATGCAAACGATCGCGTACAACGACAATTACTGTGATACAATCTACGCTGTGCCGTGCGCTGGTTACCGAGTTCATTATCGAGGCGGTGTCGTATGTTTGACTCGTGGCGCGTTGTTACTTTTATTACTGCTATTTATTTCATGCTCATTAAAGTATTTATTACGGGCACATTACGGGGTATTATATTTAAAACTAGCTTTCCGCCCGCGGCTTCGCCCGCGTGGACTACAGGAGTATGAATTTGATGACGTTATCCCGCGGGAATGTGATATTTTTCGGGGATAAAAAGTAGCCTAAGTTACTCCTTATTACATCAGCTACCTGCTAGTGAAAGTCCCGTCAAAATCGGTCCAGCCGTTTCAGAGATTAGCCGGAACAAACAGACAGACAGACAGACAAAAATTGTAAAAAAGGTTATTTTGGTATATGTACCGTATATATAATCATATGCATGTAGTAAAAAGCTGTTATTTTAATATTACAAACAGACACTCCAATTTTATTTATTTGTATAGATGTATAGATTAAAAGCTATTACCAGAGAATGTTGATAATGATAAATGGTACCTTTTTCACATATTTGATAAGCGCTTTAAAAGCTTTAAAGAACTTGAATCGCATATAGCTTAATTAGTTAATTTGACGTGATTCTTAAATGCCAACTTGCTTTTAACCTTACTAAGTCATGTTTTTCATCTATTAAATTATGATATGACATGATGATGAAATTACTGATCTGATACCTACTGGTTATTTTTTTTAAAGATAATTTTCTTTCAGTAGGTAACTTTGATTACATATAAAAGATACCGACTCGCTAGCGATGTCCGTTAGAAAGCTAAGGTATCTACCATGCGTTTTAACTGTAAGTAGGTAGCTAGTACCTTAAGGCCGACGAATAAAATTTATTATAATTCACCTAAACCATTTTACCAACGAAGCATGAAAGTTTATGGCAAATGTAAAAGAAAAATGCTTGCCCTAAAATTTTCTGACCGTTCCGTTTTCGTTTTATCTTATCGAAAGATGTTTTGATGGGGTTCAGCGTAACCATATTTTTGATGCCAAGAAAGCAAATAGAAATATTGGAACTTGTTGAGAAAAATACTACAGCAACTATTGAAATGAATTTGAACTGAATAATTTCAAGTCGGCAAAGTTTCAGTAGCCTGGAAACTTGCAAATTGACGAACCGAAAATAATTGCCATTAGAAGAGATGTTACGAAATAACGTAATAGGTACCTACTTACTAAGTTTTTTGAAAAGAAATGAAAAGTTACATACTACATCATAGATTTCTGCTTTGTAAAGTTATAGTCAAGATTTCGTAGGAACTGTAAATACAGTTCCTACGAATTTTACCTCCTCCTTAAATTTACCCTCCTCCGTCGTAGGAGGGTAAATACCCTCCTACGACGGCCGTTGGATGGAATAAGGTGGTGGGGAGCAAGAACAGGAAAAAAGAAGCAAGATCGGAAAAGGCTGCAGCTGCGTTGCCTGCAAGGGAGGAGGCGGTTTCGGCGAGGGAGGGCCCTGTAGCTGACCCTATTCCTGCCCAGATGATAAGGTTAGTCCTTATCATGTGATCCTACCCAAGACCTCGACAGTGATCAAAGACCTCCTGCCGAGGCTGCGAAGAGGGGAGTAACATACCTGGTGGTAATTGGAAAAGCGAGGAGGGCGATCTCCTTTGAAAAGTTTGAAGCGCAGAGGACCGAGGTCCGGGTTAGAATGACCTGACGGTCGGATCATTGAGGTCTCTAATCCAAGTGGGGAGATTCCGTGGTCCATCCAGGGCCCCCGTGGTCCATCCAGGGCCCCCGTGGTGGAAAGGCACGCCAGGTATCCCCGGCACGCCACACTGGAAGAGACATGGAGAGAGTGTCGAAGGGACGCGGGCGCGGGGTGGAGACGCGGTGATTATCACCCAGAACCTTTCCAATCTCCGCCTCATGTGCTGAGGAGGCACCCCAGAGGTTTTAATGAGTCAAAATGAGCCCCAGATAACCCTCTTGTCTGCCCAGGTGGGCAGTAGCAACCCCAGCAACAAAGGTAGCAACTCTAGATATTATTTGACTTTATCTATAGGTACGTATATACGTCAGACAACAGACTACAAAGGATAGTGCACCAGTTATGTCACAAAGTGTGTGTGCACTACAAAAGTCAAGCTATTTCGCTAGGATTAGCCTCTGATGTCCACATAATCCGCTCTGCTTTGAAGGTCGTTAACCCTTTGAGCCGCCATAATGATTTTAATGGCTCCCTTTAATCTGTGGCGAATTAGTTAAATAGGATAAGAACATTTTGGCTTCTAGAAAGTTAATCTTAGTTCTTTTATTATAGTCTACAACTACTCATAGTGTTATTCAAAGCTTTTGAAAGTATCAACTTAGTTATCACTAGTAGTTAATTAAAGTTTCAGGATCAAAACGTTAGAATTTAAGGATGCAAGCACTCCAATTAAATAATAGAACCGGCCTTTTCCCTTATTTTTAAATCTCTACAGGAACTTATGGGACAAAGTAAGCGAATAAATCAGTAAAAAAGTTTATTATATTCCCAATATTTACAAATCCTATCGCTGGACAGGCCATACGTCATCTATATTCATAGTATTTCATGTATACTATGTAGACAGGGGATATCGACAGTATTCAGAGTTGAGCCAGCTTAATTCCAGCTCATCGATGCGAGCTCGTCATTTCGTTGTAACTGTATACAAGTATTGACGTTATATGCAACTGGATTTGACGCAAGTACCTAAAGATAAAGTTGTATACTTTTTCTTGGGATTGCTGTAAACGGAGTCCGGAGTAGTGATACAGTCCGACTGTGTCAAGCGTAGTGCACTGAAACAGTAAGTAGCTACTAACTTTCCCCATGCTTACTTCTTTTAAACTAATATAATAAACTGACATCAATTATTTTTATAAAAAAATTAAACCGCCTTCTAAAAAACCACATCAAAAAAGTAAGAAATAATTCCTCACCAAATAAATAACGTAAGTACTTTGAAGTCGGGCGTGAAACATGTACAATGTTTTGTTGTTTTTGTTAAAACCCGCCCGACTTCAAAGTACTTACGTTATTTATTTGGTGAGGAATTATTTCTTACTTTTTTGATGTGGTTATTTAGAAGGCGGTTTAATTTTTTTATAAAAATAATTTTTATTTCACTCTTTTTAGTGCAGGCAATTTACGTGTTTTCTGGTAAATAGGTATGTGATCAAACTCAAAACCTCCTTTTTCGATGTCGGTTAAAATACCTTGAGGCATCCCCTTTCCAACAAAACAAGAATCATCTAAATCGGTTTATAAACAAAGGAGCTATGCCTAAAGATACGTATTAAATTCACATAAAGTGGTAACGAAAACGACAGTATTTTCAAGATTTCCTGAAAACTACTGAACCGATTTCGAAATTTCAAAAAATGGGACCTACTTGAAAACCAACCTGATGTAATAACGTTTGAACCATTTCAATCGGTTCAGCCGTCTTCGAGTAATCGGTGGACATACACAAAAAAAAAAAAAAAAAAACATACATACAGACGAATAGAGAACCTCCTCCTTTTTGATTTAGAAGTCGGTTAAAAAGTACCTGACAACTGAAAAGGAAAACTACCTACCTTTTTGAAGACGGTGCCTTTTCTATCTTGCATGCTCCTGGCTGGCACCACTATAAAAAGGTAGGTACTTTAAAGATATAATTGTTTCCTTTTCAGTTGGCAGGTACTTTATGAAGTCGGTTTAATCTTTTAAATTCCTTTTTCTATTTTTGAAAATGCAGTATTAGAAAAATATTTCTATTAGTTTTTAGGGTTCCGTATTCTATTTCTTAATTTTTTGTGTAATAATACCCATATCTCAAAAACTACTGAACCAATTATGATGAAACTTAGACTGTTCCCTAAGTTAGAATACACCTCATATAAATCAAAAAGAATCATCTCGATATGACTTTAAGTTTCCGAGAAATTCGTGGACAAACATACAAATGTACAAACATAATACACTTACAAAATTTAGCACACGTGCTTGGAAGCCTAATTAAAGCGCTATACCTACTAAAATATAATCCAAATCCAACAATATCCCATAGGTATATACAGGTCAAACTGATAACCTTCTTATTTGAAGTCGGATAAAAAGAGGTACAATTTGTAAGATTGTACGTAAGTATAATGTTATCTCTGGGACTACAACTGATTTAATTCTTTCACCAGCAGACAGCCACACTATTTCTGAGTGAAATAGGATAGCATTTTACGCCGGCAAAAACACGCGATGCAGATAGTTCTCTATAGCAAAATCATATATCAAATCGGTAATTTCTGCTTTATGTATCTCAAAATTCTCAATATGATGATAAATTTTGGTATTAAGATAGATTAGTTAGACCTGAGAAGGACACACGCCACTTTTTTTAGGAATATTTTAATGATGGTCGATTTCACCAACATTGAATTAACACGAGAGTAGCTATCCCAAAATAATCAAACATCTCCAATGATTTACTCGATGAATTACTTTAATTGGAAAAAAAAGAAAACTTGTTCTGCTTGTTTTGTTTGGCAACTTATTCATTTCTTGTCTTCTAATCATACATACCTAAATATATGGGCTTGATATAATACTTAGAATGGCTAGTGCTATACTTATCAAGCCCATGTGATTATACGGTTTGATGTATTAGTACATGGAAATCGTACCAAATAAGTGGTGTTGCCTTGCATTAAATGAGGTAGTTCTGATTTTTTTATATGTTAGTAGTGATGAGATGGTAATGACAAATCCAAGTTTTCCACCTCGAAAGCCCTTCGGATCATTGTTAAATACTTAAAAATCCATAAAATTTTCGGTTATTTTTCAGTTTTTGACAATTTTTACCACCAAGGATCTGAGTTACGGCAAATGTTACTATGCACTGTTTAAAGTAGAATAAATTCAAACATCTCAAATGATTTACTCGATGAATTACTTTAATTGGAAAAAAAAAGAAAAAAAAACCGTGACGTTGACGTTTTGGTTAACATCGACTTGACTTGACAGTGATAGTGACACAAACTGTCATAATACTCAACACTTATCTACGAATAACAGTTTACTCGGCCGAAATCGGTGGTATAAAATTTTATTCTAGTATAGATATTTTATCCTTAGGTTAAAAGTTGGCGAAACGTAAAATGGGCTTACTCGCGAGTAATTAAGGATTTATTCTTTGAACAAAACTTATACTACGTTGAACCTTAGGCGTAATAACCGGGAGCGCGTTATAACAGAATTGTACACGATCAAGGAGTCTGGCTGCATTAAACTAGTTATAGGTATATGTGGAATATATTATCATAAGATATCTTAGATCGACATTTCCAAGAATTCTCCAATCCAAGAGAAGCACTAACTTGAGTAACAGCGTCATCGCACGTATGGCTACAAATTCAAGTTAACCGACCTAATAAATTTATTGTGCCATAACTAGTTGTACTGGTGAATTATGTGTTTTGTCTGAGTTATTTTTATTGCTTTAAGAATAGGTACCAAGAGTTTGTAAGAAGTAAACAAACTTTGTTTTCCAGTTTCTTGTTCTTCCATTCCTTTTTCATCTAAGCATTTGGTACAATTATTCTAAACCCTTTGCGGAGGAAACGGGCCTTATTTTCCTACAAACATAAGTACCTACTTACTTTATGGTCATTTAAATAAAATTGACAGTATATTTCTACAATAATTTCTGTGTCAAATGTGTGAGATAAATTGAAAATATTGAAAATGAAGTATTAGAAAAAGTCGAACCGTCTAACAACTAGCTCCGATGTGATTTGAACCCACGACGATTCATAAAAATGAAATAATAGCTATTTCAAATTTTTATTTTTACTTTTTTTGCATTAACAATGCAGTTTTTATTATTGAAAGTGAAGTATCAGTCTCACAACTAGCTCTGATGCATCGGATGGGACTCAAACACTATCCGGGCGAATGCTTCATTTACATTTTTTTTTAAATAATATAAATAGAATTGTTAATGCAAAAAAGTAAAAATTTAAGTAATATGTTGGATAAATGTTTGATGGTCCGATAATCATTTGAAACAACTTTGAAAATCTCTTCACATCCCCAAACTTCCAAAAATGTATGTGTGTATTTGAATTTCATCGAACAATGTATGGACCGTGACCAAACTTTCAATCTTTTTCCGCTTTGGGGAAATGGGAAGGTGTTTTTTTCTTATTTGAGGCTTTTATTCGAAAGAAGAGTCACTAACTCATTTGCATCTTGATAATAGTGGTAGTATAGACTGCAATAGAGACTGCCAGTGAGTGATGTTTGTATGAAAATAAAGCAAGTGCCCGTTTTTTTATACAAACGAGTATATTTTATAGTGAAATCATGAATATTGTCACTGTAAAGATCTGGTAAAAAAAACGTAGCTTTTGCTCAAAACACCGTTATAAATATGAAAGTCCAGATTTAACACGATCCTTTAAAAGGAAGGTGAAATGGCCTCCAGTAAAAAGTTAATATTAAATGTAGGTACCATACGTGAGTCTAGAAACACGTAAAATATGTAAGTTCTTCCATACTGCAGTAAAGGCGAAATCCGAACGTAAAACAAGTACTTACTATAAAATATTCAGAGGCAAGAACAGGAAACAAAAGAAAAACCACTTTATTTTTCAAAACTTATATCCTATTCTGCCAGTAGGAACTATCTATTTAAATATAGATAGATGTGAGCTTAAAACGAAAACAGAATGAATGAGGACGCTACGCAAAGTCAAAAATACACGCCACACCAACTTATCCCACGAAATTTATTCACCTATAAATATTTATTAAGCGAAACTTTGGCCATATATCGTAATTTCGTAATAAATGATCATGACGTCACGCCTCGGTTTGAGGAAACAAACTGTGTAGCGGCTTCCTTAGACACCAGTTTGATGAAGATTTAATGTGGTTTATGCTAAATTACAAGCAAAGTTATTCAAAATACTACCTACGGTGCTGCCGTTTCTGATCGGCTATCTTCGTGCTTTGGTCGTGTATAACAAATGACCCGTTGGATTTTGTTCTAAATTGAATAAATGGCAATTTCTAAGAATAATTACTATACGTATAGAATGATACATACAAGCGGTTTGTCAAAAGTGAAGCACTGAGCCGATCCTGTAACTCCGTAGTGTATGGAGGCATGTGCTTCAAAATGGGCGCGCGAATTTACTTTCTATACGTAAGTAATTATTCTAAGGACAATTTATAAAGCAAAAAAACAAACTACTCAAATATTTTAACAATGTTCTGGACTGAGTTTTTTAGGTAAAAATGTTACTTTGTAATCGTATTATTTTCCTTAAAATAAAAGTGAATTGTCATTATATTGATGCTTGTTTAAGCATGAAATTAAATTTTCATGGGGACGAATTATACAGAATGACAATTTTTATCCGAGGGTTGAAAAAATATTGTGCAATTAATGTTTTGATTCAATTTCACAAAGAATATTTTAACTACTTTCTGCTTGTTTTGTTTGGCAACTTATTCATTTCTTGTCTTCTAATCATACATACCTAAATAAATATATGGGCTTGATATAACTCTTACAATGGCTAGTGCTATACTTATCAAGCCCATGTGATTATACGGTTTGATGTATGTCACGAAAACCAAATTAGTTAGTATTGCAAAAGGCAGCAATATTTATTTAAGCCCTTAATTATTTTTTTGAGGAGCCCGTGACGCAGTGGTTGGCGCGTTCAACCTGCGATCGTTGAGGATAGTGACTTTCGCTACGGTCGGTCACGGGATGGGTGATCAAATCTTTTCATCTCGAGCTTCTTCATCCTTCGGAAGGCACGTTAAGCCGTTGGCCCCAGCTGCATTTGCAGTCATTAATACCCACCAATCCGCACTGGGACCGCGTGGTGTATCATGGCCTATTCTCTTTATCCATCCATAAGAAAGGCCAGTGGGGACATTTAAAACAACGCAGTAACCTTTGTCACTTTGTGTGTGGCTTGATCTCAATCTCAAAGCATTTAAAATAGTTCTAACATTTTCTCCGTCTCCGCGAGTTTCGGTGTAAAGTTTCTGAGTTACATCGCGATATTTTCGGCCAACTCTCTAACTAGCTGAAAGAGCAGCATTTATGTCCATCAAAACTACTCCAAGTCTTGGGTTACGAAGTTAAAATAGATTCTGGATTTATAGTTTTTAACTGGCAATATCGAATATCTTGTCTTTTTGGAACGGCTTTTTGTTGGTATGTATTTATGCAGCTAATAAAAAATATTAATTATTTTATTGTAAAAAGTTTTGAAATTGTTTGCTTTAATGATTATTGCACTTGAATTACAGTAGCAGTACCCAACTGTACCCAAACCGTTAATGAATATGGCAATGTTGTACTAAATAACTTTTAATACTTAATATAGGTAAGTATTTTATCCATGTTGTCAAATCCATAAAAAAATGTCACGTAAATCTTTATCTGCTTAACGGAAAATAAATATTTATGAGTTCCTATCGACTAATTATGTAAAATTAACGTTTTTGGTTGGGTAAGATTGACAGACATTTAATAATAACCAATCAACAACAATAGCCTAATAAAACATACACCCTCTGTAGTGATGAGAAGTTAGTTTTCCTCCCAATTGAACGTCTGTCAAACGCACCTCTATGCATCTCGGATTTTTCTATTAAAAGCTTTGTAAATAACCCTCTTTATTCGAAATATATTTTAATTTTAAAAGTACTTTTAGATAGTCAAGCTCAGAGGATTATGACAGCCACACTGAGAGATTACACTGAGAGCTGGTCATTCTTGGGACCTTCTAAAAAACCCCCAAGGAGACTATTTTCGAATAATAAATATTACCACGTTTTGGTTTACAGTAGTTGAGACTACGTAAAAGTTTTCTTTGTCTAAAGTCATAAAGTTATTTAAAGGCACAATAATCTTCATTTCTACATTTTGGCACAAAGTGCACTTTGCTACGAGTTGTCCCTCGGCTGTCTGCCTGTCTTCTTCACCAGTGCTGTATCGTTAAATTTCCTCGTATGTATCTTATGTGTATTTTTTGTGCGGTCTCCTGAGCTTCGGCTATTCTAAGACGTCTTCAGGTCTGCCCTTGAACTTTTAACTATAGACCTATCGCTTGTAAATACTTATTATTAATTTATTTATTTGCGTGTTATTTTTTTACCTATATTTTCATTTTACTTAATAAATTCGGCTGTTAATTTATACCCAGTCGTTTCCATTACCAACTCTCCTTTTTTATTTATTTCAATTGTCCGTTACCTTCAGTCTGTAGTGTGATAAATTAAGTAATTTTTAGTATCGCTATAATAGAATGTTGCAAAGCAATCAAATCTAATAATGATGGATTTAATTAATTCGACATGTGAAAATATATATATTTTTTATACGTACTAATAACTTATCGTGTTTATATAAAGTAGCCCCAAAAGAACAAATAGAGAGGTAAATACGATTAAAATATGAAATAAAAACCCTATTCCACATTATTAGGTGTCACATAATAAAAAAACAACACTAATACCATACCCCGACTTGGTGCGTGTCGTTTTAATTCAAAGGAATCAAAGCACCCCAATCATTAAACAAAGCTCACATAAATAAATAAATAGCACCAAACAGTAAGAGTTGTGAGGGGTTGAAACTACCCTGAGTGGGTTTTTACTACCCTATTATACGAATTGTCAAAGTTCATTTTTGCTTGTCTATTTCATCAGCATGATTACTAGGATTCTACGAGTAGTTGCGATCCGTTAAAAAACTCATAATCCGCGCTACAGAGTTTTACTAGATATGGTATGGGAGAAAAAAAAGTCCCCATAACATACAACAATTTTAATGAATTATTTAGGATGATTTATACAATAAATTTAATTTAAGCGTGAAAATTATCAAATTATAAGTCTTCAATATAGTGCGAGGCTCATCGACAATAATACAATCATTGATTTCTGCGCGAACTGTTAATTGAAATAAGAATAACTCTTTTTTTACGGATTTAATCAACACCTAATTGTTAATATTGAATTGTGTTTTTAAAAGATTTTTCGTTTTTACTCGCTTCCTCCGACGTTTCGGTCACGTCCGTGGTCACGGAAACTATCTTTTATTTTTTAATTTAATAAACTAATATAACCACACCAATTGTCTATATTTTATTTATTTATTCCTTCGAAAACAAGATACGGTTAATTTTTTTTTTTTATGTTTTGGTTTGATAATTAAGCTTAATTTAACAAGGCAAAAAATTACTGACTTGACTAGTTATTTTAATAACAAAATTATCGATTTTGTGTGCATTAAATCCTTAAAAAGTGGTTTTATTACAATTAAACAATTACAAATATCTTTAAAATAACTGACTTAACCTGATGACTGAACCAGGAATCAATAACACGATAATTTATTATTTTTTTTAACAATTATTTGACGTAGAGACAGTGTCCTTTGGCCACTTCTAGTAAAATTACAAACGACAATTGGCAGATACTTTTGTACAGTCACGTACTATACCTCTTTTAAAATACTACACAACTAATAAAAAGAAATCAAAAGTACAAGACCAATGTGCTAGAGCAATTCACAGTATCATTAATAGCGAACAGCTTTAAAGTATCATAAATAGCGAACAGTTAAAACGCTCGTGACAACGACAAAATTAAAGCTTTTTATGAGAAAATTAATTAACCGTCTGTTATGAAAGTTTATGACGAAGGCCACTTGTGTGTTTTTATTGACTTTTCTAATAGAAATCTTGAACCACGCGATAATTGTTATGATGTCCATTAAACTTTGTCTTTCAACAATCCTTTTGTGATAGTACCCTCTTTTAATTCCTGTCATAATTCAATTTTAAAGTGAGATCGCATAACAACAGTATAAAATCGATAGATTAAAATGTAAAGAAAATTTTTATCCGATTTAAAATGACCGTGTATTAATCGGGTATATCCAACGGAAAACAATGCAAAAAAAAAACAGAATTTCATGAAACCATAATTATTCAGTTGAAAGTCTAATAAGATTTCTTAAATAATTCGGACTACATAAACATAATTTTACATATTTTTACTTATTAACCTTACATTTTTCATTGCTCAATATTTTAATTTCTTGTTAAAAAAAGCTAAGGGTGCGACTGTACCATGAGTTCGAACCGAGTATACGCCGCAGCGTGCGGGTTCCAAACTTTTGATCCCCTGACATAAATCTCCATCAGAAAATAGGGGGGGATGTAACCGGCTTAAGCTTAACTGTGACTAGTGGCCCAACCTAGCTTTAAATATATTGTAATAATGATAAAATATACTTAATTTTGGTCTCTATTTATTTTGCAGTAAAGGTCTATTCGTCATAACCACCATTAAACCCTACTGAGGGTTTGTGGGATCCGCAAATATTATTTCATATTTTGTAGTTTTGTTTCCTTGTTTTACCAGCAAAGAAGTTTTGTATGATCGGATCTAATAATCTTGTTTTGTTTGTCATGTTACTTTGCTAAGCCATTAGACGAGTATTTCTTTTTATTTGTAGGGTCCTATCCTATAAAATAACACAGCGGTATTATAAGCTAGCTCTTGAATTAATATTATAACAAAACGACTACCGGTACTCTACTTTAAAAAAAATTCTTGCTCGCTCTTTACGCTCTTTAGTGCCGTCTTTAGTCTTGTAGCTTAACATACACCTATAGTCATGAAGTCAAGAGTTCAACCCCCACGGTATATAAATAATTTATTAATGAATGAATTTAATGTTTAAGTACCTACGTATTCCCTGTATATTATTATTATTATGAGTAAAAACAATATCCCAAGTGCTTACTTATTACAATCCTTTTATTCAAATTCTTTACTTTATTTATAACATTTACAATCTTTATGATATCTTGTATTATAATAAGAGTGGCCTAAAATTCTTCAATTTTGATTTGAACGCTGATCCTACTAATATTATAAATGTGAAAGTTTAGATGTTTGGATGTTTAGATGTTTGTATGTTTGTTACTCAATCACGCTAAAACGGCTGAACGGATTTGGCTGAAAATTGGGACCCAGACACTTTGGAGTCTGGAGAGGAACATAGGCTACTTTTTACCCCGGAAAAAGATCTCATTCCCGCGGGATAACTTCGTGTAGTCCACGCGGGCAAAGCCGCGGGCGGAAAGCTAGTGTTTAATAAAGAAAAGGAGATGTTCTGGTCTGATCTTAACAGTTATAATTATAAAATTTCGCTAAACCATTTGTATTCGTTTTTGGTAGTTTGGTAGTTTTTTAGATAGGAATAGATCATTCGCGCAGCTACTGAAACGAATATGAACGAAGACACCTTCGAGCAACGCGGGACTTAGACGGAAGACCCGCGTTGCTCTAAGATAGACACTGATAAAATAACGTTTACAATGAAGTATATGATTTTTACATGACATAAGAATTAATTCCAAATTGTAGTCTTGAATTGGTTATTTAAGTTTATTAAAATTATGTCTTATATGGAAGGGTGTAAGATGGTTAAATAAACAAAATTAACAATTGCCGTAAATTACAAAAAAATCAAAATGAATAAGTAGTAATTCATGTTCTAAAATTTGCAATTAAAATATTTAATACAAATCGATCTTCGATCAACAATAGTACTAGATGAAGGCTCACGAACTAAATGAAAACTTTATATGGCCATACTGACTTTTTTTTAAACGGAGAAAAAAGGTACGATCTTACATTATAAATGGCAAGAAGCGTTCCAAGTTTGGAATACCTTAGTATTATTGACACTGTCAAAATAATCTACTTATAATTATACTCTCAAGTGGGCTTATGAGGCTTGGACATATCTGTCACTCCAAGTATGTACCTAGAACTAGGTGTTATTGTTGATCGAAGAGATCGATATTTAGCTGGATATGTGAAGTTAATGGTTTCAGCAAATGAGCCGCAAATGATCAACGTTGTTGGATAACATGCATCGTTTTAACTCCGATTCTTGTGGCCAAAACTGATTTAATTATAATGTCCATGAATGCGGAACATTTATGTATGAATCATGTCATATAAACACGTTATACTTTTACCAAATGTTATTTGTATATCGTTAGAAACTATGGATAAGACTGTGATAAAAATGTGCTACCCTGGCACACCATATACCTACTAACCCGCCGTCAGTTTATAATATTAAATATTTTTTTTATTAAAAGGGATGTTTCAAGGAAGACAGCATTATAGTATTCCTAAAATGTGTCATATTTACTACTCAACATTGTCTAGTTTTCCAGATAACGTTAATAAGACTATGTCAAGAGAAGATTACCATTTGCTTTGTTGCAAGTTAGAATGAAAATAAAAGATTTTTTGAAAAATAATAATTTTGTTTTGGAAACAAAAGCTGTAATACAGATAATTGTAAAACTTGATATTCTTGATATAGAAGAAGAAAGAAGAAATTTCGACATCACACGACAAAAACAACAAACATCATCATTTAACCAGACAACAAAAAACTAAAAATTTACACTAATTCAATGCTAAACTTCAAAATGAGTAATTATTTAGGGTAGGTGTATACATATTATGAAAGTTATATTTTACAAGCAAAATACACCTTGTTAAACTGGTTGCACAGAAGACTATTTTTGAATCTTATCCATATAAATCGTTCGTACCGCACTTGTCCCTTACACTATACACTACATTATTGGTCCTAATGGCATCATTTACCGTATCCTGCTCCTCAATAGGCCCTAGTATTGAGTAATGTTCGTTTTTTTCATCCCCATTTGACAGATATTGACGCCATCGACACTAGTTACAACTGTTCGGTTCGCCGGTGACTGTCCTAGCGTAAAATCATTTCTGTGTATGGTACAGTGATTTATTTTTATTATAATGGAAATATGGCGTGGCATGTCAGTCGTAGTACTTTTGATGGTGGATTGTTTAATGGATTGTCGATTTTACAGGCAACAGGCGTTGGTGTAATAAAATTAGCCGATAAAAACCATTTTTTTGATCATGCTCTTTAAATTGTCTTAAAAATCAATTTCTATGAATAAGTCTGTTTTTCCGAATATTTTTACTTTTTTAAAAAGGATTCTCTTTCTCTTCCTAGAATCTTCAAACATCTGAAAAACCACTTTAGGTGGTACCTAGGTATAAGACAAGTAGATAGTTGATTTTCAGAAAATAAATAATTAGGGGTAGGTAATCCTTTCTGAGGTTTTAATTTGTCTTTTTTCCTAACCTCACTGTACTTAACAACTCAGTGTTCCGGTTTTAAAACCAGCGTTTTTTGAATAAAGATAAATACAGCCTTTTTTAAGTAACAACCTTGCATATTCCACATAAAGCAGACAGTACCTATAATTTACCTCACAAAATACTGAATATAAAATATGACAAGCACCGATATTTTTCAATGTAATGCCGTAATTCAATCATGCTCCGCTGATTTCGGCGCGAACTGAAGGGTCATTTAAATTAATATAACATGTAAATTGGGGGTGTTGTATATTAGCCCGTAATTATACGACCAACAAAAGATTCCCGACCGCATAATCGCTTACACATCAACGCTATGAATATAGGCCGGAGCAAAGAGCAGAATTCTGTACAGAAGGATGATTCAAGATATGGTACCCACTGAATTTGTAAGACGTTAAATAAGTAGTTGCAGTTTGGCAGCAAGAAAAAATCGAATAATTTTCTATCCTCATGAGTTTATGACAAATATATCAAAAAGTATATAAATGTTCCTACGTTATTTAATTTTTTACTTTTTTGTATTTACAATGCATTTTTTTATTATTATGAAATATTAAGAAAAGTCGGTCCCATCGGAGCTGGTTGTGGGACCGGTCGGTTTTTTCTTAATATTTCATTTTCAATGGTTCCTACGTTATTAATTTCATTACTATTTCTTTATACCTACCTACCTATTTGGTTATACCAGAACGAATAAAGTTATTAAGTAATATACTAAATATTAATTTAAAACAATATCCTTCACGCTATACGGAATGACTCAAAACAATATACATTCAAATGAACACATTTGAAATCACGATAACGGAGAAACATCCAAATTGTTCGTTTTGACAAAAATCATTTTTATTAGATTAGCAGGTACCTATCAAGACAGTCAATAAAAAAGATATTTGTGTAGGTTGTAAAATCTGTTCACGTTAATTCAATCGATCGATTTAAATATATAGGCTTCAAAATGTATTTAAATTTCAAATGAATAGGCGTTAAGCATGGGTTTTGCCAAATGAAACTTTGTTCTTATTTAATTTCCAATAACGTTTAGACACCTTTCTTGTGTCGTTTCAATTTAATCGATGTTTATTGATATTCAATTACCATTAAGCGTTTTTCTTAATTCGGTCTCACACTAAGTATATATTGACAGCAATCATAAAATACATATATTATACCTAAATATGCAAATTATTATACTTGAAAATATTGTTTTATTATTAAGTTTTATCTAATTCTCCCGTTAAATGAAGTCGTCTCATACGATAATTTTGTTATAATAAATACATTTATGCCACCTAATTATTGTTTTTTTTTTGTTATTTTTTGCAAGTATAATAATTGTATAAACAAATTTTTATTTAATTTTATTTCATTACTCAATTTTTTTTTCATTTCAGTCTGACCTTGAAAATACAGTTCAATTAGTTAAAGGGTCAGCGGTTTACTATTTTTTAACTTGATTTATGTAAAAGCCCAGATTTAATTAAATTTTGTGTCTTTGTACTAATAACTTATGTACCAAGGGAATTGTTGGGTTGCGAGTAAATGATTTATTATTCCTATTATTAATTTTATTGTAAGTAGTTTATCAATATGATCTGAAAGCAGTGACCTATCTACCGCAAGGAATATAATTACTAATCTTTGACCACCTTACCACCACGCATACGGGTAAAAATTAAATAATAACCACGGGAGCGACTGCATTTTTCAATGGTTTCATTAAATTTTATTGCGCGCCCAAAATGCTAGTAAAGGGGCAATGTGACATAATTTAAATTTTTATGCTGGTTACTTTATTGCATAGAAATAGTATTTTAGCTATTAAGTGTGGGCTATTGTGGTCTAATTTCATTTAAGTGATGTATTTGAAGTGCACCAGATGTTGGTAGGAGTAGATATTATCAAATAACGTAAATTATCACCTAATTAATTTATAGTTCTTTTCATTTGTTAGGATAGAGCGTTGACCGCTGATTAAAAACTATTGTGAGCTTATTAAAAATGCATATTATAAAATAGAAAGTTCAACAATCGTTTTAAAGAAATCACAGTTCTTAAAAAGATAACTTGGTACTTCCGTACGTCTTGGGAGCTCGGCTGTCGAACTTAGGGTACGCAGGACCCTTCGATTGACGACGTGCAACTCAGCTCACTTCACGGGATTGACGACTTGGCGTAGGGTATATTCACAATAGCTCAGTTGAGCATATCGCTTCAGGGTGGGGTCAATTAGTAGCTTTACCACTGCTTCTCCGTGTAGATTTGGACTCGTTAATAATAATATTTTAATATCGATTCAAGATACACATCAATCCAAGTTTTAGTTCAAATAGTCGGTAGATGTAAAGGCATTGCTTTGGATTATTCTATTTCTTGTGTTGTCTTGCGAGAGTGACGCTGGTGAAGATGTGTCTGAACAATTGTTTTTTTTTTGTAATCCTAATAGTGCTGGTGTTTAGTATCGCTTAGCTTCTACTTTTAATAACGGTTATGTAATGTAAACATTCATAATATTTTAGCGGAATTGTGCAGACATCGAGATCACGATCTTAAATTCTAATTAAAACTTGGCACCATTAATATTCAGCCAATTATAATTGTAAACGGCCAAAAAGGTTAATCATCCAAAAAGAAAAGGGAAAACAAGCGTGAAATATTATGATATCTAATTGTTAATTAGACTTTTTGTTCCAGCAAAGAAACGTGGAATACCAGTATTTCAGAGAGGAGGCAGCTAAATCGCATTTATTCCCGATTCTTGTTCGAGATAAGCAAAATCATGAAAGAGGTAATGTTAGTAGGATCCTCAGGCGTGAGGCCGCATAATTTTAGCTACTGTGGGGTCCACACCTCTCTTGAACAGGGTATGTTTGACGTTTTGTTTGCTGTACATTAAAACTGGTTTGCTTTGCCGACGCTCTTTTGTTTTAGCGAGAAAAGAAGGGCAAGGCTGGGTATGCATACTGATGATGCTGATGTTTTTTTGAAGCTAAGTAGTTTTTTTTAGCGAGTATCGTATAAATAAATAAATTAACTTTTTACAATCACACCTATTATCTGGCTCATAAGTAGGTAAGTACCTACTTAGTTTTCATTATAAAACTGTGTTATGGAAACTATAACGGAAAAATATAGGTGCTTAAATACATTTTTTTGTAAATACAAACTTAATATACCTACATATAAAACACCCAGACCAAGACAAATAGACATGTTCATTGTTCATGCACATAAATATTTGTCTTGTTCGGGAATCGAACCCGAGACTTCTGACGCAGAAGGCAAGGTATCCGTATACCTGCGCCAAATCGGTCGTCAAATGATCATCAGAAATCAATAATAATTGTCAAAATTTATATTCTTTTAAAATCATAAACAAAACACAAATATGTATAGTTTTAAGGCTAGTGATGTAAATAGTCTTAAAAAGGTAAAAAGTCTTATCGTTTTACACTTTTGACAATATATCATTAAAATTTAAAGAAGACGCAAGAAAGGTATTATTTTCGAAAAGATAAAGAAAAAAATTCTCATAAATACATGCTTTACTTATACATACCATACAGCATACCTTATGTTAAGGTATATCTACTTACTCTTACTTCATATTCGTTTTTTCTTGTAACATGTTCCGTTCGCGGTTCAGTCGCCTGGAATTAGGATTACGAATCCCTCGAGACTACGATGTTTTCCGGGATGAAAATATTTATCTCATAGTTACAACACGCATTTTTATGGTTTGTGAGGTTACAAAAATAACCTAAAAATATTCATTCTCTCGCTAGCATTAAAGCAATAGTTTGATTGTTGATGATTTTATTCCACTGAAGCGCAGAAGAATCCATTAAACCATATTGATAAACTAATTATAAAAAAATAAAACCGCCTTCTAAAAAACCACATCAAAAAAGTAAGAAATAATTCCTCACCAAATAAATAACGTAAGTACTTTGAAGTTGGGCGTGAAACATGTACAATTTTTTGTTGTTTTTGTTAAAACCCGCCCGACTTCAAAGTACTTACGTTATTTATTTGGTGAGGAATTATTTCTTACTTTTTTGATGTGGTTTTTAGAAGGCGGTTTTATTTTTTTATAAAAATAATTTTTATTTCACTCTTTTTAGTGCATCGTGCAGGCAATTTACGTGTTTTCTGGTAAATAGGTATGTGATCAAACTCAAAACCTCCTTTTTCGAAGTCGGTTAAAATACCTTGAGGTATCCCCTTTTATACAAAACAAGAATCATCTAAATCGGTTTATAAACAAAGGAGTTATGCCTAAAGATACGTATTAAATTCACATAAAGTGGTAACGAAAACGACAGTATTTTCAAGATTTCCTGAAAACTACTGAACCGATTTCAAAATTTCAAAAAATGGGACCAACTTGGAAACCAACCTGATGTATTAACGTTTGAACCATTTCAATCGGTTTAGCCGTCTTCGAGTAATCGGTGGACATACACAAAAAAAAAAAAAAAACATACATACAGACGAATAGAGAACCTCCTCCTTTTTGATTTAGAAGTCGGTTAAAAATAGGCAGAGACACTAACGATGAAAAGCCGAAGCGACAGTAAACCAAACGATGTAAGTTCTGCTTCATCACATTAAGTATTACGTCAAGCTTATGGCACAATAGTTTGAACTATAGTTTTCACCAAATGGAAAACTGATTCAATACCATTGATAACGTGATTCCTAATCGTAGTTAACCCCTCTTTGGTGCAATTGTTAGGGTACAAGCTCAATCTAATTTTGTTAGAACATTCTTTGGAGCAAACACAAAATCAAAATATGCAATCGGGTATTAAATAAACCTCAAGAAAAAAACTACCTTAATTTATACAAAGTCATTTATAATTGCTGTATTAATTGCGAATCGCAAACAAATCCACAACCACGGGCCCTTGCTTAATATGCTTCCTGTTTGAAAATTCAAACAATCGCCAGAAAACATTGGCGTTTTAAATTGTATACCATTCCGCCATTCTTAATCAGACCGAAAAGGGTGAGAGAGGGAAAAGCAAGGGGTGATTAAAGATAAACAACGGTTCGGTCGATGTGACCCAGCCGTCGAATAATTTGCAATTGTATAATTATCCAGTGGTGGGTTAAACGAGAGTTTTATGTTTTTGAGACGTAGATTTATTCGGGCTATAATTGTTGGAGTTATCGGTCTATCTTATTCTTACGCGGTTCAAAGGTGGTGGAATTTTAAGCAAACTTTAAACCTTAGGCCTACAGTACACTGTCCACGTAACCGCACGCCATGCGCACGCTTCAACGCAACAATTGACGATTGCATGACAAATGCTGGCATCTTGCGTAGAAACAACCAAAACGGTGTCCACGAAAGCGGGCGTATAGGCCTTAGTTTGCGTAATTTCGGTCTGCGGTCTTATAGTAGCTACACACGTTTCCAATCCGACCGCCGATTTGATCTGCTCCAGACCAAATCTGGACATGTGTAGCGTCGTCGTCCGACCATAATTATTATTCGTGTTTGACGCGATCGGCCGGATTTGGTTCGCACGAACTTCACTTCCTACCAAATCGGAACGTGTGTAGGCTTCCGACCGGACCAACTTGGCAATGTTGACAATTTTGGAGGTTTTCCCCTAGAATTAGGGAGAAAATATGTAAAAGCGGAAATATTTAAAACAGATAGAATTACGTTTAAGGGATTTTCAGAGTATTCAATTTAATGCTCGTTCATCAGTTTTACGTAGGACTAAACAAACGCAAGGTTTAATTATGACAATTTGTGCAAAGATTCTTTCATCTACTTATTAGTATTTTTTTCGTTTATTTTATTTAAAAACTCGCAATTTGTCGTAAAACTAAATATTTATAATAAAGGCATAACACCTCATCAATAAGTGCTGTTTTTAGTAAATGTTTAGCATGTTTTAGTAGGTATTTTAATGAAAATAACAGAAAATTAAAAAATTATGAAATTGAATTCTTTAAAATAAGAAAACATTTAAAACCGAAATTACTTTTCTTTTTATCTATCTGTTGCAAGCACTTAAATGTTTTCAGTATTTATAAATAATATTAATATTGGGGGATTAGCAGTGGCTGGCAACACTGCAACAACAGCTAGTTGCGGCCAGACCAAATCGGAACGTGTGTAGCGCCGACCGATTTGGTGCGGCAGATTTGGTTTGAACGTGTGTAGGCGCGGATCAGCTCTGCAGTGAAGTTCGCCCGCACCAAATCGGCGGTCGGATAGGAGCGTGTGTAGTGGCTATTACAGTAAGTACAAAAAATATACAGGGTAGAATTATTTCATGATACCTACCTGAAGAGATAATATTTGAATTAGTTAATGAAGATGTAAATGCAAATTTCACACAAAGGAACCACTTAATTATTATTGAAAAGAAACAAAACTGCATTTAAAGATTCTTAAAAATAAGATTCCCACACCCAGAAACTGAACCGCCTAAAATTAGAAAAACAACAGCCTGTAGTTTTTCGCGTTAATGTGGTCCATTAAGGATCATAAATTAAATGAAAGATCATAGATTTGATGTCGAGTCGAGTCGAGTAGAAAAGCTGTTTTTTGTTAAAAATTCTAATAATGCAGTTTTATTTATTTTCAAAGAAAAGAGAATGTTTCCTATGACTGAAATTTGATATCTTGATATTTTCCAGTATTTTATTTTATTTGTTTTTTCTTATTAAAACAATGACTTTATTTTTAAGTAATATTCTACATATTTTTACTTTTTGCATTCACAATGCAATTTTTATTATTGAAAATGAATATAAACGACTCCGTAGCTCAGTGGTTAGAGCATTCGCCCGGACAGTGAAAGAACGTGGCTTCGAGTCCCATCGGAGCTAGTTGTAAGACGGGTCGTTCTTTTTCTAACACTTCATTTTTAATAATGTCATGAAGAAGTTAAATTTTTCCTACTTTTAAAAGCCTTAAATAAATATCACTGACGATTTCTTAGATAATACCTTTAACCTCACACAATAAAGAGAGGAGATTTCCTAGAACAAACGTAATAAGGTACCTAATTTCGTCCCTATTAATTCTAAGAAGCTTTCTACTCAAACATTAGTTCTAGTAAGTAAGTTCTATAAATATGTGTGGGTGGAGTTTAGGTTACTTAAACAGATTGACCTATCATACCTAATATACGCTGAAATAGGAAAAAGTTATATTGCGAACAACTTAACAATAAGAATAATAACTAAGTTCGTTATTTTGCTAATACTTGTAGGTATATTAATACGATAAAACATTGACTTATGCCCGAATACTCGTACGCTACTTATCTTTGGGAGCGTCTCAAACAGGGCGATGCCCTGTCACTTTAAATGTCAAACGTATGAAAGAGATGCCATGATGTTTGAGACGCTCCCAAAGATGATTTGCGTTCGAGAATTCGGGCTTTAAACTCTTAAAAACTGATGTTAAGTGATAATAAGGCTGAAGGTGGCAGCGCACTACCTACTCCTGGAATCCTCCATTACTGAGGAACTGGCTATCTTATCTCTAACTGCCGGAACACAACAATGCTGAAAACATCGTTGTTATGGCGTCAGACTTAGATAAGACTAGCTTTCCACCCGCGGCTTCGCCCGCTTGGACTACACGACGATATTCCACGGGAATGTGATATTTTTTCAGGATAAAAAGTAAGTGTTCCAAATTTCAGCCAAATCCGTTCAGCCGTTTTGGCATGATTGAGTGACAAACATCCAAACTTTCACACTAGGTGTTATTGTTGATCAGAGCTTTCACATTTTTAAAATTAGTTTAAGTTTATGGTGGTTGCTAGCCAGGCGGAATTTAAACAAGTTCTACCACAAACCAAACCGAATACTGTTATTATACCCTCACTGGGAATCGAACCAACCATCGAACAACCTGGGTCTGTTACCGGTAGTGTGTACCTCTAGAACACTGACGCCCGAATTCTCGAACGCAAATCATCTTTGGGAGCGTCTAGCGTCTCAAAAGTCATGGCATCTCTTTCATACGTTTGACATTTGAAGTGACAAGGCGATGTGTGAGACGCTCCCAAAGATAAGTATCGTACGATATTTATATATCGGGCATGAGGCAGTTAAAACGATGCCAATATTGGACTAGCTTAGTGGATAGTTTCAAGTATTGGCTCCGTGTAAACGCAGCATTAGTCAGAAGCAGAATTTTTTCTACTACCAAAGCAAAGCTAACAATAGAAGAGAGATGTGTCGCAAATAACGGTCAAAGCGTTCTCTTCAACACGACGCTAGATAAGACGAAAACAAACATTTTCATAAATATCTCTTTGTGTTCGTTTCATCATGTCGCAACGGTTACGGTTACTCTAGAGAGTGAGCTCTATGAATATTTTGAGATATACGGAATTTATGTTTGTATGTACGAGCTGAGAGATTTTGGGGTTCAATTTTCTTGCAATCTGGAAAGGGAACCTAGATAGAATTTAATAATGTCAAGCTTTCAAATTATTTTAAATTTTTTGCATTCACCTAAGATTCACAATGCAATTTTTATGATTAAAAATATTGAAATATTGGGAATTTCCTGGTTCATAAACGATGTGACAGATTTTGGGGTTACATTTTCTAAGAATCCGGAAAGATATCCCTCTTCAGTTTTATCCGGCGATTCAAAGAAATAGCGGTAGAATTTGCCAGTTGTAGTAGAACTTTAGTAGAAGTTGCTGTTCTACATTATTTACTCTTAAATATTGTAAGTTTTAGTAAGTTTACTTTACATTAAATATTCAGAATTAATAAAATATGCTTGCCAAGAACGTTGCTAAGTTCTAATAAACTATCGATCTCTTCTATTGGGTTTTCAAAGACTTCAGTGGTATAATTACCAAAAAGTGAGTGGCAAGTCGGTGTTATTGTAAATCGAAGGGCAAGTCAAAATAATTATATCGAACTAAACGAGACTCAAACAAAGATACTACTTATGCAGTATTTGTCTTTACTTATATACTAGTGTTCCGTGGACTATACTACGATATCCCGCGGGAATGTGATATTTTTCCAGGGTAAAAAGTAGCCTATGTCACTCTCCAGCTCCCAAACTATCCACATACCAAATAAGTTTTATGTAAAAATTTCATTTTATGACAAGCTTTTTGCTAACTATAGTTTATTATATTGCATTGTCATCCAAACCAAACCTGTGTGTAAAATATCAGCTCAATCAGACTCTGAGAAGTTGGTCTAATTAAGCTTGCAAGATTTGACCCGAACGGACATACATCAATACATACATACATACACTGCAAGTTAAAAAATAATAATAATAAAAGCTTGTAAAATCACGTCGATCCGTTGCTCCGTTTTGACATGAAAGAGGGACAAACAAACTTTCGCATTTATAATATTGGTATGGATTTTTGATTCTAATACCTAATGTTACACAAATACAGACCGTTGTAAAAAACGAGCAAAAGAGGTGTCTTTTTTCTTTAATTTGACTTCCGTTCACGCAAGCAATAAGTCTCGTGACGGAACTCTTCATAACCAACGCAATTCGCGTCTAATATTATTTTTCCTCCCTCTTTCCTTTACACAAGCATCACTGTTTTATATAACCCATCTAAATAATATTGTGGCTGCATTATTTTTCTGAGGACACCGGATTATTTGGGTATTTTCTCTCTGAGCTTTGTCTTTTGTTTCTTGTTAGAGAGGGCTTATTTAAGTATTAGGCTAAAGTTTCCTCTCTAGGTAGATACTTTGTTCGTGGCGCCGAATATAGAGAGAAAAACATTGTCTTTTTTATTAAATTCGTACTGGTAGGTACTATTTGCTAAGTAATGAGGTTTTCTACTTCTAGAAAGTAATTGTATTATTTTTGTAAATAAAGCGTGATAGACCTTAAGCCCTCGGAATGAATTTGAAGGAAATAGCTTTATTGACGAAGGCTTAGGATAGGATAGTTTATATACGTCCTATGGTATATACTTACTTGCAGATTTTTATAAATATGCGCTCTAAGATAAAGTAGTCGGTGCCGAACACTGCAATTAGGAAAACTCAGTAAGTATTATATATTTCAAATCTTGACACTGCAATAATGTTCCTATTTAAAAAGCACAACGTTAAAAACTTTTCATGTTTAAAATCTGAAGTACCCAAGAATTCACATACCGCCAGGTCTAAATTTTAACTAGAGTCGCGTTATAAACCTATTTTATGGGCTGATCGATCTTATTTATATTAAATTACCGACCACAGATATCATTACGACAGCTTGTGTCTCATTTATAAGACGTGTCCGGTCAATTTTATATGGTAAAAAATGGTTTTTTGATTGGACCTGCTATAATGGTCTGGTGAAGGAAGTAACTAGTATAGAGTTGTATTTCCCCCAGTAATGCTATGAAGTTTGTTCGTAAAACTAATGTGCATAAGATTTTATGATTAAATAATCATTTAAGTAAACCCGGAAGAACAGAATATAGTTTGCAGGCTTCGAATATAAAACGACTTTTCTACGGATATTTTCACGCTTTATATAACACATTTAAACCGTGGCAAAGTTGTTTTGTTTAAATGAACAGTTCGCGTAGAAATCTAAGATATGCTTATGTTTTGTAAAGTATCGTGCACCTAAAAGTTTTATTATTCAGTATTAAAATTCGAGGCGCGACAAGGAAAAGAGGTCGCTTGACGCACGGAAAGCTCTTGAAGAAGCTATTGGTCCTTCTGACATCGCATGTAAGGCGGCGCACCAATTTCCTTAGCGAAAACTCATGGACATGTGCAATCCTTCCCGTCCTCAAACCTGGTCTTTTACGAAATCCCAGAGGTTCGCCCTCGGGGTGTGTCAAAGGGGGATAATGCTGGGCATAAAGTTAGCCGACCGCATAAGAAATACGACACAGCGGTCAAAATTTCTTATTACCGACGTCTCCCAAAAAGCAGCAATGCTGAAATCCGGGCAAATCTGCCGCATGTCGAAAGACTGCTGGGCAAAAATCACCTCCAAATGGATTCCCACAGCTAAACCTCGACGATGGCAGGACGACCTCGACTTGTATATGAGTGACTGGTATACAACGCACAAAACCGAACAACGTGGAAAGAAGGTAGAGTGGCTTTTGCTCTGCAATGGGACGATTCAGGTTGAAATAATAAAATAATAATAAAAAATACACACACACACACACACAAACACGCTCACATACTCACACACACATTAAAAATATTCACTGATCGACCGGAATTTGTATCACAGTCTAAATGAATATTTATTAGACTGTGTGAATATGCTTTTATTTTGAAGGATTAAGCAAAGTCAGTTGTATTTTTTTTTTCTTTTTTTCACGATAAGTTTTTCAAAATGTTGTAACATCTCTATAGAATCCTCCATAGGGCCATAGCCATAGCATGTGTGATGTCCCAGTGACGGGCTCACAACAACATGTTATTGACCTTTCCCCATTGTTACCGCCATCTGGCGCACGAGTCCCGAAATTAGCAAAATTTCTTCCAAGAAAATTGCCTGCATCGGATTAGCTTGTTAGCAAGTACAGTCGGCTAGTGAACGATATGAAAAAACTTAAAATTATACTTAAAATATCTGATTTTGGTAAATTGTTAATCCTACTTATATCCTACTTATCCTACTTTATATTATAAATCTATACAAATAAATAAAATTAGAGTGTCTGTTTGTAATATTAAAATAACCGCTTTTTACTACATGCATATGATTATATATACGGTACATAATACCAAAATATTTTTTTTTACAATTTTTGTCTGTCTGTCTGTCTGTATGTCTGTCTGTTTGTTCCGGCTAATCTCTAAAACGGCTAGACTGATTTTGACGGGACTTTCACTGGCATATATGACACTGTTAAGTTAGTACCATTTGTTGTAATTTTTCGTGTACTTTAATTAAATAAATAAAATAAAAATAAAAATGTAGCTGATGTAATAAGGAATAACTTAGGATACTTTTTATCCCGATATTCCCACGGGAACGGGAACCACGCGGGTGAAACCGCGGGCGGCCGCTAGTTAATATTATAAATGTGAAAGTTTAGATGTTTGGATGTTTAGATGTTTAGATGTTGGTTACTCAATCACGCCAAAACGGCTAAACGGATTTGGCTGAAATTTGGGAAACAGATAATTTGTAGTCATAGTCTACTTTTTATCCCGGAAAAAATAACATTCCTGCGGGATTACGTCGTGCAAGCCACGCGGGCGAAGCCGCGGGCGAAAAGCTAGTACTGATATAATTCTGTTCATTTCTGAGGATTTACATTGTTTCTCTGCCGGTCTACTTGCTGTCAAACGCTGCTGGCATACATTTTTTAGACTACCTTACCTACCTACAACATTTTATCTAAAAAAATGTATGCCAAGATGTCTACTTCAATCAATTTAAAGTTCCTTATTTGGACAATTAGTTTTAGCTACTATTTCTTTTTGTAAAGTAACGATAAAGAATATTTAAGTTTTTGTTTGCTGACTGTATTTTCATGATAGGGTTAAAATGTTTGCTTATTTAAACAAAGCTTGATTGTTTTTATTTTATGTAAACGGTCTAAAATAAAATTAACAACATAAGTATATTCATATTTATTAATTCATGGATAAATAATAATAAATAAATATTGGACAACATCACATACATTGTTTCAATACCAAACTATTAGTAGGTAGCTTGTGCACTAGCATTATGGAAATTGGAAACAACGACGGGTACTATACCTTACACATACAATACATTCGTTTTTTTAATATTTCGGGAATCGAACCCGGGACCTCTTGAGATAGCGGCACCTTGAAAACAATTGCGTATACCTCTCGTCCACGGAGGTCGTCTCAGTATTAAATAATCAGTAACCGCGCGTTATTGAACCTAAAATAACCTGCCTCCAAAAATGGGGTATCAAAATATAGACCTTTTTAGGGTTCCGTAGCCGAATGACAAAAAACGGAACCATTACAGATGGTCTACTTATCTGTCCATCTGTCTGTCTCTCTCTCTCTCTTCGTCCGTCCGTATGTCACAGCCACTTTATTACAAAACTATTAGGATAACACAGTTGAAACTTTATAGGTAGATGTCATGTATATGTATTAGTATAAAACAGAAACAATAACAAAATAAGGGGAGCTCTCCATACATAGAACTGTAACTAAAATATTCCTTGTCATCAAACCTATGATTTATAGATAGGTGTTTAGCAATGACATTAAAGTTTCTTTAACCATTTTTTCTCATAGTCAATATTTTGAAAAATAGACACTTCCAAAGTGCTAAGATGTGTGTTCCATCCCACCCTCTCTAACTTTTAGAATAAAAGAGTGAAAAATCAAAAAAATATATAAAATGATGTAGATCTCAATAAATACAACGAGAGTTGGTTTGAATGAACAAGGTATAGTCAGCAGGATTGGTAAAAATAATCATCAGTGATTTCATCTAAGAGCACAAAAATATATTTATTTTAATTTTTATTTAACACGGTTACATTTCTATTGATTAAGATAAAAACAATTGTTTTTACTGACCAAGGCTAGTTCGTCTTGAGTAAAATGTAACTTGTATAAAATATTTTAACGGCGCGACATATGGCCACCATTTTTTTTCTCCACGCAAGGAACCATGAAAACAAGAGGTCAATTATCGATAGACAAGGGTGGACGTGATAAAAACATATCTCTAACTCGTAATTACATAATTGTGCGCCCCTGCCTTGGGTAATGACGCCTCGAGTTGCCTAGTCGGACCGAAAAATACAAATTATGGATCGATAGGCGTAGTGTGGATGTGACTTAGTTTTTTTAAGTATCCATATTTCAATGTATCATTTTATTTTTGATCATTCCTTATACGGGCACAACACAATCACGAGTAATATTACTTTATAGAATAATTTCTGCCAAGGGTCAAGCAGAAATGCAAACTTTTTGAAACCGTCAAACAATAAAAAGTTGGACTTCTAAACCACGTGCTTAGGCACGACAGATACGAGTTACTGCATCTTGTGATGACAGGAAAAGTTGTTGGAAAGAGGAGACCTGGTCGAAGAAGAAAATCGTGGTTGCATTGTGGTTGTTACATGCATGGATGGGAATTACAAGTGCCGCCGAACTCTATCGCCTTGCCGAGGAATAGTTTAAATATGCAGAGCTGACTGCCAACCTTCACTTGTTGGAGAGACCCCAAGAAGAAGAATAGAATAATTAATTTTTACTTACAGGAATTCAATAGCGAATATAAATTTAAAATTCTTATTGCAAGCTGTTCAATATAGATTACCACTTAAATACACAAATTATAGCGCTTCGTAATAAATACTATTGCTTTGTCATACAAACTTAACTTTTTAGAAATGCTTTGTACTTCCACCTCGACACACATCTATACCTCTAAATACCTCTCTACTTTTAAAAACGCTTGTTTGTACGCATGAAAGCAAAATGTATCATAACGGCCGGTCGGTGATACATTTTCTGTCAAATCAAGTCTAACGTAATCTCGTTCCCGTCGTTATAGTATCCCCGATATGTCATCAATCTCGTAAGGGTTTTCAAAAGTTTGTTGCTTCTCCACAGGGCTAAAGAAATTCCCTCCGAGAAACTACCGCTATGGGATCTAACTTTTTGATGGACGTTGATAAATATGTCACCCAATAAAATGAAATTATTTAGGTACAAGAAAACGGGAAAACTTTTTCCCAAGGAGGAACTATGACTTTTGCTGCAGTAAGTAGCATATTGTAGGTACAATGATACGTATGCAATGCAGGTCTCATCCATATTAATTTAGCAACTTCGTGTAAAGATAGAACAGAAAGAGCCCAAAAACAAGTTTAATAAGAAGGTGGAAGTAAAATATTTTCTTTACCGGAATTGTTAATAACTGCACTTGTAACCACATCCAGTATGCCTTCAAAGATTTCTTAAATTGTTCTTCATAAGGTTCAATGTCGTTTGTCTAGACGTTAAGTGCAATCGTTAACACGTTGCGGTTGAAATCCAAAGGTAGAGAATTCCCTTTTAATTTAAAGCTTGAGCAGGAACGAAAAAGTTAACAAGACACCGCCTAATTATAGCTTAGATAAGAACAAACAAGGTTCTTGGGCTATTTTGTGTTGTTATAACACCATATGTCATGTTGCTCAAGTTTTGCATAGTTATTTTGAGAAGGGCGGCCTGTGATTTGGTCTCGTTGGGGCATGATTGGTTTTGCCAGATTATGTTTAGTTTCTGAAACAATCGACGTTTTTTACACTTTTAGATTGGATACGTTTTGTGATGAAGATTCGCTTTGTCAATATTTAGGTAGGATATTTGACTTTTTTAAATAATATTAAAATACGCATAGATGGTTTTGCTAAGAACTTACGGCAATACCCCGTGAAACAGAAAGTTAATAACAACTATTGTTTTTATCGCCATCTATCCATGAAAATTGGAACTACATTATTTGTATTGGTCACATCGAAGCTACTGTAGTATCGACGTTGCACTAGATCCCTTGGCGTTGGGAAGTTCAAAGAGCGTTTAAATTAACGTGCAACCATACCACAATGTCGGCGTAATAAACCATATTCGGTCTAAGATTTTGAATTAATTATCAAGTTTCTGACTAAAATTACCCCGCTCTCTATTGCCGATAGTTGCTTCGACATCCCCAGTGTTATGCATATTAATGAGTCTTCATGTTATTGTGCTTATACTCTCTGTACACAAATATCGGAACTTGTGCTGTAATATTCAAATCCAGCTACTGATAAACATATTTTGATGTGTGCCTGTACGAGTCGTGCCTATGTTTAATTAGTCATGCTGAAGTTTGTTGATATTACCGGATACCGTTGTGAAATGATTTTTATAAAGTTCATGTTGTGATATTTATAATCGCTAATGTTTCGTATTTATGTATAGTTAAGAATTCGATTAACATCACAAACAATTTGTTCAACTTTGAGGAGAGACTTATGTTTATTAATGTCACAACGCCAAAATTCTGGACAGACTAGAGCTGATAGGCTGGGAGTATATCTAAATAGTATACTATGCTAGTATAGCTTCTATGATACGGCAAATAAATTGAAATAAAGGAAATTTAACAACGACTGCCTGGTTCAGTCAGGGGCATGATCAGTGCAGAGCTAGAGGTACAGTCAGCATCAAAAGTAACTGAACAAAAACAAGGTGGCAAAAGTAAAAGTTACGTCTAAGTGTCTAAACATACTCATCATTTAACATTTCAGAACTATATGATATTTTTTGTGTTCATATTAGATGGTTAAGGCAATAATGCAAAAGTATATTACCTTACATTTTCCAAAAGAATCGTAAACAATATAATTTCAAAATTAACGGAAAGTGCAAAAATCACAAGAGAATGAACGAATTTGACGCCTTGCAGTTATTATCATGTGTGGCTAGACAGAAATCCATACTTAGATTTTAGGGGACTATCACGAAAATCAAACGTCGAAAATACGGCTTGATCTCGACGATCATGTCGCCATCTCTGACGCTCAAATACGTATGAACAAAGACGGCGACACGATATCTTTTGAAGACAGCTTTTTCGAAGTTCTATTTTCATGGTAGCCCTCCTCATAAAGATATATATTTTGGAACTTATGCGTGAATGTCAACTATATCACCGCAAAAAAATCAAATTAAAAAAATAAACTTTTAATTTTAGAACAATCATTTATTTGGATACATTCCATAGAGTTTTCACAAATGTATTTCAGTTACTTATGAAACAGTAACATGACATGTCAGATATTTATGAAATGACACACAATCAAATAATAATAACTTTCTGAAATTATCTATTTTTGAAATTTAAGTTTTAGTTTATTTAGAAGTTAGTAACGGTCATGTACTTTTGACTCAAAAGCTATGTCAGACCACTCTGGTCATTTCAACCGTAACAATAATTTGAAAATTTCATATGCTTAGCTACTTTTGATGCTGACTGTACAAAATATGCAAAATAAACGAAGGTGTTTTATAAAAACAGGTAGGTATTTACGAATCATATTTGAAAATAATTATCAATAAAGAGAAAAAAGATTTTATATAGTAACTCACACTCACACTGTGCTCGCAAACTACAAACTTTATAGCTAGACAGAGCGGCATTTTTCTTATTAGACGTCAAATAAATCTTGCCGGACATCACACGTCTCACAAGAATTTGACGGTTTCTTGGAATCGTACGACAATTATGATAATTATCACGCCACCACAACGTTAACTCGCACCAGTCGCCGCCATAACAATAATTAAGACCGTAAAAAAACATTATCTACACGAAACCAGTAACGTTCAAACAAAAACTGTCACCGTCCGCTTACTTGATTTCGATTTACGATGTCCATTCACGACATTTCGACCACATTACTAGTTTCCCCATAGAACAGTAATAAACAACCTCTTAACACGAGAATAAAGTCCATTTTAGCGATAAGCTAGTTACGGAAAAGCAACGTTATTTTGGTATGAAATATATCGCGTTTAGGAGATAAAGTATCAAATTCTCACAGTCTCATTTGGTGTATCAAATTCAAGAAGCGGCAACGTCTGTTCCCCTTATTTAAATGAATAATAATTATAAACAATTACGGCCCGATTTAATGAATGAAGAAATTCAAAACGTAGAGGGAGATGGGCTATGTTGGATTAGTCTTGTGGGAAAAGGATGTGAGATAGACAACGCCTACGTTTCTTTAGGCGTACGATTCGGCGAGCGATAAAAATCGGCTGTCTTATTCGTCTGTTTTTTAATTAGTGAGGGTCGATGTGAATAAGGTGGTACTGGCCATTGTGCAGAGTACATACGTCCTTAACAAATGACCATCCATCAATGATACGAACACGAACAGAACTTAATACTTACATGAAAAGTATTGACTGACTGTGTGTGAACATGTATTTAGTTATTTTTTCTTATAAGAATATAAAATACAGCTAGCTTTGACAGTCTTTTAGCTCTCGTAGTTACAAATTCGAATAGAGTAGGTATTTCTATTGATTGATGAATAGAATCAGTTTATATTCCTTAAAATATTTACTCATTCAACTAGTAATTTCCTTCAAATGTTGTATTAGTTTATAGATAGGCATACATAATCAAAACTTAAATATCAATATCTTAAAAAAAAATATCTTGGCATTCACTAGTTTAAGAGGATAGGCTGCGTAAAATCATAGAAGTTGCCTAATTTATTCTCACTGGTTAGAAGAACGTAGTTATACCACATATTAAAAAAATAAGTTCTTCTGCCAAGAATATTATAGTGCTCAAAAATACATGCATATTATTTACGAATTAAATTAAAATCTCTATAAACTTTATTAAAGTCTGAACGAAACTGATATTTGCTAATATCTATAAGTACTTTTTTTTATAATAAAATTAGTGACAAAAATTCCTCCCTGTGCGATAGCTCTACTTAGTGTGGTTTATTTGTGTTATGCCGAAATGGTCTGTAACTTCGGTAGTGACAGCCGAGTTTCCGATCCAACGGAGACGGACAGAGACATGTGTGGAGCTTGTACGGAGACTATCCTCTTAAAACAAAGCCACTTGGGCTTTGTTAAAATTATTTAGCCCTAAACCTTTCTTATAGTATCTCAAACGAAGTATGATAAAGCTTTTGATCTTAAAAGCCAAATCAGATTCGTATAAAAAATATTAATAACGTCGTCAAAAGTAAATTCGCTGTTCAACGCTTTGTAAAAGCTCTTTTATACTCAAAAAGCTTGAAGTATGGCGAATCGCATTAAGATTAAAGTACTCCGTTAGAAAGATAACTCTATAACAAAGGCAATAGTTGAATTAGCACCGTCAAACGCATGAAAACGCTTATTAGTTTAGCATTTTATACAGTTTTATTCATTTCTTTGATGAGTAAGAAATTCAGCTGTACGTGTATAATCAGCATAAATTATACGAAGACTAATAAACTATAATTCGAATGTCCGATTCGTAGTAAAAGAAGGTGAAATGATAATAAATGATAATAACTTGTAACTAAATAGTAATTAGGCGGTTTTTGTTTATTGCAAAATTGTTAGCTAGTGGTAGATAATGATTGACTTGCGATTCTTTAAAGGGCTCTGTGGAAAAGATCGTTAGGGCGTTGAGGCTATTTTGTATGAAATCATGCGTATCAAATATTTGTTAAAGGTCAACGTAAAAAGCAGTACATACACCGTGTAAACATGCACTTTAGTATTAACTAGTGTGTTTGCAAATGTTATTAAAAGTAATAGCTAGCTTCACTCGCATGGATTTTTTTAAATAATTTTATTGAATCTGCAAATGTTTAACCAAAATCTCTGCTATGGGTATTCCAAATTTTATATACCTAGTGTTTTTAAAAAAGATTAATTATAAATAAATAAGGGCTTTTCATGCTACTTGAGTATAATAAATAAATCTAATGCGTCTTTTTAATTATACTTTGGAAGATTATAAAAAGCGTTAGACAGAAGTAGTTCAAAGGACTAGTAAAGACCAAAAATTCTCACGCGATTAATATTTGTTAGATATAAAATACACCAAGCAGGTGAACTGAACTCTTTACTGCAAACCAACCTTTTTAAAAATCTTACAATAGACGCCATTCCATTGAAGTCATATGACAAAGCTGAGGATATGTGACAGATCAGAGAAGCATAGGACAATAAAGTTTTTGAGAGCGTTTGGCTACCATACTTCCCTTATTTTGCGAATAAAGTAACCTTTATCACCGACAGAGTAAAGTCGAAATTCCAATGGATTTTAGTGTAAAAACTGATTTTGCATTGTACGGCCGTTTGAATGACACGGTTCAAAATGTCTCCGAGATAGATTTTTTGACAATAACCCGTAATTGGTGGGTTGGGTACCTGGGACCACGGTTTTGTCGACGTACAATAATGTTGGTTCTACTACAATGGGCGGACGGAACAAGACTATCGAAGTAATTCACTTTTTGCGTTACCTGTTTAATGAATACTTTAATTTTTGTAATAGTGACAGGAAGCCATGATTATTATACAGACAGAATATTCAATTCAATTCTGTTATCTTTTTTTTGGATAATATGAGGTATCAATATCAAATCTGTGTTTAACTATTTAATAACCTACAAAAAGAAAATTTAAATTTAATTAAAGTTATTGGTTCTTATTGTCTTAGGAAATCCACTCTAAAAATTACGAATTTATATAGTAACTAGAAAAATAAAATGTATTAACTATCTACCTGAAAAATGAGCTTGTAGATTTTAAATTCAGAGATAATTTTCACGAACCTGTTTTACATTTTCCATTCCCAGCGGCACGTCGAAAGAAAGCATGAAAAGAAGAAAAAGGAAATTTTAATTAAATGTTGTTGCACAGTAAAATCAAGGCGAGTAAATACTAAGTAACGGTTTGAACTTTGCATCTAAAATGAAAGCTGGTGTAGTTAAAATATTAAGAATAATGCAGCTTTAAAATTATAACTCTTGTATAAGCTTAGGTAGCAAAGTGCCTGACTGTATGGGCTACCAGTTGGATATATAGGTAAAGAACTTAATTTACTACCGAGGATGCTTTTAGTTGCGTCGAAATTTCTAAACCGCAGCATCTGGTGTGTACCTTCTATCAAAGCACTCGATTGCATTTTGTCTGCTCTACTAGCAGATTGAAAAGACGAACGAAAGTGAGCTATTTTCCATTGTTTAAGGGACGGTTTTTGTGTAGCAGGTTTGGCCAAATTTTGCTGGTCTTTAAGACCTTTTTGGTAGTTGGTGTGTTTCAATCTGGTGTCTTGTATGTTTCAGAGCCAGCGGGCCATTTGGTGCAGATGCGTACCTACTACGAGACTGGCGACAAAACTCGATTTCACAAAGTTTCTAGGAAAATGAAAACACTGAAACTTTGCTACAATTTACTTAAATGGTTAAGTAGTTGTTCTTTTAGATTAGATTAGATTAAATAATTTATTGACCAAAAATGTACCTATAGTATGTTAAAATACCTTATGTCTTTGTTAGCTTTGTCTAGAATCTAGACAGCTAGCTAAGTATCTAGACTCTAGATACTTAGCTAGTTCTCAAGGTATTAAAGGTAATAAATAAATCAATGACACAGTCATCATCTTAAAGATTAAAGTTGTTTACTGCCGTGACTGAAGTTGTTGTTTCTATTCTACGCATTTAAAGTCCAAGAGTATTAGTTTAATTCCCTTAAATTCTCTTTAAAAACTATTTAAAAAAAAGAAAATGTTGCTATTCCTTGAAAATTTTAATCATCATTATTAATAGGTAGGTGGTGTTTTTATTTAACACTTACCTATGATTATGATTATCAAAATAAACAAAATCGAAAGAAAGCAATCACTGAATCAACACTAGTACCTACCTACTTAGAAATACACTAAACAATTTCATTATTCAAGAACAAAACCCTAAATTTTTTGCCATAAGTATTAGACCTTGGTACTTACCTACTATTATATATTCTGTGGTATGAGACAGTTTTTTAGATTCCTTTCTAACACAAATTATTTTTTTGGAATAAGGAAGGAAAACATTATTTGCTCTATCAATACAGTAAAAACTGCTTTAGTTTTTAATATAAAAGTTGCAAATTGAACAATAACACTCCTCGCATAAAGTCAGCATCTTTATTAAGCAAAGGAGGGTTTCTTATACGAAACTTTGTCAGACGTATTCTTAGCAGATATATTAAAGAAAGTTACCAAAAAGGATTGTGCCAAGTCGTGGATCAAATAGAGCAACTTTCGATGCTGTTTCTTCTTATCTTATTTATTTTCTTTCATTTCTTTTGTCGAGAGTAGTTGGGGGTTAGTTTATTAGTTTAGTGTTGATGTTATGATTAAATACTTTTGTCGTTTATCGTACCTATTATTCATAAGTACTTATCTGTTATTGCTATTTTTTGTTTGTTTGTTTGTTTGTAATGGGTAAACGCAAAAAATAACGAACCGATTTTTATAATTCTTTCACCATTAGAGAACTTCGTTTTTCCCCAGTGCCAATCTGTATTTTATTCTGATATTCCTCGGGAACAAGTACCACGCGCGTGAAACTGCGTGGAGTCCCTAGCTTTATCAAATCGATTTTGATTTATAGTGATGTATATAATTTGCTCAAACACTATTGGCATTTCGATTTTAACATGTTTTTACTTTTTGAGCTTAACAGAATCCAATATGTTCAATTTCAGTCAAAAATGTTCGATTAGATTAGGCTCTTACAAGCATTTAAAAACTACGCTATCAGTTCGATACAGCCTTACTCCACATTCTTATTCATATTTTTAGCCTTTAGCCAAATTATCAGTTTATCATATTACTTAGTAGTATATGAGTAGTATTATTAACTTAGTAGTCGAAAGTGTTTTACGTAGGTATTCTTGTTTTAATTGGAGCTAGGCTACCATATAGATGATGTCGGTAGTACATAACACGTGGTGCCCGCTCCTAAATTCCCAAGCTTCTTAATAAATCAAACCCATGATAGCGCATGATTGTTCCGATTCCTTATTGTCTCACAGGCGCTTCTATTTGTACAGAGGATTCTAAGGTGGGTGGGGAAGGCTGCGGTCTTACTAAGAGCGGAATGTAAGAAATAACTTGTGGCTGATTTTCATAGGCGGGCATCAAAATCGATGACAGTTCAGCCCCTCCTAGACAAGTGGCTTTCTATTTATCGAATCCGCCAGTAGAATAGAAAGAAAATGTATGAAATTGATATTAGCTATCGAAATGTCACGTGACCGCTAATGTCAATCCCATATATTTTCTTTCTATTCTCCTGGCTATATTGATAATAGAAAGCCACTTGTCTAGGCCCTCTATGCTGGCTTCGTGTAAGCGTTTAAGGCCATACCAGGGCTGATGCCAGCGCTAGATTGGCATCTCTAAAGACTGACACACATAAAAAAAGAAGCTTCTCCAAGAGCACGTCACTCAGCACAATTGCACTGAGCACGGCTACTCTCATACAGCTCTTGCCAGCTAACAGCCAGCTTTGCCGATACGCTGTCACCATTCAGTAATAAAAACGAAAAGAGAAGAGAAGAAGAGAGAGAAGATGGCAATGGAACAATAAATTAAAGGTCGATCATAAGCTGATCACAGTCCAAGTCCCTTGATTTTTTTGGTAGTTTCAAAATACTTCGATGTCGGATACTAGTCGGATTGTCTTCTCCAAATTGTAGGAAACTTATTTTTGATGTACTAGTATTAGTTGAAAACTGAAAAATGGAAAATGAAGTATTTAGAAAAAATCGACCCGTTCTAAATACTTCATTTTAAATTTTTCAGTAATAAAAATTGCATTGTGAATGCAAAAAACTAAAAATGAAAATAACTAGTTGAAAACTATCATTTTCATTAAAATAATACGTTAATGTTATACTGTGATAAATTAAAATTTTGATTTCTTACTCGCTGTACCAATACTACAACCACAGCCTAAAGCACATACTGTTCGAAGAAACCTCCAACAAAATGTCTCGGCACGCCCGAAAACACTTCAATTCCTTAGTCCTAAGCAAACATGTTACCGTCTCAGTAATTGCTCACTGTATTGACAGTATTTTATTGTGTATCGCTGTACAAATATTATTTTTGGATGCATCATCTACCTACAGCGGTTATTTGAGACTTTAGAAAGTTAATTTGCGGTTGATTTGATTTTTATTGTATTTGCTCTGTCTACAACGCACCCGCATTTATTTTTGCACAAAAACCCTATATTTATCCATTCGGCTTCCGTATTGTTTACTTTGTCCGCTGTATCGTGCACACCTTTTTAGAAAAGATTTTTTGTTTGTTCAGTCATTTGTTTTTAACATAGCATGAGATGAGAACAGTTTTTATCTCAAACTCGCATGAAAAGAAAACAATTTAAAACTTAATGTATTGTCAATAGAACATCTAGTTGACCTTGAGCTCTCTTTATTCCCTAAATAAAAGAAGGTTCGTGGTGTCAGCTATACATACATAGTTTACTAAGGTTTCACTATCAGTTTTAACTATAACACCTTCTAAGTATGGTTATTCACCCACGCCCAATCCCGCCTATCAACAAGGTTGATAAAGAAAAAAACCAAAAAGGTGGTTCCCAAGTAAACCGATATGAATGCGGCACCTACCAGGTATTTTATAAAGTTACTGCAGAGCTACCGTGTAACATGATCCTGAAGGAAGCTTAGGCGACAGTCTGGAAGACAGAAAAAAAATCGTTTTCAATCGAGCGCAAAAGAAACTCAATACTGCTCCGCAATGTGGATTAAATTTTGTACAATCTTGTCGCGTAATCGGCAGCTGCTGTGTGCCGATGTGACATGATTCGAGGAAGGACTTAAAGTAATTTAAGAAATAATTATCCAAGATTATAAGCTGATTGATGGAACTTTAGAAGTTCACAACATTTCTCCACTATGCTCCTACCGCCACAACTTCACAAACATCCATCGCGATTTCAATTTAAATTACAAATAGACCTTTTAGAAAAGATGAGTAATAAAATAACTATACCCGAAACAAAACATTATATTACCGTGTTTTACATAAAAAAACATAATTTACTCGGAAGTTTAATGGTTAGTTGTAAAATACTAATATTTCACGGCTGTAAATAAAAGTTCAAGTATTTTTTTTATTCTCTTGGAATAAACGACGATCTTACTAGCTTTAAAGGTAATAACAAGAAAATTGACAATAAAATTTCCATTACCGAATCCAACCTTGTATTGTTGTTCCATTTTTATCCGAAGCCTCCGCGATAACCAAATTTTATGACGACTATAACATAATTTTCAATACGTTAGTGTCATTTTATGAACAGATAAAAAACAATACGCGTCTAAGAAGTTATTACATGGTCATATAAAATAGGTTTACGTATACCTTTGATCGAACGACATTGATGTTTCCAAATAACTATAAAATTCTAATATCATTTATTATATACTAGCTTTCCGCCCGCGGCTTCGCCCGCGTGGACTACACGACGTTATTCCGCGGGAATGTGTTATTTTTCCGGGATAAAAAGTAACTAATGTTCCTCTCCAGGCTACAAAGTATCTGTGTTTCAAATTTCAGCCAAATCCGTTGAGCCGTTTTGGCATGATTGAGTAACAAACATCCAAACATCTAAACATCTAAACTTTCACATTTATAATATTAGTAGGAGTAGGATAATGGCCATAACATTAAATTGGACAATATCACATGGGAATTAAAGTACTTATGAAAATTCTTCGTAGTAGGGTGCAAGTTATTATAAATATTCATCCATAGGTACTTTACAGCAATTCGGCTTTTTTATTTATTTCTCACTTTGTTTGGTCCCGTTATAACTTAATAAAATGTGCACTTTATTTTAATGCTGTCATTTAAAAGTCCTTTTTAATATAATGTTGGCCTTAAATTGAATTAATTTATTTGTCTAAATTAGCATTTAAAAGAAAGACAAGACAAAACTTGTTTTATGTTAATGCTTTTAATTCAGCATAAAGTTAAACAAAGCACACTCCTCTGTTCCATTGAAATCGTTCCATCAATTTGCTAAACTCTACCCAAAAGACCTGCAAAGCGAATACTGTCAGAGATTCCCAACGTTTCTCGGAACGCATTGAAAATGATGAAAACAAAAGTTTTTCTATACCGCCAAAGAGAATTTCACACAATAATGTTTTTATCTTCATTGGGACAACTGAAAATGATAACAAAATATTTCCTGGGAATCATGGTAAAAATATCAACTCGGCTTGCTCTGACTGCTGACTGATACCGCACAATATACGGAAAATTATTGAGTGACGTTGAATACGATTTATGAGAAAGTTATCGTTACGAACGATCGACAAATAGCAAGCGTTTCAAACTGAACAAGTAAACATCTTGTATTAGTCTCAGGCCCATTGTTCTGACAACTCGACGACTTTTGATACCTTTCAAATAAGAGATCTGGAGGATGGGAAGATACTTTTATCACAAACGTCTGTCGCTTCTGCAAAATTCCTCTTTTGATCAAAGTAAAATTTATTTTCTTTTTTAATGGTAGATTTATTCTAAATGATTCTGCACATTCTGCAATGTTCTGCACTACTTAGCTGGAATTTATCTTCGCCCTGTGAATATGCAATTTTATGGTTATTCGTGTGAATGGTTCGATTTGTGGCGTAATCTAAAATGATTGATGGGCACAGTCACTGATCGCCCCAATATCGAGTGAACCATTGTCCGAAGAGATGACAATTTTCTATATATAGACAGTCGTTTCTTAGAACTTGTTTCAAATCTTCTTCTGAGATTGTTGTAGGCATAAATCATTATGATGAGATCATCATATACTAGTTCATTTGTTACATCGCATTTGAAATGATGGATATAAAAGATTGGAATTGAAAAATAACAATCTTTCAAATATGTTTTATTGATTGTGGAAATTATTGTTCTAAACAATGTAATAAAATTACGATTCATTTATCAATTTTGTATTAATGAATTATTTATTTAGCAGTTAATCTAGAGTGTTTTATTTTACAATCAAATGTTTGTTCCTTTCATGCATATTGAACCTTAGTAGGAAATCTTATTTTTAATTTAAAACTAACTATTCATTGGAATTTAAATCATGACAGAGGGTCACCCGTACCTTTAAATCTTTATTTTTATTACAGCGTATATGAATGTAAATCTCACAGTTTTCTTTGTAATTTACTATAAAGGTTACTCCTTTTGATCAATAAAAAATACAGTAGAGACACCGGTGACACATCAGAGATCTTATCCAAGCTAAACCTTCGCACAATGCTTCGTAATAATGGGCGCACAAAAAATGATCGGTATCAAAAAGCACCACTAAAGGGGACAAAAATATCCAGTAAAATACATACTCAGGCACATGTGTGTGTTTATACCAAAGGGTTTGAGATCAACCTATACATCTTAGCACATGAATGGGATCAGTAAAAAACGGGCGCAGTAGAAAACGTATTTATTTTAAATGTTTAATAACAGAGCGGCTCGTAAAACTAGCTTTATTTTTTTCCTACACCTTTGTCAATCTGATCTTTGGATTTGATAGCGTCCGCGCCTCTGGGCCACTCTCGTTAATGGGGTACCTATGAGCGGGGCCCGCATTATATGCCAGAGAGATTTCTATACGTTGTCACCGACGTCCCTACGTGACAAACTTTGTCCCTCCCTACATTCAAATTTCTGAAGGAGCAATTGAAATCGGAGATCGTAAAGAGAATTAGAGCGGGGTCTTTTTCGACCGTTTTGTTTCGTGCTCGTTCAAAGCCGGGCTTCTTTTGAATCTCGATCAGCCATCGAAGTGGAAGTGGGGGCTGCGCTTATTGGGATTCCCGATGGCCTACCAATCGGCCGTGCGACATCGCGTAATCTAATAGCTTATTAATGAGGGGAAGCCATCAATGCTTCCCTATTTTTCTATCCTAGCGAACTCGAATTTCGGTTAGCTGAGTGCTTTGTTTGAACTGGTCTCGAGTCGCGAGTCGCGAAGTGGGAAGGTCGGCGTGCGCGATGGCTCCTCCCACTTAATTTATAATAATAAAAGAACGGAGACGCGCGGAACCGGCCGCGAGATACAACGTAACGCGAGAATATTGCGTGAAAACAAACAACAAAAAACTCATCCGTAAGAGAGATATACGGGTTCACGTAGCAGACCTTTATGATCCGACTGTAGCTAATATACGAGCGTAGATTCGCGCTCCATGGATTATATGTGCAATAAAAAAGGATAATTTAAAATTACGTTTGCTAGAATGTTGCCACATTAAGTGTAATTGGTGAAACCGCGGCTTTGCCACTTTAGATGCAGTTGATAAAATTATACAACTTTAACATGATATATCGTTGTTATTTAAAACGGTCGAGGAAAATCATAGTATAAAGTTCAGTGTGTAGGTAATTAATGTTTCGATTTTTTTTATTGTATTCTACTTGTATGTTCCATCTTTAAAATTCAAGAAATTTTGAAGCGTACCGGTTTTAAAAATAAAATTTTCATTGCATCACCACGCCACGATTGACACAAGTTGGTCAAATCCACGTTTGGTTGGGGTAACGAAAGCCTTTTACGGAGTAACTATTACCACAGATTACTAAATAGTTATTACTAGCAGTAGCTGCTGCTAACTTCAAACGTCGTCTTTTAGCGTATTAATTAAATATACCGATATCATTGATGTATTCTTGAAATTAAATTAAATTATTTTCTTTCTCTTCTAAGCGTGATTCGCTTGATTCGTCATATCTTAATTCAATGTAGATCTTTTTATAATTTCACATAGTTCGGTATTGCTGCGATGATCGAGAGGAAATGACTTTTGTGTTTCGTCAGGTTGGCGTGTAATTGAAAACTCATTTCTCGTTGTTTCGAACGTGAAAATTAAATTCACCGTGAAAATTGAGACCACCCTTTTACAAAGTATAAAAAGCGACAAGCGAATGCTACTCAAAAATTTCAATGCATTCGAGAAACTTGTAAGTAGGTACTTACACTATTTTTTAATACTACCAATACTGAGAATAGCACGTAAAACATAATAAATGACATATTTATTTAAGTGTCAATTAAACATAACATAACTGAAAAAGTTTTAATTATGATTTTAAATTGAATTTTATGCAATTATGTATGTAAGTATAGAAAAAGAAATATTAGGAAAAATCTTCAAGTTAAGACAAATAGATTCTCTCCAAGAATGTTCTTGTGAGGCTAGTGTTTTTATTTTATTTTATATATTTTTCCTATCTTACCAACGCTTAATCATAAAACAGATTAATATCTAATGGTTGTTAGGACTTAAAAGAAAAAAAAATATATCTTGATTATCAAATAAAATATCTCGAAGCTTCAAAAATAACGCTAATTGGTAAAAGCTCTAATAACCCTTCCTAAAAATAGAGCCATTTCATTTGACACGTAACTTAATAAGGTAGGCGTTCTTATTACGAGCTTATCTTCAAATCGAAATTCGTTGAACCACGGTAACAAATGTACTGCCGATGACTTTGCTCAAACCGCCTCGAGCTAACGCAATCCGACGGAGTGAATAATATTACAACTTATTACATTTTACTAAGTTTTGCTTCTACCCCACCACATGTGTCCAACACTCATAATGGACTTGTCATGTTATGGTAATGAATACAAACAGATAGAGCTATTTATCATTTTATTACGTCTTACAAGTAAGCCACCTAGAATACCTAATTCCGGGGAGCTCTTATCTACAAACCGAAATTTTTGATTAATGTTATTTCTCAGTTGCCAGTTGCGTCGTGATCCTAAAGTAGATTAAAGATTACAATGAAAAATACTTCCCATACGGCATGATGTATGTGCTTGTGATTTATCACGACAATAAAACAAAGGAGAATCTACGAAAATAAGTCCGCTTTATCGTATGGTGTTAATGACCTGAAACTTTTTTCGGCTTATCAGATGAGCTATGGGCAATTAATAGGTCACTTTTATTGTTTTCTACGAGTAAATTATGTGTCTAGAATGTCGTTTTAAGCGCACTGAACTGCTTTGATAAACCTAAACTTATGTTGTACCATTAAAAGTAAAGTTTTGATATCGGAACGGACTTTGGTTGTAACTAAAAAAAAAATATGTTAAACGATAATATCAAACAAAATGATGTAGGTATATCTAGATCTTACTAAGCTCTTATTCGAAGTTTCGATCCTCAGAATCGTTTTGATTTTACGACTCAAACTTTCCAACCGATTGCCTCGAATCGGTTAAAGTGAAAGACATATTTTCTAGAAAATTACTTTTGACAGTTATATTTTTTCTCTTTTGGTTCGATGGAATGTTATTACCGACGTTACCGTCGTTTTATATATCAGGATAAGATCATGATTTATAAGAGACCTGAACTATATTAAAGTAATATTAACAGAAATAGTTTTTTTTAACGTATAAGTGGTTTATAAAGTATTAAAAAAAAAAGTTTTTACTTCTTCACATAATTATCAGCGAAAATGATTTAGCTTTGCATCAGATCTCACATAGTGTACAATAACGCTGCTTGACATTGCTCTATGGAGATCTTTTTAAAATTTAATTTAGAATCATTCAAAACGGTTTCTAAAAATATAAATCTTTGCTTTTCATATAACAACGGCGAGGGTTTCAAAAGCATTCTATATTTCTTTTTCAAATAAGTGGACGCATAATTTTGAATACGAAAAGAAACTTTCAAGAATACACTGACAGCATGTTCATATGTAGATTTTAAAGTACCACGTATGAATGGTAGAATTACCATTATGACAAAGATTTACGTGGGTTCGAAAAGTATGGAAAACTGGACTATTCTTATCTTACTGAGCAAAATGTAGTCAAATCATTTCATAATCCCAGAGCCATTCATTTATAGAGCTTCTATTAAGATTTATATTTTGTCACTTGTCACTTGTCACAATACGCTGCTAATTATTTTTACGAATTAAGGAATAATGTTTTTAGACAGAGTGTCCATCACAATAATTCTATTAAAGCTTGAAGAAGAAAAGAACGTTGTTTTCATTTAAGATAAGACAAACTCTCTACGGAATTATAAGTAATAAGCATAAATTGTTTTTATAAAAACTCAAGATCCGAATCAAAAGCTGATTCTCTTTGATTAATATTGTACTATCAAATAACCTAAAGTTATTAAAGAAATAAAATAGTTTTTTTTGAGTTAATCAAACTTCATAGTCTTCAATAACAAATTTGTTATTTGTAGAGCATAATAAACTGAGATATTTTAATAACAAAATTCAAGTTATTATAACTGAAATTATAACTTTATTCAAATTCAACTGTTAGCGAAAACAAAAGAAGGTTAAACTTCTTATTTTAGTTTGAAATTATGTAAAGTTATAAAATCTCTATTAATGCATTTTATCGTCTATTACTGATGAATAGATTTTATAAAAAGAAAATGTTTTAAGATAATTTTAGTAGCTAAACTGAAAATCAAACAAAACTGTTATAACGAAAATAATGTAACTAAGCGATTACAATTATTGAGATTCAGAAATTTTTTCCAACGATTATAGTCATACCATACCTACTCCCGGGTCTTTTTTTGTTTGTTACTAAATTTCCCGTATTGTTAAGCAACAGTATAAGAAAAGAGCTTACTTTGCTATCGAGAGTCCCACAATAATTACTTAGTTGGAAATGAGTTGGCACTAGAATAAGTACAGGTGGCATTAACATGTAACACTACATCAACTAAATGATTCTATTGTATTGAGTAAGACGTTGAAGACGAGAATACTCTTAGAATAAATAGAGGTAGCATTAGTTTGTAAGGGCGTATACAGGGAGTAAGCTGGCCCGATCTGCCAGGCGTTTATCGGCGCTGGTTCGGTACAAAGTATAGAGACTGCCTGAGCCGACTACCTTTCTTCTTTTATCGACAACGGCGTAGCACCCTGTAGTAGCAAACTTAGCCATCATCACACCCGATGTTAAGTGGTGATAAGGCTGAAAGTGGTAGCGCACTACTCCCGGAATCCTCAATCACTGAGGAACTGGCTATCTTATCTCTAACTGCCGAAGCACAATCATGCTGAAAACATCATTTTTATGGCGTCAGACTTAGATAAGGTGGTGGTAGCTAGCCAGGCGGATTTTAAACCAGTCCTACCACCAACCAAACCGAATACAATATGTAACCCCACTGGGAATCGAACCCGGAACCTCTGGGTCTGAAATCAGTGGTGTAAATGACTAAGCCGTTATTCTCAATTTTTTTAACTTAAATCCTTCAAAAAGATTAATGAATTAGATAAGTCATTGAAAATGAAATTTCCTTTTTGGATCTTTCACTGTCCGGACGACGACGACGGCGACTCCGTAGGCGCAGCATTCAGAGCATTCATCCGGACGGTGAAAAGTCCCGGGTTCGATTCCCGTCAGAGTTACTTGTAAGATGGGTGGATTTTTGAGAGTATTTCATTTTTAACTGACTTCAAAAAAGGAGGAGGTTCTCAAATCGTTGGATTAAAAAAATGCATTGTGAATGCAAAAAAAGTTAATTCGTTTTCAAATTACGACCAAGAGATTCACTACAACTGCAATGTAGGTATTAATTTCGCAATAATGTTGTTCTGCGTGTACTTCTAAAACCAATAACAGTTTTACTGAATCACAAGAAAATAGACATCTAAAATATCTTGATCGATCATCTCCTGTATATACCGCAATTTATTCCACACATATCAAGAAACACCTTTCCGGAGCTCCTGGAAAACCTAGAGTATTCCATTCTTGATAAAATGACTACATCACTCAAGGGTACCGCATCAGGTACGTTAGACACGATATTATTCAGGATTTTATAAGGAGGTGAGTAGAAAAAGATATGGTACGGTACAGACAATTGACAAGGGTAGAGGAGACATAAAGAAACTTTGATATGTGCTATTGAAGTTACGAGAAATTCCTGGAGACGTGAGTCGAATTGAAGTGAGCTTCATATGTAGCCCGTTTGATTTCTGATCGGTATCCGTTTTGCTGAAGCTGTGTATTTTGCTTGTCATTTGCAAGAGAACTGCTAGATATGTACCTAAATGCTTAAAGCAAGTCAAAGATTTTGTTGCGTCTTATAACATTTTATACGCGCCAGTATTATGTAGGTGCGTTATGCGAGGTATTTGTATTTCCAAAGCTTGTAAACTTTTTTTAGTAATTTCATCACTTTTGTGCTATATCGAAAAAAAAAATTGCTTAGTTTAGTTTCTATATCATCATGTAGTATCACTCATTAAAGCATCAGCTCAGAAACTACCGAGTCGAATAATGTTCTAGAAATTCTTTGCTACTTATAAGAACGAAACTCACTCTGTTTCTTAAACTATGTCAAAAACAGTCGCCGAAGCTGAGATCGGCTTCCTAGCTGAACATCATCTAGTAACAAATGCTTTATCGTTACGATCTATAATTCAAGAAAGTAAGAAGTTTATATTACAGGTGTTTGATCGATTTGACCGTACGAAATCTGTGTATACACTGCAAAATAATTTAGGCCGCCTCTATTTCTAAAATATTCAACTTATCAGAATGTACTATGTTATGTATTACCACTCTATTAACTCTCGTCTTCCTAACGATACTTACTTCTATTATACAGTACATAATGTCGTATACGGCAGCGACATTTCTTACGTTTCGATAACCATAAGCTCACTCATTCATGCGCCGCTCGTATCGCAAGATAAATTGTCCCCGGTACACAAATAAACGCGGTCGAGAGGGGAAAAAAAGGAACAAAACATTCACCTATAAGAATACGCGTCTATACGCATCTCCAACGAGTCTTGAGTCTTGGTAATTTATTATATACAGTTCGCTCCGATCCATTGACTTTTGTGGTCGTCCCATTGTCACCGCTGAGAGCTCTAAGCGGCCGTGTAATATGAATTAATAAGCACAAAGAATCATTATAATACGTTTATTTGTCGCCACGAAATTCCTGGTTCCCTTTATTGTTGTGCTGGACGGTATTGTCTGACGTTCGGAACGAAATTTCGTGTATCGCGTGCCTGAGGTCACGACATGCCGGCTGATCGCAAAGACTAATAATAAACAAAAGAATGTCAAGATGTTTCGTTTACAACCTGCGATAAAGAGTTGTTTTCATAAAACTAGAATGAATGTTGTAATTTAATTTGACTGTTAATAAATCACAAAGAAGAAACATCGAATTTGCATTTTATTATTTTATCTGAATTGTCAAAATTAATCGATAAAGATGTTATAAAGTAATACCTTTTACTGTATCAATGTAATAAAATCAAGTTTGATAGTATGTCATTGCATCATTTGGTTATGGTGTGGCACTTAAGTTAGTGTTTCACACTAAAACGGAACCAATACGATACAACATCTCTTATGAGAATCTAGTTCTTTACACATAATATCCAAGAGAAATTAACAAGGCTACCACCTACTTTCTCAAGCCAGAACAGTAAGCTAGTGTTAGTAAGCTAGCAAGTTCGTAACTCTAACTTCGTGTATACAGAGCTAGCTTCAAATCAGGTATTTTGTTAACCGTACTAGCATGTGATAGCAAGCCAAGATGTATACATAAACCAAGCCTTGATATCTCGGACATTACAGTACCCTTAGCAAGAAAAGCTATCGTTATGCTAATGGTTATCTTGATCATAATATTTTGTATGAAAACCAGAGCAGTGCCTCTTCCGGTCGTATAATGAACTAAAATTCAATTGATATAAATTTAACAGCAGCACTTTGACAGCTTTTGACGAATGGTATAGTTTACTATACGATTACCATATTGGAAGTATTTCGAAGACTGAAAATAGAACATGGTATTCCTAAGTTGCCACACGTCAAAATCATCTGAGAGGTTGTGGGCTCTATTAAAAGACCCCGATACCAATCGATTTTATAATCTATGATATCGTGGCTAATGACTCAACTATAGATGAAAGGGTTGCCGAAGATCAGCAGATGTACTTAATGGTTAAGAGGTCGTTGACATTTAATATCCAATAGCTATAACTACTTTATGAGTTGCATAAAGTTCTATGAAACCCATACTTGGAAATTGAACTAGTATTATTGACATACTTTTACTTGACACCCATTACTATTGTTTTTTTTTACAAATAACATGATTTTAATGTGATTTACATGGCCACGCAAAGATCAATCATTCAAATAAGCATTATCTCAGTAAATCAATGTCTTGTTGTAATGGTAACATAGAAAGTATTTCAACTGAACTTGGTGATAATAATGTTGAGAAATATTTGGCAAATCAGTTCAAAAAGCTCTAGAGCTCTAGAACTAAGAAAATGGACTTGGAGTGTTGAAACTTGACTCTATAGTAAAATGTCGTCCACAATAATAGATATTTGCAACCCGTTTACTGTTCGGTAAAGAGCACAGTTACACAGCGAGTATAAAAGTGACAAGCACAGAGCCTCATCATAGAAATGGGTTCAGTATTTAAATATATTTCAACAATATTCAGTCAAGGACCTTTAAATATAATAAGATTAACTTAGATTTATTTCGTGTATCAGCTTACGTGCATCTATAAAGTGTTTATTTTTTACTTATCCAAAGTGATTTAATCAACATAAGAGTTGGTTAGTATGTACTAAAGGTCTTACCGTTCAGAAGTCAGATCATAGTTGTTAGAAACATGTTAGAAACAGATTAAATACCTGAAACAAAAAATATTGCTTTGAATCGTAGTGCCGAAAAGATACATTTTTGTAATGAAAAAAATTTACAAGAAAAACAGTAATATGGCATAAATAGTCAGTCCGGTTTAGTCAAGTAATATTTACAATTTATTTATTTTGTCAAAACAATGTAGCTTTTAAATAAAATTGAGTAGCATTTATAGCTAAAACTAATGGCAAATTCTGGCACCATCCTGACATTTTATTCATCCTTATCTATTTTGTAGATGAGATCTAAACTGTACTTTACAGTATTTTGTAAGAAAAACACAATTTAAAAATATTAAGGCACGAGTAGTAGGTAGGTATATGAGTTGTTAATCTGATAAATTAGACAGTGTATCTAAGCGAAAACAAACGCTATTAATAAAACATCGCCGAAAGCTCTCTAAAAGAAATTTCCTTAATCTGTTCCTTAAAAACAAATTGAATCTAAGTTTAAGCTTTTACATCACAATCGTTAGTAACGACTTGGCCTAATTAGTTATTTACGATGATTTATTGGAGTAATAAATTATATTTTATTTATAAGGCACAATTTAATGAAATAAAACGTAAGGAAGCTAAACTTAATATCGCACCTTAGGCAGTTTAAAGCGCAAAATGAGGAATTAGTCATAAATCTTAATATCTTTGTAATTATATCTAGGTAATTATTGTATACAAGATCTATCTTTACCTAAGTATTGTATACAAGATCTTCAAAATTATATATTTGTACAGTCCCCAGCATATAACTCTAGCGGGTCCTCCGCGGTTTTGCCCGCGTGGTACCAGTTCCCGTGGGAGTATCGGGATAAAATATAGCCTATGTCACTCGGGAAGAATGTAGCTTTCTAATGGTGAAAGAATTTTCGAAATCGGTCCAGTGGTTTCGGAACCTATTCGATGCAAACAAACAAACAATCAAATCTTTCCTCTTTATAATATAAGTATAGAAGTATAGATAAGACAAGCCCTAGCACGAAAAACTGTCGTTAGGGTAACCATTATCGTAATCGTATTATCTTTAGAAAACCAGTGGCCCGATTCTGCTAACGTTAAGTCATAATCGTGTCTCAATCGTGTTTCAATTGTTGTTCTTTTTTACACACTAGTTACAAGAAATGTGAACTTTTTTCACAATACTACTGATGGTCACACCACACACTACATCCACATCTCATCATACTGTCATAATTCTTGTATCTAGTGTGTAAAAAAGCACAACAATTGAAACACGATTGAGACACGATTACGACTTAACGTTAGCAGAATCGGGCAACGGAGCAGCGCCTCTTTTGGTCGCTTAAAAAACTGAAATTCAATTCATAATTTTCAGCAGCACTTTGACAGTTTTTGAAGGACAGTACATTTTATTATACGATTACCATAACCACAGCCGTCTCTATCGTCTTCTACAAGCCATGCTATGATACGGAACGGCAACATTGCTGTGAACCGGTTTACTCCTCTGAGTACTAAATCCTATGGAGGTGGCATACCTACGAAAAAGTGAGGTGTAAGTAAGTCACAATGTAAGAAAATCTTGGAATTCAATTTTAAACTACTTCTAATTTGTCATATTAATCGGTCTGTCAAAATCGGTCCAGCCGTTTCAGAGATTAGCCGAAACAAACAGACAGACAGACAAAAATTGTAAAACATGTCATTTTGGTATATATGTACCGTATATTTAATCATATGCACGTAGTAAAAAGCGGTTATTTTAATGTTACAAACACTCCAATTTTATTTATTTGTATAGATGTATAGAAGATATGCCATCTCCATAGGATTCAGTACTCGAGGTTTACTCGCTGTTTACCTGTCAAACGGTGCAAACGGTGTCAAATCGGTTCACTTAAAACTACGTTGCCAACTTTATGCGCATGGCTTGTAGAAGACGATAGAGATGGCTGTGCCATAACGATAGATTTTCATGCAACGGGCACTGGGGTCGTATTATGAACTGTTAGAGTTATCATAAAGTAAGATTGTGAAAGAGATGACGCTAAACGCAGAGTATAGCTTCGTCTTCTAATCAGAGTGCGTGTCAGATAACTCAGCGCGCGATTGGGGCGTTTTTGGCGCTTTCTTGTTCTGAGCGTAGAGAAAAGATAATTCGATACTCGATTTTGACCGCGCGCAGACATATTGCGATAACATTATTGATGGTATAGGGCTGTTTGGGGCAAGGTTACGGATACCCGACTTATGCGCCGAGGTAGCGGGTTCAATCCCGCGAAAGACACATATTTGTGTTCATAGCATGTCTTACTTTATTTGTTATGTATATTATATAGGTTTATTTACGAAATAAAGTATATAACTAAGTATGTTTATCTGCTATCTAGTAGCCATAACACACGAGCTCTTGAATTAAACTTACTGTGGGCTAAGCAATTGGTGTCATTGTTAGAAATGTATACATTAACTAGGAGGTCCACGCGGTTTTACCCGCATTGTACCCGTTTCCGTGGGAATATAGAGATAAAATATGGCCTAAACCACTCAGGAAGAATTTTGCCGTTAAGGACACAGCAGATATATCAACTCGGAAAGGGATCGACACCGTATCGCCTTTCGCCTCGCCGTCAACCAGGCGTCAACCTAACGCAAGCACGTAACCAAACCGGATCAGCGTGTCAGTAGGTACGTCGGCTCGGCTACGGCTAGGCGACCCCGCGCTTACGCCTCGCCGCACAGTGGTTCCATATCGAAAAAAGGTGGACATGGGATTAAATCTCGGAATTTCAGTGTGATTTTTTGAAATGTGGTTAGTTCATTTTCATTTTCAGACCACTGTGCGTAGAGCCGTAAGTTCGGGTACGGAGAGACGTGAGCGCGTAGACGACTAGCGGTAAGCGCGGGGAAAGCAAGTTGAGCGACCCACAAAGCGGTTCGTGAGCTGGTCCCGAGGCGAGACGATTACGTTACGATTCCGATTAGAGTGCGTTGCAGTAGGGGGTTTCATACAAAGAATACTGAACCGCTCGAGTTGATACGTTTACGATCCGTTTACGAGTTGATAAGTCTCCTGTGACCTTAATGGTGAAACAACGTTTATCCTTTACAAACAACGAAGCAAACAAAAAATCTAATCTTTCCTACAATGCAATATTAGTATAAGTAAGAGAAAACACATGGAAGCGGTACAACACCTCAACACTGAAATCAGCGGCAACTGCGGCAAGCGTCAAACGCCACTTTCCGCGTTGCGGCACCGCACCGCAGAAAATACAACGCCAAATTCCGCGTTGCACAAAGCACAAATTCAGCGTGTGATTTGGCGTCGCGCGACGCGCCACGGTATTCAACACTGGAACCAGCGTTGTAAAGTTTGCATTGCGTCGCCACACCTTCAATTTCCGCCGTGCGCCGCACAACGCTGAATTTGGCGTTGTGGCACCGCAACGCATACCTGTGTTTTCGCTCTATCCGTTGCATGGTGAAATAAAAGCTGGGCCCCGATCGCGGTATTTCTATGACGCATTAGTCAAGTGTACGTGCAGCTGAAGTGCAGTTGACGTGCAAAACCGTTTTTGATAACGCGCGGCTTTGACAGTGCGACAACTTTTTCTGTTCCGGTGATAATCTTTGGAACTTAAACAGTTTTCATATGACAGTCTATTTTGACAGCTAATTTCGTATTGCAAGTGGTTCCTCTGTCACGGATGTCACCGGATCAGACAGAATGTAGGACTATAGGTTTGCGTGACGTGTGCGTCGTTATGTCATTACGGCAATACGAAGTCAAACGTCAAGACCCAAACGCGATGAAGACGCGCTGCATAGAATTACGGCGATTGGCCCGCTGTTTTCGTGATGCAACTGTTAATATTGATGCGCTGTTATACCTATGTCCTGTGAAATGTACATTGAACACAATCATCAGTAATGTGCTCTTGAGTTCTAAAAGAACATTATTGTTTAGTATAAAAAAAGAGATAATGTACCTACTTAGAATTTCTCGATGTGGAATTTGAACTTATAATACTGATTTTATCTAATAGCAGATTGAGAGATTAGTCGTTAATCTAGAGATCTGAGCAATTATATTGCACTGAATCTTAATAAAACGATTACTTTGTACATTGAACACAATCAACAGTTATGGGTTCTGAAAATCATATAACTTTAGTAAAATAAAATATTGCGAAAATAGAACACTATGTGTGAAATACTAAACTTATCTTATCTTATCTACAGAAAACAACTAATTTTATTATTTCTTTATTTCTGTAAATGAAAGGGCAATAGACGTCATTATTATTTTATGATGATATGTGGAAATGTACTTAATTATTATTCAAAAACAGATATAGGTACCTACTCATTATCAATTTTCTATATCGTAGGTACCTTCATCATCATCATCATCATCATCAGCCATTTAATGTCCCCACTGCTGGGGCACTGGCCTTCCTTATGGATGGATAAGGAGAATGAGCCATGACCCACCACGCGGGCTCAGTGCGGATTGGTGGGTATTATCGACTGCAAGTGCAGCCGGGACCAACGGCTTAACGTGCCTTCCGAAGCACGGAGGAGCTCGAGATGAAAAGTTTTTTGGTCACCCATGTCCCGTCCCCGTGACCGACCATTGCGAACGTTGCTTAACTTCAACGATCGCAGGCCAAGCGCGCTATCCACTGCGCCACGGGCTCCTCAAAATATGAATATTGAAATAAATTAAACATAAATATGCATTTAATACCTACATATAAGTATCACATTAGCTTTATAATGTGAAAATTTCTAAAACAGAGAACTTTCAAGTGAATATGTAACGCAAGACTTGCAAGTGAGTAATAAGAAATTATAATTACACACATTGAACTCATTTTATTAACTTCGAGAAGCGATCACAAGAATAACTTGTCTATAACAATTATAGAGAGAAATTATTTAACAATAGCGATGACAGAGAGAAAAAGGTGTATCTTTATTCTCTGAGCAACAATAGATAGAACTTTGCCGCGGTCATGTTATGTGTCTAGTCAGATTTATGAGGAGATTAGGAGGCCGCCGTTAAACATTGATTTAAAGAAGCTAATGTCGTCAAGTGATATAACATTACAGAAATAGATTTGTTTAAAAAAACGTAGGGGTTTATGTGTACAATTTTACTATAGGCATAATAACCTTTAAATTTACTTGAAGAAAGATTATAGCCTAAGAATCACCATCGCAAATATTTTTTGCTACCATTTACTTGAGAATCATTAAGCTGTTAAAAGAAAAACAAAACAAATAATAAACGAAGTTGATTAGTGAATTTTACTTTCATAATAAAATAATGTTTAAAAAATTTGAATCCTTGTTTTATTTTACTATAATTTAAAACATAGTTTGTGTAAAACTAAACAAGAAATAACATTTTAAAACCCGTTTTATACTGGTGTTACTCATATCTGCAAAAAAGGGAAGCATAAAATTGCATTATAATTTTACAAATCAGAAACAAACTTAGCTCAATTTGCATCAATTCGGAACTAAATTGCTAATGATTATATCAATTGACAACTTCGTAAAAAATAGAACGTCATTAAATTTTTCATAAAAAGTAGATCACATACAATTATTATACAAATTGCATCACGCTAGTTATTCTGATGGTAAAATATAAAATACTAGTAAATTTCAAATGATAAAAAAATTCGTTAAATAATTCAAATCTCTATACGCTTCACCGAGTCATCATAACTTATCGGATAATTTATTCAAAACTTAAAGAAAACTAATTACTCATGTCAAATCTAAAGTATCTAGTCTGATCGTCACTACGGCCGATGTTCATCAACTTCAATTAAATATTCAAACTAATATATTTACATTTAAATGGAAGAATATAAAAGAAAAACTACCTACCTAAATTGAAAAATTTTGACTCTATACCTACCAATTGCTTCCGTGAGATGGAAAAAAGCAAATAATTATTTCCATTCAACAAAAATGACGTTTTTGGTAGTTGAAATAGACCGACTTATTATGTCTGGGTAATAATTCGAGATATATGAAGCTATAATATCAATGAACACGAAACAAAATTTAATTAAAAAAGTATAATCCAACCTCGAGTTAACTGACAACAATTTACGACGCCGCTAAAACAGAGCGGTGGAAATAATTCAACTAATTATAAATAAGAGAATTATGTAAAACACCCAGTTCATAATTAATGATTTAGATCGAAACGAGGAATACATTAACGTCAGTTATTTAAACGAGAACGAAGTTTTTTTTTGGTAACGATGTCAAACTCGGCTCGGACTTAAGTATTGATTTAAGGTTTGGGAGCATATAGATAGTGTTGTCGTAATTTTGTTTTCTAATTATCTTTAGTTTATCTATACCTGATTTCACCCACTTAACAGGAAGTAGATATAACGATATATTTATTGATAACCAGTTTTGCTTCTGGATTTTCAAAACTACTGGGGTTACTTACCATAACGGATTCTCTATTTATAATTTAATACCTTTTTACAAGTTCTTTTTTTTATTTAATCCTTATGCTCGCATCTTAAACTCCCACAATTGAATTCTATTGGTTTTTCGCACATGTAAAAATTCACGACATGTGTAACGTTCCTAACATATCAGTCTTGCAGTATATGAAAACATGTCCGTTCGGGTCAAATCTTACAAGCTACCCATATCCCAATAGCAAATTGAGCTCAAATTTTGCATACAGGATCGTTTTGGATAACAATACAATATTTAAGTACAGTCAATAAAAAAGCTTGGCATTGAAGATATTTAAAAAACATTATTGATCTAAGCGTTAATTTTTGAAGATCACCTGTTTATATTAACAAAAAGTATGAACGTAATAAAAGAGGTACAAATTTTATTCCCTTTCGAGTTGCCGCCATCTTGATTTAGCAACCGTTATGAGCACGCGCATTGTGAAGGTCCAGGTGTTGCGCTGACAAAACAATCGACGCTCGACCCGAGCGAAAACGGGGCGGTCTGAGGAGCCATTCATAAAATTTTTATGAAATCAACCAAAAATAAAAGCAAAAGTGAATACAAAAAATGTTTCGAGAGGCGGCGAGGTTTCGATAGCAGGGTAATATTTCATAATATTAACTACTTAGGGATGTGAAGAATGGGTGTGTTGTAAAAATTTATAATTGACCTGTATTGTATCGGTTTCTTTAGTAATGCTGTTTGGACCACCTTCATAAATTTTTAAGTTATTTTGTTTCTTTGAAAAATATTAAACGTTATTTCGATTTACTACTGTTTCATTTTGATAGAAAATCAATGGTTCAGATTCTAAAGCTTGAAATAAATATTGAACTTATTAGAGTTGATATAGAGAATGGCATACTAGTCAGCTTTATAAAAAAAAAACTAAGTTATAATAATAGCATTGCATAAAAATTGTATCTTTGAAATTTTCTGCGGTAGCAAAATGTTCTACATCAAAGAAAGTAAACTTTGTGTGACCATTGGGATTAGCTTTATGAAGTACAGTCTTAACAAATACAAATATACTATGAAAAAAAACATGAGTTGCATCTAACACAACAACGCCACTGGATACAAGATACATTGTCGAAATGTTTTCATAAGCCTCAAGAGCCGCCTCCTGTACCTTCGGATAGCAGACCTCAACGGTCCACTGCACTCGAATGAAATAATTAGCTATACTTTACAATTAGCTAAAGATCCCATTGTATTCTTTGTGCCGTAAGTGGATTCTTCAAAGCGCGCGCATGACACCGCTACCATCCCAATACGTGTGTGTATAATGTTATTATTCGATGCCGCATCTGTCACAAAGGGCTTTGCGTCTGTAATTTTACAGTTTAATCAGCGTTAAATGCTCTAAAAGTTACCGCTTTCGAGCAAAAAACGGACCGAAGACGCTCCCTTAAGAATGCGACTTCATTAATCATGGGCTGTCAGTAGTTACAATAAAATGATGTGTACGGCATAGATTCGGTATACGTGTTAACAATGATACAGTTCGTGATATTAGGTGCCTTAAAAACAATTGTTGATTGATACATACTTTGATATTGTCTTCATAGAATTTGGTACCTACTAATTTGAATGCTCAAGTTTAAAAGTTTCACAGCCTGTTTACATGATCATTCTGGCATAAGCCACTTAATTTGTATAATGAATAGTATTTCTCAACCAATAATATCTTAAATACTTATTTAAAAATACTAGGGTGAATTTATATTATAAACCAGCTTGATTTTGTCTCAACTACCTATATTATAACGCGGAAGTTCCTACGCCTTCAGTTTTACAGAAACATTTTAAACTTCAAAGGCGAAATGGAATATTCATAGAAGCGGAGGGCAGGAATTCATTCAATATAGCACAAAGAGGTATATCCTCTATGTCTCATTGTGGACTGACCACTTAGCGTGGAGAGGAAATAATTTATTCAAGCCGTACTACGCTCGAAGTTATTGGATCATCTCGATCCACTGGACGGCTAAGTATATCTACAAAGATATTGAGAATTATTATCTATCTATTCGAACTTCCATGAATACGATCTCGTTAGTTTAATAATGTAAATTGTAAAAAGATTTTTCTTAAATTTTTCTTCTAATGTCACAAATTTTCCTTTGTTGCATATTGTCCAGGTAAAGGTTTTGTATTTTTAGTTCATGGTCATATCTTTATTTTTTCAAAAGAACTGCATTCATCGAGCACTACATCTTCTGTTTAAAAAATTTAAAAGGTTTCAATCGACATTTTAATATTCCAAATTTAAATCTAAAATCGTAAGCTGTTTTATAAAAATCATAAGCGATAAAGAGGTTTGCATCTGTTATTATGAAACCTTTTTACCGGCAAAGCAAACAGGATTCGATGCCAAATGTTGTTTATCGGAGAATAAGTCCAATTCGACGAGCGTTAATTTCTTATTACTAACAAATTAGTATGAAGAATCAATTAACGACTGGGTGTGTGGTAGCTAAACTTAATTAGCCGACTTCCACGGGGAACAAAAACGGCAGATGCGAGATCGGGTTGTACAGCCTGCATTATTAGTTGTTCAGTAATGTTCTGACTTTTTCTGTTTTGCTAACCGTCCGGGCTAAAACACCATCTGTGTTCGGGTATGGTTGAACTTGATTTAATACTCACGGGCTTTGTGGTGAGCTAATGTTTATAGAGACTACTCAATGGATTGCCTAATTTTTATGTATTAAATTATGGCTTTAAAACTCTAATGTGTTAGCCATAGCTAGATATGTGTGAATGAATGAATGTTTGTTTAGTGAAATTATACTTAACATTACATTTTTTAGGGTTCCGTAGCCGAATGGCAAAAAACGGAACCCTTATAGATTCGTCATGTCTGTCTGTCTGTCTGTCTGTCCGTCCGTCCGTCCGTACGTCACAGGCACTTTATTCCAAAACTATTAAAAGTACATAGTTGAAACTTGATAGATAGATGTATTCTATGAACCGCTTTAAGGTTTTAATACTAAAATTAAAGAAATAAAAAACTAAGGGGGGCTCTCCATACATAGAACTGAAACTTAAAAATATTTTTTTAATTAAACATATCCGTGTGGGGTGTCCATAGATAGGTCTTTAAAAATGATATAAAGGTTTCTCCAACTATTTTTTTCAAAGTCAATATTTTGAAAGATAGAGCCTTCCAAAGTGGTAAAATGTGTGTCCCCCCCCTCTAACTTTTGAAATAAAAGAGTGAAAAATCTAGAAAAAAAATATGCTGTAGATCTTAATAAAAACTTTCAACGAAAATTCGTTTGAACGAGATATAGTTTGTACTTTTGAGATATAATACATTTAAAAAAACCGCAAATATAACTTTGTCATTCATACAAACTCTATGAAAAACAAAGTTATATTTTACTGACGAAAAATTATAGTGGAATTTTGGCTAGGTTTAAGCAATAGGTACGTTAAGTGAGTACGGAACCCTTCATGGGCGAGTCCAACTCGCACTTGGCCGATTTTTTAAGACTTATGACTCACTAGAGGGTCTGATACTGCCACACTTGGCAAGTCGGCAATGGCAGTCGCCAAGATTTCAAAAGATGCTACCTCCCTTTTTACCGCCCTGTATACGTGGATACTCGACGTTGTTTTTTTAATTGCCATAAAACAGGCACTTAAGCTACTTAAATTGAGATTGGAGCAATGTAAGTGATAGTGTCTAATGTTTATTTCTTTATTTAAGTATTTTTTCATTTATTCTTCATTCGATACGGGCGTTTTCCGCAACTCGACGTCTTATTGCGCCTATTTTGCGTGTTTATTTAAGTATTATAAAAGAAAACAAAACACATTCGTCATTCAACTCAGCAATGTGTACACTAGTACCGAGTTAAACTTAATTATAACACTCGCCTATAGGGACTCTGATTGTATGACTGTACGGGCTGGAAGATTTATTGCGATCCCCGAGTCAGTTAGTAAGTGTTCCCGACTTTTTGTTTCATTCCCTTTACGCTTAATCACTGCATGATCTTCGGATAATGTGTTTTCGGTATCGGCTAAAGACGATGTAATTATTTTTGCTGATTCCCTTCTTCCACATATTAGGTTAGATCAGGGCCTCAGATTAAGTACATAAAATTGTCATTACTTACAGTTTCAATACGGCTGGTGCATATGATACGAATGTGTGCAAAAAGTATTTGTTAAATAATCAACATAGACTGATCAGTATTAATTCCTGTTTAAAACTAACTAATATGACGTCATTTTTTCCATACCTAATTCATATAAGAATACTTACACATTATTAAATCTAACGTTTGTTAGATAACTAACCTTTTTAATAAATCAAAATAAGTGGTATGCATATATAACCTACAGCCGAAAATACAATATCCAGTTCTTATTTATTGAACTGTATCATATCTTGTGACGATTATTACAAATATATCATACAGATAACAAATCCAATTACTAGTTATATTAACCAAACGTTAATATTTAACGTTAACCGAACTGGTTTCAAAACATATATTTATAATAGAAACTGTAACAAGTCGGACTCAATTTTTGTTTCGGACTCAGCTTATAGAATGTGGGCAATAAATTTGTTTTAATTGATTACTGTTAATTCACAATGAAACGAACCGCCTTCTTCTTTAATTGCGTTTATGATGATTACAATCCGTTAAGAATGTACCGGCTCTTTCGAATTGGACATAAAAATATTTGTGTTTTTATTAACTATCCTAATTTCTATAGGCAAGCAAAAACTATTGGAGGGATTTATAATTAGCTTGTTCCATTTTGGCAGTCTTGAACTTTGAAAGTCAAACTAATGTGCCATATTTATCATTACAGTAATACCTATATAATGAGGTAATCTTTTTCTTTTTCGCAACGCACCGGTTTTTCAGATAGGTACCTATATCCTGAGGCCGCGCTATTGCTGGAGGTCCCAGGTTCGATTCCCGTTTAGGTAAATATTGAAAATTAACTTTTTAGGCGCTGAATCCCGACCGAAATAGGCACGCTAACGCTTGCTCGGCCGCGCGCGATACACTTCACGCGTAAGCAGCGGCAGCCGGCAGTGAACTGTGAACTCGCGAGCGCCCCGCGAATCGAAAATCACTTAAAATTCAATTAAAAATTAAATAATGAAAATTTTACACTTATGACGGCCGGAATCCCTCGGCTAATCAAAGACAATTATTTTCGTATATTTTTCATGAACTAAAACCAAGTATACTGCAAGTAAAACGATATTTGGATTACGATAAGACGGATGTTTGGGATTTTATTTGACACAGTAAAATATCACCAATCGAAAAAATACCGGAAGCACTAGATAAATAACTGTAAAATAACATATATTTTTTCCACGTATTAAGTACTTGTGATTTGCGAGTAATCCCTTATTTAAAATACCCTATTTTGGGGAATGCCCGCCTTAAACATTTCCTCGGGTCTGGGTGTATTTGGTAAGCCTTCGTTGTTTCTAATTTCCATAACACAAGTGCTCAAGCTACTAGTTTGATATTGGAACAAGTATGTGATGGTGTCCTATATTTATTTATTTAAATTATTTTATTTTCGTTCTAGCCACTACCACTCGCGACGTAAACTGGATGGATTAAAATTCTTGAATTCTAAAGATCATATACCTATAATAGCTTTTGATTAATAAAAGGACATAAGTAACATAAATGTTAGTTCGAGTACCTAGTTAGGTATAATTATAAAAATTTTGTCAAATTCTGCCGCTTATTAGTTTAGTTTTAGTAAATTTTTACCGAATGCCTGTTAAATATTACAGTATCTTTATTCTACGAACGGAATGAAGCTATCATTACTTACACAAAATTTGTACAGATTTGAAATCGTTATTATTTTATTGTAAGTATAACCAAAGCCTTTTCCGTTACCAAGTAACGTCTAGAATACGTATTTAGTTCCAGTACGATGCTTCTTATTACTAACGATGACTTGTGCTACGGAATAATGGTGTAAAATATTATACACCATTATTTAATCATATTGATTGTAGGGAGTGGAAACATTGCGATTGTTTTCTTTGTCACTGGAAGGAAGTTACACAACATTTTTTAATTTGTAATAAGCTTTGAATATTTGAATTGGTTCAAAGTTGTGTGAATAGATAGAAGATTTTCTCTCTAATTAAAAGAAATATAGCTTTCAATATTGTGTATTGTTAATAGACTGTTCCCTTGTAGGTACAATTATTTTGTCCATTCCATTTTTGTTTACAATTATGTTAGTACAAAAATGAATCATAAATTAAGACACAGCTACATTCACGTTCATATCCACTTCATATCATTTGCCATACACTACACTATTTAGCATTGTGTTTGAATATTAAATCTTTGTCTCTTCACAAATTATGTAATTCTGGGCTTCTTCTTCTTCTTATCGAGTCGATAGCAAACTAATCTGAACAGTGTCGGACCAAAATTCGGCCACGTGGATCGCAGCATTGGTACCCTCCATTAGGTCTACCTGCGTGCAGCTGGTTGGACACGTAGGGCACGATGTCAGATGTTCCATCGTCTGAGGAACAGCACCACACCTACACGCTATGTCCGCGTCGACCAAGAATATAAAAAAAATGCGGAGTATATTTGATTATAGTCAAATTCTACGACTTAAATGGCCGTACTTTTAGAGAGTTTCCTTAGAAACTTGATAGTGTTGATTGCCTTATACCGCAGAATTTAATATTTCACATTGATTTTAACAAGAAGAACTTATAGGAAAAATGTGTGATAGTAAAAAACCACGAGCCATATAAGTAGCTTTCAGGCGGGATTCGAACCCGCGCCTCCGGGAATCCGGCCCGATGCTCTGACCAACTAAGCTACCGAAAGGCCTACACGACTCGTCGAATTTTGCTATCACTTGTTACGCTGTAGGCCAGCGTTGCTTCATCAATGTGAGGAAACCCTCGCATCCGAAAGAAACATTTTTACAAATGTTTAACAATCGATTAAGATGAAACAGCCATATTGAGATTTTATATTATTTTTATGCACTCACAATGCAATTTTGTAAGTAAGTATAGGAAAAATGTGTGATAGTAAAAAACATTGTGAGTGCATAAAAATAATATAAAAGTTATTTAATTTTTTACTTTTTTGCATTCACAATGCAATTTTTATCATAGAAAAATGAAAAATCGGAGCTGGTTGTGAGACGAGTCGATTTTTTCTAAATACTTTATTTTCCATTTTTCTATAATAATATAAAATCTCAATATGGCTGTTTCATCTTAATCGATTGTTAAACATTTGTAAAAATGTTTCTTTCGGATGCGAGGGTTTCCTCACATTGATGAAGCAACGCTGGCCTACAGCGTAACAAGTGATAGCAAAATTCAACGAGTCGTGTAGGCCTTTCGGTAGCTTAGTTGGTCAGAGCATCGGGCCGGATTCCCGGAGGCGCGGGTTCGAATCCCGCCTGAAAGCTACTTATATGGCTCGTGGTTTTTTACTATCACACATTTTTCCTATACTTACAAAATTGCATTGTGAGTGCATAAAAATAATATAAAATCTCAATATGGCTGTTTCATCTTAATCGATTGTTAAACATTTGTAAAAATGTTTCTTTCGGATGCGAGGGTTTCCTCACATTGATGAAGCAACGCTGGCCTACAGCGTAACAAGTGATAGCAAAATTCGACGAGTCGTGTAGGCCTTTCGGTAGCTTAGTTGGTCAGAGCATCGGGCCGGATTCCCGGAGGCGCGGGTTCGAATCCCTTCTGAAAGCTACTTATATGGCTCGTGGTGTTTTACTATCACACATTTTTCCTATACTTACAAAATTGCATTGTGAGTGCATAAAAATAATATAAAATCAAGAAGAACTTATATTCAGAGAGATAACCGAAAATTATCCTTTTTCTAAAACTATTTTGTAAAAAATTAAAGAACCATTTGATTGTAATAATTAAAATTGATTACACCCTCCTTATTAGGGAGTCGGTTAAAAACATTAAAAGTTGTTAAAAAGTTACAAATTATCATTTAAATTATACAAAGGAAGCATAAACCTCAATGAGACAGATTCTTTCTAAGACGTCATAAAATATTTTACATTCTTTTTCGTCTTCCCATTTTCGTGACATAAAAACAGTCGACCATAAATTACTTCACATGACAAAATACTATTTAATATCCCCCAGCTCCATACACATGTGAGCATTACGTCATTTCTAAACTCATTTGGTAGTAATGCCCAAAGACATCCATCGTCGATTTTAAGGACACGTTTTTTCAACGCTACCCCATCATCAATCCATTCTTCTTGCACACTACTTATTTCCTTGTTACTTCTTTCGCCCTGCTCTTTAAGGTGTACAAGGGCAGTAACGAATGCAGAACGTATTATCTATTTTGTCTTAGCAGTGACAATAATTAATGACGGGATTTAAACGCTTCCTCACGCCCGTGACATTAACATAAATAGAATGATCTTCGTTTGCTCGACGTTGTCCCTTTGATTCCCCTATTTTAAGCATAGCAGGCTCAACTTTTGTATATTAATTTGTGTATGCAGACCTGTTTTTAGTACTTTGATGTTCTGCGTTAAGCGATGTCTGGGGATTTTCAGCTTTACGGTCATTAAGACTGCTGGACAGTGTTGAATTAGCTAAGTGAGCCTGTTTAATGTAAGCGTTTAAATTTGGTTGTTACAAAACAATTATGCAATACTCCGTTTCTGGCTTCTACGATAAAGTTCTAAATTATTTGCTTCCACAAAACGTAAATTATGTACCTATTGTTTTGTCTTCGCTAGACGGCTGACATTCTGTTCGATTCAACCTGTTCATGATCTATATTATTACTGAGGGCTAAAATTGAATACCTACGTATGTTAGACTAGTTTCTATGGTTTTATACTACCTACGTAGAAAGTTTTACCTTTACTTTCTTTAGTTCGGAGTTCATACTCTTACTGTATAAAACTTAATTTTAAACCTAAATTTGTCTTTAAGTAAAAAGTAAAAAATAGGACCGAAATAAATTTAAGTCAGATCATAAATTCAGTTTATGGTATGTATAAAACGTGACATCTATAATTCCGCATGTTACTTATGTAATGTGAATTCTCATCGTGTTCGAGAGGATCATAAAACAAGAGATTAATGAAATGAAAATAGCATCGAATGACATTCGCAAAAAAAGAAACAAAGGAACGATTTAATAATAAAGACTGTTACGAGCGCCGTGTATAACAAGCAGTATAAAATTACTTTACTTTCATGCGTCTAAAATGCGACTTAAAAAATTATACAACTTACTATTACTTACAATCAAACGTTTGTAAGTAAATTCCCAATTTGCGTCGCAGATCCCTACTGCAGCAAACTTAAAGAGCTGATGAACTTTAAACGTCTGTACTGATATTCACAATTTATAGCTAAGAATTATCTCGATCACGTCAGCTTTCGAACAAAACAAGTCGCATCAAAATCAGTTTATTCGTTCAGCAGCTACTACACCACAGACAGACAGCTACACAGACTACAGATACAGAGATATAAGATACACAGACACGTCAAACTTATAACACCCCTCTTTTTGCAGTCGGGGGTTAATATCCCTATTTTAGGCTCCATAAAAATAACTGAGTTAGTATCATAAGTAGTTTTAACAAATCACGGTCTACACAAAGGGCTGTAAATCTAACCTTAATAACACTGTTCCTGTGCAGTGAAACCTATACTGGTTCGCACTAAGAAGTCAAGACTGTGAAGTGTGACAATAAGTGAGCAATTCCAGTCTCGTTTCAAACATATTTATTGGCACTAGAACCAGACTTGTTAATTATAAGACAGACGAAACAGCCCACGGGTTTCCTTTTGCAATTTATTGTACATTTAAATTAGCTTCAACGTTGTCACTAATTGTCTAATCTTCATCTTGGTTTCTACTTATTGGGCTATTGCACTTTAACGTACGGAATAGTGTTCTAAAAATCAAGTCAATTCGCAGAAGTAGATAGCAAATATGTAAAAAACGGCCACTTTTAGCAGTTTTGCTATCTACTTCTAGCAGTGACTGCGAGGGAATGTAATTATAATTATCGCCTAAAAATACTAGACTATGGGCCCCAAAAATTCCATGTAAAGTTTCATTAAAATTGTGTACCTATTTGAATTACAATTATTAAATAAAATTCACCGCGGCGGCGCCACTTTCGGTCAGGGTACCGCCATTGAATAGCCCGTAGCACAGTGGATCGCGCGCTCAGCCTGCGATCGTTGAATTTCAGCAACTTTCGCAACGGTTGGTCACGAGATGGGTGACCAAAAATTTAATATCTCGAGCTCCTCCGTGCTTCGGAAGGCATGTTAAGCCGTTGGTCCCGCCCGACTGCATTTTCAATCGTAAATACCCACCAATCAGCAGTACCTAGGCCCGCGTGTGGGTCATGTCTATTCTGTCACAGCCGTCTCTATCAGAAGACGATAGAGATGGCTATGATTCTGTCCATAAGGAAGGAATAAATTAAACGACTAATGATGATGAGATAGTGTCCTAAATTGAATACGGCAATGAGTATATATACAGGTGGCTTTTATTCATTTCACCTGGAGAAATAATTGAAACAACGAAGACAGTAAATTTCAGTCAAAGGAACTTATTGTTGTAAAGATACAAAACTGTATTGATTTTGTTATGTTTGACTGCCACCAAATATAACGAATTTTATAAAAATCTTTTAAGATCTGTGTTAACGTAAATATCAAAACGGGTTTCCACATGTTTGTTACTGTCTTGTTATGATGGCAAAATAGGGACTTACTTTTGTATTCACAAACATTACAAATTATTTTATGCTTTGAGCAACGCGGGTCTTCCGTCAAGGCCCGCGTTACTCGAAGTTTTTATGCATTCACAATGCAGTTCTGTAAGTATAAGAAAAATTGTTATAGTAAAAAACCACAAGCCCTGCAAGTTTTTTACTATCACAACTTTTTCCATGATTAAAGCAATTTTGGATCTACTCTTTTCATTATCTACTCCACACTATTAAATGCTTTTATTCTTTATTTTGGTGCTGGTTAATGTATTAATATACCAAACACTTCCAGTAACCGTGCGCAACAGTATTTTACTTAATTTTCTTGTTAACAGTAACATTCTAATAAATTAATTTCAAACACATAACACACGTTCATGTTAAATTATGGCGACATTATTGAGACAGGCAGACGCATGCGACACTAGATCTAAATCTTAAGTCATAACAGAACATGTATGCTATACTTCATAGCTGTTTATGTAACTATGTTTATCTATATCTGTTACTTTGGTGTCTCTTATAGCAGTTAGTAGGGTTTCATTATTTATCTTATTAGCCGACTTGAAACGAAAAGATTGTGGCAATAAATTGGACAGTTATTTTTCGTTTTCCGTCATAACTTTGCGAATTTAGACGTTATGTAAAATGTTATTAAACTTTATGTTTTCTTGGGTTAATAGTTTTTACATAAAAGTGTAAAAATAGATTAAAAAAAAACTTAAAATACTAATTCCCTTTACTTTACCATCCTTTTGTAGGTTTCTATTAATTATATTTTTAATAAACACGTCAATTTGTTTTATGACTTATCAGTAGTACCTACTACTGATTGGATTAGAAATTGCAGTCCCTATGTTCATGCAGTTGAAGCCACAGTCTGGCACATGCCTAGACAATATTTGTAGATCAACTGAAAGATAAGTTAGTTCTCTGTGTACACTTTAACTGTATCGTGTTTATAATAAGCGGTGATATTTATTAGTAAGAGTGTTGATATCAGAACCTGTTATTCGCAGATCGTAGGGGTGATTCGGGAGTTAAATATGAGAGACTCTTATTTCTTCGTGTTTAAAGGTTATCATTTGGCAATAAAGAATAACTTTATCTTCAGTAAGATGGGATAAAGTATTGTGAACCTTACACAGGTAGCCCAAGTAAGTGTTTAAAATTAAAGTTAAGTATAGGACCTTGATGTTGTTTAAAGCATATTCTTTGATTTCATATGATATGAATGAATCGAATGAATAATATGACTAAAACCATAACATAAAACGACGCAACTACTTGATACGTTAAGATTTTAGTTATTTTTATGCTTAAACAATCCTTTATTTAATAAGTACGTGTGTGCGTGTAAGTAAGCTCAAATTATTAACTAAGTATTTGTGAAACTTTTGTAAAGAAAAATAAATATTTTTCCCATTTATTACTAATGAGCTGATTCCCTTGATTCGTTACAATTTAAAGTACCTATTCGGCATCATTTTAAGTATCTACAACCTGATGCTCTATTTTAAAATGATGAAGGTACTTTTATTTTAAGGACATTTTTACTCTGCATTTCTAAAAAAAAGGTTTAGTGTTCGTAGTAAAAGTTCTGTTGATATTTTATCCACAATCCTCCTTCAGTATTGCAGCAGACATTTATCTGACAATCCAACTCAGAACTTGACAGTATGCGAAAACAACTGTGTGTTTGTTGCTGCTAACGTCAAAAAATGTTTTTATCTGCTGACTTCGCTAAACTTTAGCTTAGTAGAAGAAGATATCACTGTAGTGGAAGGAATATATTTTGCTTAGAGAAGTAATAATCTAAGAAAAGGGTGAAATGTTTGCATTACCTACTGCACTTTGGGTAATATTGGTATTATTTTCAATTATTTACTTACAAAGTTAAGTTTTGATTAAAACATTACCTAGAATTTTCATTAACATTTAATACTAACGACTGCCCGCGGTTTCACCCGCGTGGCTCCCGTCCCCGTGAGAATATCAAGAGAAAAAGTATCCTATGTGTTATTCCAGCCTATAATCTAGCTGTGTTGCAAATTTCATCCAGGTACGTTCTGTAGTTTTTGCGTGAAAAAGTAACAAACATCATCATTCATCCATACTCACAAACTTTCGGATTTATAATATTAATTAGGATTTCGAATGATTGAGATAAAAAGGTGTATTATGAGTACCTTCTTATTAAAGGGCGCACGTTTTTTTTTCGAGTTGTTTGGTATGACTTTGGCCCAGCGATAACAGTACGAAACAACATCGCCATCTGATAGAATGGCAATAACTTTTAAGATAAGACGTTAAAAATTATACAAAACTGTACACAATTCCGTTTCTTTTTCAAAACAAATTTTATCTTAGAAAGTAATGATACTTTCCTATCAATCTTATAATATGAGACTTCCTTATCACCCGCATTAAGCCTCATGCGTATGAAACGGATACAAATAACGATGATAACGATAATCTTCGATTGCCTCGCTTCATATGGGGTCAGATACGTTTCTCCGTGCCTTTCCATAAGTTTCGCATACCCGTACTCCCGATTTAAGGTCTCGTATCCATTAGGCACGCGCGACATGTTGCGCGACACGTTGAATGGCAACAAGGAACTTTTGTTTAGTAAAAAAAGTTGCGCGCTAGCTGGCAACAAAACTGTTTGTTGTCTGCTTTCGTGCTACATGCAGTTGAGCAACAAATTTTGTCAAAAGGAAACGACGACCGACGTGACGCAAGCCGTAACGCTAAAATTAATACTATAGTTCGTTTGGAAACATCTTGTTGATATTTGGTAATCGCGAAAAAAAAATCAGCTGTTCCATACATTTTGATCAAATATTTTTGCACTTTTGTATAGAACAGCTGTTTTTTTCGCAATTTCAGTTTTGGTCCCATTATAAAAGTTCTTTGTTTTCATGAATAGAATAATCCCTAAACTTATCGGGGGTGATAAAAAAAATACCGTGTACAGACAGACAACGTTGCTAAACGAAAGGTGCCGTTCAACATGATGACTAACATGTCACGCGTCAAATGTTGCCTAGTGGATACGAGGCTTAATAACGCCCGTACACCCGCAGTAAGAACTAGCAAATGGGCCGAACATTACGTGAGGCAGATTATATCGGGCCTGGGAGATAGTTTAGTATGAGACCCGACGTCACTTGGTAGTGATAAATTACTTTGTATTTTCTTGTGCTAAAGCTTCGATTTACGTTTTGCGATTTTGTTGAGTTATTTTAGATTAAGAGTGACGTCGTGCTAAGTTTGGAAACCGTATAAGATGATGAATAACATTTTACTGAGAAAATATCAGTAACTGCGGATTTAGGTGCCTACGCAAGTACAATAAAACATACACTATCGCTGAAAAAGTTCTGATTCCACGAAAAGCTTTTAAGCTATCAGTTTTTCTCACTCGTCACGTATTGCGGATATAAACATCAAAGGAAGTGTTTTTACAAATATTATATAAAACATGTATTCATCTATCCAATTCATTGTTCATTGGTAATCTTGGGTGTGATGGAAACTTAACCAACGACAAATGAAGTAATAGGTAGGCAGGAATAGAACTAAAAGTGCCATCCGGCATCAAAAGTCGTTTTGAACTCTTATTTTTAGATGTTTCCGAGTCAGAATATCCTCACTAATCAAAAAACAATTCGACTGAATTATTGAAACGATGTCAGTAATGTAACTGGTTATTCACAAATCTAATAAATGGCACACATCTGTATGATACAAAGACAAACGCTCCCTCGCTATATCCCTATGAATATTTCATTTGATCTCTACGTTGTAATATGTCTCTCAAATAGTCATGTATCGGCAGGAAACTGGGTTAAATTTGTACGTGACAAAATGCATCGCTGACTGAAATGATCTTACTCATATGTTCCCTGAGTCAGAGAAAAAGCGCCAACATTAGTTCCAGTTTTGTGATCAAAGCCTGCAGATTCGCTCTTAAGACGACCGCCGAAGACGAAAAAGTCGAACGTAAAATAAATTTAGTCATTGTCTCTCATCAAAATTATCTAAATCGATTTGCTATCTTAAATATTGATCTAAAATCTTTAACCATAAAAAGTTAAAGCGACCTTTCGGATAGTTTCGAATGAACATTTGATTTCATTCCGCGTGACTCGAATTAATTTTATACCAACATTCAAAGTCTCAATCCTTTAAAGCTATATCATTTATGAAATTAAAGAATGTTCATCGGTGGCTTTTTACGTGATCGTCCTGAATTAGTAGCAGAGAGACCATATCGAACCTAGCCTGGGGCATCCACAAAAGAATACCAATTTGTTTTTCTTCCCATCACCGAACAAAATGTTCCAATTATTAAATTCCTCATAAGACATGCAGCAAGATGGAATTCCAAATCAAACAATAGCGAGATATAAGAAAATATGAATTATAGGAATTGAGATGTATACTGGATTTTTTTCTGTGCTTCTGGACACAGTCCACTTCATTATTAATTAATAAAAACATAATATTTATGAATTATTTATTGATCGCGTTCGACGTCGGCCGAATACTCGGCATTGTTACGCTTTTATTTATTAGTCATTTTAAACGTCATAAATAGTACTGTAAATTGTATAAGAGTGTTTAAAAAGATCTTTATAATCCTAAGTTATGATTGATAGTATGAACTCCGGTGACATACAATGTTATTTCTTAATCTAACTAAGAGGTATAATTTTCTCAAAAGTATCATTTATACTCATAAGTTTAGGGCTTATAATGTCATACCATAAATATTATTCAAATATTTCCATTTACTTTATCTTTTTATTAAAAATAACTTCAGCCCAGAGTAGTCCATTTACATTATGGTGATGTGGTGTATAAATTTGACAGCAAAATTCGAGGTATTGATGAATGAAAATCATTCTCGAATCATTTTAGATCAATTTGCATAATAAGAGCTAAACATTCAAAGCATTTAATTAGAAGTTCGCGTCATTAAATTCCGATTTGAATATTTTCGAATAGAATTTGAAATGGTTTATCGTTTAAGTTGTGTTGTGATTTGTTCTGATTCATCAATATTTTTAATAAATTGTGTTAAGCGATTTGTTTGTGGGAACAGGAAATTGGTAATAAATACATGTCATTATTGATGTATCGATAAATACTTTCAAATTTTTGTTGGTATTTAGTTGAACACGCAAAAAGTCACAGTGTATTTAAAGTCAGAAATATTTTTAGCTTGAAAATTCTTTTAAGAAAGAATTGGTGATGAAAGTGGCAAGGACATATAAGAAAAAAAAAGACAAAAGGCCTTCATTTTATCAGTTTCTCAGTTGATCCGTAGTGAACAGCGGACGTACCAACATAGATATTTTCATATTTTTTGCTGCCACATGAAAGATGATAAATTACTAGGGAACCCCGCTTGAATGCAAATATCTCGAAGTGGGTCAGGCTGTAGATATTATTTTTCCACGTTGAATCACTACTGGAGAGATCCTCTTTTGAGTGATTGATCTCTTATTGTCTCGTGACATTTTTACGATTCGAGGGTGTAATAGAAAATTTTTACAACTCTCGAACGATTGCATTGTGTGCGGTTCGAGTTCGAGTATTGTGTTCATTGAATGACTTTTTGCAATTCCGGTCACTGGTTAGATCTGTCAGTTGCGGAGTGATTGAGTGCAACATTGATGTTACACTTAAATTTGGAATCCGTATTTACTACACAAGTAAAAAAAAATCTCAATTTAAATTTTAAACATGGAAATCGTAGCTGCTTAAAAGTTTCGAACCAAAAAGCTTTTAGTTTTGTTCAAGAGTCGGGATAAAAAAGATAAAAAAGATGTCTGCTATCTGCTACATGCAAGTTGGTAGGTTAATATTTTTTATTTATTTCTTAATGAAAATTTATAGATATTAAATTGTGGTGCGCTCGCAAGGTTGGTTAATAAAGCTCTCAGTGAATCATTATCGTCGCGTTCGATGTTTTAACCGCACGGAATCCTCGTGTACGCATGAACCAATCATCCCATTAAGATGCTAAATTGTGCATCATAAAATGCAAAAAAGTTGGAATCTGTGCCGTAAATGTAAAGGTTGTATGTAATAATCGGCGCTGTGTCGGATGTTTCGTGTGTAGTGATGAGGCTCTTTGCAGGCTTTTTCCTGTATTTTGAACTAGTATAAGAACAATATTTTTATTTTCCAACTGAACTTCGATGTAGCTGTAAGATTATTCTTGAACCAATACATAGGTACATGTTGTACTTTTTACTTGGCAGAATAAATAGAAAAGGAAGAAACTATAGTCGAATCAGAAAAAAGCTGTCATCAAAATCATAAATCTCTTTTATCTACACTCATGTTATAATATTCGAATTACGAACTCATGCCTGAACGTATATTGATACACTTTATGCCATAGTCAACTTAAAAAAATAAAAGTGTTTAATAATGGTCATTATGATACAACCGGATACAGCTTTCACTCATTATAAAACACTTATTTTTCTTAATTTTACAATCTCCATGGCAACCGTAGGATTTACCGGCCCTGACTTCCAACTCTTTTAAGCCCTTCGAGAGCCGGCAACAATAAGAAACTTTTTTAAAATTAGATTTTTGAATTTAGAAGTTATAGACCGTAGAGACTCCTATCAGTGGGCTTTGGCGCCAATCTACATTTTATAATTAATATTTTTTTGCTTAATTTTTGAAATATGTAATGAGTGTAGATAAAGTATTGTATGAGACTGCACATAGCTCGGTATTATGCGACAGTCACATAAACTACTATTGAAACATCAGAAAACAAATTATTTTTTCAAGATAAATTTTAATCATCATTTCCCAACAAAAAGCCTTGAAGCAACGTATGTCATACTTTACGACTCAACTCGACTGTAAAAAAAAGTTATCATGATTCCGCACAACACTAAACCAGGCGCATCGCCTTTACGAGTTAATACCGCCCCGCGGCGCCGCTTGCAGTTACACGATTTCACACTTGCACGCAAAACTAAATATATGCTTTGGTACAATCAGCAGTACTTTACTTTACTACAAACTGTCCAATTTCAAGATCCGAGAATGAACTTTGTAGTTAATATCTTAATGATCAAAATCGGCTGGCAGACATGTAACTGCTTTGTATCACTTCAAAATGTGATGCTTATGAGTGCTTTATGCAGTTATTCGGGAATTCGGGAATACTTGAAACTTTGCGGTTTCCATTATTCAAAAGTTTCAAGTATAAAATATTTGCTTCTATGTTTCAAATAATTCTGGGAGAGGCTTTATAATTTTAATAATAAAAATGTTTTTAATTTAAACTTACTGACTGACACTTCGGTCAGTGTATTTTATGGAATGACTTATTGCTGCATTGCAGCTCTACGGAATTGTGATAAGACGGTTCAACAAGTTTTACAATTATTTGCAGTATGCGTCGTACTGCAATTGCCAAACTTAGTACACTCTGGTATAATTTTTGCTCGCTATGCTGTCGACTAATAAAGAAATGTTTCAAAATAAAATATTTTCGAAAAGCTTATCAAAGTACGTGATACCTATTTCACCATAGTTGGATTACCTTCTCGTCTCGTCACTGTCATTGTTTATTATGATTATGATTATTATTATTATGATTATTGTAGTTACCTACCTATCTACTCATTTGAAATACTCCTAAATACAAGGCATGTTTTTAAATTATGTTTTCACTTCTCATGCTCGTAAAGTTCGTGTTTATGTTGGATATAGGCTGCATAAAATCGCTTTTTATGCTCTAGTGCATAAAGTAAAATCTTCGTCTAAGTCTCAGATTCTAAGACAAAGGTCGTCAGGTAAACAGTCACACATCGTTATATAAACTTGTTATTTCATTGTTTTTTAAATTTTGTACATAATCCATGTTAACTTACTAAATTAATAAAACTAGGCAAAATTAATGAGTTTTCTTAAAAATAAGTATTTCAAGAGCATTATGGAGTACGAGTACGATCTATGCTAAAGTCACTGTGCTGCCACTGCCACGTATAAAAAAAAGAAAGTCTTCCCGCCAATATGGCGAAGTCTTTATTTTTTCTTTTTTGCAATATTGTTATTTATTAAATTTCCCTCACACTCGAAGTGAAAAGCAGAGTGTATAACTCGTACATAAAACCCATTTTACCCTCGAATTGACTATCCACCCTCGCCTACGGCTCGGATGGATATATACGTCTCGGGTAAAATGGTACGTTTTATGCACTTGTTGTACAATCTACTATTGTGTATTCAGAACGCATTTTTGTATATAGAATGAATTCCACGCCTCGACCTTCGCAAGTAGATCCCGTCCAAAAATCTAATATTATTATTTATCGTTCTCAATAATGACAATCGGGCATACATTCATTCATTCTCAGCAAAACCTAGTGGGTTTGTGTGGCTTGGAGAGATCGCCTTATACCTTCATAAATTATCAGACCTTATTTTTTCAGACCGTTTACGATTTGTCTAATTCGTCGGGACCACCTGTTGGCAATGATAATGTAAATACTGTCGAAAATATCATTCCTCTGAGCAATGTCTCCGTATCTGAAGAAGAAATATTAAAATATCTGTCCTCACTGGACTGCAGCAAGGGTGCTGGGCCTGATTTGCTTCCGCCATTGTTTATTAGAAATTGTGCTAAAAACCTGTGTAAACCTTTGTGCGTAATTTATAACACTTCGCTGAAGTCAGGAATGTTTCCCACGTGCTGGAAAACGGCGCATCTTACCCCCATTCACAAAGATGGTGACGTGTGTGACGCTAGTAATTACAGGCCAATTTCCATATTATCTACAGCAGGCAAGATTCTCGAGTCGTTTGTACAAATGTTTATTTACGAACATGTTAAGAGTCTCATAGATACTAATCAACATGGGTTTCAGCCATGTAGGTCCACTGTCTCTAATTTAGTTGCCTACGTAAATGAAATATATGAGGTATTGGATATGCGGGGTGAAGTTCATGCTATATACACAGACTTCCGCAAAGCCTTCGATCTCGTAGATCACGATATTTTGATTGACAAACTGGCAAGGGTTGGGATACATGGGTCACTTTTGAGGTGGTGTGAGTCATATTTAAGAAACCGTTCACAGTTGGTGGCATTATACGGTTACAAGTCGATAATAAGAAGTGTGCCATCAGGGGTACCACAAGGATCTCACTTAGGCCCTCTATTTTTCCTTATTTTTATCAACGACATTTCACGTTATATTAAATCAAATTATAAAATGTATGCTGACGACCTGAAACTTTATCGAACTATTAAATGCCAAAATGATATTGAAGCCTTGCAGTCTGATTTAAACGGCATACAGGAATGGTGCAATAAAAATAGAATGGCGTTAAATATCAAGAAGTGTTATCACATAAAATTCAGCAAAAAGTTAAATCCATCAAGTGCTACATATTATATCGAAAACAATCCCTTGACAGAAGTTTCAAACATTCGTGATTTAGGAGTATTTGTAGACAGTTCTTTGAGTTTCAGGTTCCATGTGGATGCTATAGTAAAAAAAGCATCGAAGCTGTCAGGTTTTATAACACGGCAGATGAAGATACTGCGGGATCCAAAACTCACTATTCTTATATTTAACAGCATAGTGCGGAGTATCCTTGAGTACTGTAGTCCGGTGTGGAATCCAAGCTACCAGGTGCACTCTAACCGATTGGAACTTGTACAGAAGCGATTTTTGTATCACCTGTCCTTTTCAGATTTTAAGTGTCGTGAGCTTCTATCGTACGAGTCCCGAATTATTCATTATCAACTTACCCCACTTCACATTCGCAGAAAAGCTTCAGATATTATGTTTCTATTCAAATTGCTTCATGGTCATTTAAACTCATCAGATATTTTAGAGAAAATTAATTTTACGATTCCACGAATTGGTAGTCGCGTGCAAAACAGGAAAACCTTTACATTGCCACCACGCAAGACTTGCCTTGGTCAACACTCTCCGTTATACCGCATGTGTACCTACTACAATTTCATACGATCAGCTTTTGATATATTTAATGGGTCCATAGTCTCAGCTAAACACTGTCTCAAGTCAATTCTTTAATTACTCTTATTATTGTTGTTTTTTTTGGTACTTACCTGTGTTTTTGTTTTTAGTTTGATCAAATGTAAAAAAGGAAAATATCTACCTCCTTTTAATTAAGTATTTTATTTTAATTGATAATTTGTTAAAATCGGTTTCTCTGGACTGGGGTATTCAGAATAATTATGTTTAAATTATTCATTGCATGCTGTGCTTGCATCGAGTAGGTTGCATTCTAGCATGTTATTATTTTAAGTTTATATAAGCTACCTTTAAGATTGTAACCAGTTTTGCAAGCCTACAATAAAAAAAAAAAAAAAAAAAAAAAAAAAAAATAAAAAGAAATAACTAAAATAACAAACAATACATGACAAACATAGGCGAGTTTAGTTTTTTTTCTACTACAATTTATCATAAATACTTTTTCAAATAATCCGCATTCCGAATGTACAGTATCTTCTTTGTGGTGCAGAAAAATACAGTTACTCAAACTACTGACTACCGCCAAGTAAAGTTGCGGAAATTGCAAACATTCACTACGTATTGCATAAAAAGCATTCACAGTGCATTCTCAGTGTTCATCAAAGCAACTTGGCTCATCAGATTGCGTCGTAGAATTTTCCGCACATCAAATCAAGATCATGGAGCTATTATGGGAACGGGCATTTAAAAAGTTGTGAATGCATTTCGAACGTTACAAAAATATCTGCCTATACATCTGCCTAACTCTGATATGTAAACGAAATATAGGAAAAATGTGATAGAAAAAAACCACGAGCCCCGCAAGTAGCTTTTTCACTACCACATTTTTCCTATACTTACAGAATTGCATCTTATGCATTCACAATTTAATTCTTTGATTTTGATATTTCAATTAGATTTTTAAATTATTTTTATATACCTATATTGTTATTTTCATTTGCCTTCACATTTATTTCTAATACAACATACAAGTAACTTTTCGGTATCACAGTTTTATTTGTAAACTTGAGATTATAATAAGATAATGTTCATCTAAAGGAAAATAGGCAAGCTTAATTGAAATACTAGATTGCATTGCAATGTCAGTAGTTGTAGTTACATAAAAAAATATTATGCTGTAATTGCTATAAAAAGGATTGTAAACTCAATGTTACCTACCAGCTACGTAGTAGAGTAGCTAGTACTCTACGATCATAAATTACACCGAAGTGACGAGGCATTTGAAAATTCAGAGCGGCTTTCACGCATTCGATTTAGAACTTTAGGCACCAAACACATCGCCCCCTGCGGTCTGCGGTCCGGCATTCAGCGATCACAATTGCTTAAACTGGTTTCTTACTAGTTCCCAATTGAATGTATGAAGACTGTGCCCCCTGAATGGCACTCTGAGAGAAAGCACGTTCAGTATGACCGCCCCTGTCTGACTGACTTTGTGTGTGTAGGTTTCTAAGACACCAATAATTCAGGTTACAATACATAGAACTCGAAACTTTGACCGCTAGACCGCTGCAGTATGGCCGGCGCCTTAGTGTCAAAAACAATATATTAAAGTACTAACTTGATACTAATAATGTAAAAAATAAATAAATACTTTTTGTTTATGTAATACAAAACCGCGGTTGTATTTCTAATTACATATCATCTTAGAACCATAACGGTCTGAGGTTGTAATCACAATATTACGGCCACGTCGTCGGATACACATTAATCATAAGTTAGTTTGACTTGATAGATGCAGTGTGTACTGAGCCTTAGAACTTGGGTTCCGTATAATAAAATGATTAACTTTTTTAAACAATAGTCAAAAATATTCCTGTGAAAAGTAAACGATAAATTTAATGGAAATGTCTGTATTGTTAGGAAGATCATCGTCGTTATAAATAAATAAACATCAGATATTACATACAATTAATTGATTTTGATATTTAATTATTAGACATCATACACAAAACACACCTATGTGGTTGGGGATCGAACCTACGGTCCTTGGTTCTATAGGAAAGACCAGTAGGACCCGTCACCGTCAGCCATTTTAAATTAATGTCTCCACGGCTGGGTCTCAAAGCTTCCATATGAATGAAAAGGCCATCGAATACAATTTATTAGGTAAAAGGACCAAGTCATTTCGTTAACATAAACCTTTTGACAAAAACCACTAATTGCATTATTTCGCGCCTACACAATGCGGCATAGAGGCCAAATTCCATTTGTTTAATGTTTTCGCCCATGTAATATGTCCTGTAATGGGCCAACCACTATTAATGAATTTGGAGAATTTCGTTGGTGTACATATGGGAATATGGGAAGTAAAAAGTGTTTGTGTCCATTGCATGCAGGTATTTCAAACTACTAATTTAAAATATTATTTTTTTATAAAACGAACATTGCCCTGCCAGGAAAAGTGCTGAGTTCAGGTATCACAGTCTCATTGACTACGGGAGTGTCTAGACTCTAGAACCTTCCTTCGCCGAATTGACCTTGATTTTATAATAAATAAACTTAATTATTGAATTAGTAGCCAGTGAACTAATATTAAAATAGATTGTATTTAAATTTATTGTTATTTAATAAATTGTTATGTTAGCCCTAACCTACTTTTGTTCTTTTTTTTTATTAAAAACCTGGCAAGCATTTGACTTTCACCAAACAGATGCCTAAGTTACAAATATTACTTAGTTTAGGTACTTATCGCTTAGATTATATTTCGTCGTTTCATTCTTTGATATAATATTTACAGAGTAGTCCCTTTAACCTACAGGCAACTTCGCACGTCTTTAGAGATTTAAAAAAAAAAAGTTCTCTAATCTGTCATTTACTGTTCTGTGGTCAGTTTGACGCCATTTTTCTCATTCCTTTTTCGTGCGAGGCAACGAGCGCACGCGTCTATTTTAAATGCCGAAACGCAGCGCACAGGAAAATGTTGAACGAGTCCAACGTTTATATTCTTCAGAGAATGAAGATAATGCCACAGGTACGTTTATAGTGATTTATCAATTCCTATTCGAATATTTGTGCATACAAGTTATTAACAAGCTACACAATAGTTAACTAAATTTATCAGATATTAAGATACAATTAATACTTTTTTGTTTCTTGTTGTTCACTGGTGAACATGAACAAGTGATTTCACTAGATGAGTTTAGTTAGGTACATAAAATCAAACTAAATCGAGATTGACTGCGAGTCAATCGCGATGTCGTAATTAGCTGCGAGCTAATTATGGGTCATATTTATGACATGAAGTAGAATCTACCCGCGTTCTAGGATAGACGCATGTTATCTACACTTTATTTAGTTACATAAAATCAAACCAAATCGAGATTGACTGCGACTCAATCGCTAATAATAAGATATAATTATACCTAATCGATTATGAAGCAAATTTATGTTACTTTTTAAGTTCTATGTAAATTTAGACTAAGTTTTATACAGAAATAAATTGGTCTATTAATATATTCTGTTCTTCACTTTTTTACAACAACGTTTAAATTTTAACTATTTAATGCTTTTTAACTATATGAGATTTCATGAAAATATCAATTATTTCAAAATTTTATTTATAGATATATATAACATAAATAAACTTGAACAATTAATTCTCTAACAAATTAATATGATTTCAACAAATCAAAAATAATACCTAGTAGCTCCCCCAAGTTTTACCCGTGCGGTTTGCGTTCACGTGGAATGTAGCCTATGCTACTCGGGAATAATGTTTCTTCTATTTGGTGTTTTTTTATCGGTTCAGTACTTTTTGAGTTTATTCGTTAAAAACATTTTATTTTATTTTTAATAATTTTATAACATAGAAACAAACAAACAAAAAATCTAATATTTCCAATTTATAATATCAGTATTTTAGGTAGAACATTTGTCTTGTGGCGAAATGTAGGTATTAAAAATGCATTTGATAAAAAAAGTAAGTTAGAAAAATGGAAAATGAAGTATTTAGAAAAAATCGACCCGTCTCACAACTAGCTCCGATGGGACTCGAACCCACGACCTTTCGTTTTCCGGGCGACTGCTCTAACCACTGAGCTACGGAGTCGTTTTTTCTAAATACTTTATTATCCATTTTTCTATTACAAAAATTGCATTGAGAATGCCAAAAAATAAAAATAAAAATAAAAAAGTATTACTTTAAAAAAAAGTATACTAAAGAAAATTCAACAGTATTTCGAATAAACTATCTATCCCACAAAAAAATAATAAAATCTACCTAAAACTAAAAACTAAAGATCAATAGAAACCCCTCCTCATAAGATGTTAACAATGTCCAAAAAACCTTTCGTCAGACGCATACGGAACCCTAACAACGTCTCGAGGTGCCGTCCTTCGGCGACGGATTCACAAAATAAGGTTGATGATGATGACTTATGTAATGCAATCATCTGTAACATTTGACGCGGCCGTTGGCCGGTGTAGGGATAGCAACAGAAGTTATTATGTAAGTGATTTAAATTTATTTTTAAAAAAGTTAAAACAACTTTTAATGGTTTTCTTTATAACTTCAAACAAAAATTTACAATAAATGGTAATTATTTGAAAGACCATAGAAATATGATTTGCTTTGGGAACTTCTTTTTCGGGTTAAAATGACATTTGATGTGAGTTATCATTGTTACAGCCGCTTCACATAAATAAACGATAGAAGAAAATTTTCTTAATATAAATTTGTAACAAGCTACCTTAACACTATGAAAACCATTATTTTCTTAATCTTGTTTACTATGTTTTACTACACTGCTGTATACTCTATGTGACATAATCTTATTAAAAAAATTAAAACATTGTTTTGAAATTTATTTTGCTGGCGCTACACCTGTTGATGACGATTAAAGTAATACGGCGTAACATCCAAACCACTATTACTAGGCCCATACTAATCTGTGAGCAGCGCATACGCAGTGCAGGTAGCGTGTTCGTTCAACTCTTCTATCTTGGCTCAAGAATTTTGAATACGCTGTTTTGTGGTTGATAATATGGTTTGCTTCTATTAATGTGGCATTATTGTACATGCATACTTATAAATTCTTGATTTAAACTGGAATCACCCAAAATTTTTTCTTACCACCCGTTAATAGCATCTTTGAACTGACAAGAAAAACGGAAACAATCTTAATAAAAACTTCAAATATCGTGTTGTTGTTTATTTACTAACGCTACATCAGTTGATGACGATCAAAGTAATACGGCGTTACATCCGAACCACCATTACTCGTACTAGGCCCATACTAATCTGTACGCAACTCATACGCAGCGCAGGTAGTGTTCGTTCAACTCTTGTTAAAAAGATATTGGATCAAGAGTTTGGAATGTGCTGTTTTGTGGATGATATGGTTTGGTCCTAGTGAGTGTGTGATATTGTGCAATACTTGTAACACATTTTTAAAAGTAGTTTGCTTATAATTTAATTGATCAATTAGAAAAGTTGAAAAAATATAACACAAATTGCTAGAAAACCTGTTAAAACTGTTGGCTTGGTGGTAGTAACTTTATAAATTTCATTTTTAAATTGAAGCTTTTTCGCTGTTAAGGTAGTGTCAAGTCAAAAACTTTCTATACACCTTAATCAAAACAAGTGTTGTCTTAAAATCAATATACAGGCCGTCCCAAAATTAACTCACTTGGAGGGAAAGTACCTTAAATACTGAAGATATAAAATTTTACTGAAAGGAGACTTCATTTTTATTTTAAAATGAAAACGAACTGCATTCAAAGAATTTTAAGTAATCAACTGTCTGAACTGGGAATCGAACCCGCCGAATGTAAAAAAAATATTTCTCTAATTTAATTGTACCAATCGAAAGGCTCGATTATACCTTATAATTTTTTCTTAATTACATAGCATCTTAAATAAAAGGAAGACTACGAAATTTAACATTTAATGTTGGATAACAAGTTTGTGCAGCGTTATGAATAGCCTTTTCTGTGACTGTCGTGCTCAATACAGACTTTAACATTTCAATACCTACGTATTACTAATGAGTGAAGATTGGAGCAATTATACCTAATTCCCTATCATAAGTGTTTGATAATGTGATAAGTAACACCACCTCGATTGGTTTTAAAAAGTTTGAATAATTTCGTGCGGGTTCGATTCTCGGTTTGGACATGCTATTATTAAAAAAAAATTGAATGCAGTTCTATTGTTATTTAAATAAAAATAAAGTCCTATTTCAATAAAACTTTCTATCTACAGTATTTGGTGTGGTCTATGCCACCATGTGACATAGTCATTGGAAGCCCTGGGGGCGTCCCACGACTATGCCATATGTTGGAATAGACCGCCCCAAAGTAACTATTCAAACATTTTTAAACCAATCGAGCTGGTGTTACTTATCACATTATCAAACACTTATGATAGGCAATTAGGTATAATTGCTCCAATCTTCACTCATTAGTAATACCTACATTGAAATGTTAAAGTCTGTATTGAGCACGACAGTCACAGAAAAGGCTATTCATAACGCTGCACAAACTTGTTATTCAACATTAAATGTTAAATTTCGTAGTCTTCCTTTTATTTAAGACTAGCTTTCCGCCCGCGGCTTCGCCCGCGTGAACTACATGACGTTATCCCGCGGGAATGTGATATTTTTCCGGGATAAAAAGTAGCCTATGTTCCTCTCCAGGCTTCAAAGTATCTGTGTCCCAAATTTCAGCCAAATCCGTTCAGCCGTTTTGGCGTGATTGAGTAACAAACATCCAAACATCCAAACATCCAAACATCCAAACATCTAAACTTTCACATTTATAATATTATAAGTAGGATGCTATATTATTAAGAAAAAATGATAAGGTATGATCGAGCCTTTCGATCGGTACAATTAAATTAGAGATTTTTTTTTTTACATTCGGCGGGTTCGATTCCCAGTTCAGACAGTTGATTACTTAAAATTCTTTGAATGCAGTTCGTTTTCTTTTTAAAATAAAAATGAAGCCTCCTTTCAGTAAAATTTTATATCTTCAGTATTTAAGGTACTTTCCCTCCATGTGAGGTAATTTTGGGACGCCCTGTATAGAGTCTATTTTGTAACAGTTTATTTATGTAAGCAATGAAAGAGTCACAATTTAGTTATGCTGTCGAAATTGAATAGTTAAATATTGCCTATTTTCCATATTTTTATATTAAGTTACTAGCCTTCCGCCCGCGGCTTCACCCGCGTGGACTCGACGTTATCCCGCAGGAATGTGATAGTTTTTCGGGATAAAGAGTGGAGTAGAGCCTATGTCACTCTCCAGCTCCCAAACTATCCCCATACCAAAAATCAAGTCAATTCAATGCTCCGTTACGACGTAAAAGACGGACAAACAAACACACTTCCACATTTATAATATTAGTATGTATATGTATGGATGGATTTATTATAACAAAACTAAAGAAAGACTCAGTCATAAAATATCTCCCAGTCAGCAATAACGTACCGTATCTAAGCCGCAGCTAAACTTTCAGACACCCGTCTGATAATAAAATCGTAACCCCACATTTATTCGTACAAATAAGACAATATATCGTAAACACCAACAAAGCTATGTTTAACAAATGTCTAAAATCCTCGCGCGCAATTCCTTTTATGATCCTTACACGCCAAGAGGCGAACTTCGTAGAAGGAGAAAGATTGTCTTTATCCCAGATACAATGTAGGACCGAAGCTCTCGAGAAGCACTGTTAGTTGATTCATATAAGGTTCTAGTGTAATACCAACGCATTGTAGGAATTACGATACAACATAAAACACCACGTTTGGTTTGGCCTTTACCGGTCTTAGTACTATCACAGATTACTAGTACTAGTAGACCTTTGTTAGATCTTAGTATCTAGTACTACTACTACTAGTACGTACTGGTATTAACTACAAGTACTTCTATTATAAGGTCTGGATGCCAGCTGATCTATGATTTAAATAAAGTTCTAGAGTAATACCAACGCGATGTAGGAATTAGGGTACAAAATAAAACGACCCACTTGGACTGGCTTTTAACGATCTTAGTACTAGTATTTCAGTGTTAAAAAAGAGAGGTAAAATTCGGTAGCTTTCCACTATAAGGTATGGATGTCAGCTGTTCTATGATTTAAGTAAGGTTCTAGAGAAATATCAACGCGATGTAGGTATTAGAATACAAAATAAAACACCCCATTTGGACTGGCTTTTACTTAGTACTCCTGTCTTAGAAAAGGGGTGAAATTAGGTAGCTTTTCAATAAAAGGAAAAGTTCCTTATGTTAATCCTTGAATTGTTCAAAAAATGCTGTAAGGATTTTAATAATTGCTATTTTATTAGCTAATTTATTTAACTAATGATGTAACAGTAGAATTTCAGTTTTTATCATAATCAGTAGGTAACTTTTAAAGACCGGTAAATCTTTTATGTGTGTCTGAATTTGTATAAGAAGTTCGAATTCAACCAAAACTCATGCCATCTCCCTGTTCCCATCCACAGTCCACAAACACGTAGTTACCAAATTACCGACCAAACTGACCAGAAGCGGCCAGATCAACAACCGTAAGCAATAATCATTACTCTCGACTCATCAGCCTTGAAAGATGCTTTATTGTCTCGATTCTACTTGTTGTCGACTTGTTACGACTGAACAATAAAAAATAAAAAAAAGATATCATCAAACTTGTATTATACAACCTCACGCAATTCAGGCGCGCGCGGTGAAAAAAAAGTTTAAATAATTTCTCGACTCGAATCGGAATGGGTGTAGGAGAGTTTTGTAAGCTTCGGATTGCATTTGCGAGAATTGGGTTTGTGGTCCCGTTGGGAATTGACGTTTAATTAAATTAGTAGGGAAAGTAGACGTTGCGTTCATTTTTACAAGCTTTTTATTAACTTGCCATGTTAGTTAATTAGTTAGTTTGTTAGTTAGTGGGGAAAGAATCTAGCAAGCTTAATTTGACCCGCTTCTCAGTGTCCGATGGAGTTGAAATTTTGTATACAGGTTTGGTTTGGATGACAATACAATATTAAAGTACAGTCAGCAAAAAAGCTTGTCATAAAAATTAAATTTTTACTAATAACTTATTTTGATTTGATAGTTGTTTGTTCCGCCCGCGGCTTCTCCCGCGTGGACTACACGACGTTATCCCGCGGGTATGTGATATTTTTCCAGGATAAAAAGAAGCCTGTGACACTCTGCAGCTCCCAAATTATCACCATACCAAAAATCATATCGATCCGTTTTGACGTGAAAGAGGGAGGGGTATTGTAATTATTTAATATTAACTGTGTCCCGGTTTTACCGCAGTGCTACCCGTTCCCGTGGGAATATCGAAATAGAATATAAAATGGTTAGTCGGGAATAATGTAATTTTCTACTGGTGAAAGAGTTTATTTTTTTTTAATTCCAGACATGCTAAAGTAATGTTTATTGCAGGACGGAGCTATACAATGTATATGTATACAGGGTTTTTGTTTAAAAATGGGACATTCTTCAGGGGGTGAAAGTACTCATTAATACAAACAACTTTTACTATGGGACCAAGTGCCACATTGCGAAAAAAACTGCTGTTCCATACATTTTGGCACTTTTCTATGAAACAGACGATTTTTTTTATTACGATATCGCACTTGGTCCCATAGACAGTTGTTTGTGCTTTCACCCGAAAGTACTCATCAGTACAAATTACTTTTAGTATGAGACATACAGAGAAAAAAATCTTTCCGTGTTCTGTGGGGACATACTTCAGGGGTCCCATACCCATCTTTAAACAAACATCCTGTATAGCGCTATATCGCTTACAATTATTACTATAACATTGTTTGAGAGTTCGCAGTAAGGCCCCAGCTCCTTATAATATTAGTGTTGACATAACACACACAACATCAAAGTCTTAATACGGAAGCACTTGTTTTGCTTCAAATATTTCAAAAGCTTTTCTCATTATTAATCATTGTTTTAATAAAGATCACTGTTAAAGAAGATTGGGTCTTACCGAAACTATCAAACAAATTGCCGACAACTCAAACCACTTGACTTGACAAGCAAAGATTAAAAGCTTTTATATGTCTAAACGCATACGGAAGTCAAAAATAGGTAGGTATATTTATATCTGAAAGACTTGACTTTTCCTAAATTAAGTTTGCATTTAGAAAATCAAATAAAGCAATTGCTGTTATTTATCCAAATTCTAATTAAATTAACGAGATTTAAATAATTAAATACAGAAAATTTAACCCAATGTTTTTACCAAAGCGGTGTAGATAATTCCAATAATTTATTAACACATTCGCAGAATACAATTTCAAGAACAAAATTTGTTCAATTAAAAACAATGCTTTAATATTTTGCGATGGCATATCGCAATTGATTCTTGTTACAACGTAGTATAATATCTGATATTTTCACACGATGTGCCGATTCAAGCCACCCACACGATACTGCTATTTCTTTATTGTTATTGCCATCCAAATCCTGGCTGTAGACAAAACGAATGCCAGATAAAGTCCACTGAAAGTATATTTTCCGGTAGAAGCCTGCCATAACTTTTTAGGGCCACCATGAAAGTTACTTTTACGATTGTTAGGAATTAATATCTGAAAAACGATTTGGGACCCTCATATCTGGCCCGTTAAAGAGGGCATTTATTTTTGTTAAGAATTATTTTATGTTGATAAAAGTTTTCTTTCATATTTCATAGGGAAAATACTTATATTTTTATAAAGAACTCGTAATACCTTTTGCAGACATTATTAGACTAAGATTCATTAAAGCTAGCTTAAGGGTTAAGATAGCCATAGTTTTGTGTGTGGTTTTTACTTTTTACTTGCATTGAATAAAACTGATAGCAGGAAAATAAAATCTAAGCCTCTCCTTTTAAAGAAAATTCCAAGATATTCGTGCTCATAGGTCTTCGTGACTTTCTGACAGATTTTAAGCTCTACTATGACGTAAGAAAGCACGTGACAACTCGCGCGCGTATTGAATGAATAGGCAGTAGACATAAACATTTTTAGAGGCGGCAAAAAATGATAACATTTTTTTGAAAAATTAAGCTCTATCAAAAATGTGTGGAATCAATTCTATTCTCGACTCTGAGCAAACTATTATCTCAATTTCAGTAAAAGTATTAACACGTTGTATATTACAAGAATAAGCCCGGATTTCTTGTAATACCTCAATCTTCATCATTGAACAAACAAACTTACCTCTCAATACAAGCCACAACGAGAGGGCCAACACGCCTCAGCATTAAGAAGCCAGAATGGCGCCCGTCGAACTTCTTTCTGTTATTTTAAACGCCCTCCCTAAAAAGGTCGTCTAATTTGTCGGCCGGAATTCGACATTACTTCTCTCAACCATTGTTTGTGTTACGATTACCGCGGGGGTTAAATTGCCCGTTTAAACGTCGACTTTTTCGTTCAAACTCCTTCGTTGTAAAGGAGTGAACTTAAAAGGGTTAAGCTGCCCCTAATCGTAAACTGCTTGCGTTTTTCTTTTGTTCTAAATTTTGGCGCCGTTCGGAATTTTAAAACGCTCAGCTAAGCTCAGGTCGGTAATAGGTGGCTTATAATTCTGAGAGCGTAATTTCCGGCGATAGGGCGTCGTCGCGTGCTAAGCGGGTTGAGATTTTTCAGACAAGTAAGGAGTTGAGACGATATCGCATACTAATAGGCTTTAAGAGAACAGTGGCAGTTTTTTTTATTGGGCTTATGCTAATTAGTGTTCTCTTACATTTTAATTGGTTAACTATTAAAAAATAAAACCATAAACATTTAAATAAAAATATTTTCGAATTAAACATTTACAGGTAAGTAATTACACTTAAGACAGGCAGGGCAGAGGTACCCTTTGTGGCCATTTTAAAGATTTTTTGACTTTGCACTAAGTACTAAATGGTCTGAGGTATTTAAGAGAAAAATTATATCTTAGATTATAGATAATTCATCTAAGTACCTTTGAAGGTACCTACATTTTCCAAATTTAAAAAAGTAAACAAGTTTTTTGTATATAACACAAAATGTGTGATAGGTGCCAAATGTACCGGTTTTGCCGACTTATTGATAGTTAAACTTTTGTAAGTATAGCGAAAAATCAAAACCAAACCCAGGTTAAATCAATATATTCTAATGCGCTAGAAACCAATCAATTGCAAAATAACAATTTAATTGTAAAAACAAAGGTAGATAAAGTTTTTCATCCAAAACAAATTTCTTAAATTTTTTATACCAAACATGTTTTAAAACAGAAAATAGGATTTATTGAAAAAAATCGTATGACTTATGGAATTCTAACGGTTGTAATTATTACCTAAAAATACCTTATTTTAATTTTAGCAAAAAATGGCGAAAAGTTGTTTAGAAAACTTTTAGAGCAAAAAGTGGCCAAAACTGGTACAGTGGCCAAAACCGGGGCTTCTGCCCTACTCGTTACAATAAAAAAATGTTACCTTAAAAATACGAATATACTTAGTCAGTAATATTAAGTAATTAATTAATTAATTATTAACATTTCTACGGTGGTGGCGTGTGAGGCGGGTCGTTACGTTCCCTAAAATATGGTTGAGCGAAGCGATGGCTGGTTCATGCGTCATGCTCGTGAACGGGTGCTGCCAGTGGGAATGGGTCTGCTCTTATCTGCTTGCCTTAAAATGTGTTTTCTTTTGTTTTTATTCATTTTATTAAGAATTACATTTGAAACATGTATGGCGCAACTTGCAGTATATAGTAGAATTGTCTTTTGTTTTAAACTAATATTAAAGCTTTAAGTAGAGTTCCTAAGTAACTGAAAATTGTTCACCGCTATGATCATTAGTTCGCCTATACTTAACTGTATTTATCATAACCCATTGTGTAATTGTGATGGAAACTGACCTTAGTCATACCATGTTAAGGTCATTTTTCAATTTGACGACTCTGTATGAAATAAGACAGGGAGAAAAAAACAACCCTTGGAGTTTCTTGCCGGTTCTTCTCCAAGGCCTCCCGCTGTAGGGTTTGCGAACCGATGGCGTAGCTTCTATGACGTTCACAAGTATTGTAAATAACAATCTAAATTGAATAAACAGATTTGAATCTTGAATCTTGAATATAATCGAAAGGACCATTTAAAACATTGGCAGAATCTCCAATTTGGTCTCAACCAGAAACTTATCTCAACTAAAATTTCCATACCCTATAATCCTAGCTATTCTCATTAATGCGCTCCCATCAGCACAAAGAGAGCATTATGGTAAAGTTTACACCGTAGATAGCATCCGATTTTGCTCGTACAAGGTACGCCGTCCGTGGTTACTACACGATGACGTCACGACATACTACTGAGGACTAGCAGTGCAGCCACGGAGACTATGAACTCTTTAGAATGATAAAATTTCATTCAGGAATTTTTTTTTTTATTAAATAGGACAACCAACAAGAATAGCCACCTTAAATGGTAGAAAGATACAGAAACAGAGAGGCAATTATTGGCACTGTCTGATTTATAAGTTGCCACGTAAATAAAAAAAAATACAGCTGGAAGCATAAGGCTTCCCATATCTTATTAAAATACAAATTTAATAAATTGAAAAATAATTTATTATTAGTTTACTTACTTATTTAAGTTAGAGAAAACTAAGTAGATTGGTTCTGAAAGGCAGATATCGGTGTGATTGTGATTACAGCAAGATTACATCACACTACAAAGAACTAACAGCTTAACCATTGATACTAGTAATTTATTTTTAGCCTGATTTATTAATACAAGTATCAATTGGTTGCAATGGGGCCGCGAGTGATAAAATCGCGCTTAAACCGAAAAACTGCTTTTAGGACAAATCCTAGCGTGATGGAGGTCAATTTTAGCCAAACGTAGCGTAGAGCACTTAGACCTGCGAAAATGTGAGAGCTGAGGACGAGGCTTAGTGGTGTTAACTTGGAGAGGCAATATGTTCAGCAGTAGACTATTAGGTACCCTAGTTTAATTTACTAAGACACAACGTTCATTAAGTTCACACTACCAGTGCTCGCACTACACGTTTGCGGTACATCAACAGCGCTTCGTAGGGAGCTCTTATTACCTACCTGCTCCGCGATTTAATTGAGCACTGACTATATACCGCGATAATACAATTAACGGGAGAAAGGAATATCCTCCACGTTCAGCTTTTAACGGAGAGGATTTCGGTAAATTTACTCTCGGAAGGATAAAAAGTTTTCCAACCTCGTTAGGTTGGATAACAGCACTTTATTTATTTATGAATAACAAGCTGCTTAGGTACGTGCCTTCATTAAAAATGGCTGTAAATTTATGTTTTATTAAGAATTTATTTGAACACCGTCTATCTACCTATACTTATATCGCGATAATACAATTAACGGCAGAAAGGAATATCCTCCACGTTCAGCTAATAACGGAGAGGATTTCGGTTAATTTACTCTCGGAAGGATAAAAAGTTTTCCAACCTTGTTAGGTTGGATAACAGCACTTTATTTATTTATGAATAACAAGCTGCTAAGGAACGTGCCTTCATTAAAAATGGCTGTAAATTTATGTTATATTAAGAATTTATTTGAACACCGTCTGTCTAGAGGATTTCTGTAAATTTACTCTCGGAAGGATAAAAAGTTTAGGTTGGATAACAGTACTTTCATTTCTTTATTGTTTGTAAATTAATATTAAATATTAGTTAAGCAGCTTGGGAAATGTTTGTCAACGTAGTGACTTGCGTAGTGTTTAGTTTAGAAACGTGTCTGGATTAGAACCTATATTGCTAAACACGGCATTTAATGTCATTCATAGGTATACCGCGATGATTTACTACTAGCACAAATTAATTACCTCCACTATCAGCTTTTCTAAATTTACTGTCTAATAAGGATAATTCGAAAATCTATGAAGATTTATTATAAATTATATTTATTATCTTTTCGAGTTTTTACTCGAATACAAAATAAATACTTATACGTATAGGGATGGATAACATCACTTTCATTTATTTATAGATAACGTAAGCTGCTTAGGAAAGTGCCTTCATTAAAAATTGCTGAAATTTATGTTTTATTTAGAATTTATTTGAACACCGTCTATCTATATATCTTGCATGTCGGTTATCCGGCGAAATGTGCTGAAATACCAATAGGAATTTGTACACCTTATGTAACCATATTTCATACAATAAATATCTTTATCTTTATCTTTAAACCGCGATAATACAATTGACGGTACCAGGGAATATCCTCCACGTTCAGCTTATAACGAAGAGGTTAGTTTACTCTCGGAAGGATAAAAAGTAAATAAGGTTGTATAACAACACTTTCATTTGTTTATGGGCGAGTTAAGCTGCTTAGAAACGCAGTTGGATTAAAACAAATGTTTGTAAACACAGTAACTTATGTGGTGTTAAGTATAGGATTATGCTTGCTATCGAGAGAAATCAATATCACTATGTATTATGTAACTGCATTTACATTACAACAGGACTGGATCTTGTCAGATCAATTTAAACGTATTGTTTTTTATTTAAAAACAGTAATACCTAGTATACTATTATGTTAAGGGACTAAGTAACTTTTAGCATTTTTGCTTAGTTAGACTCAGTATAATTATTACTTTTTACTTTGTTATAAAGACCGCCCAATTCAACGTAATAAAGACAACATAAACATCCCAGAAAATATCGCAATACTAAAATCTTATCGTGACATACATGAAGGCAGGATTTGTGTTAAAACAAACTTGTTAATGAGGCCCTTAATAAGGTGTGAAAGCCTTAAAATGTTATCGAAGGGCTTACTATCAAGGCTTGATCGTATTTATCGGAGATCAGCCCCTTAATTGTTGCTCGGCGCTTGTTCGAGCTTAATTAGTGAAAATACTCACGCCATATCTATCCGTCCATCTTTGATTTTGAATGCAATTATTGTTCTGACGATAAAGGACGGGGGTGATAGAAAATGTGCAATTTCAAAGTTTTGATTCTTATACTGGGGGATTTTACCAACATGGTACCCGTCTTCTTCTTTATTCGGTACGGGCGACTATTTTGCGTGTGTGTGCAGCTGGATTAGTCCAGCCAGCCTAGCTCTGCCAATAAAGCACCGTCATGGTACCAGTTCCCGTGGGAATATCGAGGAAAATAATATAGCCTCTGTCATTCAGGAAGAATGTGTCTTTCTAATAGTGAAAAAAAAACCTGATTCAAAAGTTTTTGAGTTTATCCATTACAAACAAATTAAAAATCTAATCTTTCCTCGTTATGATAAACTAGGGGCTCCATACGGTTTTCCGCGTAATTTTAATTGCCGTAGGAATAATAGGATAAAATTTAGAATTTTTTAAAATCATTCCAGTATTTTTGAGTGTACTTATCCATTACAAACAAACAAAAAGTCTAATATTTCCTGTTAAGGATATTGCATAAGTCAAAAAATAATCGTAGATGGGCGCGGCTTACGCTAGCGAGGGGGTGCTGGGAGCGGTAAGACTCTGGGCTGAGGCACTCTCGTAGACTGAGAAAAACGTGTAGACGTGGCATGCAGCGCCTATCCTATTTCCATCAAAATTTAACCGGTGTATGCATTTTTTTTTCAAAGGACACATTATTTAGAACATAAGCAGAATTATTGCTGAATACCTACGTCAGTTTTAGGAAGAATAGATCTTAAATATTAGTCTATAATAATATTTATTACTTGTGGACCAGGTGAACTTCGTTTCACCTACGAATGTCACATATTAAAATTGTTCCAAAGCGGCTAAAACGTCAGTGATTACATACTCTTTGGCAGCGGCCATGGTTAATTTTATCAGCACGTCAGTAATACGTAAAAGACGGACAAACAAACAGACACTATCACATTTATAATATTATAGTATATAGTGTAGATACTCTAGTGTGGATATAAAAGTTTTTTTTTGTATTAAATATAAGTACTTACATAAAAATTGCTTACCTAAAATTATACTGAAGGCGTTTCGCTTGTCACCAAAAATAAAAAAGACTGAATTACATCATCATCAAATACCTAACTGTACTGCATAGTACTTACATGTACACAAATTGTTGTCGAGTATTGATTCAAAACAAAATTATCTGAAATTCAGTAAGCAAAGATATACGTAGGTAAGTATATAGGTATGTACCGTGTATGTGCTATGGTATATTCATGATTTGACAAAGTCGGCGAACACGCAATCTCCGTATTCCAAGGGAATGGCATACGCGAAATAAAGCCAATATTTAATGTCATTCTTCGTACCCACACCTGAACAAAAATTAAATTTTAATCCTTTGATCTGCATACCGCATAAGCCCATCCAAATTATCTAACACGGCTGATCTTTAGTTGCTTACTGAAATGTGTGCTTGGCACCCTTTTATTTTGCAACTGCCGCAGGGAACAGTAGAAGGCTTAAATTTTAATTAATTTTTCACTCCACGGACTTCTTTTAATAAAACTGGAGCCTTAATTGCCAAAATATTTCACAATCCCTTTAGGTGGAAGGGCGCACCATAAGACGTATTTAATTAGTGACATTGGTCTTATTAAATTTGTACTTTTTTCAGTTATTATTGCAAGGTTTAATTATAACAATAAAACATTTGAAAATACTGAAATGAAGAATTAGAAAAGATCGACCTGCCTAACTAGCTCTTCATCATCATCATCATCATGTCAGCCAACTAGCTCTTATGGGACTGGAATCAACGACCTATTACTGTCCGGGTGAAAGCTGTACCCACTGAGCTACGGAGGAGGTTTTTCTTATTAAGCCTCATTTTCAATAATAAAAATGTCATTGTTAATGCAAAATAGTAAAAATAATTAAAAAAAACATTTGTATGAAATATGAACTGTAAAGGAGTTTGAAATCAGTTAAGAGCGTGACCTTGATACTAAAAATCTCTTTTATCCTCATAATGACTAACTACATAACTTTTATGGATAACAAAATAAAAAAAAACCACAAAACAAATACCCATACGTCTGTACCTATTAAAAATCACTCAGCACCGGGCCATAGAATTCAAATTTAAGTGTCCCAAACATATTTTTTTCCTTTCATACGAAAAATATTTAAATACGTAAGCGGCGGAACACAAAGCTCTTCCAATTCATTTGCTTATCTATTTAAAAGAGCGGGTTGTTCAGAGTACGAGAGAAACCGACACATTCAAAACCAATGAAGCCTAATGTCACAAAATGCCGGTGTAAGCTCATCCAGGGACATGTTTGGCCCCGTTGAATTGGGAAAAAAATGTAAATATAGGTATCTGAATGATGCTCAGCCGAGCGCGCCTTTTGTAGAGCCTCCCAGTTATTATTTTTTACAATCTTGCTGCCACGAGTGTGTTATCGTTAAAGATAAATAGTTCCATGCAAAATGGCGCCTCCATATTCTTACAGTATAAAAGCAAAATCATTACCACGGTCCCAAAAAAATACTTTATATATTATATTATCGAATCCAATAAGATTTGTGCGTATTTGGCTCACTTTATATTCCGTAACAGTTTAGAGTTTTCTATTCATAAAGTTCGCATCATCTGAAACTTTTATACGGCCAAACAAAAAGTAGTAAAACACTTCTTACTGTAACGGAAAACTTATTTCCCCGTGAAGGAAGCTCACTTTTTAAATTCAATCCGGAACTCTGAGAACCCTTTTTCGTGTATAAAATATTATACGAATGTGGAAGCCCCTTGCCAATTCTGGAAATGGTATTGTTGATAAAAAAAACTTTGTATTCAGTTACATGTGCGCAGTACTGAGGGGCGATGGTTGCGCTTGCCAAATGGAGTACTTTAATATTGGTTGGCAATTAAATATTGGCACGCGAAATGTTGCATGTATGCCTATAACGGAAACATAATGATACAGTGAAGTAACATCAGTAGAGGCAGAATCTCGTACGTGCGACGCTCTGAATATGTGAAATATACTTACCATTTATTTGGTACCAGGACTGAAATAGCTTTTCCTTGTTATCTAAATTATCTGTTTTCTTCTTGATGCCAAGGGGTGTTATCGATAGGTAGCGTTTGTTTTGATTTTATCTGCAGGTTTTGTAGGCGTAGTTTAAGCGTAGGTGAATATTGAAGTATATATTCGTAGCTCAAGTAATATTATATTTGTGTGGTGTTTTTTTATATTAAATTAGATTTAGGTAAATATTATATTTATAAATAAACTGATATTACAAACTACGTAGAAAACCTCAGGCTATGTCTTTTATTAAAACTAACCTCTCTTTTCTGAACTCTTCAAAAATCAACATTTTCTAAAACAAATAACGGTTATAATATCTTAAAGCTAGCCAGTAGGTTAAAATATGGATTCCATATTATACGTTTCACAATGGTGATCGAGTGTGTATGTGAATAAAGAATTGACGTTCGGTAGCCAGCGTAGGTGTCAAACGGACAACAGCTCATCTTATCAGTAAAACGTCAAGGGGCCTAACTGGAGATGTGTCTAAGCCAACGTAAATAGGTCTACGAAAGGTTTCAAATATTGGTGAAGCAAGCTTCTATTGTTGGAGCGAAGCGAGCGGAGCGGGTCTAAGTAGAATGGATGCATCACTCACACGTGAAGGACGTGGGAGGTACATTAGGGAAGAAATCAAGATCGTCGCTGCAACGGAAGCCAGGTGATGCATTGCTTATAGTACCTACGCTCTCAATCGCAAGATCCAAGATTAGATCGCGTTCGCTTTCTAGCGTAAACTGCTTTAAGCGCAAGCTAGGATTGTTTACTCGCCCGATTCATCTTCTGCGTAAGTTTATTTCTCGGCTGGATTAGAAAAAGTAAATTAGGATTTACTGTTGGTTTTGCTGTTACAAGCATTTCTCTAAGTCGTTTCTCGGCTAGCGGGGGTGTGAATTAAACAGTTAATAAATAAATAAATAACTTCTTACATTCACACCAATTATCTAAGCCCATTTTAATTTCATTAAGAAATTGTATCATGGAAATCATGATAACGGATAAATATATTATACTTAAATACTTTTTGTCTGTAAATACATACTAAATATACATAGTAAACATGTAGAATGCTTGCTTTAGAATGCAAGCATTTTGATTTCCTATTTATTTCTGCTTGATTTCTTTTAATCTTCACTATTTAAACTAATATTATTAAGAGGAAGTTTCTGAAACGTCGTTATTCTTGATTGGCATGGGCTATACATATTTTATTTCGATATATCCACGGCAATAGACAACACGCGGGTAAATCACGCAAAGCAGCAACTTTCTAGGTATCTGTAAAATATATTTTTGAAGAAAAAATAAAATGATTTAAATAGGTCAGCTAAGAGAAAAGGTCGTTTTTGATTTCGTGAGTTTTTACTTTCAATCTTCACGATATTTTAGAATGTTGCATAACAAAAAGGTTGTAACATCACGTAGATAAGTAATTAACCCTCCACGCTTGAACGTAACTTATAAGATGATGAATCTGTCCACAAACAGTTAGTGGCAGCCACGAAACTCGCAGCACGAAATCCAATTAGACTAATGTATCTCTATACGAATGTCCTAATTGTTATTAGCTATGTTTATCTCGGGCCTATTGCCGGGCCAATCATTGGAATGATGAATTTTATTCCTCTGTCCGCCAACGCAATTCTTCATTAACAAATCTTTATGTGTATGCGTATACCTCGGGTAGTGGGTGTCCGTCTTTCAATAGAACAAGCCGGTTCATCACGATTGAAAGAACAGAAAGAATCGGTAATTGAAAACGCTTTACGACATCGTCTGGCGTTGATTGATTATGATTTTCTTAATGTTGCGTCTGCTATTTCTAATTAATGTTACAGAGTTCGCTCGGGTTTTGTAACTAAGACAGTTCGGTCGAACTGTGAGAATTTTAGAACGATAGTTTGCTTACTCATCTGCTTTTAATAATGAATCTCGTTTGATGAATCTTCTTTTCTTGTTTTTTTTAAGGTCAACATATTTGGAGCAACTTTATATTACGCAGCTTACAAAGTTGATTGATTAAAAACGAATGAAACTCATTGTAATAACAACATTTCTGCTAACTTTGCCCGCTATTTTGTTTGCGAGGAAAGATTTTTGGATTAAATCGTCTTGGGAGTTTTAGGAAGTCCCTAACTTATCATTCCTAAGTTCGGGACGCGAAATCAGGCAGTTGTTGTAGAGGCAAACGAAACTCCATCTCGAAGTAGGCACTTTATAATCCACTCCGCGTTTGACCTCTAACGACTCAGTGTTGTTATCTTCCAAAGTTCCAGAAGATAAATCTTTGGTTTTAAGCGTTATACCACGCGTATAAATCGCTAAAATGGTTAAAAGTCCTTAGGTGCGTTAAGCCCGAATGAGATTTAGTTGCGCTATTGAAGAGATAAGTAAGTAATGTCCCTTACAAAGAAGCATTCGCAACATCTTTCTCATAAGCTGCGCACTCATTATCTTTTAACACGCGCCGCAAAACTTATGCCCGTCCTACGTTGTAGTGCTATCTAGGCTCTTAAACAGCGTTTTCCAGGCTTTCGCTACATCCTCAGCCGCTGAATCAGATAGCAGTGCCTGCACGGACCAAGCCTATACACTTATTTATTTACTGAGCTAAGACGATTATTTACGATGTAAACCGTGTAATAGCTAGCAGTATCTCGTTTTTCCGTATAAGATCCGGTTTCCACAACATGCATCATTTGAGGCGAGCGAGGCACTTCGACTATCGCAAATGCCTACGGCCGGTATGCCTTTTTCGCAAACAATATATCCGCAACACGGGCCGGATTAGCATAGGAAAGTAATTTAAACAAATTGCCTAAACGATTTTTCGTGAACGCGACCCGTTTCGTTTAGATGAAGCATTCCATATCTGCTATAGTTATAATTCACATCTGACCGAGTTTCTCGTCGGTGCCAAAAGCCAAGCGAAGCTCTCTGTTGGTAAATCAACACCAGCCGCGAGAAATTTTTTACAGCGAAACTTTTGTCATCTCGACAACATAACAAATTCCTCTTTTCAAAGATTACGCGCACCCCTAAACTTTTGTCGAAATTATGCCGCAATAAATCCGGAAATATGTATGGAACGTCTTATTATCAAAGTTTCGCGTCTTGATAAGGCTTAACTGCGAATGTTTTCATAATTTTTTGTAATATCTTCATGTACTTTATAGCGATAAAGCGTAAACGGTCGCCACATTAAAAGCGACGGTTAACTGTTGCCCGATAACATTTTGCTGTAAAATACATAAAAATGTACATAAAGATAAGTCCCCCTGCTGTCCTAAAAATTTCACAGTAAATTTTATTCGCGCAAAAGCGTTTTTAGGATAATGTCCTTCCATTAGAGGTTCGGAAAATGCGATCGATAGCCGTTTCCGCTTTATCAATAGCTCTTTAAATTAATAACGCATCATTTTACAATTTAGAATTCACATTTTGGATACATGTAATTTGGAGTTTTATTGGTGTTATTACGTGCGTAGGCAGTCCTATGGTCTTTGATGGTATAATTGGATGTTTTTACGCTATTATAAAATAACAAAATAATTTGTAATGGTCTACCTTTGGTATGAATGGAGCAGACACGACTGATTTGATAATGTTTTCACTTCTTTTAATATTTACGAGTCTCTTAGATAAACATGTCAGTAAGCAAATTTTGTTATAGCGTTCCCATTACTTTGGTGAATTTCATTTTCAATATTTTCTTAGTATCGTGACCGTAATAAGCCGTCGAGTTAACGGCCTATAACAAATCCCGTTCCGCTTTTCATAAACAAGTCCTTAAAATAGATTACGTTGAAATTTATGAAAGTTTGCTGATCGTAAAACCGTTTTAGGTCATAGTACAGATTTTTCAGTAGATATTACATGGAAAAGGAGCTCGATTGGGTAATGGGTAGCGCGTATTTCTGAGATATCGAGCGCTAAGTAACTGTAGATAAATAGGTTTTTCATGATTTGGTTTATCAAAAATCTTTTTATCTAGTATTGCACAGTTAATAAAAAAACACGTAAATGCGGTAGTTCTGGCTGCAATCGACATTTTATTTTTAGAACTTCCTTTACTAATTAGGTATACTTAAAAAAGGCATGGAAATAATTGGTTACCTTAAGGCAAGCCGAAGTTTACCCTAAGGCCTCCATATTTCACCCCTTTACCCCTTATTAATAAATTATTGCATACTAAAGACAAAGGGACTAACCACTCTATTATAACTTTCTATTGAACGCTTCGATCATATAAAGTTTATATACCTATGCAAAACAATTGACGAGCCCGTGACGCAGTGGCTATCACACTCGGCCTGCAATCGTTGAAGTTAAGCAACTTTTGCAATGTACGGTCACAGGATGGGTGACCACAAACTTTTCATCTCAATATCCTCCGTGCTTGAAGACACGTTAAGCCATTGGTCCCGGCTGCATTTGCAGTCTTTAATTCCCACCATTCTGCATTGAGCCCGCGTGGTGGGTCGCGTGGCCCGTTCTCCTTATCCATCCATAAGGAAGGCCAGTGCCCCAGCAGTGGGGACATTAAACGGCTGATGATGATGATGATGATTTACAAAATACAGTAAATGTTTTCAATTCCTGTGGTATTTCTGTACGGCAATACTTTTAACCTTCCAAAAGTTTAGATATACTCTAACTTTATAGTTTAGACAAATCGTAAAATGCTGTTGTGTTACGGTAGCGGGTGGCCATCGTAAAAGTAAAAATCTATTTATAACGAACTGTATACAGTATTTGATGTATATTGGACGTGATAAATATTAATATTAAACCGAAGTTTCTTTACGACCGAACCTTTGAAGGAACAATGGATGGTCCCTGTGAACTAATTTCGACGTTCAAGGCTAGAAAGTAGAAGTTTTGCTCTTTTAGAATACATTATTTAGCTTTCGAGAGGCTGTCGTACCAAAGTCATTCCTGTTTCTATCGGCGATTCACGTTGCTAACTTAAATTAACTTTTAGGTACTTAGTAAAAGCAATAACTTTTTATTGTTTTGAAGTTGAGGGTTAAGGTTTTTATTAATATTTCTGGAAAAGTCCAGGTTTTTACTAGATTAAATTAGAAAAAACTAAAAATTAAAATAACTTGCAATAGTAATTTCATCTTTAGCGATTGCCAAATACCTGGAAAGGTATTTCTTTCGCGTGTGAGGGTAGTAATATCTCCACATTGATGAAATTAACGCTGACTATACAGCGTGTAAGAAGTATTAGATAAATTCGACGCTTCTCGTAACGACTCCGTAGCTCAGTGGTTAGAGCAGTCGCCCGGAAAGCGAAAGGTCGTGGGTTCGAGTCCCATCGGAGCTAGTTGTGAGACGGGTGGATTTTTTCTAAATACTTCATTTTCCATTTTTCTATTATAAAAATTGCATTGTGAATGCAAAAAACTAAAAATTAAAATAACTTGCAATAGTAATTTCATCTTTAGCGATTGCCAAATACCTGGAAAGGTATTTCTTTCGCGTGTGAGGGTAGTAATATCTCCACATTGATGAAATTAACGCTGACTATACAGCGTGTAAGAAGTATTAGATAAATTCGACGCTTCTCGTAACGACTCCGTAGCTCAGTGGTTAGAGCAGTCGCCCGGAAAGCGAAAGGTCGTGGGTTCGAGTCCCATCGGAGCTAGTTGTGAGACGGGTAAATTTTTTCTAAATACTTCATTTTCCATTTTTCTATTAAAAAAATTGCATTGTGAATGCAAAAAACTAAAAATTAAAATAACTTGCAATAGTAATTTCATCTTTAGCGATTGCCAAATACCTGCAAAGGTATTTCTTTCGCGTGTGAGGGTAGTAATATCTCCACATTGATGAAATTAACGCTGACTATACAGCGTGTAGGAAGTATTAGATAAATTCGACGCTTCTCGTAACGACTCCGTAGCTCAGTGGTTAGAGCAGTCGCCCGGAAAGCGAAAGGTCGTGGGTTCGAGTCCCATCGGAGCTAGTTGTGAGACGGGTCGATTTTTTCTAAATACTTCATTTTCCATTTTTCTATTATAAAAATTGCATTGTGAATGCAAAAAACTAAATATTAAAATAACTATATTATTTGTATAAAATAAACACTGAGTAGTTTCTGGATTTTTGCTATAACAAAAATGTCAAGGTTTACGAAAGTAAGAGGCATTCTAATCACTAATAAATCCGACTAAAAACTTTGAAATCATAAAAACGATTGTTTTCTCACGAGCATTGTACTCGAGCGGAGAGGCTTAGTAAAAAAACTAGTTTCCTTTTATACGACAGGTTACCAATTATACAAATTTTAATTGCTTTTATATTGTAGCCTACAAAAAAGACAATAGCCGTGACAAATGCAATAAAAGGTTTCGTGTAAAAAGTTTTTGTTGTCCTCAAATTGAATAACTAAGTGAGTTGTCACAAAACTGGAACATCGGAAGTTAGTATGAATGCAATAGTCGGTTGCTTAGAACAATGTTTTCTTTTTCAAAGAGTTTAAATTAATTTTCAAACACAGACAAAGCACGGAATCCGATTTCGATTCCGTTTCTGAAGGTTTGTGATTTAAAGGGGCAGAAGAAATCTAAAATCCGTTAAACTTAAGTTCAACAAAATAAACTAAAAACACAACAAAGTACCTAACAATTAAGCATGTAATGCGTTCTCTACGTTGCAGGACCGCAAATAAAACCCATTAGTTCTCCTAATGGGCGGTGGTACAATAAAACAAAGTTAATTAAGTTCAGTGATGTTCAGGCTATAATTCGATGGGTCGGAGATACAAGTTTTGGTCGTAAAAACAGTATGTTAGTATTTCAGTACTTATTATGGACGGGGTCGTTATTGCTGCCAGATATTTCATAACATTTATAAAAGCTATCAGCCGTATTCATTTATTTATTCTTATGTTTTGTTTTGGTATTATTTGTGAGTTTCCTTTTTTCTCCTTGCTTTATTGAACTTTGATAGGTATTTTTTTTGAAAATTAAAGCTTGTAGTTATTTGTGTGCCTTATTTAGTTCAGTTTAAAGATTTATTATTTTATAACTTTTCTATTTTCTTGGAACCAATTATGTATGTAAAACGTATGAATAAATATTAGTAAATTTATTTAATTATTATCGAACTATTTATCGAACTTTGTTAAAAAAAGTGTTTTCAAAAAAACTTTCCGATTACAAAAAAAAAAATCTTTTATTAGAATTTCCCTTTTTATCGGTGATTGTATGAAATCTGTGGAGATCCTTGGGGGAGGCCTATGCCCAGCAGTGGGCGTCGTACGGCTGAAATGATGATGATGATGTATGAAATCTTATATAAGTTTCTCGTGTCACATTGTTTGTTATTGAACTTCTCGGACGGAAACGGCTAGACCGAATTTTATGATTTTTTTGTATATATTTGGTAGGTCTGAGAATAGGACGTAGGCTATTTTTTATCCCGAAATTCCACGAGAGCGGAGCTCCGCAGTTAGTATCTACACATATAAAATGTTTATTGTAGCTCGCAGTCGCTCTAATCACGTTAGAAGCCTGTGTAGTCGGTTACAATAGCGAAGAGAGAAGTAAGCTGGAAAACCAGATTTTAATTAACGATGAAATGTGACGCGCAGCTTGGTGAAGGTATTATAAGTTTACGGAATGCAATTGCAAAAAAAGTTTTAGTTTAATGAAAAGTGGCAATTTTATGTTCAGCTTTAAGTTATAATTTATACTACTACTAGCTAGGCGCTTCGTGAGGTTTTACCCGCGTGGTCCGTGGGAGGATTAAAAAGTTATCACAAGGGTCGTTTTTCCATACAAACGTAGTTCCTAGTTTCCTCCCTGGAAATTTGCCAGGAGAGAAATATATTATTTTTCCAAAAATCTATGGCTGAGGTCCCACTTTAACCATTGGTCCTAGTTGCCGGAGAAATGGATCATAGCGCAACCGCCTATCTATATATATTATAAGGACAGCCTATGTAACAGTGGAGAAGGCATTATTAAATACGACTGATGGTGAATTCATCCTGAGGATAGCCTGCCCAACTTTTAGCTTTTGATAGCTTGGAATGATGTGGTTATAATGTTATATATGGCTTAAAACATTTTGGCATTCATTATGAATAATAATATACATTCAACTTTCGATTAATCTCACTGAATAAAATTCCGTCTTCCACATATAAATACAAAAAAAAATGCTACGCGCTAATGCCTCCGCAAACATTTCACCTCATAAGTGGGTAACCACTGTCGCTTGGTTCAGAGAACAATTCTCAATTTTCCCGGGTCTCCCCTTTAAGCAAATCCGCACGAATACCTAATCCTTATACGGTCGGAGTCCCAAGAGATCGTCGTAGATAAACATTCTCTAGATATAGCTAAGACTGTTGGATATATTTCTTACTATCTTTTTCTACTAATGTAATTATTAATGGGCAAGTTTGTATTATTTGTTGGATTATTTCCCAATCATGCGTTAACGACTTAATAGATTTAGACAAAATTTCTCATACAGTTAGAGCCCCAGAATAGGATTCAATAATATTTTGTGCCAGTTTCCGTAACATTCCGTAACTTATTTGGTAATTATAAAATATTTTTTCTTCTAGTTATAATTTTTATTAAGTTTTTTAATTATAATTTATAAGTTGTTTAAGAAAACTTTTCTTTTGCACAAACTCAGAATGTACCCTTTTTAATCACACTCTATTCCCTTCTTAGAACGTGTCGCAGCTCGTGCTTTTCGTGGAAATACTATTCACATATTCTATAACAGAAACGCAATTATAAAAGTGTGAAAAAAAAAATTCCCATTTACTTTTCATATTCATTTTATGAAAATAAATAAGCTACAGTTCCTTTTAAAAACAGGATAGACTAATGCAACAATTTTACTCATAATACTTTGTCTCTTTGAATAATTCACTTCTAGTAGAGTTAAAGTCGCCTTCCTATTTCTCGGAGTCCCATTCCCTCTTAACGTCAGAGGAAACTGCGTTTAGTAACCGCGATGGGCTAACTGCCCCATTCGGTTAATTACCATGCCTTACCGAAGGAAATAAAAAAAGTTAAAGAGAAATAGTCCCTGGCCTTTTTGTGGGTCTTTTAGACAAAAGTTTTTATTCTTATTTCGATTGTCTATGCGATCAAATGAAGCCAGTTAGGGTATTTAAAAGCAGAACGACTTTTGATTAAGATTTTAGTTTGCAGGACGCGTTTTTGTTTAATGCCATCATTATGTAGGTATAAAAATGTATCACATATATTCTTAGCTTGAAGGAAATAGTTACGACAATATTTTCTATGAATAAATAGCGAATAAATTTTGAAATTTACGACTTAATTTTATACAAAAGCTTAACGACTCTACTCGTATTAAACATTAATTTACTATAATTAATAGGACATATTAATTTGCCCGCTATCATTTCTAATTACGGTCACTCTAAAACATTTTGAACTAAAATAAATATCCTTACCATACATAAAATTTCCGGTTACAAACACAATTTGTTTGTTACAAACGAGCTGTCATCTAAATCAAACGTAATAGCAGTCTCTAATTTATGCATTGATTTATTTAAAACGTTTCTAAATAATTATTCTTGACCATCGACACCATTATTTTAACTATTGTTTAAGTTAACCACTAAAATATGGCCTGTTCGAGAAACGACTGATTTATATACTAAATGTAGGCGTACAGACTCTCGAAGTCTCGACCAAGATTTTCGACGCATACACGATAATTAAATGTTACCTCTGGCGAAGAATGATACAATAATTTTATATATTATTATATACATTTATGGACACAGGATATTTTACTTTTCACTAGCCAGGTGCTAAACTTGTTATCACTTTGGGCAGTAAATATTGTTGAAGCTCCTATTATGAATTTATGTATGCTTCAGGCAGAATCAAAGCTTATAAAGCGGTGACTAGTTTTTACCTGACTGGGACAGGAGGTGGGTTATGTTTTTGGAGAGTTATGTACCTATGTGAATTTCTATGTTCCCCGCTACAGCCTTAACGGTTTGAAGGGTTTTAACGTATGAGGTGACGTTAGATTCATCTCGATAGTGACACTTGGTACGTTAAAATAAATTAAAACATCAAAATGGCGGACTTTTCAAGGCATTGTCTATGCAAATAAAAAAAATTGAAGTGTCTGATTGTAATATTAAAATAACCGCTTTTTACTACATGGATATGATTATATATACGATACATATGCCAAAATAACATTTTTGAAAATTTTTGTCTGTCTGTTTGTTTCGGCTAATCTCTGAAACGGCTGGACCGATTTTGACGGGACTTTCACTGGCAGGTAGCTGATGTATAAAGGAGTAACTTAGGCTTTTTATCCCGGAAAAATATCACATTCCCGCGGGATAACGTCGTCTAGTCCAAGCGGGCGAAGCCGCGGGCGGAAAGCTAGAAAATATAAAAAAAACTACCAATCCCATCGGGTAGGGTATCAAAAAAAGGATTGTAAATAGCGATTCTATTAATATTACATATTTTGCAGTTTTGCAGAAATCTTCGCATTAATTTATTTAAAAAAGAAAATAACTTAGTAATTTTTGAGATTTAATTGGTAACTAAAAAGTCTTAAATAAAAACGTAATGATTAAAACCTGACGGCAAAAAAAAAACCAATAAAAAGGTTTAAACAAGCTCTTTTATTTCTCATTGCAGTCAGGAGACTAGATTAGAAAGGGTTTTTTACTATTCTTATACTTTTCCTCTTATAAGTACTATTGAAACTCCCAATGACTTTGAAGCTATACTTAGATGTAATCGACTTTACATGGTTCTTAGCGTTTTTATAATTCCATACAAGTATTATAAAATAGCTACACATAAGCTATTATAAGTTAAGTAGCTAAAACGTGCATTATGAAGAGCAACGTTTGTACGAGTAAATACATATCTTAAAAAAAACAATATTAAAAATTAAGTTTTTTTAATTGCTTTGTTGGACAATCTAATAAATAAAATTCTCGTGTCATAGTGATTGTAAACAAACTCCTCCGAAAAGTCTTGACCGATTTTTATGAATTTTTTGTGTTTATTCGGTAAGTAGGTCTGAGAAATAGGTCGTATACTATTTTGTATACCCCTGAGTGATAAGGGTGGCCCACCCCAAAAAGGTTTTCTTAATATAATTTTTTTATGACACTAAAAATACATATACTTAGCTCTCAATTTTCACCCTTGTATCACAAATTCCCATTTTTAATAATGATATTAATACTTATCTCTAGTATTAATTTTTAAGACAAAACAAGTCTGCTGGGTCAGAAATGTAGTAGAAAAAAAAAGTTTTTTTTTAATTGCATTTGTTTGAAAATACCTATATTGGATAACATTTTACACTAATTACAAGACCACACTGATCGGATTCCGCTACCGTTGACATAATTAATGATGTTAACGCCTTTTTAATGATCGCCCCGAAGTTCTGTGGTGTTAACTGGGACATAAATACGTTCGCAGTCGCCATAACAACAACAAAAAACAAAGTTTCTATAAAACCAGTGATATGTTACCGGAAACTGTACCATTAGTAGGGCGCAGTAAATTCTACAAATTAGAAGTGTATGACAAACTAATATTAATGGAGTTTTGTCAGCCGGAGGCATTTTTTAATTTTGGTAGGTGCCCTAATGATCCCGTGCATGTCAACGCTGCGTCTGAAAATGTGGTTGGTTTTTTTTCTATTTCTGTTCGTATGGTATAGGGGTTTGGGGTCAATGGACTTTGATTTCGACAGTTGAAAACCATCCGTAATTTTTTAACTCTTTTTTTTCGTGTACTGTGATTGCATTGTACTTATTAAAATGTAGGTTAAACTATTTTTTTTGCGGCTTTATTAAGAGTGTACTTATGTTTATTACTCCTCCATGATATACAACTTAACTTACTAAGAGATGGTATAAAATGTATAATTTCTTTTTTGCATTAATGTAAAGGTTATTAATTTATTAAACACTTTATCGGAACATATGAAATATAGAAAACATTTTTTTTTATCTTGTAAATGAATGTGGAGACAAAAATGTTTATCGAAAATTCTAATAAGTAACGTACTCGTATACCTACTTATGTGTGTCATTGGAGTTGAAGCAATTTGTTATAATAGAATTAAAAAAAAAATGCAGAAATAAGATAAAAGTATGAATATTGAATGTTTATAATAATAAGTTAGATTAGACGAAAGCTTAAAGGTTTTACTTTTTATTCTATCTCCATAAATTTATTCTAATTATCAAAAGTTTTACGGTAGAGAAACATGCCATCCTCATTCGGTCTACTAACTAAACCCCAAACTTATGTTATCAAAACATTACATGTTAGCCAGGCAAATAACGTAGAAATACGTCATGGATCCTATTAAACTGTATCCGTACCAATACACTAGAGGACGAACTTTGATTAAAATTTCATAACCCCCCTAGCTTAGGCAATATGGACTCATTGTAAATTGTTAATATTGTATGAGAGAGCCTTTGCTTGCATAATAATTATGTGCCCAACGTTCCGAAGGCTTAATTTGCGTAGAAATAAAAGCCCATTGATTACGATTAATATTTGTTTTGAAGTTCGATTGCATTTGTTTTTGGGTTATGGTGGACTTATGAGTATAGGCTCCAGTCATATAAACGCGACGAAGCGACTGCGAAGTGAGAGCGTCAGTCGCGTGGTGGACGCTGTCAGTAGGTATAATATCTCGTAGACCTAAGGACGTATATACGTAAAAAACTGGCAAGAGGACCAGAGCTGTCGGCGACGTTCGGCGCTTGTCAGTGGTGGTTCAGCACAAAGTATGAGACTGCCTGCGCCAACTACCTGCGCGAACCGGTTCCGATAAACGCTAGCAGATCGGCGTAGAAAGCCAGCTTTCTACGTGCTACGAGGGTACGCTGGAAGGGCGTTTGTGCACTACCACTGAATTTTACCGATCCGGAAAAAAAACGGATGCTTGTATTTTAATAATTAATCATTTATAATAGTAATTAATTAAATACAAGCATCCGTTTTTTTCCGGATCGGTAAAATTCAGTGGTAGTGCACAAACGCCCGAATACTGCACGTCAGTAAAGCGGAAAGCTCGCGTCGTCTCGCGTCGCTGACGCTTCGGTTTAGCCTAGAAAACACGGAAGAGGTTCGTGGCTGGATGGTGGCTGGTGGTGGTAGAGGTTCTATCAAGGACTAGCAGATGCCTGCTTAACTAGCAGTCGCCTGCGGTTTCATCGCTATAGACCTTAAGTATATCTTTTCCGTGGGAATAAGAGATTTGAACGCACTAAAGACTATCTTAAAATTTTACTCGATATGCGAGCTATTATAACACCCTTTTTACGCTGTTTCATTATACTTATAATTAAAGACATTTCATGTCATTTATAATTAAACCCTTAGGTAAATAGTTCTAAGATCATTAGAGAATAAATATAATGATACAGGATATCAGAAAATAGGTCAAACAATGCCTTCCTCCGTCAATATATTGACAAGATATTGAATCAACGGGTAAGAGAAAATCGGAGCTCACATTACGGGACTTAACGAAACGAGTCGACTTCCCTCGGGAGCCGAGTCGTCTATAACTCATCGAACTATCGCTGTCAAACCACCAAGAAACCTATATATCAAGTTTGATAGTCAATTATTGGCAGGGACCGCTATATTTATAATATAGCTAGTTACCCAAGGCCTTGGTAATTTTGATTAATAAAATAATCTTATGGTCTCAATTTGTTAGCTTATTTAAGAACTTTATTTTTTTATGCATTCATAATGTGATGCGTTCAGAATGCTATTCTATTTTTATTTAAATTTATTTATTAAACACATGGGTTACAATGGTTTTAATGTATATATTGGCCCACAAAGCCGACTAGTCGGCTTGACTGTGGGAGTTATGAGTCTCTGAACATTTATGAAATCTAAGACAAAAAGAAAGTTAGGTAGTTAAAATAAAAAAATATAAATCTTAAGTTAACTAAATACTGAAATATTCTCTAACAAACATTCTCTGTACGTAAAGGAAATATTGTAATGGTAAAAAAAAACACCAGCAGTGCAAGTAACTTTCTGGCAACATTCGAACCCGCACCCGCTTCTTTTGGAAGGAACTAGGGCCGTACCGGCGAACGCTCCGAACTTCGGAAATCTGCCGGGATTCAAATTAAAACAGATAAATCGAGCCCCAATCAGGCCAAAATGGCAAACAACGATTAATGATGTCCCAGGAACATCGAGATCTTCCTAATAACTTCGGCAAATAGTATAATAAGAAATTACGTACTTCGATATAACCCCGGCAGATTTCCGAAGTTCGGAAATACTGCACTTGTTCAGACAAAGCAGACTCAATTTATACAAAACATCTAACAATGGTAGTTCAAGAACTATTTATTTATGCTATATAATTTGCTATTTACTGATTTAAAAAAAATCTTTACCAGTGGAAAGCTAAAATATTCTTAAGTGACATACGTGGCATCTTATCCCTAGCAATAGGGTAAAACCGCGAGGAGCCACTAGTTATCCATAATAATATTAAAAGGAGAAAATTATTGATATTTTTTTTGTTTGAACTAATGAACTCAAAAACTACTGGACCGATTTAAAAAATGCTTTCATTTTTAGAAAGCTCTATTCTTTCTGAGTAACATGGGCTATATTTGATCCCGATATTTCTACGGGAACGGGTAACACGCTGGTAAAACCACGGAAAGCCACTAGTAATATATTAAAAAGGAAATATTGGATTTTTGTTTGTTTGTACGTATCAAAAATTCTTTCACGAGTAAAAAGCTTCATTATTCCTTAGTGGCATAGGATATCTTATTCCTATATTCCCAAGGGTACCACGTAGGTAAAACCGCGCGGTGCCACTAGCTCTTCATATTAATACATGAGCATTTACTTGGAAGTAGACTTGATATTCTATTCATAAGCTTAGCTCGAACGCAAATAAAGGCAGATCTCTAGGGAGGTATGCTTGAGACCCTAATTTCATTATGTGTATGTGTTCGACATTTAATATGAGATCACGGAGTTACGGTAATGCCATCGATCTTGGAAAATTATTCATTGCTAAAGAAAGTCAAATTCAAATTGTAAGTGCTTACGCGTAGTTACATTGGTAAGATGGATTAAATGGGTAAAGCTTTTTAGTGAACAAGTCTTGGTGCTAAAAATGTCATTCTTATCATGTAGGTAGCACTCAGTGTGTGTGGAAAATTTTTCATTGTTAAAAAAAGTAAAATTCAAGTAAGTGCAATAGCGTAGTTATATTGGAAGTATGGGTTCAATGGGTAGAGCTTCTAATGCCCGAATACTCGTACGCTACTTATCTTTGGGAGCGTCTCAAACATCGCCCTGTCACTTTAAATGTCAAACGTATGAAAGGGATGCCATGATGTTTGAGACGCTCCCAAAGATGATTTGCGTTCGAGAATTCAGTGTGTGTGGAAAATTTTTCATTGCTAAAGAAAGTAACCATGCCCAGCACTAAAAAAAAGCCTATGTCACTCAGGGATAACGTAGCATTCTAATGGTGAAAGAATTTCTGAAATCTCTCAGTAGTTCCAAAGATTATTACAACCTGCAACCTTACAAACTCACAAACTTTACCTCTTTAGGTATAATATTTTGTTTTATTCACAACTGGGTAGTACTTAGCCTTCATCACACCTGATGTTAAGTGGTGATTAGTATAGATATACCTACCTAGTTAAAGATTATCTACAAACGTTGATTATCTATAAATTAATACTACGTGCAAGATAGTGATTATATGACTCCGGCTCATATAACAAAACAAAACACTTTTAAATAAAATACCATATTATAAGCCATTTAACTTGATTAACTTTAGCCATTACGCACCGTGACAAATATTATAACTAGCCTAACATTTTTGTTTAATCACCAGTGTGTGTCGTAGAGAAGCGCTTACGAGATTTATTATCGGAAGGACCAAAGACATTAAACTCTAATGTTGAGAACTCGAATGAACCCACCGTAATGACGGTCTCTCCGCGGAGCTATTTACTGCTCTAAAATTCTCATGACCCAAACTATTCACATTCTTTACGAATCCCAGATTGAATTAACGACACTAAAAAGTGCACGGAGTCACGGAATGCTTACTAAAATCAACAGTACCTAATCTATTGTAGTAATGAGCGCATCCTGAGCAGCATTCTTAGAACTGTTTCAAATTTAGAATGCAACTTTCGAACGTTTAACGGAGTTTTAACATTTTGACAAGAAATCCGACCGAAGAATATGTTGTAAGTCCGATGTAACTGCACTGAATAGAATGCCGAGCTTGGAATAGAAAATTGGATGAACAACACAAGTTCGAATGCTGTTCTATTAGACTACCAAATATTTTTTTCGTGGGCAGCAGTGCATGTGATTAAGGGATGGGACATTATCTGTGCTGCTTTTGTCCCCGATTGTCCTTGTTTTGCGGTCTGTGGTCGACGTTCCAAGACTCCACGATCTATAATGGAGCTTATTTGCCGCTACTTTAAATCCTTTTTCGTGGAGACAGCGGAGCTATTATAATGTTGTATAGAGTTACGCAAACCAAATACCGTTGCCTAGACGAAAGCTGATCTCTGCCGGTGACATCTCTAGAGTACGTAAAGGATTATCGAATGACAATAAGCGCTTTTTTCCTAGCATGTGTGTTTAGTTGACGATATTCAAAGGGATCCGATGCTATTAGAGTAGATGCTATTAAATTGCGCATGCGTCTTTTGTCATGCCATATGGCATTTTCCAGCAGCTGGTTCCTTTGAAAGGCCTTCGCAATTGAAGCGAGTAGGCTTATGCGAAAGTATTCAAAACATAGGACAATTTGAAATGACATTAAGAGTACTTCAACTATTTTCGTAACCGTTCGTCTTTTACAATTTGACAAATTATAAATCTAATCCGTTCCAAAATTCCTAATTTCAATCCATTACCTTTACACCTAAGAAACAGCCGTTTTTATGTGTTTAAATACTTAGGTACAAAATATATAGGTATGCAAGTCTGCATGTCAAATAATTGATGACACGTGGTATTTTAACTGATATTGCCCATAGAAAAAATAAAAAATAATTATGCTGGTTTTGATTACATAACACATTTCTTTTAACAGTAGTAAATGTAAAAATCCGTAATTAAACCAAAATTGAACGTGTTGCTTATTACGTAAACGGTTATCTTGCAAACACACGAGTCTAATCAAAACTTTGGTCGGACTCCAACAAAGTCACAGAGTAAACAATTACGTATCATCAACTTCACGGTTACATAAACTTTGATATTAATTCAGACAGATAACAAACATGACCACAGAGTATGGGACACATTTGCGTCGCACTTTCAGCAAACTTTCGCCATTATTTTTACTGGGACCCATCTCCGTTTGATAAGGGTACAGAAGTAACCAATGTTGATTTCGTTTTGATTCGTCCACAAAGAGATAATAGCTGTTTCATGAGTTGAGTAGGTTCGCGGCAGACGCTGGATAGAAAAATATGAGGATTTATACTCAGCGAGTGTTCGTAATGGCGAGAGAATTGTGTTATAAATCGACGGTCCGGATAAACTTTCTCTCCTCCTTAAATCAGAAAATACTTTATAGTTTACGATAGTTTAATGAGAACTTAATCTGAGGTTGAAGGCATTTGCAGGCCTTTTTTATCTGTGGCATTACTCAGAGCCTTAGGCTTTCCTAAAGTTTCGCTACCTTTCGAATAAGGGATTCGTGGATCTATTCCCGAACAGTCAATTTGGAACAAAACTTTTGGGTCCACGCTGTTTTGGGTCATTTGGCGAGTTTATTATCATTGCCATATAGATAACTAATACGTAGAATCGGTTTTAGTAATGGCTTTAGTACTTCAACACATTATAATTTAAATTTTGCTTGTTGAGTTAGAAACCTTCTGAAATGTACCTACTGAATTTTATAGTTACCTTTACTTTAGCCAACGATTTCGTATGCGTGAAATTAAACTATTTGTGTTTATCGGCATGTATTGAAATTAAATTAACAACTATTACGAGTGGTAAAATGGTTTTGCTCTGAAAAAACCTTTATGAATAAATTGCAAAAGTTGATTCTAGTAAATACTTATTAGACCTAGATCATCACTATACTCATCGGCTTTATTACAGTGCGACAATCTTTTCTGTTCCGGTGATAGCGACGCTATGTATTTTTTTCTTCTTTTTGTAGCAATCTAACTGACTTCTAAGACCTTCAGCCGGCAGAAGCGCTATGATTAAACAACAACTTGACACCAAAATGACATTAAAAGAAACACAGTCTTATGCCACCGGAACAGAAAACGTTGTCGCACTATAATGACTGGTTTTCCGGCGTGAGCTACTTAACATTTTCCCGAGAAAATGAGATATTTTCCCGGAATAAAAATTATATGCCATTACAGACCATAATCTATCTTTGTGTTAAATTTCATCCTTATCCGTTCAGACATTTCATCGTGATTGAGTAACAAACATCCAAACATAGGTAGTACCGTAAGATGAAGAAAGTATCCTTCAATATAGAATAATAGCGATAAATAGCACATTACCAAAGAATATATACACTTACGCGAAACATTACACAACAGTAGCTATTGCACGAAAACTGTCGTTATGTTAATCGTAATAGTAAACCATACCCACCCGTCAAAAGCTGTCAAAGTGTTGCTGTCAAATATCTATAAAATTTTTGTTCCCTATACGACGTTGCTGCTGCTCTCGTTTTGATACAGAATAATATGATCAGAATAACGATTACGAAAACGATAGTTTTTTATGCTCTGGGTAGAGTTGCACTAGAAAAACAGTCCTTATAACTACACAATAAGGTCCTGCTCGAGATCAACATGCACGATGTATTGTCATGTGTACAATCGTCATCATGTAGTATCAATAAAGTGTTCATCTCCGTCTGCAACGAGGTCACGGCTTAAGTGCGTAACTAATAAAATTAGCCGATGTAATTGCCACTTAAGCTGACTTGTGTCGAAGGAAACTTACCCTGTCTTTACTTAGAACAACTGACACTATCGTAGCTCCTCAGGAGTAGGGTTTCCAAGTATTTGTGTAGTGCAGGACTTACATTTGAAATCCTTTTTTAAGATTTTCGCGAGAAGTATCTCGTGCTCTACATAACTCAATAGAAAAAAACCACTCTAACTTACTTATTACCATTCTGAAACTGTAAACACGAATTAATCCACCGAATAAATTTTCATAAATTATAGTAGATCTATTAGAGAATAAAAATCATAAGCGGGGTGAAATATGGAACTTCGCGGCGTCAATTAAACAAATTATGTAATTCAATCCCAAGTGATAATTTGTTTAATAAAATTGGATTCAAATAACTATATATTTATAAACTTAAAATTGTTATTTTCGCGAATATGTTTGAAGTTAAAATATATGTATCAATGTTATATTTGTTTATCAATATGTAAAGTATTTGGTCTACCATTTTATATCATACTAGCGGCCGCCCGCGGTTTCAACCTCGTGGTTCCCGTCCCTGTGGGAATATTGAGATAAAACCTATCCTTTGTATTATTCCAGCCTTTAATCTTTATCTGTTGCAAATTTAATCCAGATCCGTTCAGTAGTTTTTGCGAGAAAAAGTAACAAACATACATCCATACTGACAAAGTTTTGCATATTTTTTATATATTTTTTTGTAGGTACTACTGGAGTTTATTGAGTTTATAGTTTATTTTATACAATGTTATGCACGTGTTGCAAACTTTGTCACTTGCACACGCTGTTGGCGCTACGGAATACCAGTGCTACGACCTTTCTGGGTCACAGTGTTACTGAGTAGTGACCAAATTGGTAATTTTATTTATAATTAGTATTAGTTGTTGCCCCAGATTTGTATTTTGCTATATGCTAAAATAAACAATAAAGATTTTTCATGTTATTTCATTTCATTTATAATATTAGTAGGTAGGATACTCGAATATATAAGATCTTCCAAAGTAATGAAGTTTTCTGAAAATAATAGCTAATAATTCCTGTCATAACCTGCTACTCCTACAACAGTTGGTTACCTCTTACCCCGGAACATAGGACACTGATCAAATAGTGCTCCAGCCGAGCTCCAACAAATTGTCGAAGTTTCGTCATCCGTTCAAACACCAACAGATCCCGGTGTTAATTTCACCTATGTTTCTTCAAAGTATATTTATGGGATTCCTGCTGGCGACTGTTCAGCTCCCCATACTAAGGTAATACCAAAATTATTTGAAATTAGAGCATTATTTTTGATGGTATTTGGATTAAGACAGTTTTATGTAGGTTTCCATTAAAAAATAATCCTAAAAACTTAACCAATTAAAAATAAATGCGACTTGTAGTTTTGTATGAAAAAAATGTAATTGTCATTATTTTTTTATTGAGTAGATATTTTGGATTGTTTTTTAAATAGAAACCTAGATTAATTGAAAATGAAGTTTTCAGAAAAAATCGACCCGTCTCACAACCAGCTCCGATGTTGTGAGACGGGTCGATTTTTTCCAAATACTTCATTTTCAATTTTTTTTTAATAATAAACATTGCTTTGTTAATTCAAAAATTTTAATAACCTAGATAAATACTGTCTGAATCAAAATAACATCACAAGTACAGTCAATCATGCTCAAATTTTAAATTATTTTGCTATTACGTGTAACTTTGTATGGAAGACTTACGTGACGTGGGCCTCCTATGCTCATTATGTGCTTTTAAAATAGAATGTAGACTGAATAGGAAGTAGGTACCATACTTTCGGCAGCGAATGGGTTTTCAAATTTCGAATACTATAACTTATTTTTAAATGTCTCAATGCTGCAATATGATCTAAAACTAGAGCTGATGAGTAACCTAGAAAGATTTCTTAGGAGAGCATTCACCCAGACAGTGAAAGGTAGTGGGTTCGAGTTCCAACGGAGCTAGTTGTGAGGCGGATCGATTTTGCTAATACTTCAATATCAATATAGTAATAGGAAAGAAATTGTTTTAACAGTCTGTAATTAAAGAGGTTTGGTAATGCGTTTTAAAACAGGGATTATCGTGCTTCAGCAAAATATTCAGTTACTGCTATTTGTTCATTTATAAAAAGAATGTGAATAATAAATTAATGTTCTTGCCGGTTCTTCTCCAAGGTCTCCCGCTGTAGGGTTGCGAGCCGGTGGCGTAGCTTCTTTGACGTTCACAAGTGATGATCAGCCTAGACTGAATAAAGTTAGGTATTCAATTTCATTTCTAATTTACAACATTTTCGGCTTTTTCTAGAAGTGAAAATAACTTTCAATTAATAAAGTCAGCAAATAACACAATTAATGTCACCGCTATATGTTTGTAATAACCAGAAAATGTGCCTCAAGGATTTTGCATCGATTTGTCTTTCGAGGCCGGAAAACTATATTATTATTATCCTCATCCGAATTACCTTTTCCTTGTTTTACTGTTCAGCATAACGTTAGAGGGAGTTTATTTTTATCCCTCGTATGTGGCCTACTTTTCTTTGAGTTTCTATAAATATCCATTGTTTTCATTATTTTTGTTGCAAGTTTATGACAATTATCTTAGAAAAAATGTATTTAGGTTTATTTCGAAAGAGAGAAGACTAATACTTTCAATTGTTTTATTCTTTACTTCACGAGAACATTTGTTTTTATAATCGATAATTTAGGTGCAAATTATATTTAAATTGAAGATAGATTACCTTTAGGCACTCTGAACTAAAATGTTGTAAGCAATTCGTCAGGAACTTAAAAGAAAAGTTGCAAACAAAACTTAAATAGGTTTATCTTAAAATAGAGAAAACTAATATTTTCAATAATTTTATTTTTACTATACAAGAATGCTGCTTTATTTCAGGTGCAAAATATATTTAAATGGAAGACAAATAATCTTTATCTTTACCTCTAAGTAAAATGCTGTAGGCAAATTCGTCAGGAACTAAGAAGAAAAGTTCAAAAAGAAAATAAACTCGAAATTCTGCCTTTCATTTTTCTATGTAATCAATCAAATTACACAGAAATTGTGACTCTTTACAATACTCTTGATTACTTCTTTCTTTTAAATTTTAGTACTAAATTACATAAATAAATTAATAAATTAAATTCTTCTACTAATAAAAACCTTGTCTGCAAACATAATCAGACGATAGTTTGAATCGGTTTACTAAACTAAAAATTAGTGTTGATAGCTCAAATTTTTACTTTATCAGAAATACGTTGAATATTATGTAAGATATTAATGTATATTTTCGCCAGTCAAAGTTTATCTCAAGTTAAGTAATTATTTTTCTTCAAATCTACTTGGCCTAAGTAAGCTATACTACAGTAGTTCTGTTGCGCAATTTACTCAATGTATTCTTAGCAGTTGTTCTATGCAAAGTAAAATAAAGAAACTTTTGAGTTCTGGAAATCATTCCGTTTAAGATATCTAGTTCAAGCAAAAAAATAATTTTAATATAATAAAGGATGGAAAAATGCCCATACGGTTTAACTATAAACCAGTGATTTACAATTAAAACATAAAAAACAAACACAAAACCTAGGTACTAGGAAAAAGAAATGAAACAATAGAAAATCAAATTTTGAAAATGTGTGTATTTCATGTTTTTTCTTCTGATTATTAGATGTCTCATTTAGTATTTACATAATTATGTACACAAATTATAGTTATTTACAGTCTCTTTTCATGATATAAAATATCATTGTTTAACAAAGTTATTGTATAAATGCATCTGTACAATAGTAAGTTTTAAACTTTGGCATTATAATAATTTAAGCATATCAAATAAAAGTCTACGATCACTAAAACAACTTTGTACATCATTTTGTATACCTATATACAGCACGTTTATATCCTTATATATTACTATCGCAGAAATAAGGAAATCCGTAACAACATAAACAAAAACTAGCGTACTATAATATACAAATAAAGACAATATCGGACCAGGCGTTACCTACAATAATAAATATAATGGAACTTAAAATAATTATCACTTTTTGTTGGACTAATACGCTTAAGCGTTGCAAGTATGGACTGTGTCAGTTTACCTGCGTTGGAGCATACGCTACGCCCAGAGTTGCGCGTGCGGCGGCATGCGGTGGGGGTGCGGGTCGCGCGCGTGCACGCTGGCCGGCAGCGCCAGCCCGTCGCCCAGGAGGGGGGGAAGCTTGCCCGGTGGCGGTGGCGGGGGCGGCGCCGGCGCCCGCCCTGCCCCCACCGGCGACACAGACGCGTAAATATTCACAGTCGAACGATGATATTGACACTTTCTCAAGTCCGGCATCGCGAACCTCAGCTTTTGCCAAAATTGCCTATCACCCCACTCTATACACGTGTTCGCCTTCAAACACAATCGTAACTCCGGGTCGATGTCTCTATTCGGCAGCTCGCCTAGCATTATTATTATCAGTCTTCTGCGTCTCTCTTTCAACACCTCGTGCAGTGCCGTTTTGAATTCGAAACGACACCATTCGTTGTTGATGAAGTTTTTAGATAGGACTATTATAGTACGTTTTGATGACTCCACCGCCTCTATTATTGTGTCTGCTACGTATGCCGAAGCGTTGAAATCCCGGTAGTGTAGACAGAGGCGAAAGCTAGGATCGGTCGATTCTAAACCGGGAGCTAACATCTGAGCAACGAACGCTTCGTCCTTCACACTGTAGCTTATATACGCGTCGAATAAGCGATCTTTGTCGGCTTCATCGTCGAAGGCTGTACTTTTATAACACATTCTGAAGCCGCAATGGTAATAAATCCAGACTCGAAGCTCGCGGCGCCAATAAAATACACCGCAAATTAAAGCAGAGCTCAAAACGAACACGCACAGCGATATCAATAACAGTGGAAGGTAGTCATTTATAACTTGATTTTCGATAATCGAGGAGCTTCCACCGACGTGGCTGGTGCAAATTGTTGAGTTGAAATCAGCCATGTGCGGTCCGATTGTATTCGTCACATTATCGAATATGCATGTGATCTTATCTGCGTCTTCAACTTTCCCGAGGTTATTTTTAAACCAATTTCGGAATTTATGCAGATACTGACAGTCGCACGACCATGGGTTGCGAGAAAGACTTATCTCTACCAAATATGGATTCATCGTGAATTGCCACACCGCGAAGCCGTAAATGTTATTCCCTTCAAGGCGCAGCACCTCTAAATGCCTCAACTCCATGAAGGTTCGATTATCTATGTAATGTATTTTATTGTCTTGTAGATGTAATTCGCGCAAATTCTCCAGAGGCGATAGCTCGAACCCTAACAACTCTTTTATATTATTTTTCTCTAAATGCAAAATCGTTAAGCGTTTTAGTCCACTAAATGTATTATTATAGAGAGCGTCGATATTAGAGTTATTTGCATACAATATTTTTAAATTTTTACGTCCAATAAAAGCGTGACTCGTTAAACCACCAAAATTGTTACCGTCTAAATATAGTTCAGTAGCGTCCATAGGTATATTGTTCGGTATTTCGGAATACCCTGCCGCGGAACAGTCCACAATATTCGCCGACCATGGTTGGTCGTGATAACACGTACAGTTCGATGGGCACGTCATTTCACAATCACAAGCGTCAAAATCACAACAATGACACAACGTAAAACAATGAGTTTTATATGTACACAAAAACTGCGATGATTCCGCCTCTATGAGCGGAATATAAGTCCTTTCCCTATTATACAACAGCTTGCAATATATGCTTTCCAAGTCCATTACTCTAGGATGCTGCCTGAGGTGATCGAGTTTGTTTATTCGTTGTAACCACTCCATAGTACAGTCACACTGAAAAGGATTTCCTCCGATATAAAATTCGGGCAGGGGCCGCCCCGGATCAACTGGAGTTAGACGAAGCGCATTGAGATCCATGCTAGTTATCTGATTTGCATACAAATCGACTCTTGTTAAATTGGTTTTTCCAACAAAAGTTTGAGCTTCAACTTGCGTAATTTGATTATCATTCAGGAATAGCAATTCGACGCTGCTCGGGATAGAATATGTGTATATTCTTGTCATTTTGTTGAAACTGGCATCTAAGGTTTGTAAACGAAGTTCCTTGTCCATGCGATAGTTATTTCCCAACTCTTTGATGCTGTTGCTGTGAAGATCTAACCACTGAAGTCCGGGTGGGATAACAGCGTAATCAAACCATTCTATTTGGTTATCTGATACGTTCAACCACAACAAAGAGGGAATATTTACAAATAGGCCTTGAATATCTGTTAGCTGGTTAGCGTCGAGTCTAATGGCTTGTAAATTGGTTAACGTTTCGAATGCATTCATGTTAATATGTCTCAATCTGTTACGAGCCAAATTTAATATTTGCAGCGAAGGCAAGTCTGAGAACACATCTTTGCTGATATTTTCGATTTTATTCCCGATCAGACGCAAGCCGTAAACATTGTGTAAACCGACAAAGCCTGGCTCTTCGAGTGACGTTATCTGATTTTCACCAAGATCAAGGGTTCGCAATAGTCGCATATTTCTAAGCGCTATGGGGACCTTCTTCAAACGATTTCCATTCAAATTTAAATCTTGTAGGGATGACGTATTCCTGAAAGCTTCAGGGTGAAGTTCTTCGAGGTGATTGTTATCTATCGATAGTAGTGATAACACATACAAGCCATTCAGAGCGTAAGCGTCAATGTGAGAAATCTTGTTGTATGACAAAATTAAAGTGTGTAAATTATTCATTGGTGAAAATGTATCAGCGGCGATGCTTTCTAACATGTTGTGTTGCACATTTAAGATTTGTAATGTGTACAAGTCTTTGAAGAGTTTCGGTTCCAGCTTTGATAGTCTGTTATTAGATAAGTTTAACAGCACCATTCTGATAAGACCGGTGAAAGTATTCTCATTTATCCAAGTGCTCGTTAAATGATTATTAGATAAATCCAACGCTAATAACTGATCTAGATTGGCGAAGAGACTGGATGAAAGTACACTAATGGAATTGTTCTGTAGATATATTTCTTTTATAACCGGTCTGCAGTCTTTAAATAGGTCTTGAGGAAGAGCGACGATTTTGTTGTTAGAAAGATCGATTATCTGTAGTTGTTTCAATCCAGATAACGATTTGTCGGCGACCATCGATATTTCGTTGTCATGAATGTGCAGCTCTTTCAGTCTTCTGAGTGCCATAAATCCATTGTCAGGCATTAACACAAAATGATTATTTGATGCATCTAACACTTCTATATCTAAGGAGCACGCCGAGTGTGGTAATGAGGCCACGGTTGGTGCAGAACCATCTTCGCTAATTAACGCCTGGTGCATCGCCCTCTCTCTGAATCCCAAATCAGAAACATCTTGAAGTCTATTTGAAGACACGTTCAAATATACTAAATTAGTGAGAGGGCAAAACAAGTTTTCGGGAAACGACCAAATGTTGTTAAAACTGAGGTCTAACTTCTCTAACTGCCGAACGGCCGTAAAGCTCTCCGATGCTATCTCTAGGCTCATGGCGGCCCATTCCGTGTTTTTAGTTCGGATCGTTAAATTTCGGAGGTCTCTCAGGCCGGAGAGGACGCCGGGCGGCCATCGTCCGATTTTACAGCTATCCAAAACAAGTTCACGCAATTTCACTAAATGCGCAAAACTACGCTCATCTAGTGAGCTTTTGTACATCATTTCTTCATTGCACTCTATCCTCAATGATGTTGTGTGTTCTGAAGGGATGACACTGAAGTTTGTAGTGTCGAACTCACTATTTATTGTACGAAGTTTACAAGTAAGGGAAACTTCGTGGGAGTCGTTGGGACCTCGCAGCCACCACTGACAATCATCTGGAGCTTCATATTTCAGCGGCAGTGAGCTTTGATCTGCGACATTGAGTCCAATAACAAACCATAACAGGATTTGCGCTAAGGGTCGTTTCGTAGAGGAAATGTATTGAAAAGCCATTATGAGGAAAATCAAATATCAAGGAAGAAAGAAAACAAGACACGGTAGGCTTAGTGTCATGTTTTTTCCGTCGGTGTTTGTGCGTTGCGTCCCCTTGCCGGATGTGAAGTATCCATCAATTTATGAACTCTATTTCGGCTCCAATTTAGCACAAAGTCCTTATTGCGGTAATATACATGATGAGCGAGATGATTTGGGTCACAGTCCGTAATTTGGGATCCTCTGTCACGTAACTAAATTATCACATAAACTGTCCACTTTTACTAAAACGTCCGTAATGCGTCATAACAGCATTGAGTGAGGTTTGTATGCACGAGGTATTGGTTATTTGAAAATCGTAAGAGTCCGTCTTGTTTTCGTTTCGCGTTCGTGATAAGCGTGTTTTCATAGAACGTAAGCCCGTTTAGAGCGTCGAGTGGCGCGACCGTGCCTCGACGCTGCTGGGAGTCGACTGAATGCGAGTGGAGCAGAGGCATTGCAGTTGGTTAGGGTCTACGCTCAGCGGGGGAGGGGTGACGGCTGATGAGCCGAGCGGTGGCGAGCGCTCACGATCACGACGACGACTCGTTACAATAAATTATTTTTTACGAAGCTTTAAGCGATCGGATATATGTGAATGCTAAGCCGCAAACTTTGAATACACGTAAACACCAGCTGATTCTTTAATGTTTGTCGTTCTTGTAGAAGAGTTAGATATTCGTTTGCATTGTTTAATTTATTATGATGTGATTTGTAAATATAATTATTCCGATTGCTGCTTCAAGAAAATTTTAACATGTTTTTATTTAATAAATGAATAAGAATGTAGTATAGGTATATTATATAAGCATTGTTAAGTAATAATAATTCCTTTTTAGAGTTTTAGTAAAGAATCTCTTTTAAAGTAAGTACTTTCATTTAATTTTTTCTCAGAATTTTTTGTTATTGTCAAGGAAAATGTTAGCTAAAGTTATAGAAGCCTTCAAAGTTTCGCATACCTTCACGATCAATCGAAAGCCTTATTAACACTTTTTGCAGAATCTTATTTGACTAGAAGCCTTACTGAAGGAAGTTCAAACAGGCGTGAACACTTGTGGTTCGACATTACGTACGACGGATGTCGGCGAATGTTTTTCGTATGGGAATTTGGTTGAAATATGTTTATATGTACACGAGCAGTACAAAATTTGCTTGGTGACAATTATCGTAAGTATATTTATTATTGATTTTGGACTTTTTTGTGGACGGAAGCTTTTTCCTAGTAGCCAATTGAATTTTATAGAAAACTAAGTCAATATGTCAGAAAAAGACAATGTCTTCTACATAATATTCACTATTTTGATTATTATAGTTCCGCTTTTATAGATGAGCCAGCCACTCCTTTAATATAAACTGATTCACTTACTACCACCACAGATTAGATAATAGCTGCCACTATTGTTAAAATACTTAACTGAATTTTGAAAAAAGCTGTCTCGACTTTGTTATTTCTATCTATCACATTTGTACATTCCAACGAATGATTCACAATTCTACCTTTTTAGTTGACCGCTAAAGCAAAACAAAATTTAATAGGATTCCGAATAAAAGCCCGGTAGAGCTTAAAGTCTTTTATAAATATAAGACTTCCAAAAGAAACAGTAATGAATTTACCGCAAGGCGAATAGATTTTGAGACGTAACAAAGAAATCGTAACACTCTTAGTAGAGGGAGATTGGCTTATAGCAACCCTTCTTTTCGGATGCTAAAATTAAAAGTAACTATCGCATAAAAGCATTAAGAGATTAAGGGAACAAAATTCTTAAATGCTTTAACAAAAGGTTTGTGTTCACGCTTGGTGGACCACACTGGCTGTCAGACGACGGAAGATATCATTTTAATCCTTTTAGTTAAGTTGACTATGAAAAGACAGATGCCTTCGAGCTAGCATTTCTTTTGTCATTGGTTGACGCGTTGGTTAAATTAATAGTGAGTTTCAGTTTCTTATTAGCATATCAGAGTCTTTAGTCAAATAATTTGTGACACTCTCTTTTGGTAAAAACGTGTTGCTTATTATACAACAAGGATTAACTGTTTAACTTTAGCGACCGCCAAAGAATTTTTTTGAGAGTATATATTAAAAATCCGGTTAATAAGCTATCACAACTATTATTAGTAACTACTTAGAGCTTGGTCCGCAACTTTGTCCGGGTGGAATCGAAATAATCACGAAAGTTTTGTACAATCTTTGACCTCCTTATTTACCCCTTTAGATGAAGAATTTCCAAAATCCTCTCTTATTGCTTCCTTAAACTCACCAAGGAACATACATGCCAAATTTTAGCTTTTGGCGCTCAGTAGTTTCGACTGTGCGTTCTCAGTCAGTCAGTAACGAAAGTATTGATTGCTCTTCACACTAAAACCCAGCGTTTATTTCTTAAGTAGGGATACCGAAGATTTTTAAATTTAACTAAGCAGATACTGAAAACTTTCAGTAACAAAAATTGCATTGTGAATGCAAAAAACTAAAAATTAAAATAAGTAAGCAGATACTGTTAAATTAAAGTTATTATTTTGAAAAGTTAACTTCCCATTTCAATTGACTTGCACGAAATATTGTTTAAATAGTTGTCCGATAGATGGCGCTATGCGTCCATGACTTGCTGCTTCCTGTGCTTCCTATGATGCTTACTAAGTACGGTAAGGAGAGGTAAGTATTTTATAGTTATTACATTTTAAAATGATAAAACTTCACCGATTATTGTATGTTTTGAACTATGTAACTTTTTGAAATGAAATGAGTTTTTTTATAATAAATGTTTTAAGTTATGTGAACCATTCTTTTGCATGTTTAGTGTTAGCAGAAAAAAGTTGAACTGCTCTTCAAACATAATGAGCAAAAACTGTCTTCCCAAGTTAGTAAAAATCGTTATCACGAAAACGACCTTTCGACCGAGTCATCGTTCGACATGTGTTAACGTAACGTTTGCTCAAAACATCTATCTTTAAGACGCCGAGCGCGTTAAACTTATTACTTTGAAGTGTTTCACATCACAATCTGTCAGTTCAGAATATGAATAATGATCAATCGTATTCGCCCGTAGGGGTATATTCGTACCCACGCATCGATTTCGATTTTACGCGATGAAATATTCGCTGCAATCATGTTGGAATCGATCGGGATAATCGTTCGTGGGTGATCGATAAATCGAAGGAATAAAATGCGGTGCAGAAGTGACGACGTTGTGATTTACGAAACGTACTGATTTTAAATTGGGGGTTTAAGAAATGTCTAAGTCATCTCAATTTAGGCTGGTGATTGGTAAACGAAATATGATAACTCGTTTGTCTATTTATTAATCTTTGAATGTTGTCAGTTGTCATACTCATATTCAAAATAATAATTCGTAAAAAGTCGATGCATGTCTTTTATTAAATTTAAGATCAAAGAAGATTACTTTTTCTTTGATTACATGATCAAAGAGTGGAAAAATCACCACAGCAAATGTGAGCTAGGTATATTAGTAAGCTCAATTCAAAACATCAACAATCAGTTAAAATAATGATACGTCAAAAGTATACCTCGGAAAACTGCATTTTATTGAACTAGATTTACAGTTCTCTTTGCAATAACATTTTCAATCTTATCTTCTTACAATTTAACGTTCTTCCACACTCGGCGTTTATCTCTGAGCCAAGAGGCTTGTTAGACATTTAAAACCACGTCAAGCATCACTCTTGAAGCTTGCGGTGCGACAAAAAAATTGTCGCGAAGACTCTAAAACATACCATATACGAGTATACACATAAAATGTTACTGGTAAAATATTCACCCCGTGTGTCTTCCGCAACGATAGCGATACAAACACGATAACACGGGGATTCTTGTTAGCATAGAAATTACGTTTTGTATATCTCTTGGATATTTATGTGTGTGATCTGGGTCATTATATATTTGTATTTGGGATTGCCAAAATTGTTTACAAAACACTCCAGCTTGAAAATGCTTAGTGCGTTAAGCTTTTCAATTGAAGTTTCATTTATGAAATAGTTTCTCCAAAATCATCTTCATGTAGTAGTAGCTAGGCTAATGGCATAATATACATAAAGCTAGTTCACCTATTTACTACAATAGGGGTACTTCGAGGAACAAACATCCTTCTATCAAATATTTGTCTTTGATCTGCTTCTAGTGTATCCTCAGATCATATAATACTATGTATTATCTGTTAAGTATGCGTTTGTTATTCCTGTGTTGTTAATAATAACCGTTATACGAGTCATCAAGTTTAAAGTAACTCAGAACCTGATCCATGTTTAAAATTTTTGATTGTTAATCAATTTCAATAATAACCTTAAAGTTGTAAAATAATAACTCAAACATGAACTATAGTTGAGATTTAATATTATTTTTATGCATTCACAATGCAACTTTGTAAGTATAGGAAAAATGTGTAAAAAACCAAGCCCTATAAGTAGCTTTCCCGCCTGAAAGCTACTTATAGGGCTCGTGGTTTTTTATGAACTATATAGTTGCTTAAAATCAATTTAGTATGCGATAGGTGTGTGGGACCTTTAAGTATGATTTATTTAACTTATAATGTCATTCGATTCGGATAAAGTTTTTATTTCTATTTGTTGAAAGAAACTCGATAAATTCAAACAAAATAATACCTACATGAAAGCCGTAAATAAAATAAAAATCAAACTTCCTTACGGAAGTCGGTAACGGGCGGAATATCCTTCTTAACTTTTTTATTTCACATCAAAGTTCGAAGCCAATAATATGACGTCAAATAATGTACAATGGCACAAAACCCAAGAAGGGTAAACATACCATTCACACAAAACTCCATATTTTATAAGCTTGCACCGTATAAAATCGAAAAATATGAACATTGACAGAAAGCGTGAATCACTAAATTAATATCCTTGAAATCTAATCGAAGCAATTAAGAATGCTTTTTTCTATTCCGCGTAGGTTTCCTATCTCTTTCGTTTATAGGGGTTTTTTGATGAGGTTGTCTCTTTCATTTGATCTTTTTAAAATTTTTATAAGGTAGAATGTGACAAGGGTTGGCTCGCAATATTTCACGAGCGGTGTCTAGAAGGCACCCACGGTCAGGTAGCAGAGATTATCACTACGGGCGTTGTTCATAACAAAAAAAAGTTAAAGCAAAATGGACGAAGATGCTGTAGAGTTGCAGTTAAGTAGTGTTTTAATATAAACGTTGTCTGCAAAGGGAAACAAAGGACTCAGTTATAGAGCTAAAATTAGCAAAAGGTTTATTACAAGCTTTCTCCTTAAGATTGTCTATGTTTGTCGATAAAACCTTGTTCAATATTCTTACGGTCTTACTAATAAAAAAATGGTAAACACTGGTTAACCGCGTGTATAGTTACACATTGTGTAAAGGTCGTATAAGACTTACGCACCGTTTTGACTAATAGACGTTGTATAAAGGTTGTGTAACTATACCCTTCGTACACAAAAGGTTTTTTTAATTCACTGGCAACATCAACAAAGAGACGTTCTAAAACTTTGTTCAATAAATTTGTATTGCTCAGTAGTGAATGGAATATTTGAATGAAAGTATGTTATTTCATGACTTAGAGAACTAAAATGGTTTGAAACTAATAATTATATATGTTTCAGTCTACTTTTTAATTTTATATTGCATAAAATTGATGAATCGGGACATTTTTGCTAGCTATGTTTTTTTGCCAAATTTTGAACGCTGTTTGTTTGACAGTCGTAGCCGGTATCAACAATACTTACACAAGGGATGCGTCACCATACTACTTGCATATTCATTGAGTAAAATCCTCTACGATTAACGTAATACTGTCCAAAATCACCTCCAACTTTTTTTTTTTATGTACGTGCAATCGATTGCACCAATAACATTTCTGAAGCCACATATCTGGCGAAGGCCAGAAATAATTTCTTGTTCTGCCATACTAGAGGGCATGTAAATAAAATTTGTAGCCTTGCTAGCTAAAACTTTTGCAAAGTTATAGATTGCTGACTCAATCCATGAGTTCCGCAGCATCATCTTGTACTTCGTGGCGAGCCCAGGTTCTCAGTGCAGTAAGCACCTGCAACTCAGGTGAAATCCCACATCCTCTTGCGTTTTTTTTGATATCTTTTTTAATGAAATCTCTAATATTTCTAGCATTCACCTTTGTAAATCTATATTTACATTTAAATTCAATGTCTGTAAGGGAAAAAGGATCTGCACGTTTTTTACAAACTTTTTCTAGGGACATTCTCTTTTTCTTCGTCTAATTGGTCAAACAAATTGAAGTAAGTAATTTAAATACTCCATATTAAAAACTAAAATATCTCAGTAAAACAAAATGGAACCAATAATAAATAATACAATACGACAACACTTGAAGAACAAACACAACTGAGAAGTTGAAATCCGCCGCCATCTGGCTCTTAAACATCCTTTAAACAAGGGTCTTGGCTCGTTTAAACCTTGTGTAACTTTCCTACCGCAATAAAACACGTGTACACAGGCTTTGTGTCAAAATATTTTTTATTGGTAGCGATTGTCTTACAACAGATGTATATACTCTGTATAACATTTTATTAGTAAGGCTGTAAGTATAGAAAGGAAACCGTAAAGGTGCGTCCTCACTTGTAACATTTTGGCCTGTCCGAACACCGTGTCTTTATAAGACATTGTCTCTTTGATACAGTATTACCATAGCGCACGCCCAACAAAACTAGCGTAGAGTACTACATGTAGAGTAGAACTTTAACGATTAAACTCTAAATTAAAAACTATTTTCGTTTATAAGTGTTCAAATCAGCAAGTGTCACATGGTGAGATTGTGTCTTATTTACGGCTAAAATATCAGCAACAGATATCTCTACTACTGTCCTTAGTCCAAAACACAAAATCTCGACAAAACTATGAAACAGATAAAAAATAAGCGACAGAGAATCGAGCTGCGAATAAAAAATGAAACGAACAAAAATATTAATCTCAAAAAAAGAGATAAAGCTCACTGTCCGAACGTTCTTTTCTGCGATACGAAATCTTTTGTGCCAATTATGAGGTCGTTTGAGAATTTTTTAGATCCATTATTTAGAAACCGAATGTCAACGGTGGGTGGGAACGTGTGGATATAGGACTCTTTATTAAATTTTTTCATGACTTATATGAAGGAGAATAGTGTTCACATGAATTTTTTTCTTTGAGACAAAGGGTTTAATAATTTTAAGTTAATAAATCGACACTCCACTACTCGACAACTTGTGATTTGGCTATGATTATTAAATAAAAAAAAATATAGCTTACGTACCTGCAATATTTTTGAGAAAAATCTACTATGGGTGTGTCGATCCAATATTATGTTTATAGGTCTCCTTTAGGGTGCCTTTCTAACCAGTCTCTTTTACATCTTTTGAATTGTTATGCTACATAAATTTATCTTTTAACTCACCGAATATGTTGGTGGAGAATTAGTAGGTATGGGAATTCCCTTTTAACACTAATTTCACGCTAGAAACTGACAGTTTGCAGATTAAACTGAGAACCTAGAAAAAAACCTTGTTTTAAGTTACGTTTATTTTATTATTTAGTGGATAGCACGCGGCAATGCATGCTGTTTTTTGAGCCGTGAATGGAAAAGTCCGAATTTTTGACAAAGAGCAGTCCTGAGAACTTTAATATTATACCTAGAACATTACTTGAGACCAAGAAATGGTTCCACTGGGTGGACAACAAAATTGTCCCAGAAAAATAATAGAGTCAAAGTCAAGTCAAAAACTTTTTATTCAAGTATTGAATCGTCCAACATTTTTCCTACCACCCGTAAAGGACATCTTTTAGCTGACAAGAAAAACGGGCGAAAAAATTCATCAGCTTCAACAGAAGCAACGTCATTTACAAATAATAAACACGTCGTTTCCAATTATGGTTTTTTTATTGCAATACTATTTATCAAGGTCCCTGCTACCACGTGGTCAATTGGTCCTTAATCTTTCTAGAAAACGCTAAGGAAAGGTCCGTTCAAAACGATCGTTCAGATTTTCACACATACTTTGACAAGGCGATGCAATTACAAATCTTGGTCCCGACTAACAAGCGTGTGTACCTTTCATCGCGCCGACATTTATAAGGATAGTGTACACCACAAATCTTTCCGTGTTCTGTGGTGTACACTTTCAATGCTATGTGTCTTTAAGAATACTCTTAACGTTAAAAGTGAAGTTGAACCAGTGAAACTACAGTGTGAAGGTATAATTAAGCCTGAAAATTAAATTTATTTCAATGTTTAATGAATTTTATTTTTACTCCTTTATAAAATATCTGTCAACGGAATGATCCACAGTATGAATCTGTATTTTACTATATTATAATATGTTGTACACATTAATATATCTGAATCAGAGGGCAGAGTGTAGGAGTAAATTCGCATACTAGCGCGTTTGAGAGAAATTTTGACAGATATACTGTACTTTACTGTCAGTAAATAAGATCCAGAATAGAATTCGTAATTCAAACGCGATAGTACTAACGTTTTTATATTATAAAACTTACATTCGGGGTACAGAGTGGTCTTGTAATACTATAATTTATAATAATAATAATTAATTCAACAAAACGATAACATAACGGACAAATATTTTAAAATATACATTCGATATTTTTTATGTTTTACAATACAGATCTACCTATTTCAAAGAATAATACGAAATGAGACTTAAACCTTAGATTTAATAATTAAGTACTTATCCAAAATTCCATTTTTTTACATTTTCGACCCCATTCTAAGCTACCCAATTCACTTCAAATTCTCGGTCAAACTCTTAATGTATGCAACAAAGGCATTTTCCAATTGGTACCTTCACCTGGGTGATGCGGGCCCAGGAATTTAATTTAGTGCACACCGGCCCTAACACAGGTTTCGCCGCCTCCGTCCTCCGTGCAAGCAAATTATACTTCGCTATACTTCTATACTTGTGTGCTTCTATGCTTTTATACTTCGCTCAGCGGGGTACGGGCTGTTAGGCACGATAGAATCGAATTTCTCTCACTTGGTCTTCGAAACAAAAAAAAGTAAATTACTTTAAAGTTGTTGGCAAAAAAACCACTTGAAAATTTACTTGAATGTCAACAGCACTTGTGTGTTTGGGACGTTTGTTGATGACAAAGTTATGTGTAGTTTTTTATAGGTCTGGTAGGTAAAATGACTCGTAAACTTTCATATTGTGAAAGAACTTATTTCAACACCCAAAAGATGCAACAAAGTTCATTAAAAATCGTCTAAGTAAACACTTTTTAAAAAGGGATATAAAATGACATGATGACAATAACAATATGAGTAACAACCAGCTAGTGTTTTTTTATATTTCAATTTTTCATATAAGTACTTGAATACATTTTTTTTTCAAAATTATAAGAAACTTTGTTTTAAAATAATGTATTTCTCTTGCAGGTATAGGTAGATTCCCGGTAATATAATATCTCTTCGAAAATCAAGATAGAATTAAATTTATGTCCTTTAAAAGCGGCTTCATTGTAAACGGATTTGACATAATCTAGTTTGTCGCATTCAAACAAAAGATCCATTTCGGGCTTTGGGGGTAAAAAATATGTTCGGCAACCATTACATCAGTAAAGTTAATTTGAGCTTTTGTACGAACAAACTCGTTAAAATTACAAAAGGCGAACAGGTAAGAGACAAAACCAATCTTCCGTAATAGAGATTATCCTTCTTAAGATAAAAGAGACAATACTGAAAGGGCCGGCTAAGATTGAATTAACATTACAAGATTGGAAAAGAAAACGCAAACTGAAAGAAACATGTTTTAAAATATATATATTACAAGCCTATTTAAGTAAGTACCTATGCGATTATGCCTGAGAAATTGCCTTCATAAAGCTATAGAGTACTTAATAATCTAAAATATTAACTGTTTGATTAGACGGTTTATATGTCAGACATTACTATTCTTATTTATACTTACGAATTAAAAGAATCTTGAACCTTGATTTGGCAAAATTTGGTTTACCTATTTTTTTTTAAGTTTATACAAGCTAATTTTATTTTATTTTAGCAGAGTTTATTCAAAATTAGGTATAGTTTTGTTTTTTAGACCACGAACCCCAGTAAAGAAGCCGAAACAAAAAACCAAATTAGATAGGACTTATAAGTTCTAAGTGCTTTTTTCAAAACTACAATGCGTATGCTTGACGTTCCTTAATTTCCTTTAAAGAATAAAATCTCTAAAATTAACTTATCAAACACATATTACAAGTTTAGAAAAAAAGTTCAAACAGCCAGAACAAACGCGAGAACGATATTTTCAGCTTAATCTTGAAACTGAAAAGTTTTAAACTTTCTAGACATCTGTCGCAAGACGTTAAGTTATTAGCAATGATATACGTTTAATTTGGCGTAAGATAGGGATAAGCTTAATTAATTAAAACTCCAGTCGAAGAATCAACATTTCTAAGTGTAACAGCTTTTAGAGGAACGTTACAGTCTTTAAGAAGTTAGTTTAACTTTTTATAATGTTAGTGTTTGTATTACTAAACAAACGCTAACATTATGAAAACATAAACTTTAGCACGCCTTGTGGTTTAGTGGTTCACATCACAGATCCTGACCCAGAGGTCCCAGCCTCTATTCCCAGTGGCGGTACATTTTGTAATTGGTTTGCTTGGTGGTAGGACTTGTTTTTAGTCCACATGGCTAGCTACCACCATCTTATCTAAGTCTGACGCCATAACAATGATTGTAAAGTTGCGTGAACAATGATGTTTTCAGCTTTATTGTGTTCCGGCAGTTAGCGATAAGATAGCCAGTTCTTCAGTGATTGAGGATTCCGGGAGAGTGCGCTTCCACCTTCAGCCTCATCACCACTTAACATCGGGTGTGATGTAGGCTAACATTTACCGCTGTGAATATAAAAAAGTGATGTTGATCTTATTCTTTAGTTGAAAATTGTTAACTGTTGTAGGTATATAATACATTCCAAATGTAACTATTTCATCATCACCCGTACGACGCCCACTGCTGGGCATAGGCCTCCCCCAAGGATCTCCACAACGATCGGTCCTACTTAATGAGTAATCTCTATTGTGATGGAAAATGATCTTACTAATGTGTGAAGGTCATTTTTCAATATGACGACTCTGTATGAAATAAAACAGGGAGAAATAGATTGCCCTTAACGAGTTTCTTGCCGGTTCTTCTCGCAAGGTCTCCTGCCGTAGGATTTGCGAACCAATGGCGTAGCTTCTTTGACGTTCATAAGTGTTGTTACTTCAACCTAAATTGAATAATAAAGATTGAATTTGGTTTTTTTAAATTGAATTCTATAAGTAGTTGCACCCTGGGGATTCGCCCCCGTGGAATTTCGGGATAAACAAAATTGCCTACGACCTACTCTCACACCTACTAAATATACACTAAAAAAAATCTAAAAATCGGGCAAGCCGTTTCGGAGCAGTTCGATAACAAACACTTGACACGAGATTTTTCTATATTACTAGCGTCCGCCCGCAGTTTCACCCGCGTGGTTCCCGTTCCCGTGAGAATATCGGGATAAAAAGTATCCGATGTATTATTTCAGCCTATAGTCTATCTTTGTTGCAAATTTCATCCAGATCCGTTCAGTAGTTTTTGCGTGAAAGAGTAACAAACATACATCCATTCATAGTACAGTAGGATTGTATTACAAATGTTAAAACTTCACAAATAGTTCCTTTTCACTTTACTTCGACATTTTAAATAGACACATCAATCATCGTAACATGTCAACATAAATGTTAAAATGAGGAATACTCTGACTTATACCTCATTAAGAGATATTTTAGAGTTATTCTAAGAAAAATATTTTTATGATATCTGAGTTCACAGTGCTGAGTGTTTTTTGACAATAATAATAATATGTATTTTTGATTTGTGACATAAAGACATTATAATATCCACGAAGACCTTATTTACAAATTATTTGTAATACTTAAGGTCCATTCTTTATGTACCAAAGTACATTAAGAATTAGAATGGCTATCTAAATTAATGTAGATAATAATAATTAAAATCGTCGAAAAGTCAGATTCTAACCATTTACAACAATAAGAAATCTTGTATACGTAAATACCAACATAAACATTTATGTTCGGATTCTTGTAACGGTGTTAGCATAGCAAAGCAACGAAACGGTCATTCCAAATGGAATGCTTTCGAAAAGAATCCGACTACAAATAGTGAGTAGCCGATATATCGGCACAATAGTCGACAGTTCGATTTGATTCGATTCGACCCTTTTGTCAGATGTCAGTCGGACCGACACCGTGACTAGCATTTATCGATGCGTTTTCAAAATTAGAAACACATGCCGTAACTCTTTTTTTTAATTGCTTGTTTGAAAAGAGTTTGCATTATATAATATGTATCTTAGTTACAAAATGTGGTAAGTAGCTAACTTCAATATAAGTAATACTGGCCAGTATTCAGTGTCGGCAAATGCTTGTTTCTTAAAAATAGTTTGCGTTGTTATTATTTTCTATGATACAACATTATAGTAACTTCAAGAAAACACACGAGTGTGGAATTCTAAAACGAAAGCATTTTTAACCCTTAACCACTGACGTACGTCTGAGAGACGTAAGTGCGCAATTAAAGCGGTCATATCTTTTTACACCAAACCCGCACGGACTTGTCCTTTCCTGTACCTTCCTAAGACACAGGGACGCCCGTGCAGCGGGTGTGAGCAGTCGTGCGGTGCGCCTTGATTAGGTAAATATAGCCGTCCTAACGTCTGTGGGACGTAGCGTCAGAGTAAATGTAAGTTTGATTTTTTATTATTATTTTGGTTTTAGTATTAAAATGGCTTCGAATAATCGTCATTTGTAAACTCAATGCCCGACATCAGTGTCGAATCAACGTGACTGATCAACAGTTTGAAAGTATGGTCATGGAAACACTTGCCTTTTCGGAGTCTGATGATTCTTCAGCTGATGAGGATGACATCCTGCCACAGGAGGCTGAAGTAGACTTCTCATCGGTTAGCGATGACAATACCCTCTTAGCAGAATTACAGAGTGAAACGGGTATAAAAGAAGCCGTTCCTTACTCAGACTCGTCATGACATATGTCATGTTTGTAAGAAACCCGTATGTTTGCAGTGTTCAAAACCGGCTTGTATCACATGTCGTTAAAAAGTGTTTAGTTCCTAATAATATGCCATTTATTTGTTTTCTAATTATTGAGTACTATCTAGATGTTAAGATACTATTAGCTCTGTCATAATTTTAGACTGATAAGTTAAGTTTTTGAGCCGTTAAGAAAGAAGGCATTTTTTGTTTCCATTGATTTTTCAAAGTTTTGTATTTTGAGTTTAAGTAAATAGTTTTTATATAAATAACTTGATTTTTTTCTATTAATTTGATACCCTATATGCTTACGTAACGATAAATAATAAAACAAATAAATAATTATAAATATATTAATAATAAAGGCTATTTCAAAAGACAATACGTCAGAGTGACGTACGTCAGTGGTTATGAAAGTAAATAATGGTCAGTGGTTAAGGGTTAAAATCACATAAGCGCTGGCATCATCCATCCACTACTTGACTCAACGCTACGTCCGTTTACAATATATTTATCTACAATTTTTAATTGCTTATTTATCAAAAAAAATGCATATTATTGTCATCGTCCTTTTTGCAAAATAAGTAATTATTTCAAGATAATATTCACTAACCACTACCTGCTCGTGTAAAAATTAACATTTGTAAGTAACGCTACTACTAATAACGTATCTAAAATAACTTGTTTGAAATTACACCTGTTAATGTGGCAGGAATATTTTAATCAAATGAGGATATACTGAGAAATCACAATTTTATACAATTAATTTAAATTCAAAGATAAGATCTCATTTTAGAATAATACTAATGGTTATTGTTATAAAAAAATATTATAATAGAGCGACATTCTTATATGACGAGATCGTCAAACCAGAATGAAGAGATAAGCTGATTTTATCTAGACTTGTACACACATTATACGAATGTTCAGAAGACGAAAAAATTCAAAAGCAGAAATGTAATTAAAATTTCTTTAGATACAAATCATGTCATCACAGTCCTTAATTAGATTATATTTTTGTTATGTTTTTAAAGAAAATATAGGAACATGCTGCACTCCTATCGTTTGATAATGTTTTGCTGATTGGCGATGGTAAAAAATTTAGAACATATACTAATGTTTCATTTTATTAAATTTTCCAACAATTTTGAGATTAAAGTATTCCTAATAATAATTGTGATATATTCGAGTTTTTAATTAAATTCAGTAATACATTAACTAAGTAAATCGTTTACGCTTTCAAAAGCTTGTCTATTATCGAAGTGAGTTGTTATGTTAGTTGTTAAGTAAAAAAAATGTATATCCCTCTGTATAATATATTTTTAAACTATTTCTAAGACTTTTTTACTTAAATCTTCATTGTCACCCATTGGGTCAACCCCACTTCCTTAGCGCGCTTAAAACCGCGTCTGTGGTCTAGTGGTTCACACCACTGATTTCAGACCAAGAGGTCCCGGGTTTGATTCCTAGTGGGGTACATATTAATTGTATTTGGTTTGGTTGGTGGTAGGACTTATTCTTAGTCCGCCTGGCTATCTACCACCACCTTATCTAAGTCTGACGCCATAACAATGATGTTTTCAGCATTATTGTGTTCCGGCAGTTAGAGATAAGATAGCCAGTTCCTCAGTGATTGAGGATTCCGGGAGTAAGTGCGCTTCCACCTTCAGCCTTATCACGACTTAACATCAAGTGTGATGAAGGCTAAGTGGTACTCCGTTGCGCATAAAAACAAAACAAAATAGGCATAAATTTTCGGTCATCCATCCCATGACCGACCATTGCGAAAGTTGCATAACCTCAACGATCTTCTTAGGCAGAACGCGCTAACCACTGCGCCAGGGGCATTATATTTAAACATGACATTAAATATGTATAACCAGCATCGATGTTTCGCGGTGTGCGGTAGCCAGTTGGTCGATCTTTCACAACGGCAGGTCAAAACATTTCACCTAACGGACTAAATTCATTCTCAACCGCACAGTGAAAAAGATCTCGACGTATGTAGAAGTCTTAATTAAGTTGAAAGAAGACAAGTTATCTGGCTACCGATGATAATATTCCATCAATCATAATACGGGTGATTGATAATACAACGTGAATTACTGATAGATCGTGCTGCCAACCGAAGAATACTCATCTCAATTTATTTACATGTGTTTGTATGACTTGTTGATATCGGCAACGGTAGGCGATAGTTTTCTTCGCGCGAAATTGGAAGTTAGAGTTGTTTGGATACGGCAAATTTAAGCTTAGTGTCATAAAACTAAATTTAACTATACCTATGACACTTATTAAGAACAGACAATTAACTTTAAAAAAGCTCGTCTAGTTATTTAAATTTTTACTTTTTTTGCATTCACAATGCAATTTTTATTATTGAAAAATGGAAAATGGAGTATTTTGAAAAAAATCGACCCGTCTCACAACCAGCGTCCCATCGGAGCTGGTTGTGAGACGGGTCGATTTTTTCAAAATACTTCATTTTCCATTTTTCAAAGCTCGTCTAGTCCTATAGAGGCCGCTCCGAGTGTACCTTGGCCCAAAAGTGCCCATAATAATACTGGCAGTGTTATTAAAAGGAAAATGTTTGTGATTCTTAAATGCCATCATTGTTTTTTTACAAAAACAACACAAAAAAGTTTCACAAACTTAAGATGCCAATTATGTTGACGCAAAAGAACAAAACTTATGTAAGTATAATAATATAATGTATAGCTTTCATTTTCAACGCTACAAGAAAATTTAGATTTACTGTAGAAGAAAGAAAAGGAAGTACTTGTTGGTGTTCTTATTTACTGCAACCGTTACATTAAAAGTGATTAGGTGAACTTAATAGAAGAGGTACCTATCTTCGTTGTTTCAAATTTAGACTTCACCTAATTTAAAACTAAACAACTAAAAAGGCCTCATTTTGAAATAATTCTGAAGCTATCACAGCTTCAGAATTATTTCAAAATGAGACCTTTGAATTGTGATGAAAATTCACGACATTAGTTATTGAAAATATGCCTCATCCATAATAATAATATAATGCTGCGCCGTACCACAATCGATCTAAGATACGCGCTAACGAAGCGTCGGGTATGATTGAAAATCATCTTATAGGAATGATGTCCTAGACGGAAGGCACTATAAATCATGCCAAGACAGTAGCCCATACATCAATAAAGTCGATTACTTGATAACTGAACAGAAACACGGTCAGTGGTTGTTCTAAACTTTTAATTCGGAACCGGTGTGCGACCGAGAGATAATTAAAATAAAAAGTTTCTAATAAATATTTCTATTAGTGAACGGTTTTGGATGAAAGTTCTGGTATTTTGATTGGCAGGTTGACCTTTGATGGGCTTGGTAGATGAATTTGTAGTTATAATCGACAGTATCAACTAAAACATGATTGATATAACAAACAAGCTTGGACTGCAGGGTTTTACTATGCTTGGTTATCTTATTCCAATGTTTGTTTCGGATATAAAATAAAATCTTTATCACTTATGCATAACATTACGTAGCTTTTGTACTAAACTTATAACTCTTTATGGTTTTAGTTCCTTATAGTGGGGTCAAAGAATAAATTTTAATATCCTTCTGTTACTGTGTTACCTAATAAAAATAGTATCAATAATATTATGTACTTAACTAGGTTTATATAAAACATCTGTTCAACACTTTAAATTAAAATTTGAGTATTATTTGAGAAACTTTTAATGTACGTTATCAATCAAATATTGAAGGATTTAATTTTGTGTTAGGTTAATTTGTAACGGATAAAGTCAAAAACTGTTTCACCGATTGTAAAATTCGTTCAGCAGTAGAAAGCTTCATTACTTTTGAGTAACGCAGGCTAAAAAACATTTAAAATGAAGTATTTCTTAGCAAAAGTCGACCTGTTTCACAACTAGCTCCGATGGGACACGAATCCACGACCTTGCACTGTCCGGGCGAATGCTCTAACCACTAAGCTACGGAGTCCCATCGGAGCTAGTTGTGAGACGGGTCGACATTTTCTAATAATTCATTTTCAATTTTTCAATAGTAAAAATTACATTTTATCCCGATATTCTTACGGGAACGGGTACCACGCGTGCAAAGCACTAGTTTACAATATAATAAAAGCATAAAAGTAGGGCAGAAGCCCCGGTTTTGGCCACTGTACCGGATTTGGCCACTTTTTGCTCTAAAAGTTTTCTTAACAACTTTTCGCCATTTTTGCTAAAGGCAATTAAAATAAGGTATTTTAAGGTAATAATAACAATAGTTAGAATTCCGTATGTCTTACGATTTTCTTCAATAAATGCCATTTTCTGTTTTAAAAAATGTTTTGTATGAAAATTTTAAGAAATTTGTTTTGGATGAAATCCTACTAATATTATAAATGTGAAAGTTTAGATGTTTGGATGTTTGGATGTTTGGATGTTTGGATGTTTGTTACTCAATCACGCTAAAACGGCTGAACGGATTTGGCTGAAATTTGGGACACAGATACTTTGAAGCCTGGAGAGGAACATAGGCTACTTTTTATCCCGGAAAAATATCACATTCCCGCGGGATAGATAAAATATCTAAAATTTAAGATATAATTTGTGTCTTAAATACCTAAGACCATTTAGTACTTGGTGCTTAAAAGTCAAAAAATCCTTAAAGTGGCCACAAAGGGTACCTCTGCCCTACCTACTTATAGACATCGATATATCGATAATTAAAGGAAGACAAAGACTCTTTTTAGCCTTCAATTCTTAACGAGTCATGATTTAGAGCACGACCTTGGTTCTCATGAACTTCAACGTTAAAAAGGCCTTGATAATAAAAAGCACAATTACTTAATTAGAGATTTGTACGATAACCAGGCAGGTGTATCAAAGATCACGATTAAACGAACTGCCGGACATCAATTCGTTACAAATCCGACCATTTAGATACACCTCGTTGAGTCAAGGACTCTCAAACTCATTCTGTGTACAATAAAAGTGAAAAAATGAAACAAATTAACCGATTCAACCTGTTCTGAGGACCCCTAAAGAGTGGGTCTGTTAAAGTGAACTAATTTATACCCGACGTATCATAAACAATATCGTGTGGCGGCAAGGAGATGCTTTTGAAAGTATTTATTTCTTTTTTTTAAGTAGAGGCTTTATGGTCTGTGGTGTGTTTGTGTGAAACTTTGAGCATAATATTTTGTCGGGTCTAGGCTGTGTAGACTTAATTTTTTTTAGATATTGTGTATTTTTCGATGACTTTCACGCTCGCGTTTCGTTTATTGTCATTAAATACCTACACATAGATTACAAGTATGTAGGCAAGCTTAATAAACTTTTCTTTTCTTAACCGCCTCTGTGGTCTAGTGGTTCACACCACCGATTTCAGACCAAGAGTTCTCGGGTCTCTATTCCCAGAGGGGGTACATATTGTATTCTGTTTGGTTGGTGGTAGGACTTGTTCTTAGTCCGCCTGGCTAGCTACCACCATCTTATCTAAGTCTGACGCCATAACAATGATGTGTTCAGCATTATTATGTTCCGGCAGTTAGAGATAAGATAGCCAGTTCCTTAGTGATTGAGGATTCCGGGAGTAGTGTTCTTCCACCTTCAGCCTTATCACTTGTGGATAAAAAAAATCTTTGTTATTATCCGCAAAAAACATATCACAAACAGACCTAAGTGGAAATTTATAGAATGAATGTTCATATTTGAATCAGTTTCTTTTATGGCACTTAATGAAGGAGTATTTTATTTTAAAATACTATCTGGGCTTCTTTTTTGAAATTTTTTTTGACTACTGCAACACCTTATCATTAGTTCGATCGACGGAATATTCTATAACTTTTTGTCATAAAACTTTTGAAGCGCGAACTATCAGATGGTCAGATAGTTATCATTGTAGAGCGACGCCGACAAGTTTTTCTGTTATAATGTCGGTGCGACTGTTATTTGACATTAGGGCCCCTTACACCCGTGGTTAGCGATAAATGTTCTGTAATTTAGGTCAAACAGGAGGGAGAAAAATGCGTTAGAAACGCAGTAAATAATTTTCTATAAGTAATCATGGTTTGCCACCACATAAAAAAATCAAAATAGCCACGACGTTTGGTGAGAGTAAGGACATAGATAAAATAAAAGTAAGTATGTGAAATGTGTAAATCGAAAGATCTTTTCAGGATTTTTAATGCAATATGTACGATCAGCAAACCCACCAGGTATACACTAAACACACTTTATCGCTTGCATGGACAAGAAGGGTTGCCCATCTTTGGTCCCGCCCCATTTGTTTTTTCTACCAAAAAACGGATCAATGACAAGCGTAGTCTATGTTTTCACGAATAGCGTCATTGTTTCTTTTAAAATTGTATTGCTCTGTGAACCATCTGTTGTTTGTTATTATAATCTTTCATAAGCTCTTTCTTTTGAAAAGTTTTAGATCCCAAGTAGGTAGCTGATCAACCCAAATGACCTTTTGTTTAAGAACAATGTGTGTAGGGTTTAGACCGCCCATCTGTGACTCTATTGGTCTATTTACCAGATGGCAGTCCGTTGCAAAAGGTCTTTAGTGCAGTATACTAAAACTGCTGTTGACCCTTACGGTGTATACCTGGTGGATTTTCTGATTGTACCTACACCATTAAACTAGCGGCCGCCCACGGTTTCACCAACGTGGTTCCCGTTCCTGTAAAAATATCGGGATAAAATTATTAGGTACCTATATGTTTTAATCCAGGCTATCTACTATATGTGCGCCTTTCAGCCAAATCCGTCAAATAGGTAGTTTTTGAATGAAAGAGTAACAAACATTCATATCAATCATATCAATACAAAATTTCGCGTTTATAATATAAGTAAGGATTTTTCGACAATAGATGTCGTTTCGTAAACAGTTTTTGGATAAAAGATATTTTAAGAAAAACTGTTTTCAACTGAACTGAAGTGATGGCTACAGGGCCCCTTAACCGACAACGTTTAAAAAGACGTATGATCGTAAAACAACGTTTGTCCCCACTATTACATGACGGTGAGTTTACACTCCCCGCAGCGTCCATATAATATTCGCATAAACGTCACATCCCATTTGAAATTATTATGTGTATATGTTTTTATTCTTTTGCATTTATGGAAATTGCACACGTTAAACTCGCACGTTTTTATTAAATCTCCGCCGAATGTTTTTATTGCAGTCACATCTTTGGAATTGGTTTTCTCGTTTCGTTTACTTTTTATTGTTGTATGAATATTTTAAGGCTTTACAGTTTCTACAATTGTTGAGGATTTGCTGGTCTAATTGTAATTCGCCTTCAAGTTAGTGTATCACTTTCAAAGTTAAGTTCTCATTATCTATTACTTGACAGATAGTTCATACAAAACTGTCAATTAAACTGGAAAGTATCTCCTAATCGGACAGTGTTAAACAGGCACTTAGACTTGAAGCCATCAAGAGCTCTGAGATCATCGATCTAAATGAATATTATACGTTTGTGAATTAGTGATCCATAATCATAAGTTTTGTAAATGAAGTATTGGAAAAAGTCGTTAATTTTTAAAGACAAGTGATTGTCTTTTAAAATTAATATCAATTTTGTTGCAGAGTTCATTTAAACCTAAAACAATCACACCAGTATTACTTTTTCTGTTTTATTACTCTATTCTATAAATTATGTTGCTAGATCCTACTAATATTATAAATGTGAAATGTATAATATTATGAATGTAGATGGTTGGATGTTTGTTACTCAATCACGGCAAAACGGCTGAACGGATTAGGCTGAAATTTAGGACACAGATACTTTGTAGCCTGGAAAGGAATATAGGCTACTTTTCATCCTTTTTATCACGGAAAATATCACATTCCGCGGGATAACGTCGTGTAGTCCACGCGCGCGAAGCCGCGGGCGGAAAGCTAGTTTCGTATAAATTAAATACTAATAATAAATTTCACCAACAGTATTGTGTTAAGCTTCCGTTGTATTGTGTTTCCCTATCTACGTGAAAATTAATTCTGTATCTTTCGGACTAGACAAAAGCAAAGAGAGCTTAATTAACCACTTTTAAGTATTCGTCGCTTAATTAATGATTTTACTGTACAACGAGACTATTACAAGGAATAAATTACTTGAACAAAATTAAACAAAAGATATTCTTTTTCTGAAAATGTTTTTCAAAGAAGTTTTCTTTACGTAAGATTTTAATAAAATCAAGAGGTAAACTGTTACAATTGATTTATGATATTTAAAGTAGCATTTTTAAAAAATCTGTAACAAAGTTATATCAAAAATTGAAAACTGTATTTTTTATTATTAAAGTGTTATACTTAACTACTTTTTTAAAGCCGCCATTTTGTCATCAATATACCGAAATATCTTTAACTCTTATTCCGCAGCTACTTAACGCATCTTACAAGAGGTAACCGTATGCGGTACATATAAATTAGTTTCCGTTGGCGCCCGTTATTAAAAAGGTCCTACTCTACACAATATTCGATTTCGTTTGCCAGTGGGGGGCTCGGCGTTTTCAATCGTTGCGACAATTAATCACAGTATAGCTATGTCATCCGGCATCGGTCAAACGAAAACATGGCCGACGAATCATTTGTAACACTTCGGATTTTTTAAACTTTTTTTGCGTGTGTTTAATGTGCAACTTCGATTCTGTTCACGATTGTACCGCTAGGTTTAAGCTATCGATTGTTAGAAGTATATTTTTTATCAATAGCTTTTCTTTATTACGAACTTTCCGGTATATATTGAAAAAAAAAAATTAATTGATATAAAATATCATAAAAGCTTTTCTTGAACTAAATCATTATTAAAATTGAATTTGTAAAAATCATTAATATTCATTTACATTTTCGTCTTTCAAGCTTAACATAAAACGTTGTGTAAATAAAATTTGTTATTTTTCTAAAGTGCTTCAATACTATGATAATATTTTTTATCGAATTTTAATGGCAAACCAATTTACAGTCTCTTGTTGACTTAAAACACCGTTATTGCGTAAATTGTAGGAGTTTTCATATTGTTTTGTAGCAAAACCGTTTGTTGTTGACTGTACTACAATACAATTAGAATATTAATAAAGGTATCCAGTTTTTATCCCTCACATACATTTCTTAAGCATTCCCGAACGATTACGTTATAGGGTACCAATAAAATTAAAGTTAATACGAATTTCCATTCACAAGTAAGATTAAAATAATGATCACATTATAGCTTGCCAAATTGATAATAGGCTTACTTAATGAGAGGCACAATAAAAAAACCTACATCTGAATATTTTCAGTTCATTTGTCATCCCGTCGACGTCTCACGGCGTAACCAATCTAGTAGAACTTTGAGTTCATTTTCTACGCACTTTTTTACCAATTGACTATAAGGAAATAATAAGCTTAAGTTCTTTGTAACGAATTAAATATCATTTGTATATTTGGGCTTGGTTGATTAAAATGGATATTCAGGTTGTTACATCCAGCAAAGGTTTATTCTCGTTTTAATTATACAGTAAATCCTGTAAATAAGAAGGTAACTTTTGTTGATATAAAGGTTTTTATTACTGCAATATTTAATTGCTATTAGACGATACAATAGAAATCAACATATTTTAAAACTTTTTACCATTTATCAGGTTTTGTTGTGCACTCATAAGTTTCTTTTTCTGTAAATAATTAAGCTCCTATTAAAATATTATATATCAATAAACCTTCTGCCCACGACTTCACCCGCGTGGATTAACGACGTTATCCCGCGGGAATTTGATATTTTCTGGGATAAAATCATCCTATCAGTAATCAGCCTATGTCACTCTCCAACTCCCAAACTATCCCCATACCAAATATCACGTCGATTCGTTGCTCCGTTTCAACGTGAAAAACGGACAAACAGACAAAGACACTTGAACATTTATATTATTAAGTATGGATGCTAAAGAAGTATGCAAACTTAATCCAATCAAGTTTAATTATCCAAGTATTTCTGCAGCCCACTCTGCAAACTGTGTCCAAGCAATAGTTGACAGGTAGTTAAAGTCGGCCGCCGCTTCGCACAGTTTTTAAACGCGAAGCAGAGCGGCTTAGTTCTTCCTGATAATTTCTCCACCGGAAATTAAACGTTGCAAACCCGAGCGAAACGGGGAAACTTTAAAATTAAAACTGTTAACTTCTATCCCTTTTGCTTTTGACGAATTTCTTTGTCTCCACGATTATCTCGTAATCTCGCTGCGGCAACCCGTTGACGGCTAATTTCGTCCAAATTTTTCTGTTCACGCCTCACTGAGGACGCAATTATGCCCTTTAATCATTTACTTTGATATTACTTTATGAGTGAAAGGGGAAGTTGTGATATTGGACAAATGACAGCAGATGGCAAAAGTTTTTTTAATTTTTATTGATCGATTTTTGATCGGTTAAATTATGTTGAATGACAACTTACTTACACATTTTATCAAGGACTTTTTATGTGAAATCTCATTAATATTTGACACCTTGATACCTAAGCTGTTTTGAAACAAAATATGTAGAAAAACTAACTAACTAACTTTCATTTAGTCAATGAAAATAAGAACCAACTCGAAAATTTCAAAAACATTGACGCAAATAAATAATAGCAGACACTCAGACATACATTCACTAATGTTCATATGAGGATCGAATCCACCACCCCTTGCACAGACAGGACCACTAGCAAACATCGTGCCAGCGGAGTCAGGTCTGATTCAGCGAATGAACAGGACAAACACTAATATTCATAATTATGGAGATCAGATCCACAACCCCTTGCATAAAGACAAGATCACTAGCAAACATCGTGCCAGCGGAGTCAAGCGACTGAACAGGACAAACACTAATGTTCATAGATTCAAGATTCAAGATTCAAGATTCAAATTTGTTTATTCAATTTAGATTGTTATTTACAATACTTGTGAACGTCATAGAAGCTACGCCATCGGTTCGCAAACCCTACAGCGGGAGGCCTTGGAGAAGAACCGGCAAGAAACTCCAAGGGTTGTTTTTTTCTCCCTGTTTTATTTCATACAGAGTCGTCAAATTGAAAAATGACCTTAACATGGTATGACTAAGGTCAGTTTCCATCACAATTACACAATGGGTTATGATAAATACAGTTAAGTATAGGCGAACTAATGATCATAGCGGTGAACAATTTCCAATTAAGTACTTAGGAACTCTACTTAAAGCTTTAATATTAGTTAAAAACAAAAGACAATTCTACTATATACTGCAAGTTGCGCCATACATGTTTCAAATGTAATTCTTAATAAAATAAATAAAAACAAAAGAAAACACATTTTAAAACAAGCAGATAAGAGCAGACCCATTCCCACTGGCAGCACCCGTTCACGAGCATGACGCATGAACCAGCCATCGCTTCGCTCAACCATATTTTAGGGAACGTAACGACCCGCCTCACACGCCACCACCGTAGAAATGTTTTAGTGAGCATGACATACTCAAACTGCCTACCTTAAATGACCGAATTAAAAGCTTAACTAATATAAACGCTAATAATATAAAATATAGGACACGACTCACAATATCATACTAGGAACATTTGTTACGAGTGTTACGACCAAGGTGTTTTGTCGTTCAAATTATCATTTACAGTGTAATAGCCTTTTTTGAGGAGGCCACTCTTTATATGATTCTTAAACTCTAGATATGGTAAATCCAAGATATCACTTGGGATTTTGTTATATATGTGTATACCTTGACCAACGAAAGATCCGTGCACCTTTTCTAAACGGTACCGAGGCATTACGAGCTTGTTTCTATTTCTAGTATTACGATTGTGTAAATCACCATGTTTGGTATACAAGTTAATATTCCGACGTACAAAAAGAATGCAATTTAATATAAATTGAGATGCAGCTGTCAGTATACCTATTTCCTTGAACTTGTCTCTAAGCGAAGTTTTGGAGCCTAGTTTATAGATGGCCCTGATTGCTCGTTTTTGCAAGATGAACATAGCATTAATGCCAGCCGCTAATCCCCACAAAAGAATGCCATATGACATGATGCTATGGAAATAACTAAAGTATACAGTTCTAGCAGTATCAACATCTGTTAGCTGTCGTACTTTTCTAATAGCGTAGGAAGCAGAACTAAGCTTACCAGCTAATGTTGCGATATGCGCATGCCATTTAAGTTTCGAGTCTAAAGTTACACCCAGAAAGATCGTTGATTGTACTAAATCCAGTTTTTCGTTGTTGATTACAATTTCTACAGGTACCGTCTGTACATTTGGCAGAGAAAAAAGTACGCACTTTGTTTTCTTTGCATTAAGCTGCAAATTGTTAGAATTAAACCAACCGAGTACTTGTGACAGTTCTTTGTTTACATCGTCAAAATTGGTTTTGTTTCTGTCTATGTTAAATATTAAAGAAGTATTTATTTATTTATTTATTTATTGGAAAACCAACTGCTTAACCTAATACATTAAAAAGCTTAAATAAAAACATAAAGCCATTTACAGGTCTTCACAAATAAGACATAATAAATAATTGAAAGCTAGCCTAGCCTAACTATTGAATACACACACGTTCATAACTTAAAAATATGAGTAATATCATTAATATCTAAGTGACATATTGTATTTCGCAGCTATCATTGAAAAATAAGCTGCTTACAATACGCCTAATCGACGCCTCGCTCGTGTTAAATAGGTCAAGATTTACCTTTTTCGAAAGAATATTAAAATTATTGCTCGCTCGCCAAAGAAAAGAGTTCTGTCTATAGTTTGAAGAAGCAGGGGCGGTGTATAAAAGAGTGTTAAACCTAAGAGGCTTGGAGGTGGCTCTAAGCGTGAGCTTGGATAAGAGCTCTGGATAGTCAATAACGCCAGTAGCAATTTTGCTCAGAAAGACTAAATCAGCAATATCACGGCGCATCTGTAATGGAAGTATATGATTTTTTTTGCACAGTTCATCGTAACGGCTCGAGTCATATCGTTCTTTGGTACGGTAGCACAAACATTTCATAAACCTCCTTTGGATAGCCTCAATACGGGATATATAAGTTTGATGAAATATAAGTATCATCTGCAAACAACACAATATCACAGAAGTTTTTGGCAAAGAAAGGCAAATCATTAATATATATAACATTAATATATTATCATTAAGATAAAGGGATCGGATCCACCACCCCTTGCAGAGACAGGACCGCTAGCAAACATATTGCCAGCGGAGTCAGGTCTGACTCAGCGACTGCACAGGGCAAACATTAATGTTCATATGGGGATTGGATCCACAACCCCTTGCGCCGACAGGACCACTAGCAAACATCGTGCCAGCAGAGTCAGCGACTGAACAGGATAAACACTAATGTCCATATGGGGATCGGATCCATCACCCCTTGCAGACACAGGGCCACTAGCAAACATCGTGCCAGCGGAGTCAGGTCTGACTCAGCGAATGAACAGGACAAACACTAATGTTCATAAATGGAGATCGGATCCACAGTCAATTGCAGAGACAGACCACTAGCAAACATCGTGACAGCGGAGTCAGCGACTGAACAGGATAAACACTAATGTTCATAAGGGGATCGGATCTACCACCCCTTGCAGAGACAGGACCACTAGCAAACATCGTGCCAGCGGAGTCAGGTCTGACTCAGCGACTGCACAGAGCAAACATTAATGTTCATATGGGGATCGGATCCACCACCCCTTGCAGAGACAGGGCCACTAGCAAAAATCGTGCCAGCAGAGTCAGGTCTGACTCAGCGACTGCACGGGGCAAACATTAATGTTCATATGGGGATCGGATTTACAACCCCATGCGCCGACAGGACCACTAGCAAACATTGTGCCAGCGGAGTCAAGTTCCAAGCATTTACCAGTAGGTACGTAACGGTAGTTGGAAAACTGAGTTTATACGAGAGTTGAGTAATTGCCGCCGTCATAACACTGTGCAATAAACTTGCCAAGGTACAGTGCACACAATAAATTCCTGTTTTACCTCTTTGATTAGCTCGAGCTCGAGTTACTTAATGGCATTCATACGCATGCGCCTTTACGCTTTTATGTCCTGATGCCATGCCTCGTGGCCTGTACACAATGTAGGACCACCGTAAAAGGGTCGCAGTGTACCGATTTATTGACTGGACATTGTTATTTGGTGTTTTCTTTATTATAAATGAAAATAAAAGTCTGGCGCATTTTTCATTACTTTCTACCAGCCGAGAGTACCACATGTACTTACAGCGGTCTACAGGTACAAGACCTATGTACACCTTTATTTTTCGAGATAAAAGATGCCGATAACCGATTATAAGCTTCAATAGTCTGTGTGCTAATATACATATTTGGATAATACAATTTTTTTCTTTATTTATAACTCTTGTTATCTGAAATGCTTGCTACCTCGGGATATTTTACATTTAACCCATCATTATACCACGCTTAATAGTTGCTGTTAAATGTCCGAATACCCAAAAAATGACTTTTCATCATGTAAGTTTAACCTACTTGTGATGCAATTCCAGCTTAGGCCAACATCATGCAATCTACGCGTATACGCGAAGTATGAAACTGATAAAACCTGGTTCACACAAACAAAAAAAAAACACCTCTTAATTATAGGAAAAATGTGATAGTAAAACCACGAGCCCTATAAGTAGCTTCGGATTCCCGGAGGCGCGGGTTCGAATCCCGCCTGAAAGCTACTTAATAGGGCTCGTGGTTTTTTACTATCACATTTTTCCTATACTTACAAAAATTGCATTGTGAATGCATAAAAATAATTTAAAATCTCACCTCTTAATTGTTAAATAAGATAGCGCAGCGAGCATATTTTGCTAAAATAAATCGAAACAGCAATTTTCCCGCTCACTATCTAGATTGAGCTCCCGGTAAGAGCAGTAAACTGCGCTTGGATCCCAAACTTTAGTGCGCGGCTTACTTCAACTTCTTTATGGCACTATTGGAAAGTGCATAGACTCCAATTTGCTTTTAACAACAAAAATTATCGCCTTTAAATTACAGAAAACCTTTTTTAACTTAACCTTTAACCGCCTCTGTGGTCTAGTGGTTCACACCACCGATTTCAAATCAAGAGGTCCTGGGTTCGTTTCCCAGTAGGGGTGCATAATTGTATTCAGTTTAGTTGATGGTAGGACTTGTTCTTAGTCCGCCTGGCTAGCTACCACAGTCTTATCTAAGTCTGACGCCATAACAATGATATTTTCAACATTATTGTGTTCTGGCAGTTACAGATAAGATAGCCAGTTCCTCAGTGATTGGGGATTCCGGGAGTAGTGCACTTCCACCTTCAACAATTAACATCAGGTGTGATGAAGGATAACTGCTTCCCCGTTGTAGATGAAAAAAAAACTTTAGATATTAGCAGTTTAATTATGGAAAGATTATTCAAACTTCCTTATAACTGTAACTGAGCTTTCAATTATGATTGTTACTCAATAAAGTTCAGAATTATGAAAATTGCTTTGCTATCACAAATCTAAGTAATTTTCAGACATCACCAGTACAATTATGTAAGTAATTGTCCCGGCTTCGCCCGCGTGGACTACACGACGTGTGTTGTTTTCCTGGGATAAAAAGTAGCCTTTGTCACTCTCCAGCTCCCAAACTATCCTCATACCAAAAATAACGACGATCGATTACTCAGTTTTGACGTGATAGATGGACAAACAAACACACATTCACATTTATAATACTAATACGTATGGATACAGATTACTGATTCGCCGTACAAACTTTGGATCCATACTTTGTGTCTGTAAGAGGTGAATTATGAAAAATCTTTTCAAGTCGATGTCGACGTTGTCTGCCGACTGCCTGCGTGTCAATTTTCAACGCATTCCTTTCAGTGGCTTAAGTGTTGATAGATAATTCAAACTTTAGACCCCGGTTGATTTTCACAAAATCCTTTCTTAGCTTTTCCTTTCAAATTTAAGCTGGATCCGTCCAGATTGAGCTGTGCGTTGACAGATCAGTCAGTCAGCTTTCGTTTTTTTTATTTTATTTAGATTAAGTGGCAGTTCGGTTGTTAGTCACTTAAAAAGACATTAAGTAGTACCATATACCTTCACCAATACAAATTGCACTATGAGGTACACAGTTATTTTAATAACTGATCTGTAGAAAGTATCTCCTCCGAGGACCAACTAACCTATGTAATTGAAATAGTTTAGTGGTGCAGGTGTTTCTTGATAGACGCGTAGGTTCTTCCACATTTAATTACCGTTTCGCAACTGTGTGGTTTTTACTTTTGTTGGCTATGTTACTTCTGCCGTAACAAGAATCTGCCGTAGCAAGAATCTGTCGTACCCAGAATCTGTCGTAACCAGAATCTGTCCAAACCAGAATCTGTCCTAAGACGAGTACCTAAGGGATAAAAATGTGAATTGAAAAAAAAAGTGTTCTTTTTCTGAAATAACAAATCACCATCCTTTTGCCGTGTGCAAAGTTGTGAACGTGTAAATTGAGTACAAAGCACATCAATAGATCACAAACTAGAAATTGCTCCAGCAGTCGATTGCATCCACGAACCAAGCCAGATTTGTGCTCGTGAGAAGAAAAAACAAAATTACAGTCAATTTGTTGCGATATCCTTATGGGAAGGCAATCCTCTTACGTGTAGAGTTATGTAGAGAGCCGGCCAGCGTAACCAACAAACGGGTATTAAGGAACGGTACGGATTTGGGATCGTAGATTTTCGTTCCGAATCCTGTTAGGCAGTTACTTTATTTTTTATTTAGACGAATATCGGATCCTTTTTAGGAGCGTATTATCGGTTTATGAAACGAATGTGTATGAAGTTTAATCACATTGTAGGTTTAGGAAAATTTTATTATTGTTGTGTTGTTTTAATTTATTTAGAGATACTCGTATTATGAAGTAAAAAATATTTTTGATTTCAACGCGCTTATTACATTTTGCATCTAGTAAAATTCTTGAGCAATTAAAAATTGGTTTGAATCCCATATAAAAGTGGGCGAAGATCCACGAGCAGCCTATAATATAGTGTATATTAAAAATCTCTAGTGTGAAATTGTCAAAATGTACATGGTTGATGTCCCGTAAGGAAATAAACAATAACTTCTTTTTGATCATACACACATTCTGAAAAGTACAAGAGTTATGAACAACGCAATGGTATCAAGTAATCTGATTACAAACACATTTTATTTTAATTGAACATGAAGTTGAAGGTAAAATTTACCCGTCTCACAATTAGCTGAATTAGATCGAGTCCCATCGGAGCTAGTGGTGAGAGGGATAGTTTTTTTTGATATTTCATTTTGAATCATAAAAGTTGCATTGTAAATGCAAAAAAGTTAAAAAAATCTCATAGCAACACTATTTTTTTAAATAGCAACACCCTAATCCGCCTCTGGAAGTGCGAGCAAACCTAATGACTACCTCGGTGCGCGCAAAAGTTTTTCGCTTTGCCCGACTCTTTTCTATCTAAATAGGGTGTTATTACAGGTGATGGCCGCTTGATTTTGACTTGACGTCTAATCATGGTATTTTTTATAAGAACTTTTTGATGTCTTTGTATACTGGTCTGGCCTCACTCCTTACAAAAAGAAAAATAATAAATAAATATTTTACACATGAAGCTCGACTTAATACTGAGGTAACTGGAGAGTGCAGTACTAACACTTTTTTGTCCCCAAAAATTACACAGTGGCTGTCTTCCGTCTCACCTACACTTTAAAAAATACGTATGGTCATATGAGACAACTGACAGCCACTACAAACATAAATGTCCAATTTGCTGGGTACACTTTTTTATTCAGGATGAGAACTCCAGTTACCCCAGTATTAAGTCGAGCTTCATGATTTTACACCACCAGCGTTCCAATTCCAAACGAAGTAGCTTGTATAAGCAACTGTGCCACCGTGGTGCCACCATTTAACTACTGCAAACATACATTTACAAGTACACTGCGCTAAATACAATTACAAAAATAGGACTACCTAATATCTAAGAGCACAACTTTACTGCAGGCACACTATCTTCTGAATAATGAAGTGGTGACACATAAGCCGCTAAACCAAAGCTTTTTACAAACTTAACTAAGCCTCTTTGTTTACAAACAAATTCAACCCCCATAGCTCACGCCAAATAAAAACAGTACACACAACAGAAACTAGATTAAAGTTAACATAAAGCGTAGTACATGAATACGGTAACTTGAGCTGCCAGACAATGCAGGCAATGCAGGCTCCCTTATTGCATAGGTCTTAAATTGTGCTGCGGTTTCAATGCATGCCAGTGACGTTAAATTATTGTCCCCAGGCCATGTAACACTGCCTATGCAGGCGGTCACGTGTGCTCTAGGCTTATAGCCGAAGTGTTATGTGGATCTAGAAAGACTTTTTGCTTGGGAAATTGTTCATGAAGATTGAAAGTATAATGTTGAACACCTCTTTTCTTATATTTTGACGTTAGAACCATAAAAAACAGCAAAAAGTATGTAACTAGTTTGAAAGGAAGAAAAGTGACAATGTATGTATAAAATGTATAATGATAGTATAAATTTGAAATTATGTAGTTTTGGAGATCCTCGGGGGAGGCTTATGCCCAGCAGTTGATATAGTCGTGTCGTGTCGAGGCTGCTAATGAAAGTAAAAAATATCGGTAAAAAGAAGACGGATTATTTAGATTAGAGTGTAAATGTACACGGCCTAATGGTTACACTAACAGACGAAATCCGTGGCCGAGTGGTGTAAGCACCGGTTTTCAAGGTGCTGCTAGCTCTAGAGGTCCCGAGTTCGATTCCCGGACGGGTAAATTTTGAAAATGAACTTTTCAATATTTCCTTACGGGGCCGATTCCCACGCAATCGAGAAAAGTTTTAAGGCGCTACTCGGAAAAAGTACGGACTCTTTGATATAAAACTATACGACGGTTAGAGTTGTTTTAAATCTGGTAATAAGATTTATATTTCTTCATACCTTTATCTAGAATCGTATAGTTTAAGAAGCACGATTTTATGATTTTGGCTCGACACTTTTTATTTTCGAAAATAACCCTAAAAATAAGAAATATCAAGATTATTCTTAAATGGGGATACATATACTATTGAAAATTGGTTTAATTAGTGGACACCAATAATATTTAGGATCGTATAGAAGCATTTTTAAAAAATCGCTATAGTTTTTGAATACGAAGTGATTTTGTGTTTTTTTTGCGTAATCGGCAAAATCGGTCTCGCTCCCGCGCGCGTCGTTTTCTCATTGCTATCTCGCTTTAGCATAATTTTTCCGAGTATCGCCTTAAGGTCGGAATTCAAATATTTTTCGAAGATAACACAGTTTGTGTAAAGCCCGTTCGGTTAGATAGTGTCGGCACACCCGCACGGCATTGTTGCTTTTGCTATAAAATAATACACTCAAGTTGGGTACCAAAGTCAATTTTAATGAAAATTTGGATATTTTATATAAAAAGAAGTTAAATAAGTGATTTACAAATAATAATAATTATTATAATTTTTTTATATTAGAATTGTCACAAGTCACAACCGTCATTACCACCTGTATTTATAATAAACATAGATTGTTTTAGAAAATATAATTTAATAAATGTTGAATCCCAAAATCCAATTCCATTTTCGGGTGTACGCCGCACGCGGCTTCTTTTGTTTATGCGGCGGCATCCTTTGACAAGAAGCGGCACGTACCAAGGCGGCGCGATCAAAGGGCGACACTATCTAAGCGAATGGACTTTATTGTCAGAATTGGGTATTTGACTGTTATTGAAATGTAGATATTTAATTATGACATTCAGAAATATAACATTATTTAATAACAAATGTGAAAAAAGATATTCAATATGTATAATAAGAAGCGAATTATGAGCTACTTAATTGAGACTCTAGCTATCTCTTTCTAAAACGAAATTTTCTAAGGCGAGAGTATGGCGTTATAGAAATGTGACGTCACGTTTCTATAGCGCTCTCCTTGTCTAATTAGAAAGTTTGATGTTCTATATCGCTGAAAATATGCAAGATATTTGAAAATGAATACTTATGTTGTGTTGCTACTATATAGATGAATATGAATGAAATAAAAAAAATTCAGTCAAATACCCAATTTCACAAACGAAAAAGTGGGGTCGAAAACCACTCGAACGCAACGAGTGGTACGGACCAATCGATTTTCGTATACGAACTTAGCTGTCAAAATGAATTTGTTGAGATATGGTACAGTTTAGTTTGTTTGAAACGTTCTAACTTTTCAATAGAAACCACAAACAAAATGTTCGTATACGAATTACCACACTGACAAAATTCGAATGCGTGAGAATCGGGCCCCTGCCCCCTGATTCACGAACCGTCGGAAATGGATTCGGATTCGAATTCTGTGCTTTGTCTTTGTCTATGCTATAATGAGTGACAGAGACAGGGCATACATTCCGCTTTTGGGAGCGTTTCCGACGGTTCGTGAATCAGGGGGCTGGTCTGGGTGTATGTCTAGTATCCTTATTACCACTAGACTGGTGCTCAAGCTACTACAGTTTGGAATTGGAACAATCTAAGTGATGGTGTCCAATATTAAAAAAAAACAAACGTATGCCACTCCTAATATTTGAACTTGACAAAATGAGTATGAAAGGATCACTACCAATTCCTATAAGCCTAGTCAAATATTGTACTTAACTTAGTTTTTGGTTAACTAACTTGGCTTTTGAAAAGTTGCAAGAGCTCATTAAAGTATAATAATAGCATGTAAATTTTCGCAATAAAGTAATAACTCATTTCGTACACAAAAAAAGGAAACTTAACGAAAGCCAAGATCAAAGGTCTAACGCAATTACTGGCCGTTTTGTACCAAATTCGTTATGTGGTACAGTTATTTCGGCATATGATTTGTTATTATTATGGTATCATTTTAGTAGACGCGAGAGCAAGTGCATACATAGTTATTACGCGTCTCCACAAAGATTTATCACACCGGACGCTATACAAAAATTTATGATCCCACGACTGATTTCTCTGATCAATAAGAGTGAGTTTCGCTTGACTTATTATTTTTCAACGTGTAAACACAACGTGGTCACACCCAAATCGTGGACGATCATAGATCGTATATACATTTGCATGTTATTTAAGCTGTCATTATCTCAACGTATTGTGAAAATTGTTCATAATAACACTTTCTAATTTCGTTCTTTATACTTATTTGATTTGCTATTTTGATAATTGCCGAGTACTCTAACTTTATTGAATAAGCCATAGAATTTGTTTCTTACTCAACTGTTTCGAGCGAGTATTTTTTGTAACTAATAACTATAGTCTTCGGAATCGCATTTAATAAAGCAACTGATACGAGTATTAAACGAGTATTGTTCAAATAACGTTTACTTTTTTGCATATGAAATAATTAGAAAACAGACCCATCCTCCAAGTAGGATCCCAGCAGAGTTATTTGGAGGGTTGTTCGATTTTTTTAACCCTTAGCCAGGCCTGGCGATTATTTTTTCTTATGCAGTTTATGATAGATTGAAGGGTAATGAAAAACTAATTCCTTGTTTTTTTTTATTCCTCCAATTTCCTAAAAAGGAACCATGTGGTCTGTATAATTGTATATGACCACTGCCCATTTAAATATAAATGACTAGCTTTCCGCCCGCGGCTTCGCCCGCGTGGACTACACGACGTTATCCTGCGAGAATGTGATATTTTTCCGGGATAAAAAGTAGCCTATGTTCCTCTCCAGGCTACAAAGTACCTGTGTCCCAAATTTCAGCCAAATCCGTTCAGCCGTTTTGACGTGATTGAGTAACAAACATACAAACATCTAAACTTTCACATTTATAATATTAAGTAGGATGTGGTTAGATAAAACCAAATCATTTATATTTAAATGGGCCTCTATCTGACTGACCCATTTGGAATTGTTTGATATACAACTTAGAGGAGTTTCAATTAAACTTAGATATTTATAAAATCGTGTAATTTTAATAAAATATACCTACTTACAATGATTAAAAGATTCAAATGTTGTCATTTTTAGAGTAATGACAAAAGTGAATGAGTTATACAGCCTAACTGGTTGTATCGGATTAGTTACTATAGGCCTTAACACGAATAAATTGAGCATTTGAGAGATGGATGTCAGTAATAATCGAAATTCCACAGACTTAACCGCCAAACGAATTAAACAATCGATTTAACCGTTCACTTAATTACCGAATTAATGTTGGTTACGAGTGTGCGCGGTAACTTTACCGCAAGGTATGCAGTTGAAGCCGAAAACGTATTTGCAATTAAATGAACCGAAATAAGTTTTAAGGCAATCGATTAATCAATCGCAGTGCCTACCCCTAGCATGTAAAACGTGCATTATCGTTATCGTATTACAGATCATCATAAGCCCATTTTCGTCCACTGCTGGACCTATGGCCAGCAGTTGACGCTGAGGCTTAGGAGAGGCATTGGTCTTCAGCTCTTTGCAGCCAGCCCCCCCTGCATTTTTTCACAGGTCGTCGTAGGTAGGTAGACTAAACGCGGTCTCCACTCCAGGGTGCCTACCATCAACTCTTATTGCGGTTTTGTTTAGGACCTAAACTGATCTGCTTCGCTTATTCGTACCACGACAGCTTAATATCAATGACAGCGATTCAGTGATCATTCAATGACATTTCACAGCCGCTAAGCTGTCAAGAACTCTTATTTGACTTATAACTCGGCCAAGCTAACATGAGACCTGCAGGTTATACCCGTCCCTCCCACTCTCCGGACATGACAAAATCGAGTGAAATAGACGGGTAGAAGAAATAAGAACACAAATCGTTCGGTCATTCACATTTAGCAATTTATTTGCGATCCAGTTTTTAGAAGGTCATAGTACGAAAGAAAGCAATTCATTTTAGGATCCTATTCTGCATCGCGCTATTTTTTGAATCGCTGTCTTAAAGTTGATGGTATGCACCCAGAACTCGTTTGCTCCAACGGCCGTCGGCTCTTTGAGCGATGTGGCCAGCCCAATGCCACTTCAGCTTGCTAATATTCTTCGAGCTATGTCGGTGACTTTGGTTCTCTGTCGGATAACTTAGTTTTTTATTATATCCTTCAGAGAAACGCCGAGCATAGCCATCTCTATAGCTGGGCGACTTTAAATTGGTGGACTAGTCCCACTGTGAACCTTTCAGCTACGTAAGCTATTACGGGTAGGACGCACTGGTCAAAGACTTTGGTCTTCAGGCTTTGATATTACAGATATTGTATGAAAATCAAAGCAGCGCCTCTTTTAGTCGTATCAGGAACTAAAATTCAATAGATATTTGACAACAGCACTTTGGCAGCTTTTGACGGACAGTATAGTTTACTATTATGTTTACCATAACAACAATTCGTGCTACGGCTACAGGTTAATGAGGAATTAGTTTATAGGTATAATTTCAGTTTTTTTTTTACAATTTGGCTTCTTTTCAGAGTCCTGGCCATAACTATATCCTTAATTTTTGTATGTGTTACCTACACATTATGAAGAGATGCCCTTTATAGTACCTATAAACGCCAACAAATTTAAAAATATAACATTGATAAATGAATCTGAAATAAACTATTCTGTCACTCTGTTTCTCCTGTGTGCTCGCAGCCTTGTTAATTTTTTATATTGTCCCAATAAAAATGTGATACAGTTTAATTACTATAAAATTTACTTGCTTGGTTCAAAGATTATTGGCAATGAGAGATGGTAATGAATCAACAGGCAATACGTGTAAACAAATAATCTATTTTTAAGTTTTATATAAATATATGTTTGTTAGTCTGTAAGGTATTTATTATATGGGCCTAAAATTGTAAATTGTTTTGATGCCTGAAATAAATGATTATGATTATGATGATGATGATGATGATAAATAATCAGAAGCTATAACAAACATATAATAAAAAAACGAATGAGCAGGAAGCATACTCAAATTAGACCTATCACATTATTGGTCGTCAGTATGAAAGGCTTATTAATTCACTTTCATTTCATAATTGCATCGATTAAAAAGTGCGAGAGGCGGACACGTAAGTAATTAGGTTTCGAAAGATAATCATTGATAAGTAGATCGCACGTCGAAAAACCCGTTAACTTCAGTTAATTGCATTAAAGTCACGTTCGTAATACGAATTAATTAATTAAATTGGCGTCATTACTGTATCATCAAATATTATTTATTCAGTTAGTATCAATTGAATTTTTCTTCAATAGAGACGAACAAATGGTGACCTAATATTATTAGGATCACCATTAAGTACTTTAAAATATACTTACACTAGCTGACCCAGCGCGACTTCGTTCCCGTGGCCCTACCCCCTACTCCACCCTACCCTACCCCTACCCTACGTACTCTACCCCTACCCTACTCTACCCCTACCCTACCCCTACCTCTACTCTACCCCTACCCCTACCCTACCCTACCCCTACCCCTACCCCTACCCCTACCATACCCTACCCTACCCCTACCCCTACCCTACCCTACCTATACCCTACCCTACCTTTACCCTACCCTACTTCTACTCTACCCCCACTTATTTTCTCACCGTAAGAACCTTCCTTGGACTTCCACGAACATTTCAAGACCAAAATTAGCCAAATCGGTCCAGCCGTTCACGCGTGATGTCGTGACCAAGGGAAATAGGGATTCATTTTTATATATATAGATTAAATTAAATAAATAAATAAAAGTCCAAAAATCACACCAATTATCTAGCTCATAAGTAGTGTTTACTAGGAAATTGTGATAAGGAAACTAGATAACGGATAAATTTACTAAATTACTATTTCTTTAATAACTACTTAATATACCTATATTAAGTAAGTATTAAAGTAACACCCAGACCAAGACAAAAAGACATGTTCATGCAAACAAATATTTGTCTCGTTCGGGAATCGAACCCGAGATCTCTAGCGCAGCAGAAGGCAGGTATCCTACCCCCGCGCCAAATCGGTCGTCAACACATCCTGAAATAAAGAATTTTTTCAAGTAAACAATAATTTCTTGGTCGCTATATTAATATAGGTATACATATTCATTATGTCATTGTGTGAACCTAACTTCTAAGCGTTTAATTAAAAACTTAAAATAGCTTAGCGTATGCTTTTTAAACTATTTGAGACGCAATTTAATTCGAAAAGCAGAAGCCATTGTTTCAATTTCCAGTTTAGCCAATATGAACTCTATTAAGCAAAAATTAAAGAGTATAAAAGAAAAAAAGGGCAGATTAAAAGCCGTGACTAGCCATTCAAGCGGGGTATAAAAGTGTTTTAATTAAACTGTTGTTATTGATGGAGACCCGCGAGATGGCGTTTAATCAACAGCTGGAGCTTTCTTTATTTTTAATTCGACTTAATTGCGAGAGTTACGACGTCGTTCGGACTAAGGCCGAGACGTTTTACGCTCAAAACCTTTATTGGTTCGAGCTAGTTCGATCTTAATTACGAAAGGTATAGCTCTAGTTCTGGTGACGTTTGCACGGCAAAGACAATAGTTGCATGGGCACAATTTTAGCTCTGATCAAACAGACGCGACCAAATGTCTGAGAAGCGTCAGTTCGCGTCGTGGTCATTTAGTGGTCTATACTAAATATACTAATAGTATTTTTTTATAAGATGGTGGTAGCTAGCCAGGCGGACTAAGAACAAGTTCTACCACCAACCAAACCGAATACAATATGTACCCCACTAGGAATCGAACCCGGGACCTCCAGGGATTGGAAGATAAAGCAATAAAAAGTACCACAAAGTTTTTTCAGAGTGCACTACAGAGAGATAATTCACAATTTTGTCTTTATTTAGTAGGCACTATGATTTTTTTTCAATGGTGGCGCTAGTGTGCAGACTTCACAGCTTTAAACGGAAGTCTAGCAAAATAAATATAAAGGTCATTCTCACGACAAGGTGTTCTTTGTATAATTTCCATCACGATTTTTATTTTTCAATAAATTCTCTAAACCGGCAATTAAATATGGAAAATACGCTAAACTGTAGAAAATTATGTAATATGCACTTCAATGTAGTGTCTAGTTTTGGATATATTATGAAGTAAAAAATTTTGGCGTGACGGAAATTAGAAAATTGCTCAATAAATATATTTATTAAACTTCCCAATTTTAACGACTGAAATGTACCAATCGTAGCTTACTTTGCTACTGTTGAAGGTAGAAAGCTTGATTCTGGGTTCTGGACAGCGAACGGAGGTGAGGAGAACAACTTAGAAAAAATAATTTTGGGTGTTCTTTTACCAAATTATGTGTATTTATTACCAATTCATAATAGGTAATTCCTAGAGGTAGTCCAAAATAAAAATCAGCTCCAAAATATTACAAACTAGTCAGATATTTGTATAGACGTTCAAAAACCAGGCCTGCTGACAATGACCGATAAACAGACGGCGAAGTGCCAATACCTCCTAGCTGATATTTTCAAGCTACACACTTTTTCATTGTTTTGAAGTTAAAGCGATAACACCCAGACTCGGAACAAACATAATTGCGCATCACATAAATGTTTGTCCCGGTTGGGGATCAAACCAACGACCACTGACTCTGTACTAGTATGGTGTTAATACCAACGGGCCCTTTATTATGCTCATCTTCACTTGAGACTTGTTCAAAGTCCACCTGGCTAGCTACCACCATCTTAAATAAGTCTGGCGCCATAACAAGATGTTTTCAGCATTGTTGTGTTCTGGCAATTAGAAATAAGATAGCCAGTACATCAGTCAGTGGTTGATAGTTCCGGGAGTAGTGTGCTTCCACCTTTAGCTTTCTTCTTCAATTAAAATCAGGTGTCTAGAAGGCTAAACTAGTGCTACCCCGTTGTGCATAAAAAAAGAAAAACGTGTAAAAATCCCTTTGCAAAAAAAGGGCACTTGCTTTATTTCTATACAAACATGCTCACTTCATGGTAATTTAAATAAAACTGTCAGATTAATTCTACAACAATTTCTGTGTCCAATAAGTTCGATAAATGTTTGTTTTTCCGATAAGCATTTTGAAACTTCAAAATATGTAAAGATTTAGTTGCATTTCATAGAACGATGTATGGAGCGTGAACATAATATCGAAGTTTTTCCTCTGTGGGCAAACGACGGGATTTTCAAAGTTCTTTCAAATGCTTATTGGAAACACAAACTGACAGGTGACAGACAGACAGTTTGAAATCATAAACTTATTTAAATTGAAATATACTGACAGTTTTATTTAAATGTCCATGAAGTGAGCATGTTTGTAGAAAAATAAAGCAAGTGCCGCATCATCAGCCACTATGAGTCCACTGCTGAACATAGGCCTCCTCCTTTGAGCGCCACAAAGAGCGACTGTGGGCTATTTACAGCCAACGGCTTCCCGCAACCTTCACCAGGTCATCGGTCCACCTTGTGGGGGACCGTCCTACGCTGCATCGTCCAGTTCGTGATCGCCAATCCAGAACCTTTCTTCCCCAACGGTTGTCAGTTTTGCGGGCGATGTGGCCTGCCCATCGCCTCTTCAACTTCGCTACTCTGAGAGCTGTGTCGGTAGCAAGTGCTTGCTTTTTTGCAAATGAGTGAATTTTTGAGTTCACAACATTTTTACTAAACTTGGGTAACTACGTACTTCTTTGTCTAGGTATTATTTATTATACTTATTATTATTATTATATACCTACTATTATTTATATGTAGGTAACTACCATAAACAGCTAATTTGTAGAATTACATTGTTTTTAACTTTAACTAAACTATGACACATGATCATTCACGTAATTAGAAGTAAAGTTAATTAAGCAGTAATCTTTGTTACTCATCTCCAATTATCATAAAATACACATTAATACAAACTAATTTGGCATGAGAACATTAAGTTGATAACAGTATAATTTAAGCGATCTTTTAGTCGATGAAATAGAGGGTTTTGTTGGATCGTTGTAGGTAAAATAGTTTGTATGTAGCAGGTATAATGTTGAAGCCGTGATATTATAATTTCTCTAGGGATAGTATAATTTCTCGGTTTATTTGCGATTTCACTACAGTACTGACGCATTATTAATGTTCAAGTCTAAAAATTTAGCGTACTAATTTACTTCTGGGGTGTGAAAAGAAACTAATTTTCTAACCTATCACATGAGCTGAAAGAATAAGGCAAACTCTCTTTTGCATCTTTGTGCCGCTTGACAAAACATCGGGAAATTATAATATCCGTGACTTACATTATAATAATAATGTAATGTGCGACATAAATTTTTACAAATTACAATTTGTCAAGTATCATACATATAAATAATAAAAGAGACTTCACAAAGAAATATGATTATGAAGGTTGATGTCAACGACTCAACTTTTTGTTCTATCAAAAGTTTATCTTATACTTATATTTATTTTTAACTTTTAAGTATTTAAAAGTCCATTTTTTCAGCTAACCCCTTAAATGAAAAAGTAAGTTAAGGGTTATTCCATCAATTTAAACATGGTGATCCTCTCTTTGCTACAAATGAAACAGTCAATTAATTTGACTAAACAAAAATTTTAAGAGAAAAGGTTTCAGACAAAAATGCACAGCATAACTATGCGTGTTCCGTAAATAACGGAATCGTTTTCCCGCAAGATTTAAATCTAACATTATTTCAGTGATTCCAACTCGACCTTAAAATTAACATTTGCTTTAATTAAATGTAACACCATAAATTTCCTTGAGAACATTCCAAATGTATAATTTGACATGCATTGTGGACCGTGAGATAACGTCCACAATTCCACATTGGTCCCTGTTTATTTTATTGTTATTGACGTCGGAACAGATAAAATTTTCGTATACGCCGACCCTCTCAGTGTTAGCAACAAATGAAATTGATAAGGAAATTTTATTGCAGGATATATGGACGAGTACAAACAAAAATGTCAGAGTAAAAAAGGCTTTATAGTCACCCCCCCAAATGTGAGAGATTCGGACAATAGGATTAAATGACAAAAATACTACGCAATCCGTTTTTATATGTTTCTCTTTTGTAAAACGTGTTTTATTTTTTCAAAGTTAATGGAATTTGTAATACAATTTTTAAAAGCTCTATCTTATTGAGAGTCGCCAAGGCAGCGTCAGTCGCGTGGTTGCAAATCTGCACGCGTTAAGGTATGTTCAGTCAAAGTTAAGTCTTCACGTAATCATTTTATGAATGTTATTATGAGTTTCGCGTGCTCGAGACGACGAGACCTGGTTATACTCTTGAGTTGTGAGGCTATAGTGGATATTAGGTACTATGGATAGTACTATGACAGATAGATACTATGACTTATTTATTGCTTTATTAGAATTATAAATAAGTTCAATATCACCCTTTTTTCAAAGCTTATGGAATAAGAGAAAGTACAAACGAATCAATTGAATCGTAAACCACCATAAGTTTATTTTCCATCAAATAAGTCGAAATTCAAGCTTGTTGACATTGACACTGCATTGATACTAAACTTTATAGTTTTGACTGGTTTAAACAAATTATTAGCGAAATGGGTCTTGGTTCGGTTGGTTCAACTGTACCTCTGCCTCTCTTTACGCTCACAGAGATTTTAAAAAATAATAAAAAAAGCTACTTACAATAGATTGATTTGAGTCAAAACATCGAGATCGGCCAACGTACGTAACGTTACAGGTAGGTACCTAAAACAAACCTACTATTGGCAACATGTTTTCGTTCCATACTACGCCTTTCGTTCAAATAAGTTTGAAAACTTTAACACTTCATTTGAAGGTAGTTTTTAAAAGTAGCTCTCCTGTCGTCTGCAAACATTTGTTGAAAAGAGTTCTAGACTCGTTTCCACGTTGGCAACTAAAATGGAGAAAAAGACTACGCTGATTTTATCACTATTAAACAAACTTGAGGTACACTGACATTGCGAAAATATTCTTAAGTTGAAAATTCTCCTGTTTTAAGTCGTATGTATGCTCTTAATACCTTTTAGAACTAAAGCACTAAAAACTGCATTATAATTATAAAATATACTTAACTTGCATAATAACAAGGGTCAAAATTGTAAACACCTTTGTTCTACGTCTAGTTTCATATCAACATCAAACTTTTTTATTTTATTAGCTACTTAATTCATTTAAGAAATTAGAATTAAATAAGATGTAATAAGTTCTTTTTAATTTTGCAATGCAATAAACAATTAACAGTTAGGTACCACTTTGAATAACCATAGCAACTATATCCTGGCAACCGATATTTTATAGTCTAATTTGTTGACAAACTAAATAGTCCGTGAGCCAGCAACAGATTTTACTGACCAATTTCCTCTCAAGCGAAAACTCGTGAAATGCTTGAGAGAGTTGTATTATGAAGTATGGTGAACGTCAGCTGCCGCTCCGTGGGTGGGTGGTGCAGCGGCAGCCCCTCAAACACGTAAAACAATTTTTTATTTTCTGTCATTTCCTCCCGACTGAAAATTTGTTAAATGATAATAGTGATGATAATGATGATAGTTAACGCGATTATTAGAAGATAAAAAAAAGTCAGCTGGCCGTACCGTGGTGGATTATACGTCAGCTGGCCATAGGAATATGCAAAAAAAAAATTCGTTCAGTGATTTCCTCTCACTTGAAAATCTGTCAGATGATAGTTTACATGCTATTTTGAATAAATAAAAGCGTCAGCTGGCTCTATGTTGGTGGAAAGGTCGTCAGCTGATGCAGTGAAATAGGGAGCATGAGAGTCAGGCGTGAGCGCCGATCGCTTATTTAAATACGTCAGCTGACGGGTTTTCCACCAACATAGAGCCAGCTGACGTTTTTAGGGTTCCGTAGTCAACAAGGAACCCTTATAGTTTCGCCATGTCCGTGTGTCCGTCCGTCTGACCCCAGTCTAGCTCATAGACTCTTAGACCAAAGTCTGGCTCATAAACTCTTAGTCCTAGAAAGCTGTAATTTGGCATGAATATATGTACATATTTATCACGCCAACAAAGTGGCAAAGCAAAATTTTGAAAAATATTTTTTTTTAGGTAACTTTGTTTTTCATAGTATTCGTATGAATGACAAAGTTTTTTGCGGTTTTGCGAAAATGTGATATATCTCAAAAACTTGTACAGCCTACTTAGCTGTGATAGTTTTCCTTTTAACTTCGTCAAATGTACTACTATCGTGAATTTTTTCACGTATTCAAGACCAACCATTTGGCTGGCAAGGGGGGACACATGACTCTAAAATTTTGCACTTTAAAGCTTAATAATTCACAAACGGATGCCTCAATCCAAAAACTGTCTTTACGAACCCACAATATTTTTGAAATTGCTATCTAACGATATCCCACACTATGGGGTAGACAAGAAAAAAAATTACATACCCACTTCACGTGTAGGGGAGGTAACCTAAAAAAAATGTCTTTCAAAATTTTACTTTACAACTTTGTTGGCGTGATAAATATGTATATTCATGCTAAATTACAGCTTTCTAGTACAAAGAGTCTATGAGCTAGACTGGGGTCAGACGGACGGACACACGGACATGGCGAAACTATAAGGGTTCCTTGTTGACTACGGAACCCTAAAAACGTCAGCTGGCTCTATGTTGGTGGAAAACCCGTCAGCTGACGTATTTAAATAAGCGATCGGCGCTCACGCCTGACTCTCATGCTCCCTACTTCACTGCATCAGCTGACGACCTTTCCACCAACATAGAGCCAGCTGACGCTTTTATTTATTCAAAATAGCATGTAAACTATCATCTGACACATTTTCAAGTGAGAGGAAATCACTGAACGAAATTTTTTTTTGCATATTCCTATGGCCAGCTGACGTATAATCCACCACGGTACGGTCAGCTGACTTTTTTTTATCTTCTAATAATCGCGTTAACTGTCATTTAACAAATTTTCAGTCGGGAGGAAATGACTGAAAATAAAAAATTGTTTTACGTGTTTGAGGGGCTGCCGCTGCACCACCCACCCACGGAGCGGCAGCTGACGTTCACCATACTTCATAATACAACTCTCTCAAGCATTGCACGAGTTTTCGCTCGAGAGGAAATGACTGACAAAATATACTATCTGGCTCACCGTCTAAAAGGCTCGACGTGTTGCAAGGAGGTCGATTTATAATGACACTAGCGCTTCGCCGTCATCCTCGTGGAATTGAGATATTCAGAAAAGTTTTGTACAAACTCTGATCCCCATTTTACCCCCTTAGGGCAGGAATTTCCGAAAATCCTCTCTTAGTGCTTCCCTAAACAAGCTCAGTAGTTTCGTTGGTAAACCAGTCCTATCTAGTAAAAACAAACATGGCGGCTGTGCGACACTATTAGACTTAGTGAAAAATACATTTATTTTTTCGAATATTACAATATGGGTATCAAATTAAAGGGCTCAACACAAGGATTTTAAAAAGGTATATCATGATTATTTATTAAACTAGTAAGTTCTTATTTAAGAAAGGTGATTGTTGAAAATGAACTGAAAAGTCTAAAATAAAACACATAATTATTAAAAAAACAAAAACCCTACTGCAAAAAAAAATACCACTGAAAAGGAAAAACAAGCTCTTTCATTTCTCATTGCAGTCAGGGGACTCTTTAAATTGTAGTGTTTCACTGAACGGTCCACTGACTGCAATGAGAAATTAAAGAGCTTGTTTTTCCTTTTTTAGCGGTAATTTAGTTCATTTATTATCAGCACACTCTGTACTGTACACGTAAAGACAAGGACAGCTTTTCGCTTCGTACAGAAATCCTCTGAAGCCTATGAATTTGAAATTGGGCATGTTTGTTTGACTTGGCTCGTCGAAGCTCGTTTAGAAGGGATTTCGCGAAATTCTTTCGGAAACTCTCGATAAGTTTTAAAGCGTTTGAGCGCTGTTATTAAGATTTGCTTATTTTTATTGATTGGTCGGTTTAATGAGCTATGTCCTGATTGATTCAATCTTTTGAACTTGGAGAAGTGGAAAAATAAATAATAATAAATAATAAATAACTTCTTACATTCACACCAATTATCTAAGCCCATGTTAATTTCATTAGGAAACTGTATTATGGAAAACTTGATAACGGACAAATATATACTTAAATACTTTTTGTTTGTAAATACATAGGTACTTAATATTAGTTAACACCCAGACCAAGACAACTATACATATGTTCATGCACACAAATATTTGTCTTGTTCGGGAATCGAACCCGAGACCACTGGCTCAAAAGGTGGGTAGCCTCCCCTGCGCCAAATCGGTCGTCCCTAATATCATTGAATAGTTTTCCACTCGTAGGTTTTCGCATTTTTACCCGAACTGTTGCCATTTCTGTGGGAATATCGGGATAGAAAAGGTAAAGCATTATGTCAATCAGCCGGCCTAGCATGAGCGCCTTTTATCGCGCGATATGATAAATGGTACGGCAAGTTGTCTTGCTTACCCCACTAAGGTGTAAGCAAGACGTCATGCCGATACAAGCCGCTCATGCTAGGCTAGGCCGGCAGGAAGAATAAAGCTTTCTAATCGTAATAGTAGTTTAAGTGACTGCTGCATAATGAGGGGTATTAAAACATCGAGTTTTTTAATAGTATTATCCCACGAGTGTTTTAATACCGAGTTATGTGCAGTCTCATACACTACTTTATCTACACTCATTACATTTATTATATTTTTCAAAAATAAAGCAAAACAATATTAATTATAAAATGTGAATTGGTGCCAAACCCAATACCCAATAGGAGTCTATACCTTCGTATACGGTCTATACCTTCTAAATTCAAAATTCTAATTTAAAAAAAAATATTTTCATCAAAAAATAAAACCGCCTTCAAAAAAACCACATCAAAAAAGTAAGAAATAATTCCTCACCAAATAAATAACGTAAGTACTTTGAAGTCGGGCGTGAAACATGTACAATTTTTGTTGTTTTTGTTAAAACCCGGCCGACTTCAAAGTTCTTACGTTATATATTTGGTGAGGAATTATTTCTTACTTTTTTGATGTGGTTTTTTTGAAGGCGGTTTTATTTTTTTATAAAAATAATTTTTATTTCACTCTTTTTAGTGCATCGTGCAGGCAATTTACGTGTTTTCTGGTAAATAGGTATGTGATCAAACTGAAAATCTCCTTTTTCAAAGTCGGTTAAAATACCTTGAGGTTTCCCCTTTTTAACAAAACAAGAATCATCTAAATCGGTTTATAAACAAAGGAGTTATGCCTAAAGATACGTATTAAATTCACATAAAGTGGTAACGAAAACGATAGTATTTTCAAGATTTCCTGAAAACTACTGAACCGATTTCAAAATTTCAAAAAATAAGACCAACTTGGATACCAACCTGATGTAATAACGTTTGAACCATTTCAATCGGTTCAGCCGTCTTCGAGTAATCGGTGGACATACACAAAAAAAAAACATACATACAGACGAATAGAGAACCTCCTCCTTTTTGATTTAGAAGTCGGTTAAAAAGTTTCTTATTGTTGCCGGCTAAAGAAAGCGTTGGAGCTTGAAAGCGTTGGAAGTCAGGGCCGATAAATCCTACGGTTGCCATGGGAACTGTAAAATTAAGAAACATAGGTGTACTATAATGAGTGACAGCTGTATCCTGTTGTATCATAACGACCATTATGATACAACCGGATACAGAGTTTTATTTTTTAAGTTGACAATGGCATAAAGTGTATCATTATATGTTGAGGCATGAGTTCATAAGAGTTAATGTTCATAATCTTTTTTCTTTATAATATACTAGCGGCCGCCCGTGGCTTCACCCGCGTGGTCCCCGTTCCCGTGGGAATATCGGGATAAAAAGTATCAATGTGTTATTTTAGCCTACAACCTATCACTGGCAAATTTCATCCAGATCCGTTCAGTAGTTTTAGCGTGAAACATCCATACTCACAAACTTTCGCATTTATAATATTAGTGGGATTTTTAGTAGGTATAGACTAGCTTTCCGCTCGCAGCTTTGCAGGCCTGAACTACTCAATTTCTTTCCATAGAAATTAGACATTTATCGGGATAACAAGTAGCCTATATGCTATTCCACACTATAATATATCTGTGTGCTAATTTAGATCCAGATCCGACAAACCATGGCCCGCTATTATTTTTCGGCTGCGAGCGAGATAGAAGATGGCTTTGGTCCAACCGTTTTGCCGTGCTTGAGTTACTAACATCCAAACTTGCGCAATTATAATATTAGTAAGATGTTTAGATTTTAACATAGAATTTTAAGCATTCAAACTTAAAAATAACTAAATAAACATTCTCGACTAACAAACTGAGTCATAAACAAAACTCTCTATCTAAATCCAATTACTTTGAATTCAGACGCACCAAATATAGCTGACGATTCAAATGATTGATGTCATTGATCAATAGAATTATTTGTTGTGGGTGTAACTTTATAAGTTGTATCAATTTATAAATTGGATTGGTGAAACATTTTGCGCAAGCTTAATTCAGCTTATCATTATGAAAAGTCAAGGTACGAACTTATTTTTTGAGAGTCTATCGATCGTAATTATGTATACCAGTTAATTAGGTATTTTTATTTTATTTTAATAAAAATTAAAACTTTTTTATGTACCTAATAGTTTTATACATTGTACGACATTTTAATTAATTTTTTAACAATTAAATATAAGGCATTTTAATTTATATATCTTGTTAAAATGTTCAAAGATTGAAGCAGTGCGACAAAGAGCAATATTTGTTTGAGGCATTTTCCGGGATAAAAAGCTTAAGTATGTCAATTTCCAGCCCTCGAACTATCCCCATACCAAAAATGTCGTCGATCTGTTGCTCCGTTTTGTCATGAAAGGGGGACAAACAAACAAACACACTTTCACATTCACAATATTAGTACGGATATGACCGTATCACCTATAATATTATTTCAAAACTCGCATATAAATCCTCAATACAGGGTTATTTTGAAACCACTGGCCAAATTCTTAAGTTCGACTCAGAATCGGTAAGTGAATTTAATTTAATTTAATTTTATTTATTTGGAAACTCAACAGCTTGTTTTCAAATTCTTGTATATACTCTTAACTAAATAACTTAAGCTAATTACAGAGTTCCACCGCTTAGAACAAACTTGACTGAGTAAGTAGGTAATTTAATATTTCTGAAAAATTAAAAGTTAAAAGTTAAAGTTTAAGTATTGTTTAATTTTTGTTAATATTAAATATATGAAATGTAAAATGAAAGATATGAATAGATAAATGTATATATAATATGTTGGCTGAATGTTAATCGAACGCATGCCTTTTCAATGAGTTTTTTTTGAGGTCGAACATATCAATATGGCGAAATTTTTCGTTATAAGTTCGAGGTAGACGGGTCATCACAGCATTATTTGCATAATTAGTACGATGTCTAGCAACATGAAGCAGTGGTGTACGTCTGGTACGGCGTCGAGGGGGACAGAATCCTATTTCTGATAAAAGCTTGGGAGCATCCAAATTACCATTAACAACATCGTACAACAGGCAGAGATCGAACAGATCGCGGCGACATTCAAGCGGAAGAAGATTGTAGTGCTCACAGTCCTCCAGATATGATTGAGAACGTCTGCGGTTTTCGAAATTGGGATGTTTTATATTTTTTTTATAAATCATCTCAATTTCAAAAACCGAAGAACTTGAAAAATGGAAAATGAAGTATTAAGAAAAAATCGACCCGTCTCACAACCAGCTCTAGCTCTAGTGTTTCTAGAAGAAAGTTGGTCGAAATATGATTTTTTTTTTACTTTTCATACAAATCATACTGAGCACGTGATCGTTTTAGTATAGGAAGACCAAAAAACTTTGCCGTATTACCAATGTTTCTAGGAGAAAGTTGTTCAATTACTGATACTGAGTCGGATTTAAAAATTTGGCCAGTGATTTCGAAATTACCCTCTATATCCAATATTCCACCATTTGCCGACAGTAAAGCTTTTAGTAAGCGTAACTAACTGCTCGAATCACATCAAGTATCGCAAATAAGTAATCACGTTTAGCATATTACAGCAAGAAACTCGGAACCGCAACTAAATTAGACGTATTCGTGCGTTAGGCAATTCATAATATTAACGCGTTATGGGTACAAATAGGAACAAACTTGTATGAGCCCCTACCAAGGTTATAAGGTGAATTAAATTATGAATATTTGGTATGAGAACTTTGAAAATAAAACTTTATAATTTCATTCACAAAAAGAACAACAGTAATGATAATGAATAGAAGGCTACTTGACAAACTTCAGTACTTCTAGCATAAATCTATTGTTATATTAATCGAATAGTAAACTATACAGTCCTTCAAAAGTTGTTGTCAAAGTGCTGCTGTCATAATGTATTAAATTTCAGTTCCTTAAACGACCGAAAGAGGCGCTGCTCTAGTTTTCATACAAAATTATTCGATCACGATAACGATTACCATAACGACAGTTTTTCGTGCTAGGACTACCTGGGGGCCTACCATCAACTCTTATTGCGGTTTTGTTTAGGACCTAAACTGATCTGCTTCACTTATTCGTACCACGACAGCTTAATATCAATGACAGCGATTCAGTGATCATTCAATGACATTTCATAGACGCTAAGCTGTCATGGACTCTTATTTGACTTATAACTCGGCCAAGCTAACATGACACCTGCAGGTTATATACCCGTCCCTCTCACTCTCCGAGCTTGACAGAATCGAGTGAAAGAGACGGGTAGAAGAAATAAGGACACAAATCGTTCGGTCATTCACATTTAGCAATTCATTTGCGATCCAGTTTTTAGAAGGTATATGTCTATTTAGGTATAGGTCTATTTTTGAATCGCTGTCTTAAAGTTGATGGTAGGCACCCTGTACTGAACTAATTTTAGTTTCAATTCCGATTTGTCTCAATCTATCAAATCCAAGACTCTATAGTACATAGTATAGTATATAGTAGTTTTTTTGCATTTTTAACATACCTAAATATAATATTATTTCTATTGCATTGATCGAAACATGTAAAAAAATTTAGAATATATAAATACCCTCAGCCGGTTGCACCAAAATATTCATTTTACGAATTCGTAAAAAGTAACTGAATTTTGCTGTCAAAACTGTCAAATCCCATACACTTTTAAACCATAAACCCTGTAAAAGTAAAAGTATAATGTAAAAAAAACTTGGTGCAACCGGTGGAGAGTATTGTAGCGCAATCGATTTCAAGACGCTGTAATGTTTCTTAGTTTTGCTCACACAGCTCTAACAGACATGAACCATTTTTGAGATATTTTTTTCATTTTATTTTATTTTATTATTATATGGAAATTTACAGCCAAATAACTTAAATATTATACATAGTACTATGAACAATCATACGCTAACAAAAAAATTCTATATCATTTCTAAAATTATGGTTAATTATAGATATTATGGTACAATCTACACTAAAAATTAAGAAATAAAAAAGGAGGTAATTTAACAAAATGACCGATTTCAAAAAGCACTGTTAACTGAAAAGTGGGGTTCTTTAAAGATATTATTTTTCGAAGATCAATTTTTTGAAGTCGGTAAAAATGAATAAAGTATAATAACATGCGATTGCGAGGTACAGTTCGACTGAAAGTAGTAACGCTTCGCGGAGTATGATTACGTTCCCTAATAACTCTAACAAGTTACAGTACTTTCTCTTAATTGCACACTTACATAGACCGACGGAAAAGTTAAGATGTAGCTAAGCATAGAATTAAGTTTCAGTAACCTTTTACCTGTATAAACGTTGTTGGTAATAACTGTTACGGCTTAGTAATTGCTTAGGCTTATTAATTTGCTTATGAATTTGTTAGAAGTCATTTTTTCATCCACAACGGGTTAGCACTTAGCCTTTATCACACATGATGTTAACTGATGATAAGGCTTAAGGCGAAAGCGCACTACTCCTGGAATCCTCAATTACTGAGGAACTGGCTGTCTTATCTCTAACTGTCGGAACACAACATCGTTATCTAAGTATGAATATTTTGAAAAGAAACAGTATATAAGGTCCTTCTTAAATAGTGCACATAATTTTAAGGGGTTAATGTACTCACACATACAAACTACTTTTACTATGGTACCAACATTGAAAACGCGAAAAAAAAATCAGCTGTTCTATAGAAAATTTTAAATCGAATAGATCAAAATGTATGGAATAGTTGTTTTTTTTTTTCGCGATTTCAATGTTGGTACCTTAGTAAAAGTTGCTTGTATGCATGAGTACCTACATTGACCTTTTAAAATTATGTGTACTATTTAAGAAGGACCTTAAAATACTAAAGTCTATTGGGGATCAATCTTTCTACCAAAGTAGTAAGGACCTGTGTCATGATCATGACAATATGGTATATTATATTTTTTTTATTTATTTAAAATGTTTACACAAAAAAAAGGTTTTTAGTTTGATTTATCTTGAATATTTTCAAAGTTATAGGGCCAAACTTTCTAATTAGACAGAAAGACGACGAACATCTTTGTGACGTCTCACCAAATCAATGTCATAAACTCGAGATTTCGTTACAGAAAGAGACAGCCGTCGTCAAAATCTTTATCTTTATCTAAAATTAAACAGCTCATAATTCGAGCAGATTTAAATTATTTTATACATTTGGTAATTTTTTAAAATTTTTACTTCATTTTCAATATTTCTAATAATAAAAAATGCATTGTAAATGCAAAAAAGTAAAAATAATTTGATAATAATAGTTAAATAAAGGCGTAACAAATTTTAAGTGTGTCAGGTTTCAATCTTTAAGTGCTTATTACACTTGACTGAATTCAGCATGTGAATTTAGTAATTAGAAAAGAAGGCTATTTAGAAGGTTCTGATTAGACTTGACTAATTCAGCATCTGAATTTAGAAGAAAGCCATCAGTATTGCCAATTTAGCATATAATATGCTAGATTTGGCATATTTGCTTTTTCTGTTAAGCATATTATTTTTTCATTCATTTATTTTTTAGCAAAATAACTTTAAAAAAACAACACTTAAATGAAATAAAAAAACGAAAGAAATGTCTAGGTACTTTAGTTTACCTATAAAAATAAAATAGTAATATAGTTCGAATCGTTGTTCGAATTGATGATTCGAATCAATGACAATTACCTACGAGAATTTAATTATTTTAATACTAACTGCCGCCCGCGGTTTTACCTTTCATGTTTTTTTATTTCATTTAAGTGTTGTTTTTAAAAGGTATCACTTATACTAAAAACTATGATATATATGCTAAACTAGAGGATCCTCGCGGTTTCACCCGCGTCGCGGGTATCCATTCCCGTAGGAATATCGGGATAAAATAAAGACTATGTCACTCGGGAAGAATGTATATTATTATTATGGTGAAAGAATTTTCTAAATCGGTCCAGTAGTTTCGGAGCTTATTCGATGCAAACAAACAAACAATCAAATCTTTCCTCTTTATAATATTATTATTATATTAAGTATAGATGAAAAAATAATATGCTAAACAGAAAGAAAACATTATGCCAAATTTATAATATTAAATGCTAAATTGGCAACACTGAGCACGTTTTTAGTAACTAAATGAACTAAATGCTATTACACCTTACTAATTAGGGTTCTAACACTAGCATTTAGCAGTCAGTAACTTCTTTCTAATTAGTTAGCTTACTTTTTAGAATTCTAACTTGCTAAATGCTATTACATTTGACTGAATTCCGATGCTAATTCATTTAGACGTCTAAATTCAGTAAGGTGTAATAAGCCCTTTAACCATTTTATGTAATGAGTACCTACGAGTTTAGGAAAGTTTTCCGTTTTGTAACAAACCTCCATTATATTGAACCAAGTGACCACACCCCTTTAGCCCATAAATGTGAAATATTGACAATGTAATATTAGTATAGAGAGTTAATTAAACGTAGTAAAACTCGATTAGGTACACAAAACGTGACCACATTTTCGGGACATCGAATAGTAGGTAATCATTTCTCTTTTGTTACTTAACATTTCTCTTTAAGTAAAATTAAAACCGATTGTTTAGAATGATGTAGGTCGTGTTTTGTTTTACTTTATTCACGATATTAGGTATTTTTTATTCTTTTTTGTACTGTTTTACACTGGCTCACTAATTAATGTTACTAATGGCTCCCCGCGGTTTTACTCGCGTGGTACCCGTTCTCATGGGAAGATTAGAAATAGTTGTTACCAAGTAATAATATAGCTTTTAGGATACTATTTAGCCTTTGTCACCCAGAAATAATGTAGCTTTCTACTGGTGAAAGAATTTTTAAAATAGGTTCTTTAGTTTTTGAGTTCATCGATTACAATCATACAAACAAAAAATAAAATGTTTCCTCTTTATAATATTAGTATAGATGTACTGCAACAAGAAATTCAATTTTGAGACTTGAAAATGCATTACTAAATGTTTATGAAAAGTAATATTAGGTAGATATATAACTAGTTTTTAATAATAATTTTATTTTGAGTATAGGTAATTAAATAAATCTGCGATTAAAATGTTTCAGCTATTTCGTTACAGTTTTGTCTGTGTGTCCATGTCTATGTACATTTCCATTATTTGCTATAATAAAATTTATAAATGTTATTTTAGTGGTTTAGAGGTAAGTAGTAACAAACAAACAAAGTGTGACAGTATAAGTACCTATTGAACTGAATGAAAACGATTGCTTTGATTTCATAGTTTTATGATCCATCCTCCAAACCTCACCTTTCAATTACTGATCCAACAAGTTTCAATACTTACCAAATAAGGTTTAACAAAAACGAGACAGGAAAACTCTCACGCGCATAACGGACAGATCTTCCAAAATTAACAGTTCGGTCGATTATCTCAGCCTTACAACGATTCTTATAACATCTTAACACAAATGATGTATATGTGAACGCCCAAGTACAAGCCCACAATCATATCCTGACTCCGTGGTGGAGGCGCCACTAGCAATACGATATAACCGAAATGACTCTCAGCTGTGAGTAAAAATTTTTAGTTTCAAATTTGACCACTGGGTCAGATAAGTTTGTGGTACTGAAGACGGCAATTATCAGAGGCCTCTAATGTGATAATCTCGAAATGCTCAACATTGATGAGTTCATCGAAACGAAAGCAGAAATGGACTGTTTCCATACCATTAATTACGTGTTTCGTAACTTGAAACATTACTGGTGGACATGAGAATAATTAAGAACATCAGTCAGGTTAACTTTTTTGTTGAGGCTTTAAATTCAAATCGCTTTAGCCTTTAGATGGCCACTTTTATGTATGCTCGGTGATCTTGATTTTGCTATTAAGTTTTATTTTAGCTGTGATTTTTTGTTGTTTTCAATAAAATTATACAACTAATTATCCAAAATAAAGTATAAAAAAATAATGAAACGAAAGAAAAAAATATGCATCCAAAAAATCGCTTAAATTCATGAGTCTAAGATGGTACACCAATAAGCATTAGGTTAGGTACCTAGTCTTACCAAAGCAAAACTTAAATTATAGGAAAAATGTGATAGTAAAAAACCACGAGCCCTATAAGTAGCTTTCAGGCGGGATACTTATGAGGCTCGTGGTTTTTTACTATCACATTTTTCTTTACTTAAAGAATTGCATTGTGAATGCATAAAAATAATTTAAAATCTCAAAACTTAAATTATTATACACTGGGTATGAGTGTTGCAAAATCTTAGTATGGGCAAGTATTCCATTACCTACTTAAGGATATAACTTTTTTAACTTTAAAGATATAGATACTCGTAGTAGCTACTATGTTAATTCATGGCACCTAATTATCTCATTAGTTCTAAACTTTGAAAGGATTATCAGATCAAATATACGAGTAGTTCATGAGATAACATCTCCTGTTGCATAATATGTTTGTG